>JAMKYM010000679.1:0-1242243 GCA_026541065.1 Canavalia ensiformis | reverse complement strand
TAGGTGTAGTGGTTTCGAGACCGCCAAATACAAAGGGCACACAGTTGTGGCTGTGTTAACAAGTGGACGTGCGGTGGCCGCTTTGATTAGAAACAAAAATCCATCATTGTATTCAAGAGCAGATACTATAACATTAACCTCCTTATAGTTTGTCATGATTGAATCCTCCTCTAGTATTTGGATTCACTTTATCTGATCTCGCATTTAGCATCCTCCCAGAATAGCAAGGAATAATGCTACCAGATACGTTGGTCGATAAATCGCTAGCAAATTAGAAAAGTTTTCTGGTATGTATGTTCAACCTAGCTGAATTCCCTACCATCTTATACTATTTCCGTGAAAGGAAACCTTAATGATGATGCGAGTCTGGAGCACCGGCTTACGTGGAGAGGTCCTCAATATGCTTCAATTATGGAACAGTTTGAAAGTACTAGATTCTCATCTTTCTGCTAGTCCAGGACTTTAAACCAAATCAACAACCAGAATCTATCATGATGCCTTACTGCGCTCCCCGTCCCTTGACCCGAAAATATCCAGCCCTGCCTATGTGCATTTAAGGCGACACCCGTGGCAAGTCCACTCGAATTAGTCCATCCGGTCGAAAAATGATCCGCGAGGCCAAGGTTGGTCATTGGGGATTGGGTCTAATCCCATAACTACTCTGCTATGCAAAACCACCGCAGTTAACTAAGAAATTCATAATCATCCCTGGTCTCAGCACTCTTATGCAGGTTTGTTTGAACCTATGTCCATTCACCACCAAAATGATCAAGTTACGCACTTAAATAAGCTGACTCAAGGTATACTGTACAAACGATCCGAAATAGCATAAGTGGGATCCCCACGCCCGTGATATTATGTTATGTCTAAGTCTTATTGGGATTCCTAAACATAGTCCCCCTCGATGCTGCCCCCGGCTATTAAATGAGGTAAGAAGTAGGCCAATACTGCTTGTTTAAAGAGGCCTAGGATGCAAACCTCAGGCATAATTAGTTGTGGCTAGTACCATGTTTGTTAACTATGGTAGGTTCAAAATTCACACCTTTAAGCCTATAAGTGGTCCGCATCACCTTGGCGTTCGTCTTATTTCACAAGATTTTCGCTAATCTAGAATCCTCTTGATAGCTGTAATTACATCACGATTTAATTAATGCCCAAAGGTAAGGAATAGGACAAAATATAAGAATATATAGGATCCTCGCGAACGTGCTTGATACCGATCCAGATCCGATCATGCTCTTCTTGGGCTTTAGACTCGATAAATGGGGAAGGTAATAATCGCCCTGGCCGATTTTCAACCAACTCCCATTTTCTTCAAAAACTCAGATTTCCTTCTCATGGATTCGTCTCAATGCATCCTAATACGAGCAAAGTGCTTCTTCTCATTGCTCAGATGTGATTCGTGCGAACTCGTTTGCGCTTACCATCAGTTTGAGTTTCGCATAGATTTATTTCCCAACTCAATCCCATTTTCTTCAAAACCGTACTTTCCTTTTCTCATGGATTTTGCGTCTAAACGAATCCTAATACGAAAGCGTAGCCGTCTACCAGATTTGGATTCTGCGAACTCAAGTGCGTCTACGACGGTTTAAGTTTCGTGATAGATGATTTCCAACCAACTCATTTTCTTCAAAACTGTACTTTCCTTTCCTGATTTCGTTCGAACGTAATCCTAATGAAACGAGCAGCCTTCCATGCTCGTAGCTGGATTCGTGCAAACTCGTTTGCTTACGTACGGTTTGAGTTTCGAGATATTTTCCAACGAACTCCCATTTTCTTCAAAATCATATTTCCTTCATCAGATTTTCGTCAACGAATCCTAATACGAGCGTGCGCTCTCTCTCGTCGTTCGTATTTGATTCGTGCGAACCACAAGCGCCAATACCTGCTTGAGTTTCGATAGATGATTTCAACCAACTCCCATTTTCTTCAAAATCACATTTTCTTCTCACGTGACTCGTCTCAACTTAACCTAATACGAGCAAAGTGCCTTCTCCTCGCTGTCTCCGTATTTGAATTGCATAACCCTAAGCCACGCTACGACTTGCTCGAGTTTGACAGATGATTTTCCAACCAACGTTTTCTTCAAAACTTACTTGCCTTCTCATGGAACTTCATAAAACGAATCCCGATAAAAGCAGCCTTCTCTCGCTCAAAGATAATTTTCCCGATGACTTCTTATTCTTTGAAAACTTCTATGTTTCTTCCCTTAAGGGAGCTTCCTTAACCAGAACCACGTAGTTTTGAATTTCCCATTGCACCAGGAATACGAGGGAGCAGGATCAAGTCCCGTCGTGCCAACCTCCATCAACCTATTTATTTTCAAATTAATTAAGGGATCAAACTGCTTTTCAAATAATCACACACTCGCCAAGGGTACTGTTCATGGGAATGTGTGAGCGGGGTGCCTAACACCTTCCTACTCGTAGAATCGACTCCCGAACTTCGAATCTCATCCTTGAGTCGTGTTTTTCCAAATCTTTTTTCCTCTTAAACAAAAATTTGTGGTGACTCCACAATCAAATTAAATTATTTTCAAATTTTAGCGAGTTCGCTGCCTCTGCCGAATTACGGCCATGGATGCATGGCGACCCACCGGGGACTTTAGAGAGTCAAGCCCTTTTTCAAAAACGAGTGTATAAATGCATGTTGATCCCTTTTCTATTTATTTCCACGATTTATTGATTGTATGGTCTCATTCTTTTTTATTTATTCGTCTGCTTTCGTTTGTCTACTTATTCTCCGTATAACCCTAGGATAGATGAACAAGAATTATTATGCATATTCTCGCGCGATTTCCCCAATTGCAGATGCCCTAAAATAACGTGCCCTCCATACATTATAATGCATAATCATGAGTGGGGCCCCGTACCCTGTCCGAGCGAAACCTAAGACTGTAGGGTCTAGTGGTGTCATGGATGCACGTCCTGCTTGGGCTATCATGAAAACCCAACCTAGAGCTGTTGGTCCTTTTCATAAGGCCTCTAATCGGTAGCCTTCTCGGTTGCAGCAAGCACTAAGAATCGAACTTGGCCTCCGGTAACCAATTTATCCCAGATTACGACCCACCTTGGTGAAAGTGCATACATTAAATATCCTAGTCCCGTAGGGATGTAACCTCACAATAGACACGAGGAAGTGCAGGACGTTCGGCCATGCTTTAAAACCGGTAGACTTGCCTACCTATACCATGTTAAATTTACATCATGCATTAGGATGTAACGAACAAGAAAAGAAAAGAGAAGAGAAAAAATGGAAAGATAAATAGAAAATATATAACTCAATAAACGATGATGAGAAAAGAAAAAGAAAAAGAGAAGGAAAAGAAAAAGGAAGAGAAAGAGAGACAGGGATGTCTAGAGAAACTCTCCTGGTCACCCATAGCATACTTGGGTGCATATACGTCATCTCATATCAAGTTCCTGCATTTTAATATCATTCGATATCATTTCCCCCATTCCAAGACATTATCATCTTATATCATGCATCGATGGCATACCACACCACGATGGATGTGCGTTGTCTCACGCCACATCATATTTTAATACGAGTCGATCATACCCATCACATCATTCCATATTATGCTCCCATGCATGACCGCACCGTATCTAAATTAGTGTTGTATGCTTAATTTTTTTTTGGCAATGATGCCTTCAACTTATGCTTTACATTAGATTAGTCTGATCATACATCTAATTATTTTACGTGTTTGTTTTTTCGAGGGGAATCTGATTCTGATGGCATCTAAGGGGTGAAATGGAAATTAATGGGGTCAGAGTTGAGGAAAAATGTAAATCGGCCAAAATGACCGACTTGTCAAGTCTGAGCTGATCGTAAAAATCGCAGACAATTCGGTTAGCGTTTGAAAAGAAATATGGGAATATCTTAAACCTCGCTAAGGATTAGGGTAAGAAGAGGCCATCACCGCCATGGTCCAATATTTGGCACCGCCATTGCGATGCTTTACTTTTTGGGACTTCCAGCAGCTCCACCCCTGAAGAATATGAACAAATCACCTGGCCTCACTGAAGGAAGCAAGCCCTGCAACTACTGAAACACACCCCTTCTTTCGAGTCATGGCCCAATCTATTTCCAAGCTACAAGATGTTAGCATCTCCCCGCGACTTTCAGAAAAAATTCACTCAAAGGTTTCACAAAGAGAGTTCTTGGAAAACTACCTACGATACTTGGTCGAAAATAACAATTGGGAGATATACATGGATGTGATCGCCCTGGTCATATATGGATTGGCATTATTTCCCTCAAATCGATAACTTCATAGACTTGGTCGTTAACCGCCGTGTTCTTAGTCCGGAAGAAGGATCCGAAACCCGCCCGCATTGCTCGCTGACTTATACCGCACGTTGGATCTATGTTATGGGAAGAACAAGAGAAGGATAGCCCTCGCGTTTAAGCACGTATATTTTATGTTTGGATCAATAAGACATGTATTTAAGAGAGATGAAAAGTCCAGTTGTCCCATTTCCGATTTATCGGCTATCAACTAAAAGAAATGAACGGGAGAGAACGGGTAGAGCACCTGTCCAAATGACGAGAGCTGGATCGTGTATGTACCAACATGGCAACAAAAGACCCTTACCATCTATCATCGTTGGGATCCACAATGTCCCCCCTTACGGGAACAAAGGATGTATTAATTACAACCCCATACCGGACAACTTGCCTATCCCATCCGAGGTCCCCCATCGGCGACTCTGTTGGACCCCTTTTAATGTATACTACGAAGGAGACTTCGCGAGCCTCTTCGAGTGCACAGAAGCCCGGGAGATAGTCACCAGAAAAGGGAAAGAATTAGGGGTTAAAGTCAGGCAGCCAAAGAAGAATACAGTAATGGGTCAAAGAAAGAGTGCAACAGATCAAATTGCCTTTAAACCTCAAATAGCTACCTCGAAAGCCAACCAAAGATAAGAAGAGGAAATTGAAGACGAAATTGTCAAAGAACCGAAAGCAAAGTCGAAAGCATGACCACCAAGAGTAATAAGTTGAAGAAAGATCATTGAAGGCCCAACAAGAAAATGCCGAATTAAAAAGACAGAACTAAGAGAAAGATGCCGCCTCGAAAGTCTCCGAGAACAACAAAAGTCGTAGAGAGAATATACGGTACTAAAAATCCACATGAATTTACAAGCTTACTAATAAGGAATTAGGAATAAGAGCACAAGAGAAAGATACAAATAAGAAAGCCAAGAATGAAAGATGTGATTGATCAACTCAGGGACCGAGTCCATAAGGCGGACGCGTAAAGATCAGCAACAAACGAAAGAAACCAAGCACGAGCAAGTAAAAAGTCGAATAATGGACGAAAGAAGCGTGTTGCAACACCACATAGAAGAGCCTAATCAAAGAAATTCAAAATCTGCAGCCGAATGGGGGCATGAGGTGGACGAAGAAAGATGGAAGGTTATCGAGGTAATCGTAACGCAACAAAGGGGTATTAGTGATATCCAGATGATGAAATGTGATGGTACAAAGACACAACACCATTGGACTAGATGTTTCTGGAGGTTAGCCAAAATTTGGCAAACATGGCCATCGAAGAGAGATCCCACCATTGCCTGGCCAAGGCCGAGGCTTCACCGCACCCGCTCCATACCCCAAAAGAGAAGTCGAGGAATTTATCTATTTTTGTAAAGAACTGATCTTAAGGATGAAAAAATACATTGTTCTAGCAGAAAAAGATGGACAGAATGTACCTTGAAACTTGCGCTTTGAATGAAAATCTGATTCTGCATTAATCTCTGACGCTGCATTAATTTCCATTTCATACTCAAAGCGCGCAGCAAACAAACGATGCCTATCGAGACATCTAATCCTTCATATTTTTAACCTAAAGTTAATATTTCGCTTGTTTAATTTATAATTTATTAAATTTAAAATTTTCAGAAAGCACAATAGCAGGCTCACGCTTTCCTCGGCATCCTTATAGCACGCGCTCTCGAACAAAGATGATGAACGAGCTAGAATCCCAGAACGAAGAGTCGAGAAACGAAGTGGCTGGGACCCGAAAGAGCAAAAGTAGCAAATTGATGAAGATGTTGAAAAACGCAGGGATCCTCCATGGAGAAGCGATCGATGTGGTTAATGTTTCCGCGCTCGCACATCAATATGGATCAAGAATACGGTGTGCCACCGGGATTCACACCTCCATTCTATCCTAACACACAACAAGCTCCCGGTATTTCCATAAATCCGGGTGAAAATCCTCACAACCATCCCTCACACACTTACCCCCTGTCACTCACCACACAAACCCTCCTGTCAACTACCACATAAACCCTACCGCATATCCATCACAGACAAACCCCATTGCCTCTTTCCCTCAAAACACCATCCCTAATTACACCTACATGAACACCACTACCACTGAGAATCCCGCATACTCCGTCCCTGTAACCACATATCCACTACCCCCACAACAACCACCACCCCATCCTTATGGCCTTGCCACCACTCAACCTAACCTTTATCCTCCTCCGACAGGACAGGCAGGAAATGAAAACCAGGCAAATCCTTCGGCCGTGAAGCATCTCAAAGGGCAGTGGCAACATTTGGAGGAGTAGAGTCGTAAGCTATCGAGGGCAAAAGGTTACGGGATGACAATGCTTCGATCTCCGCCTCGGTCCTCGATGTAGTAATCCCGCCCCAAAAATGCCGAATTTTGAAAAATACAAGGGGACAGCGGCCGCCCAAGAAACCATTTGACCATGTATCGTAGAAAAATGGCTTCTCACGCCGATGACGTATAAGTAAATCTGCCGATTCATTGCTTCCAAGACAAATTTCAGAGCTGTAGATAGGTCAGACAGCACTGAAAGGGCGTATATCCGCTTCTTGAAAGACTCGCCGACGCTTTCCTCAAACAAAAGATAAATACAACATCGAGATGGCCCCCGACCCGGACCCAATTACAAAATATGATTAAGAAAGAGGAGGAGACCTTCAAAGAGTACGCACAGAGTGGGAGGGAACTACCGTCAAGTCCAACACCTGTTCGAACGGAGATGATAAGCATGTTTATGGAAACCTCCCGCTCCTTTTTACGATAAAATGGGAAAGGATGCCAGCCAATTCTCTCGATATGGTACTAATCGGAGAACGATTGAGAGGGCCTACGCCGAGGGCGTATCGTCCACAATACTGGTAATGTGAATACGAAAAAAAACCAGCCAATAATTCTGAAAAAAAAAAGACGAGAAACTCACTTCGTCACTTATGACCCACACCATCCGACGAATGCACCACCACCCCCCAACTATCGATACAATATCCATCACAATATCCGCCACAATATCCGCCCCAAGATCCGCCCCAATACCCTCAAATGGTAGCTACAAACTTCACACAACTACCAACCACCCTACACACCTCCCCGCATCTTCCCGACCCACGACCCCGTTCATAGCTCCAGCCCATCACAAGCCATGCCACCGCCATCACAAAAACATGGAATCAAAACACCAACCCAAACACTAACCAACCTCAAAAAAAGGCAAATAATGAAAGAAAGCTCTGCAATTCGATCCAATACCCATGAGCTATACCGACTTGCTACCCCGATTGTTCCAAAATTCCTTGATAGCACCATGCCCCATGGCTATTGAACCTCCATATCCGAGTGGTATGACCCAAAGAATGTGACTACTATGCCGTCCATAGGACATTCCAATCGGAAAACCGGCCGTGGGTTGAAATATAAGGTCCAGAGCCTGATAAATGCAAAGTTGGCTCAATTTTGAGAAAGATACTCCGAACGTAGGGAGCAATCCATCGCCCAATCACGTTGTGGCCATCTATAAATTGTATCAAGGTCGACTCGGAAATAAATATGCTTAATGAGGCCTTCCCAGATGCCCCATGCCGTTGATCATCAAATACACCAGGAATCCGTTGTCCCAACCCCAAGGGCTAAAACCCGTGACAATAAAGATCCCTCGGGCCCTTCCTATACCATAGCAACAAAGAAGCACCTTGGAAATATGATGTAGAAGTTTCGGGGGAAAGACCTTAGAAGACAAGCTCAAGGTACCATTGACTCAATACCAAATATTGTAAATATAGCTGCATCGGGTATGACAAGGAGCTGGCCGCATCTACACTCCTAGAGAAGAAAAGAAGGGAACACCACAGGAAGTGAGGCGATCTTGGCTGGTCCGAGGCTAAATCAGCAAAAGAGACGAGGTAGAGAATTGAAAAAAAGACTGCTCCGATGAGGAGGCTTGTGAATTTTTAAAGATGATAAGGCAAAGTGAATACACCGTGGTCGAGCAAATCAATCGTATGCCAAAGAAGATCTCATTACGGGGACTTCGATGAACTCGAGCCCCACCTGAGGGTTCGCTAAAGATACTCAACGAAGCTCACGTGGTGCATAACCGGCCAAGGAGAAGTTCGAGGGCATCGTGAGCAATATAACAAACAATAACTTCCTCACTTTTTGCCGACCAACTAAATACCTCAAGAAGGGCCGGACATAACAAAGCTAAAGCCATATATATCCATAAAATGTATGGACCACATCCCGGCGAGGGCGCTGATCGATAACGGGTCATCTCTCGAATGTAATGCCTAAAGTAACTCTGTCTAAGCTGCCACACCAAGCTTCCGCTAAGGGACAAGTTCGATGGTCGTCGTGGCATTTGATGGGTCTCCTGAGGGGTGTCAGTAGGGAGATCGACCGCCAGCTCGTCAGATCGGCCAATTATCTTTAACGTGACCTTCGTGTCATGACATACCGCCTGCAGATAGTCAAGTTATCGGCACCTCGGATACATTCAGCAAGAGTGCCATCCAAATTTTGCATCAAAGTTAAAATTCATCACGACGATAGTTGATTATCGTCTCCACAGGAGGATTTTTTTAGTCAAGAAACCCACCAACCTTTCCTTATATTGAAGCCGCCGAAGGAAGCTCGGAAACACACTTCTAGGCCCTGAGATTGCTAATGTCACAACTATTAAGGATGGGAAGTTTTTGAGAGCAATCTTCGGGCCAAGAGCGTTATTAATGATGGCCAAGATAATGTTGAAAATGGGTTTAAAACCCTATAGGCAACTGGGGCAAAATGAAAGAGGGATTGATCCAACCCACAAGCGCTTGAATAAGAACAAACGCCTCGATACGGGTTGGGTATAAGCCTACTAGCGAGGATAAAGAAGGATGGAAAGAGGTCCTCCCACTACCCATCGAGGATTTTTGGAGCGCATGGTACGAAGCCCCGTATTTCAGGCCATGCTGGATAGAGGAAAGATGATGCCCAACATTGATGATTTAGTGGACTACTATCGCTTACCTGCAAGAATCGAGCAATTGGGAGACAATCGAACTTCCCATGACTTTTAATTCTGCCTTCAATGTAATTTTGTAATTGCCATGCATTTTGAAAATAGAACAATATCATCGGTAATACATTCTGATCAATATAATACAATTGAACTTTCATGATTATTTTCCTTACTTTTTCCCAATACCCTCGTAGTTCACTTCCGCTTCTACTCATTTTTTCCATAACGCAGATCCAAAAATAACCCATTTAATACCAAGCCACGCTTAGTATTGTATCAAGCAATTTCGATCGGCTCAATAATCAAGCTTGATCAAGAAATTGAATTTGACTACGTAACCTCCTGAGGAATTGCCGCATCGATAGACAGAGAATCCAAGTCTATACAACCTCATGAAGAGTTTACCGAAAGCTAATAAATTTAGGGACAAGAAAATAAGAAAGAGGTAAAATAAAGCTCGCTCGCGCTAGAGATAACCGCTTCAGCTAATGGCATTGCTACATCAGTATAACGATATTTTTGCCTGGTCTTACCAGGATATGCCAGGGTTGGATACGTCCATCGCTTCAGAGCACAAACTGCTCCAAACCGATGCCCACCGCTTAAACAAAAGTTAAGAATAACGAAGCCGTAAATGTCCTTGAAAATTAGTGGTGTTGTGAGAAAACAATTCGACAGGCCGCTTTTTGGCTGTTGCAAATAACCCGGAAAGGTGGCAAACATAGTACCCGTCCCTAAGAAAGATGGAAAAGTCCGAACGTGCGAGATTATAGAGACTTGAACCGCAAGCCCAAAAGACGACTTTCCGTACCTCACATAGACGTACACATAATACGCCGCTTCTCATGTTGCCCATGGATGGCTTTTCAAGGTTATAACCAAAATTAAGATGTCCAAGAAGATATGGAGAAAACTACCTTCATTACCGCGTGGGAACTTTCTCTCTCTGCTACAAGGTCATGCCTTTTGGTTTAAAAAAATGTTTCCGAGCTGTTCCATCGAGGCTGGCTATGGTGACGCTGTTCCACGATATGATCCACAAAGAAATTGAAGTATACGTGGACGATATGATAGCTGAAGTCCAACCCAAGATGATCACTTGAATGATTTGGTAAAAATTATTCGAAGACTCCAAAAATTCAAATTGAGATCTAATCCGTACCTAGTCAGAGCATTCCTGGAGCGGAAGTCAGAAAATTACTAGGGTTCATCGCTAGTGAATCCGGGATGTGGAGTCCACTCCCGACAAGGTTCGAGCTATCTATGGGAGATGCAGCCGTCCGTGAATCGAGAAGCCGAGGTTCGAGGATTCCGAAGACCGAATCCATATTGTCAAGTTCATATCTCACTTATCACGACCAGAGCCAATCTTCAGTTTGCGCAAAAATCAAACCATGAATCGAATGAAGATTGTCAAGAGGCATTCGAAAGATCAAGCTTATCTACAGTAACTCCACCAACCTCGCATTCTCCTGTCCTGAAGACCTTTACCATGTACCGATGATCGATAAATCCATGGGTATGTTCAACGACGACAGAAGGAAAGAGCACGCGATCTATTACTTGAGCAAAAAGTTCACCGATTATGAAGCAAAATACTCCTCGTTAAACGAATATGCCGCGCACTAACTGGGGTCGATTCGTTTTGAGACAATATAGCGCGAGCCACACCACCGTCGATATCTAGGACGGACCCAAATCAAATATATTTTCGAGAAACCCGCCTTGTCGGAAGGATTGCTCGGCGTTTTTGCTATCGCATATGACATCATATACGACGCGTAAAAGCGATCAAAGGTAGCGCCTCGCGATGACATTCCTGCTCAACAACCTTGAATGACGCTCACCCTATGGCGCACGAAGCTCCCGATGAAGATCCGTCGCAAAAGGTATAGTCTCGGAGAAACAAAAAGACAAAGGAAAGATGGATTTATGATGTTCGATGGTGCCTCAAATATAATGGGCCATGGTATTGGAGTCATATTAATTTCTCCGGAAGACCAAGATATACCATTACAAACCTTGATTAACCTTTGATCTACCGGTGAATAATGCAGCCCCCATAATGGGAATCCAAGCGAAGAATTGGAGGCTCGACGGCAAACATTTGTGGAAGCTACAGCGATTCCCTGAGCATATCGATCAAAGGAGAACGGAAACTGTGACGCGGCTAATTCCGTATCAAGCCTATATTAGGGAATCAAGAACACTGAAGAGATCACATTTTCTCACATACCCAGGGAGGACAATCAATTAGCAGATACCTGCTACTCCTATCCTCTATGTTTAAGATTAACCGCGACGGACATACCTCTTATCCAAATTCAACAATCGGAGCGCAAGCGTTTTCCGCGCTTGGTCGAAGAAGAGTCGACTTAAACCATGGTACCCATGACATAAGGCGTTTCTGAAAAAATAAACATCCCGTCGACGCCTCTGAGAATTGACAAAGAAACTCGCACAGCTGGCATAAACTTTTTTCCAATCTGCAAATCCTCTACAAAAAGAATCACGATATGGTTTTGCTTAGGCGCGTGGATACCAAAGCAGAGGCCAACAAAAATCTTCAAGGAGGTCCACGAGGGATCCTTTATACCCAGTGCCAACGGACACGCCATGGCAAGAAAATCCTCAGAGTTAGTATTATTGGTTAACCATGGAAAATGACGCCACAAATATGCCAAAACTTGTCACAAATGCTGATATGATACGCCGGGGACAATGTCAACGACCACCCACCTCCCGAACGTGTTATCTTCACCATGGCCGTCAGTAATGGGTAATGGAGGCTGGGACCAATTGAGCCCAAGGCTTCCAACGACACCGATTCATACCGGTGGCTATAGACTATTTCTACCAAGTGGGTAGAGGCGCTCCCTTCGCTGGGCCATGGACCGGAGCGTGGTAGTAAAATTGGTAAGGGAATTAATTTGCCGAGCATGGGTTACATAAATAAGCTCATCAGAGCGATAACGGCACCAACTTGAATAACAAGATGATGAAAGAGTTACGTGACCAATTCAAATCCATAGATCACAATTCTTCCCCGTACGACTAAAGATGAATGGGCAAAGAGCTGTACCAATAAAAATATCAAGAAGATCGTTCTCAAGATGGTGTTAACATACCGAGACTCATGAAATGCTCCCTACGCTCTTTCTTATGCCTACCAGTATTTCCTGTCGCAGACATTCACCGCAACTCCATTCTCACTGCAGATGAACGGAGGCCAACCTTCCTATTGAAGAAATCCCTTCACTAAGGATTTTAATGGAAGCGAAATTAAAGCTTAACGGGTTCAAACCCTGTGGACCAATTAAACCTCATCCAAGAAAGAGGTCAATAAACAACGTGCCATGGGCAAAGCTTTACCAAAAGAGGATGAGGAGTGGCCTTTGGAAAGAAGGTTCATCCTCGCAATTTTGAGGAAGGCGATCTGGTAATTTCGCCAAGAAAGTGCGTCACAAGACAAAAGGCATCACAAGGAAAACGTGGCTCCGACTACTGTGTGGGCCGCACGTGGTTCGAGAGTTTTCTGTGAGGGCTTTAATTCTAAATAGACGGGATGCAGAAAGACTAATTTACCTAACCCAACCACCCGATGCCGTAAAAAGGTATTATGCCTAGAGAAGCAAAAAGGTGGCAAATCAAAAGCCCGCTAGGTTGAAAAAACCGGCAGGCTACCCCAGTGCAGGTTAGGGCAATCAAAAAGTCCGTTAGGCTGAAACCCAGCATACCTAGGCAAAGTTAGTGGCAAATCAAAGCCCGCAGGTTGAAAACCCGCAAGGACGACCTAGGCAAAAGCTAGGGCAAATCAAAAGCTAGGTTGAAAACCCATAAAACACCTAGGCGAGAGATTAGGAGGGCAATCAAAAGCCCGCTAGGTTGAAAACCAGGCGACCTAGGGCAAAGTTAGGCAAATGAGAAAAGCCCGCTAGGTTGAAAACCCGCAAGGACGACCTAGGCAAAAGTTAGGGCAAAATCAAAAAGCCCACTAGGTTGAAAAAACGCAAGGCGACCTATATAGGCGGTTAGGAAAATCAAAAAAGCCCGCTAGGTTGAAAAACCGCATGGGCGACCTAGGCGAAAAGTTAGGGCAAATCGGGGAAAAGCCCGCTTAGGTTGAAACCCGCAGGGTGACTAAAGCGAGATTAGGACAATCGGAAAGCCCGCTGGAGTTGAAAACCCGCGAGGCGACCTAGGCAAAAGTTAGGGCAAATCGAAAAACCATTAGGTTGAAAACCTGGCGGCTTATGCAAAAGGCTAGGGATTAAACCAAAAACCGCAGAGGCGGTCCGGACAAAAACAAAAGAAAAATAGCAAGGAAACGGACTAAATCGACCCGACTCCTATCGACATCGGCACCAAATCTCTGGAAAAGGGCGACGATTTAGTCAAATGGTTGGACCTTGCGACGGGACAAAAGGGGCAAGAAGAAATGATTCGGGGACAAAGACGAAGTTAGACCAACACCGGGGCAAAAATTCCGGTTTCTTAAGAAAGTCGTGGATTGTTGAGATAGAAGATGTTGCGGAAATACAATACTAGCGTGGGTTTCGATTAAGACCTCATGCATCTCTCAAATCTACGTCTTGATACGTCTCAATATGTCAAGACCAAATCTTCTCCTTACTCTTCGCTTTACGATGACCGTTTTTCTAATTGTCATGCATTGATCGAGATATGTGTATAAAATTAAACGCATTGCTTGATGAAGAATTACTTTATTTCCTGAGACATTAAAATCATGTTTGGTTTAGGAATTTCTTTCCTTTTCATGACTTAATAATTCTCCAATAATCAAGTGATCATCTTATTAAACCTTGATCGTAGGTTAGGTACAATTCTGGGCGTGGGAACAAGAGAAGACGAAATGGATTCTCATTGTGCTTTCTGACTTAGAGGTTTAAGGCTTTATAAGCTGAAGAGGCCCAATCCGCTAATAAAAAGGGAGGTTTTCAAAAATTAGCTAGCAAACAATGCCATTTAAATAAATAAATCCACCTTATTTAGGGCATTGCATTTTATTCCTGCGTCTTGGCTTATAAATGAATATCATGTTTAATTCGCCTTTCGACCCTATTAGGGCATTTTAATTCTTTGCATCTTGGCTTATTGAATTCACGTCATGTTTAATTTCTTGCCTAGGCCTATTGGGCATTTATTATCTGCATCAATATTAGTCTCCATCATGTTTAATTTCTTTTGCTCACCTCTATTGAGCATTTTAATTCTCGCATCTTGGCTTAATCAATGGACTAATCATGTTTAATTTCGCTCAACCTATTGAGGCATTTTAATTCATTAATTTGTTTATCTTGGAGCCCATCATGTTTAATTTTCGCTTCACTTTATTCGTAGCATTTTAATTCTCTGCGTCTTGGCTTATTCGAGCCCATCATGTTTAATTTCTGTTCGGCTGTTTATCTGTGCATTGCATTTAATCCTCAGATCTTGGCTTATTCAAGCCCATCATGTTTAATTTCTTGCTTAGCCTATTCAGGCGATTGCATTTTGCATTCTGATCTTGGCTTATTCAAAGTCTATAATGTTTAATTTCTTGCCTGACTAATTAATTCTCCTCGCATCTTGCTTATTCAGCCCATCATGTTAATTTCTTAATTCTCACCTATTAGGGCATCGCATTTTAATTTCGCGTCTTGGCTTATTCAAACATCATGTTTAATTTCTTGCTCGACCTTATTTAGCACTCTGCATTTTAATTCACCGTATCTTAAACATTCCAGCATCATGTTTTAATTTCTTTCACTATTTAGGCACTCGCCATTTTAATTTTCTCGCATCTTGGCTTATTGGGCCCATCATGTTTAATTTCTTTGCTCACCTCTATTCAGCATTTTAATTCTGCATCTTGAACTTTTCGGGCCAATCATGTTTAATTTCTTGCTCGAAATTTATTCCAGTATCAGATTTAATTCACTAATCTTGGCTTATTGAAAGCTACATCATGTTTAATTTCTTGCTACACCCATTCCGAGCATTGCATTTTAATCCTCTCGTGATCTTGGCTTATTCAAAGGACCATCATGTTTAATTTCTTGTCACCTATTCGCATTGCATTTTAATTTTCCGTGATCTTGGCTTATTGAGGCCCATCATGTTTAATTTCTTGCTCACCTATTCAGGCATTGCATTTTAATTCTTCATCTTGGCTTATTCAGGCCCATCATGTTTAATTTCTTTTCAGCTAATTTAGGCATTGCATTTTAATTCCATCTTGGCTTATTCGTGCCTATCATGTTTAATTTCTTGGGTTCACTTATCTCAGGGTATCGTGATTTTAATTTTCTGCATCTTGGCTTATTCAGGCCCATCATGTTTAAATTCTTGCTCATTTATTTAGGCACTGATTTTTAATTTCTTGTGTCCAGGGTTTAGTGATCCATCATGTTTAATTTCTTGCTTAAATTTATCTAGGCATTGCATTTAATTCTACTATCTCTCGGCTTATTAGCCCTCATGTTTAATTTTCATCGGCTTATTGGTATTTGCATTTTTGCACTTCATTATCTTGGCCCACTATGTTTAATGTCCGTTCCACCTATTCGAGTCTTTGATTTTAAGTTTTCACGATCTCGCCTATTCAAAGTGTTTGCATTGTTATTTTTACACCTTGGTTTATTTAGGCCCTCATTTTTAATTTCCGTGATGGCCTTATTCGGGCGCGGATTTAAATTCCGCGATCTCATTTACCTCGGGCCCTTTGTGTTTAATTTTTCGCTCACCTATGCGGGCGTCGCATTCTAACTTCTACGTACCTTTGGCTTTAATTAGGCCCATCATGTTTCAAATTCTGCTTTGGTTTAATCGGGCATTGCATTTTGAACCCCCGTTATTTTTGAGCTCCAAGCATACTCCAGTAAATCAATGTAGGCTGGTATACGCAGGATAAAAATCATCCACGTAAAGACTATCACTCAAAAATATAGGCCAGATCTTATCACACGTTTGTGGACAAGACAAATAACATCGTGGCTCACCTCGGACAAAGGCTGCTCATGTCTTTACTCACTCCCCAGTCATGATAATATCAAGGAAGACATCCTCTATATTATCGGCTAGGGAAGATAAGTAAAGAGGTCTGTTGTGAGCATCGATTTTTGTCCGAAAGTTGAGATAAATTAATTAAATTATTAGGGATAAAATGTAAAAAAGGTAGAAAGACAAGAATAAAAGGCATACATGAGTAAATGAGCAATAACAATGAGAGTAATAATAAAAAAATTATATATATAAAAAAAAAAGAGTAAGAAAAACCAAATAAAAAACAAATAATAATAAAAAAGAAAAATAACAAGAAAAAAAACCATCAAAGAAAAAAGAGAGAAAAGAAAAGGGTCTTTGAAGGTAGTTAAATTAGTTAGAACCGGGGTCAAGAGATAACAATGGTTTAAAGAAATAACTCTTGTTTAACGAGAGTATAAAAAACGAAAAAATTGGAGAAAAAAAAAGGAAAAGAGTCTTCCTATAAGAAAAGAGGTTGAACGCTTTCCTCGACCGATTCTCACGGGGATGTCGCAAAGAGTTCAAGAACGTGCGCCTGTTCCATCGTCGATCGACTCAAGAATTGGTTTCACGAGATTTACTCTCTAACTTTGATCAAAGAGATCCTGTATTCCTCGAAACTTGAATCATCCCGGGTCCGGTGTCTGATTTTCTTTAATCCGAATAGCGGGAATCACTAGAAAAAATTGTTGAAAGAAATCATGTGCGATTAGTTTGTTAGCTTAGATTTTAATCTGAAGTTTCGACAAAAATCCTAACGATCATCGATTGAAATTAGCCTATTGACATGTATTAGATAAAATGTATGAATTGAATTCGGAATAGTCGTACGATAAATTGTTGATCATGATTTAATTGTTATTCAAATCCCTTAGTGTTTGGTTTAAAAGGAAAATTAAGAAGCGTATTGCATCTCTATAGGTTCTTGTGATATGAACTGATTTGGATGGATGTAGTTAGGCTCTCAGGGGAGAAATGAAAATAAAGAAAATTAATGAGGCCTAATCGAGAACAAAAGTTATCAGTTGAATCTCAATAAGAAATTTCATGTTAGTAGATGTAGCATTAGGGGAGAAAGGGCCTTGAAACACTCTTGGTGGTTTAATCCTCTCAAGACACCTTCGATGATTGGCCTCAAAGCCGTTCGTGAGTCCTAGTTGAAGCTCACCTGGAGCCTCGGGCCTAAGACTAGGCAACCTCAATTGCTATGAATTCTGTGAGCTAGTCCTATAATGGTTAAGGTAGACTTGGTAAGATTCATTCGAAGTATAGCCAAAAATCTCTTATGGCCGAGCATCTACCTCATAGTCGTCGCCTCAGTACAAGGCCTTTATAAAAACCATTCCAAATTCTCGTTATTGACCAAGCCGGCGGTTGTGTCGTTGAACCGCCCAATTGATGGCCCTTGCCCAACCGACAGGGTCATAAATTTGTTCCTAGGGTATATGATCGGCCCCATAGTTAATCCCCCTCACACGACTGCAAGTAGCTCCCCCTTAGCCGAGATTAAGCCTTTGGATTCTCTTTGGAATGTTCCGTGTAAAAGTCTCTCGTGGGAGAGCCTGAATATGTTCCTATAAGCCTAAAGAGTTGGCCTAAAGAATGACCAAATGAGGCTTGCGGTCTTGGAATTAAACAAAGAATAAAATTCTAAACTCATGTCTTCGGCACATGGTGATCTATAGACTGCTCACATTGATTCACCCTTTACTGACCCTTGTATCTCACATTTTGAACGCTAACATTAAGAAGCTCGGCTAGGGATTAGTACGAGCGCCTATGATTTGAGGGTATAAATGAAACACATATAAGAATATGGGAAGCCTTGTAAACTTGAGGAGATAGGTGTTGACACGCATCAGTTCAATTTGTTTGTTGATCGATTAGCATAGAAACTTAAAGCAGGATATAGTCGGATGATAGTTTGGGGGCCTAAATCGGAATCCGGTGTTAACGACGAGTTGCCAATGGTAATGGCTCCCGTCCTAGGTCGCTCGGTATGTCGGCCCAACATGGGAGCGTGACAGCATACAAAAGGAAAGACCCAAAGGCAACTTGCGGTGCCTTGATCCTCAAGAAACAAGAATTGCCTTATGAAACGCAAATGTCAAGTTTGCATCGTGCGAGTTTAATTAGAAATTGGAGATCATTAACCGTTTCGATGCATGATAGGAGTGTTGTAAAGGATAGTTTCAAATCTATGCTTGACTTGGGTACATATTATGTGTTGGTCATTTCATTAAGATTCATCTGCGTCAAAATCCCCGCACTCCAAGGATTAGTTAGGCAACAAGAGGGTGTAGTGATATTGCTAAGACGGCTTGTTAGGAATGATTATTGAACTAGAGAATGACGGTTAGAGAGGGAGATTCTTACCTTAACAAGATCATTTACATGGATCTATAACTAATAACTAGTAGGTATGAAGTTAACTATAGTCTTCTATTTAGATCCGTAAACCACTAATATGTAACCATATACCTAATTTGGAGAGTAGAGAGTGAGAGGACTAGCAAAGAGGCCTTAGAAATAGGGAAGTAAGGTGAATACTTTGAGTGTACAGCTCTCTAGGAATAAAATAACTTGGATCTATGCCTATACTGACAGATTAGTAAATGTAATGAGACTCGATTCTAGTATGCTACATTAAATGCTAATATAGGTTAATCATCAATAATTGGAAGTCACCGATTAGAGTCTCCAATCCTTACACAATGACACCAAGGTCTATGAAATAGACACACATATTACCACAAAGATGGTGCCCTCTATCCATGTAGATTCTTGTCAACTTTCTTCGCCCCACCCTAGTCGGTTCTTGATCAAGCGAGATCAATGAGGGTCTCCAAGGTTGATAACATCAAGTTAAGTCACTCAAGAGATATGTGATTAACGAGACTTGAATTAAGTCAAAACCAAAGACCGCTTGACAAAGCATGTATCAGAGTACTTTGTTGATGCCTGTGTGAGTTCAGATTGAGTCCTGGTTGAAACATGTATGATTGGAGGCGCTGCCAACATGATTATTAGGCTCTAGAGAACTACACCAATGTCCAGTTAAATAATAGGAGTCATTTTGGAGCTCGGGGATTCAATCTCCATCGGCGAGATTCGGCGGTACCGAAAGGCATTAAGAAGCTTAGGTGTTCCTCGCCAGTTTTAGAAAACTAGTGTGCCCTAAGGACACTGCTTTAGTAGCATAGATGTGACACTACACAATTCCTTCAGAGGATCCACGTGGTAATGATAGATGATGACTGAATAACGTGTTCAAAACTTAAGTATTGGTTGAACTGAACGATACCAAATTCTGTATAGCAACTCCTAGAGGATAAACTGCTCCTCGGTGTCCTCATGACTTGAATCAACCGCCTCTACCTTACCTCAGGCATTTCTCGTAAATCAACGCCTCACGACTTAGCTTATTCTCGGTGGAAGAGAGATACAGCTATGCAGTTGCCTTAATTATCATCTTGGGACATGTAGGATGTGTAGGGAGGATCCTGTGTGAAATAAGATGACCGAGAAGCACCACTCACTACATGTGTCCTAATTCGATCCCAGGGCATTAAAATGAAAATGAAGCAGAAAAACATAAAATGGAAACGTACTATGCTCAGGTGGGATCGAGACTTTCTTACACTCTCTTAGCATAAGGTTGCATGTAGGTAGCCTAAGAATTATTAAAGGACAGTGGTGTACAGTCTTGCATTGGAATCTAATAACTTCACTTAGCTACTAAACAAAGTAAAGGCAAGGAATAAAGAACTTCGACTTTTCCCTGCCTAAATATGATTGGCATTCAAAGGGATAGGTGAATAAAATCGAGTTGTGAAGAGTTCTTAGATCGGTTCACGAGATACTAATGCCTATTAGTATCCCAAATGCAGGAGACTAAAAGGCCAACTAGAATTAAGGCCCCGAAGATCCGGTTGTAGGGATCAAAGAGGTCATGAGAGAGGGTCAAATCGAGTCCTAACACATCGCCAACGACCAGGTTTCACCAAAGGGACCGGAGCTGAGTCACATGACTTGATTAATTGAATCCCTTTAGGTGTAGTGGTTTCGATATCTCACAAATACGAAGGCAGTCATGATTGTGTCAAGAACAAGGATGGGTGGTGGTCTTTGATTAGAAACAAAATCCATCATTGCATTCAGGAAAGCGAGATACCTAAATTTTCATAACATTAACTCTCTTATAGGTTTGTCATGATTGAATCTCTCCTCTAGCATTTCTAGATTCACTTTATCTTGATTCAGATTTAAGCAGTCCTCCGTGAATAGCAAGGAATAATGCCTACAGATATCGTTAGTGATAAATGCTATGGGAATTAGAAAGTTTTTCTCTGTATGTATGTTCAACCTAGTTGAATTCCTACCATCTTATACTATTTCCCAGAAAGGAACCTTAATGGATGATCTGATGAAACCGATACTCCGCTATGTGAGAGGGTCCTCAATATGCTTGATTATGGACGGTTTGAAAAAAGCTAGATTCCCATCTTCTCGCTGAACTGTGGGACTTTAAACCAAATCAACCAGCGTAATCTATCATGATACCTTAATGGGTCTGGTCCCTTGACCCGAAATATCCAGCCAAGTCCTATGTGCATTAAGGAGGTGACACCAGGCAAGTCCACCGAATGTGAGATAAAGCCATCCGAAAAATGATCTATGAGGCCAAGGTTGGTCATTTACAGGGATTGGGTCCCCAATCCTGCTTACCTATGCAAAACCACATTAGCTAACTAAGAAATCTTCATAAATCATCCCGAGGGACTCATAGACTTGTCAGTAGGTTTGCTCAACCTCATGTTCACCAACCATGAAATGATCGAGTTACGAGTGACTTAAATCGTCGGACTCAAGGCATAGCAAATCCATGATCTCAAGTAGATAATAGTGTGGGATCCTCACTTTGTGATATTATGTTATGTCTAAGTCTTTCTGTGGATTCTAAACATAGTCCCTCGATGTCGCTCGTTATTAAATAGGGTAAATGGAAAATACTTTACAGAGCCTAGGATGCAAACCCTAGTATAATTAGTTAGGGCTAACACTCATGTTGTTAACTAAGTGGTAGGTTCAAAATTCACACCTTAAGCCTATAAAGTCCGGATCACCTATCACGGTCTTATTTCACAAGATTTGCACAATCTAGAATCCTTGATAGCGAGAATTGATGCCATCAGACTAATGCCCAAAGAGTAAGAATAGGACAAAATATAAGAATATAGAGAGGATCCCGCGAATGGCGTTGATATCAGATTCCGATCCGATCATGCTTCTTGCTTAGACTATAAATGGGAAGGTAATAATCGTCAACATTTTCCAACCAACTCATTTCTTCAAACCTATTTCTTCTTCTCATTGATTCAAACGATCGAATACGAGTCTGACAGTCTTAACTCGTCGTTACAGTATTTGGATTCGTCTGCGAACTCAAGTGCGACTTACGGACGTCTGAGCTTCGCATAGATGATTTCCCAACCAACTCATTTTCTTCAAACTGTACTTTCCTTCTCATGAGACTTCGTCGAATCTGATCCTAATACCAGCGTGCCTTCTCTCACGTCGTTCGATATTTGGATTGCATGCGAACTCAGTGGCTAATGCACTTCGCTTTGAGTTTCGCATAGATGATTTCCAACTCAACTCCCATTTTCTTCAATCGTACTCTTCCTTCTGGGACTTTCGTTCGAACGTAATCCCACATCTAGTGCGAGCAATTTCTCATTGCTCTTAGATTGAATCTGTATGAACTCACGCGCTTACGACGGTTTGAGTTTCAAAGCATAGATGATTTTCCAACCAACTCCCATTTCTTCAAAACCTGTTACTCTCTTCTCACCGGGATTTGTCCGAACGAATCCCTATCTGCAGCGCCTTCTCGTCAACATTCTCAGATTTGATTCGTGCGAACTCGAAGCGCCATCATTACTGCATTGAGTTTCGTATAGATGATTTCCTCAACCAACTCCCATTTTCTTTAAAACCTATTACTCCTTCCTGTGGACTCATATATCTCATAACGAATCTTAATCAATGACAAGTGTCTTCTCTGCGCGATTCGATTTGAATTGTATAATCTGCATTCAGCGCTTACGACGGCTTGAGTTTGCGTATAGATGATTTTCCAACCGAATTTCGTTTGAAACTTTGTACTTTGCCTCTCTCATGGAACTCATAAAACGAATCTCGATGTGGAGCAGGTGCCTTCTCTACTCGAGTAATTTTCCCGGATGACTTTTATTCTTTGAAACTTCTATGTTTCTTCCCTCACATGAGTTTCCTTTAACCCAACTACGTGGCCTTGAATTTCCCATTGCACCGTGGGAATACGCAGGGAGCGAGGATCAGAATCTGTCGAGGCTAACCTCCACTCATCAACCTATTTATTTTCAAATTAATTAAGGGATCAAATCAAGCTTTTCAAATAATCACACACTAAAGTCTTTTATTCTGCTTCCTTGGAACAGGCTGAGCGGGTGCCTAACACCTTCCTACTCGTAGTGGCTGACTCCACTTAGTCTCAATCTCATCCTTGAGTCAGGGTTTTTCCAAATCTTTTTCCCTTAAACAAAAATTTGGTGGTGACTCCACAATCAAATTAAATTATTTTCAAATTTTAGCGAGTTCGTCGTCTCGTCGGAATTACGGTTGCGACAACGTTCTAATAAATAAATTAGTCTTCAATTGGTAAAAATCAACTCATAAGATAAGAAAAAATAAACTAGAAGGCCTTAGGAACCAATGACTAACATTCAGCCACTCCAAGTTAAATAGGAAGAAATGAGTTTGAAAACTTGGTTTAAGTCCCTTAAGAAGCCTTATTATGTATAAGTAAAGGATAAAAAGTTTAAATAAAGTTTGGAACTGACATGTGTATCATTCGACCATGCATTATTAAATTGACTTAAATAAGTTAAAAACTTGCTAACACTTAATCTTTAAACTTAGTGTGAATAGGACATGCATAAGACTTACAAATTGAAGAGAACAAAGGATAAAAACTTAAAAGGTTCCATCGGCCACCTAGAGGAAAACTTCTAAGTTTGTAAAAAACCATATGAAACTAAGTGCACTTTGAGAAAAGGAAAGGTTGAGGGATAAATTAGAAGGTTGAGTGAATTAAGCCCCTTTTGGTGTTTTATCATAAAATGTTAATGAGTTAAATAAGTTGGACATGTATGAGCGGATGCAGTTATGTTATCTAAATATGATTAATAAGTTAACTTGTGATTTTTATGAATGCATATATTTTTTTTTTCCGTGAATTAGATATGGAATGCTCATAAGTGTGTACAAGATAATGCTATGTAGGATGAGTATATATGATTGTTGATATGATAGAATTTGAGATCTAAATGTGCATAGCATATTGGTTGGATATTGATTGAGCATGTATGATTATCTAGAAGCCTTTAAATTGAATCTAAATGGTTTAAGGGATCACTAAAGAAAATTTATATGAAAATTTAATCTACTCTTAATGTGTCTTGCGAACATCAGGGGGCATCCAGAGTCCTAGTGAAGAGGAGACAAAAGGGTTCTCCAAAAATCTTTCTATTATGAAGACAAAAAGGTTTCTTACCTATTATGAGATGGTGACAACCACCTAGGAGTGAGCTTATATCCTTAAGAATAAGAGGTAGACTAGCAGAACCAGTGAAAATATATTGTTTGATTGTTTATAATGTGTATGTCTATGTTTAGAGAATTCCCCGAAGTTATGGAATAGAAAATGAAAGAGATAAGGTATAAGACGTAGAACAAAATGTGAGTTAAATAATATCTGTATTATGATCCCAGACTTATGAAGTTTAAGACATATATATGCTTATGTAATAAAGGTTGACTTCTGTATAAAAATAACCCACTTTAGTAGAGGTTTTTGAAATATTAAAAGAAACCTTGTATGTATGTCATGATTTTTCTAATAAACTGAAATGGCTGGGTTAGAATGATGACACTAGATGTAGAATAGAAACCTATTGAGAAACCTAGTTTCTCACTCCTTCTCTCCCCACTGTCTTCCCAGCAACAACCATATCTTTTACAATTGCAGTGGTGTACATCAATATTAGCAACATGGATTGGTCGACAAACCCTCACGATCTTTTGATAACAATGCAAGCGAACGTTAGAATTTACTTCTCATTAGGACACCTGTTCATCTCAGAGGTAACATTTTTCGACAATGGTGTTTGCAATTACTTTGGAGGCATTTCACCTTAATAGAGTCTTCCCACCTTCTCCCGACTACCATAGGCAATGTACAACCACTGCTGAAGAATCCTCTTCTTCAGAAGGAGAGACTGACTCTCAAACTCCGTCGCATTACCATAGTTCATCACATCTATTGTCCTCCCAAGGGATCTCACCTTACCAAATGCCATGTCCATTCCAAGCCTACCAGGAGACGCCTAACGGTACATTCATGTCGCTAGACTAGAGCATGTGGCTGAAATGTTTCCATCCTATTAGGCTTGAGGGAGGTTCGTTGATCCAACCATTTCGTTTTGGGGAGCAGAAGTTTGGAAAGCCATACCTATAATGTAAATGTTTGTAAATAGTTGGATGCAAGCATCCTATTTATTAATATATAGTAGTATGCTAGATTATGTATAGTTCATGTAATATAATGTGTAGTAAATATGTATGTAAATTTGGTATGTATATTATGTTGTGTAATAAAGAGTATGTAAAGGCCTTAGTGCCTAAGACTGTTATATGTATGTAAATGAAGTGTATAATTATGTAAAGTTTGTATATTATATGGATAGTTATGTTTAATTGTTTAGTGTTGAATAAAGACAAATGAATTATAGAAAATGATACGTAATGACAATAATATGTAAGCACGTAAGAATGACTAGTAAGTTATTTACTGTCATGTATGTTGTATTGACGAAGCTTGCATCTTATAACAAATGATTTTTTAAAAAAATACCGTATTTTTCTCTAGTATTTTCCAAATATTTTTACATCATGAGATAACAAACTAATAATGAAACCGAATGAATGACTTAAATATAAAATCGGTATTCATTTTTAAGGTGTTATAAATAAAGAAGACAAAATAGAATTAAAAGCAAGCAAGGAAAGTAGTCATAGAAAAGAAGTCCTAGAAACTAAGAGGTACACAAACATACACATATACCCAGTATGGTGCTAGTGAATAAAGAAACCTTACACATGCAAAACTAAGAAATTAATTCCTAAGATCTACCTCCTAATACTACATATTACATTGATAAAATGCATACTCAAACAGAAGACAAAAGAATGAGCCTTATGCATGCCTTTTATTACACAAATATTTTTATTATATTTTTTTCTCTTATTTTTATTTTCTTCCTTTATTTTCTCTTTCTTTCTTTTTTATTTGTTTTTGTTCTTTCTTTGAATTCTTATCCAAATTTTCAGAGGTAATAAGTCCCTCAAAATATCTTCTGCACATGTTTTTTCTCAAGGTCTCGGTTCCTATGTTCAATTGTCCAATTTAGTGTAATGTATGCACTCTTCCTTTGCATAGGTTATTCTAGGTTCTCAAAGAAGTCCAAGTTTGTCCAAAGTCCAATAAAATTCAAAAGGTCAAGAAATATTTTTAAGGGTCTTCTTAGGTGTTTAAAGATGACTTTAAACTTTCAGTCAAGATGAGACTTAATCACTTAAATTTGCATGCATAAGCTAAGCTAGAACCTAATGAATATAAGCACACATTCATGAAATTATTGAGAATATAATTGAACAAATAGAAACGATAGTAAACTTAGATCAAGACATGTTAGAAAGGAACAATATAGAATAGAAACAAGTTAAAACAAATCCTATCAAACATGGATCAAGATATTCTTTCAAATAACACATATTCTTGGCGCTAAAATTGGATTCAAATCTTAGAATTTTTTTGAAATTTTTTCTGGAAGATCTATGATATCTGCACTAATTATCTAAAATATACAAATCATAGAAATCAATCAAAATAATTTTGACCAAGATCCAATCAGAATCACCCAAGTCAAAAATAATTCATTCAAGTTAGGCACATTTGTGTGCTAGGATGTACACACATCGATAATGAGACAATTGCAGATTCATTTCAGATTCAAAATAAACAAACAAAATCATTCTAGAAACTGGACAAAGAGAAGGATCAAACACAACAAGAATCATAATAAATAGAGATCATTGACTAATTAAAAATGAAAAGGAAAATAGAGGAGGAGATGAACTTGAAGAACGAAAAATAAATTGAAATTTAGAAAGAAATTAGGATCCAATGCTAACTTCCATTGCTAGATCTTTAATACCAGGTTGATCTAGGGATGTATGGTGGATTTGGACTGGTGCAATGGAGGTTGAATGAAATTAAAAGAAGATGGAGAAGCTAAGAGATTCTAGCTAGGCTTAGGAGCACCGCCTTCTGTGGACGATGAGTTCCTTCTCTGCTACCATGGAGAAGCCATAGATGAAGAGGTTCCTTAACTCTAAGTTGATTTTAGAGGGAGAGAAGAGAGAGTTTCTCACATAAATTTTGAATTAGAATCCACAAAATAACTTAAAAGTATGAAAAGTTACATATGAGTACCTTATATAGGTATAAGGTGGCACCTAGCATGGGGAGGATTCTCTAGCCACATAGGACTTGGTTTTTGGCCTAACATGGAGTCCAAAATGAGCCACTCTCTATGTCTTAAGATAGCCTACCATTTGGGCCAAAGGAGGCCCAAGAAGCTTATAAAAAAATATAGGGAAATAGGTTTGCTCCTATACATATGTTGGGCCCTTTACTTATAAAGTACAAAATAATCCTAAATCCTATTCTAAGATATGTAGGACCAATGGGGAGGTGGATTAGGCCTGAGAGTGAGTCTCGTGGAGGCCCAAGAAGGTATCCATTTCTGTTTGTAATTTCTTGGCCCTAACCCTAGTGATAGGCTCAATGGGTTTGAGGATCTTGCCTAGAGTAGAAGAATGCTCTGGTGTAGGTCCTGATGTCTCTGATGGTGTCTTTGCATCATAAGAGGTGGGGAAAAGATAGAGCTATGTTTAGAGAAAGAGAGAGAGAGGTGTCTCCCTTTTGTAGAGAGGAGTGAGCTATTTGAAAGGAGAGGTATTGATGTTCTAAGGTATGGCTTTGGAATTTGGAAGTGATGTGTTGAGAAGTGTGGCAAAGCCTCCTTTTAATAGGTGCAGAATTAGGACTTTCATCATTCTAGATCGAGCTCACCTAGCTTCCCTCCAGTCGTCATGATCGTTCTAATTCTCTTACAGCATCATAAGGCTAACTAGGATGCTTATTGCATCATTAGGGCTTATTGGAATGCCTCCTGCATCATTAGGGTTAACGTGGCACTGGCTTCTGGTGCATCAATGTTGGCATAGCCATGTAACCTAATGTTGGCATAGCCGTGCTCAAGTTTGCACGGTTGTGTTGGTCTGATAAAGGGATTTTTGTCCTTTTTTCACTCCCTTGTTGTTTATTCCCTTTCCTCCTTTTTTGGCCCAGAATATGCGTATTTTTCAAATTCTCTGATTTTTTTATCATTCCTACAAAATCAAGGGATATTAGGTATAATTACAAGTAAATTATGTTTAGGTTGCAGTAATTATGCCCGAAACCTGCAGATAAAGTGACAGAATGATAGTTTATCATACACCTTTGGTAAAATCTTTGGACATCTCTATCCATATAAGGCTAGAAGAAATTCTCATTGAGAATGACCAAGGTCTTCTAGGTGCCAAAGTGCCATATCAAATCTCCTTTATAAGATTCCCTCAAGAAGATGTCTCTTATGGATCCTTTAAGCACACACAAGTAGTTCTTTTTAAACAATAGACCCTTGTTCCTAAAGTAGTCATTACATGCATTGAGTTCATAATCTTTGTAGAGTTTCCCAAAGTCTACATCATTTGCATACATTGGCACTTAGGGAAATGAGTAGTGTATGCCTCCTAGAAAGAGCATCAACAACCTTATTGTTATCTCCCTTCTTATTCTTGATAACATAAAAGATCTGCTCAAGAAACTCTAACCATTTAGCATGTCTCTTGTTCAATTTACCTTGGGCCTTAAGGTATTTCAATGATTCATGGTCGCTATGGATTACAAACAATTTTGACAATAGATATTGTTTCCAAGTTTGTTAAGCCTTGATTAGAGCATAAAGCTCTTTATCATAAATAGGATAAGTAAGAGTACCACCTGTTAGTTTATCATTGAAATAAGAAATGGGGTGTCTTTCCTGCAAAAGGACTACTCCTTTTCCTACATTTAAGGCATCATATTCTAGTTCAAAAGAATTTGTCAAAGTTAGGCAGGGTTAGAACTAATGCATTAACCAATCTTTATTCCGTGGTATCAAATTTTTTTTGTTTATCCCCCAAATGAAATTTACTTTCTTTTTTAACTAGCTCATTATGTGGAGAATCTATAGTGCTAAATTCCTTGGCGAACCTCCTATATAAGCTTGCCAAGCCATGGAAACTCTTGAATTCTCCAGAATTCTAGGGAATTGGTCATTCTTGAATGACTTTAACCTTCTTCTAGTCTACCTGGACTTTATTCTTTCCTATCATAATGGTTTAGAAGATTACATGGTCCAAGCAGAAAGAACAATTTCCAAATTTGAAAATAAGTTTTCTTCCCTTAAGATTAAGAGGACTTGCTTTACATGTTGTATATGCTCCTATGGTGTTTTGGAGTACAACAAGATATCATCAAAGTATACTACCATATATTTCCCTATCAAATTTCTTAACACATGATTCATGAGTCTCATGAATGTGTTAGAAGCATTTGTTAGCCCAAAGGGCATGACTAACCATTCACACAGGCCAAACTTAGTCTTAAAGATCATCTTTCACTCATCCTCCCCCCCCCCCCAATTCTTATTTGGTCATAGCCATTTCCAAGGTCAATCTTTGAAAAGATACATGACCCATGGAGATGCTCAAGAAGGTCGTCTAACCTAGGTATAGGGTACCTATGCCTAATGGTGATTTGGTTGAAGGCCTTATAATCTATTCACCTTATTTAGATACAATTCTTTTTGGGACAAGCAGCACAATCATAGTACAAGGGCTAAAACTGGACCTCACCAACCCCTTAAATAGGAGTTTACCTACTTGCTTTTGAATTTTCTTAGTTTCCTCTAGGTTACTCCTATAAGCTGGTCTGTTAGGTAGGGAACCACTTGAAATTAAGTCTATTTGGTGATTTATTCTCCTCAGGAAAGGAAGCCTTACTAGCATCACTTTGGGGAAAATGTCTTGAAACTCATCCAGGAGTGGTTGTATTATCCTAGAGATGGAATCTGATTCTTGGAGCAAGATTTTCTCCTTATGCAATGCTAATTATAGCGTTTTCCTAGCCATCAGGGCATGCTTAATTTCCCTTACCTCAACTAATAGGTTACTAAGGGTAGAGGCCTCTTCTTTAGGACCCTTAGTTCTTTATTTTTTTATTTAGTTCTTTCCCCTCTTCAATTCTTTTTTTTTTCTCATATGAATCTGGCTTATATAGACATCACTTGGGCTTAGGAAAACTAAAGTGACTTTATGTGAATTAAATAGGAAGGAGTACCTATTAGTATATCCATCATGATAGACATTTCAATCAAATTTCCATGGCCTTTCTAAGAGAACATGGTTAGCCTCCATAGGGACAACATCATAGGTGACATTGTTCTTATACCATCCTATTGAAAAAGTGAGGAGTACTTGTTGGTCCACTCTCCATTATCAATAAGCCATTTACTTATATGGTTTAGGATGAGGAGTGGTTGCTAATCCTAACTTAATGACTAACCTTGTGCTAGCCACATTGGTGCATCTCCCACCATCAATAATTAGGAAACAAGTGTGCCCCTTCATTGAACATCTTGTATGAAAGATGTTCTCTCTATATCTCTTCCTCCCTTTTGATCATATTACCCAATAACCTCCTAACAACTAAAAGGTTTCCCTCTAGAGCACATTCTAGTACTTCATCCTCAAATGAAGAGGAGGTGGAACTAGAGCCAGATAACTCTAAGGAAGAATAATTATCATTGTGCCTAAGGACCATGATTTTCTTATTGGGAATTGAAAAGAAATGTGACCTTTCCCTAGGCACTTAAAACATTTTATGGAGGACTCTTTACCTAAGGGTAAGTTGGGTGTTTTGCCTTTAGATTGCTTGGAGTCTTTGGCTTCCTTAGTTTCCCTAAGTTTAAAGTTTGCCTATTTCTTTTTGTCCTTCCATGAGTCTGGTATGGGTGACTTATATGAAATGAATTTTCCCTTACCCTTCCTCTTTAATTGAGATTCAATTTTGAGGGCTTGATGGTACATGTCATTAAGGCTTAATTAGAGGTGAAGCTCTACTATGTCCTAATTTCGTGTTTGAGGTCGTTACTTCCTCACTTTCACAAAGGTTGACCCTAATAACTATCACTTCCATCTCCTTATAATATTCATCTACATTTTTGGTGCCTTAGGAAATTTGTTGAAACCTTATTATGTACTTCTCTCAGTAGTAAGAAGGTACAATCTAAATCTAATAACATGTTCATTTCCTCCCAATAACTTAAGGGTTGATACCTCTCCTTGTTCAATTTGTCCCACTAGATTAGGGCATAATCACTAAATTCTAAGGATATTAGCTTTACCTTCTACTTATTCATAATAACATAACTAGAGAATATCTACTAAACCTTGAACTCCCAATCTAGGTATGCCTCTGGATCATTTCTACCTTCAAAATCTAGGCATATTTACCTTGGGCACTTCTATGGGTTCTTGGTGGTTTCTACCCCTAAGGTTTATACTCCTAGAACTATACATATCTCTATAGTACCTAGCTTATAGGCTATCTCTAAAGTAACTCCTAAACCTATCTGTAGAATGTTACCTATCCCTACTCCTATGGTTCTATCTTTGTAAGTCCTACTTCTATAAGGTTGCCTAGGCCCAGAGGGTTCCTATGCCTAATGTGACCCCTATCTCTACACTTCCTGAGAGATTGTCTCTTAGGGGTTGATGTTTTCCTTTTGGTTGAGTATGGCCTATCCCTTGAGGAAGACCTTTCTCTTTGTGGAGAGTTTCTATGTCTTTTCCAAGGATTTTCATTTTTATCGAAGAAATTGACATCATCTTTGGATATCTCCTCCTTACTATGATACCTTTACTTTCTAAACCCATTTTTTTCAAGATTATTTTGATTTCCTTTATTCTTAATTAATTTTCTTCTTTCAGGATTATCTAGATGTTGTTCAAATTCCTTTCCAACCTAGAGGCAAGTTGTTCCATTTGTGGTCACTTATTACAAAATAAACCTCTCTATACTTGGATTACTCAAGCTAAAATTAAATCAAACAATTCATGTAGTTAAAAAGCAACCTGTACTCTAAAGGATGCAACACTCAATTGTTCAAGGAATTATACCTTGCCCTCTTAACCTTGCAAGATATGAAACAAAGCTAGTGCAAACAATCTAATAAACACAACCCAACACTTAGCACACCCTTATGCTCCTCTCATGCACAAGCCACCAAAATAAAATTTTTCTTTTGGTGAGTATCCTACATCAAGGCTTAAAGTACAAAGTCCATTTACAAACAAATTGCAATGGAAATTGAATTAAAAAACTTGAAAATCCTACTACAAACTTGTAAAAATTACAATTTAAATTTTGCACCTAATTACAACTTTTGAACCTAATTTTACAAGTAATCCGAAGGCACAATGTTACACAAAATGGTCTTGTATTGTCTTCAAACCTGAAGTACCACTTCTTGTAGTCCTTTCCTTGTGTTCTCCTCATCCAAGAATGACCTACAACGAATTGCAACAATAGGGAGCACTTCCTACCTATACTTTGGTTAGTGAAAACAAAGTTAGATAAAAGCACACTTCCTCACCAAAGTGTTTTCACTTTTCTCCTCTAATGCTCCTCACCAACCTTACCAATATTCCTCACACCTTTCACTTACTTGTAGCCTTAGACCAAGCATTGAAAGAGGAGAATAACTCAACCCAATCCTTAGTCCTTGATGTTTCCAAGATGAGAAGAAAACTAGACTCACTCGAGATGAACAATGGCACATAGACAAAACTTAAGAGAGATTTACAAATAAGCAAGAAATCTATAACCAGGAAGGTTACTCAAGAGGAATGATATACGAAAAGCAAGAAGCCAATGTTGACAAACTAAAATTAAAGCTATGAAAGAGGAAGCACTCAAAAGATCTATCATAAAAACTCAACGAATTGCATGCACTTGTTTATGAATTAAACTCTAAGCCAAATTGAAAAAAAGGCCTAATCATGCTTTTCATAAGAATTTAAAGAGTACTACTAAATACATAGCATGCAAACATGGAATCATGAACATGAAAAGAAATCAGAAACACAAAGAAAAACCAAAATATGCATACCTTTCTTTTGCTTAAATTTTCTCTTACTTTTGCTTTCTTTTTCTTTTTTACTTTTTTCTTTTCTTTTCAAATTTATTTAAATATTTTTTGTTTTAATTCAAGTCTTTTGTCCAAGGTCCATGTATATGGATTTTTCTCATGGTCTTCTAATTCAAACTAAGTTTAAAAGTCCATGATGCATTTTGTACTTCCTCCAAGCTTAAGTATGGTTTTGATCTAGTGTCCAAGTACTTGTCCAAAATTTGTCCAAATGTCCAACATAGATAATAAGGTTTAGTGGTACTTATTAAGGTGTTAATAAGATTAATTGAATGTTAATTAGGTACACTTTTATCATGCAAACTCTAAGCATTTAACTTATGAAAGATCAATCCAAGCTAGCATCATCATGCAAGTTTTAACTTAAGAACATGATCATGCAATTCCTCTTAGATTTTATAGAAACAAAAAAATATTTTACAAATTGAAGGAAAAAAAACATGGGAGAAGGAAACCTATGCAAGAATCCTAGATTGAAGCAAAAAATTCCAATTCAAATGATGAACTATTTTAATGTTAAGAACAAGGATTTGAATTTTAATTTTCTTTTAAAAAAAATTTCCATGATCCAAGAAAAATTCATCAATAAATGACTTCATACTTCAGATCACACATCTTGTAACAAAAGCAAACAACAATTAAGGTGAATTAAGGTTAAACTTGGAAGATCATGATGAACATGTGGTGCCAAATTGCACGAAACACACAATCGAATTAGGTGATGTTTTTTTTAGGAAAATTACACCAATCAAAATTCAACAAATTTCTTTACATAGAAGGATTTAAAAGGTACTTATACAGATCAAACAAAAACCCAAGGAATTTGGTCCAAATTTGGACCAAAAATGGAAGAACAAAAAGGATTACGAGTAGAAGAAGATTGTAGAATTTAGAGAAGATTAAGAACTCATATCATACCCCATTTGATGGAGCTTTAATAACAATTAATGAAACTATGGAATGGAGGAGAATTCTGGATCAAATGGAGACTACTTCAAAATAGAAATTTAATGAAGCTTGATGATGTTGGAGGTGTCACTTTAGGAAGAGAAGGATCTTCTCTCATAAGCACTCGATTAAGAAGATTGAAAGGAGAAATATTTGCGTTTAAACAATATCAAAGTGAATTATGATTGAAAAGTTGTTGAAAATGGCTTACATAACACGTATATATATAGGCTAGCTTGGAGGTACCAAAGGGGAAGCATGAATCTGGATTTGAAATTCAATTCTAAGGAGGTGCTTGCACTATAAATTAGGCCCAAGAATAAGGCCATATTTTACCCTTCTTGCAACCCTCTAAATTGGCCTAGGTGAGCCCAAACTATCCTATAAAGGAACACACAAATTAGGAAACTTTCATTTTAAGAGAGCAGAATGACATAAATCAAGGAATTCATTTCATTTCACATATAACAAGATTAATTTTGCAGAATGACAAAGCAAAGGAATAGAGAAATAATTTGAGGTTACATAAAGAATAAAAGAACGAGCAGAAAATGACTCGAAATAATAATAATGTATCTGATATCTAAAAAGAAAGGAACAGAAGGCAGTATTGATGTATTGATCCAAATTGCACCAACCAAATCTTATCTGCAGGAAAGAATGAAAGAATAATAATGACAAATTTTCTACCTACAAAGAATACTGACCCTTACAGCTACTACCCTTTTGTGTATCTCGGTATATATGAGTGTATGATGAAGAAGAAAAGAAAAGGCGTGGGAGTGAGAAAGGCAAATGAATGTGATGTAACTTGATTATAGTGTTTGATGTCAGCCGAACATGAATTAATGGAAATTTGAATGGCAGATTCTTGGACAGAGTTGCAATGAAGAATTCATCAAAGATTGGTGGTGGAGTGACGGTGAAGAGGAAGTGGTATCTTTGTAGCTTAACAGATGTGGAAGAAGTGAAATTGGTGCTAAGACTGCTACCTATATGGGCCACAACCATAATGTTTTGGACGATCCATGTTCAAATGATGACATTGTCAGTGTCACAAGCCACCACCATGGACCGCCACATCGGGAAAACATTTGAAATTCCGGTAGCATCAATGACGGTGTTCCTGATCGGAACAATTCTGCTAACGGTTTCGTTTTACGACCGGTTCATTGTTCCAGTGGCAAGGAAAGTGCTTAAGAACCCAAATGAGTTGACTCCTTTGCAACGTGTTGGAGTTGCGTTAGTCCTATTGGTGGTGGCGATGGTGGTAGCAGCGCTATTAGAAATAAAGAGACTGAGATATGCGCAATCACATGGTTTGGTGGGTCCAGAATGAAGATTCCAATGACCGTTTTCTGGTTGATTCCACACAATTTGTTTGTGGGGGCAGGGGAGGCCTTTATGTATATGGGGCAGTTAGATTTTTTCCTTAGGGAATGTCCAAAAGGGATAAAGACAATGAGCACAGGATTGTTCTTAAGCACACTTTCATTGGGCTTTTTCTTTAGCACCTTATTAGTCATTGTGGTTAATAAAATGACTGCTAATGGAACCCCATGGATTGCGAATAATCTAAACCAAGGGAAGCTCTGTGACTTTTATTTGCTTTTGGCTATCTTGAGTGCTATCAATGTTGTCTTATACTTGGTTTCTTCTAAGTGGTATGTCTACAAGGACAAGAGGCTTGCGGAGCAGGACATAGAATTGGAAGAAACTGATGCTGCTTGTTCAACCATCTTCTTCCTCTAATTCCCAAAACTCTCATGTCTCTCCAATCTATCCCTTCCTTCACAAGCAACAATGTTCCTTATCTCACGTCCATACATCTCCTCCACCTTCAACCTCACACTACTCTTCTCTGGAATCCCACTCTCACCAATCAAATCAAACAACGTCGCGTAATACTTCAACGAATTGCATACCCTCGCTTCCAACCTTGGCTCATTGTGTTTTGCATCTCTGCCATAACAACAACGCTAGGGTTCGTGCTTCGAATTAGCCCCCAAAAAATCCCTCAATGCTACTCCACTTGCATCATAAAGCGTCCTGCAAAATGCAATTCACAGGAACACTCTCATGTTCCTTCACGTGAAGCATTCAAAGCCTCACGTCTTCCAGGCTGTGAACAACCGGATGAATCTTAAAGAGAAGATTCAATGCCTCCACAAAACCGGCGAGTCTATATCCGATTTCGTTTAGTTCTTGTTTGAATAGTCAGGGATAGTCCTAAATTAGGAGATTTTTACCATATAATTAAGCTAAATTAATAAAAAAAATTCATACTGTAATTGAAAATTAGGGAAAAAGGAGTTAATGTAAAAGAAAAATCAAAGAATCAAACATTGAAAAATTAAAAAGCAACTTACAGAAGCAACTTGAGAAAGGTAATTTCTTTCTTTGAGATGGAAATGGCAAAATACAAGAACACTCTTCCTTCAAATACTTTCAAGATGGAAACTAAATGCAAAAATTTGAAGCGAAGAGAGTACAATAAACCATCGCATGAAAAAAAGTGAAGGAAAAGAAGAAATTAAAGAAAAAAAAATATGGTAAGTTTAGTAAAAACTTTTCCGCAATTACAACACAAACATGGGTAAAATAGCTTCAATTATATAAACCCCAACTATTTTTATTCTTTCCAACACTTTTAAAAATTATGATTAAAAAACTCCAGTTAAAATTATTTTTTGTTGTAGTGTGTTGAAAAAAAATCATAAATTTTTATCATATAACTCATTATAATTGTTATAATTATGGAAACAGTTGCAAAAAGTGTACTTTCCAAGTTCTGTGGTCGGTTTACACGTTACCATGTAAAGTCAAAGCATTATGTTAGAAGTGATCAATTTCATAAGATTGGTTTATATCTGATCTGATCTATTTTTCTACTTCTTGATTAATTTTCTATTCATCAATTTTATGAGTAGTCTAGATTATGAAATGATCAATTTTTTATTTAACTTATTGAATTAGTTAATCCAATTCAGTTTTAATAATTATGCTGAAAAGTAACTTCAAAAAATAAATCATTAACGAACAACTCATAGACATTTACTACAATAATATTTTATTCATCAAATATAATAAAGAAACATACCTGGATTTAGTAAAAAAAACATATTAAAAGTTGGTAGATATTAACGATCATAGAAAAATTTGAAGAGAAAACACAATGAAAAATAAAATTATATTCTAAAAAAAACAATAAAGCAATTAATGGACTAGTTCTAGAAATATCTGTTTTAACATTTCTTTGCAACAAGATTAATAACATGGTACAACTATTATCCTGATTTATACTTTCACTCTAAAAAGAAATAAAAAATTATACTTACAAGGATCTCAACTCTATTAGTCCACCAATATCTCCACTTAATTTATTCTTCAAGCCACCTATATTTAAAATGTAGATAACAAATGATTCAATAAAATGATGATTAAATCAACTCACTAAGAAAACACAGATTAATAAATTCTAATTTCTAAACTATTACAATGAAGTAACCCTTGATCGAATACATTCACTTAATTGTTGAAGTGCTTTTAAATTTATTTATCCATCAATGTATAACTTCTATATATAAGTAGTCTCAGTATATTTTTCTCATAAGAGTTGCTATTCATTTCTACATATCATCCTTTTTTTTCTTTTTTCTTTATTTTTAAAACTTATATCTTATTCAAATGTCATGTAGATTAATGTAAATGGTGGCATTGACAGAGGAGAGAAAGTGTTGCACCCAACTAAAAGCAATACAAAAAATTGAAATGGACAATTACCTTACATGATTACAATATCTATGAATTTTTCTTGTCTTTATAAGCAAATGACAAAATTAATGTTCTCATTTCAAAGAATTACGATTTTCTGTTGTTGACAATTAACGGTGAGATATCTCCACCCACCTTAGTTATATATAAGTAATCCTATGTAGAGAATGTGCCCAAAAAGAAGAAAAATCCAAAGGATAAATAAAGGGATACTTGTGACTCGTACTATACACAGACACGCATTGTGCAGAATTTTTGTGACACTAAAATAAACCCACTGCTTAGAGAAGCAATTCTGCAAGTTTAGACAATAGCCTCTCATTGCTATATCAAATATTTTATTATTTATGAAATTTCTTTTGATGTTGATTTCTTCAATTGAACTCTTCTAATGTTCTAACTTCCACCAAAAATCAATTCCCCTAAATAACCGCTATGTGATCTATAATTCCAATTCATGTTAGGCTTGAAAAATATAAGAAACTGGCCATGTGAAGAAAGGAAAATAATGACCGGATGGAGCAAATACACTAGAAGTGACACTTTTGGGAGACTTAAAGATCATGTGGCAAGCTGAAAGAGCAATATCAGACCAATAATTTTGGTGAAAACACACAACAAGTGCCAAAACAAAACACCAACAATTATTCAAGATCCAGCCTATTTACCCTTCCAACTGGTTGTACATTTTCCAAGTCAATTATGAAACTAATTTATAGGCAACCAAAATTTAAAGATCCCCACAAAAATTTTCAAACAGTCATGGGAGTCATGGTCCCATGCTATTTCATATTTTAAAAATTTTAATACATACAAATGGTTAATTTCTTTACTTTATATTAAAAGAAGATAAAAAAAAAAACTATCCAAGAAAACACCTAAAGTCATTGTAGAAACATTGTAAGTTCAACACTTTACAAAAAAAAAAAGACATATACAGAGTCAAGAGCATACATAAAATACAAATAGAGAGCGTAATCATGGAATAGTGATTTTCAACTACCTAATGAGTAACTTTAACCTTTTGCTTTATTCTCTTTTTGTTGTCATCAGAATCTAGTTCGATTAAATATATGCTTTCATATCAAATACACAGTAAAATGTTTAGTTTACTGTCGTAACCATAATTACAATGAGACGAGGAACTCACTTAAATTTTGAAAAAGAATTTAATTAGATAGTGGAGCCGCCACCAAATTTTATTTTAAGGGAAAATATTTGGAAAAACCCTAGCTTAAGAAAGAAATTTTAGGTTCAGCAGTCGGTTACATACCCTTAAACTGAGTGTGTGATTTATTTGAAAACTGTTTAATCCCTTTAATTAGAATAAAAATAAATAGGTTGGTGGAAAATAGCCTGACAGGACTTGATCCTGCTCCTACTTATTCCCTGGTGCAATGGAAAACTCAAGGCTACGTAGTTCTGGTAAACAGACTTGATCTCTTGGAAAATTGAAGGATGATTTTAGGTAACAATTGACATTTTTGAACGAAGTTAGTGAAAACGGTAATTTTCTGAAATCACGTACTTGCAGAATCCAAATCATCGTAAGCCGCATTTAGAATCTGCACGAATTAAAATACGGTACAGTAGAGAACACTACTTGTCCGCATTAGAATTCGTTGCACGAATTTTTTTTAAAAATTTGAAAACAGACATTTTAGACAAAGTTGGTGAAAATAGTGACTTTCTAAAATCGCGTGCTTGCAGAATCCAAATCCTCGTAAGTCGTATTTGGAATCTGCACGAATTAAAATATAGTACAATAGAGAATGATACTTGTCCGTATTAGAAATCGTTGCACGCATTTTATAAAATTTGAAAACAGACAATTTGGACAGAGTTAGTGAAAACAGTGACTTTCTGAAATCGCGTGCTTGCAAAATCCAAATCGTCGTAAGCTGTATTTGGAATCTACACGAACTAAAATATAGTACAGTAGAGAACGCTACCTGTCCGTATTAGAACCCATTGCACGAATTTCAGAAAATTCAAAAACAGACATTTTTATACGAAATTATTTTGAAAATAGTGATTTTCGAAAATCACGTGCTTGCAAAATCCAAATCATCGTAAGCCATATTTGGATCCGCACGAATTAAAATACGAAATGGTAGAGAACACTACTCGTTCGTATTACAACCCGTTGCACGAATTTGAGAAAATTCAAAAACAGATGTTTTTATATGAAATTATTTTGAAAACAATAATTTTCGGAGATCACATGCTTGCAAAATCCAAGCCATCGTAAGCTGTGCTTGAATCCGCACGAATTAAAATACGAAACGGTAGAGAATGCTACTTGTTCCTATTAGAACCTATTTCACGAATTTTAGAAAATTCAAAAACAGACGTTTTTATACGAAATTATTTTGAAAACAGTAATTTTTGGAAATCACGTGCTTGCAAAATCCAAACTGTCGTAAGCCGTGCTTGAATCCACACGAATTAAAATACGAAACGGTAGAGAATGCTACTCGTTCGTATTAGAACTCGTTGCACGAATTTCAGAAAATTCAAACATTTCCTAAACAAAATTATTGAAAACGGTGATTTTCAATTTGACTCGGCTTTTTACTTTACCGAGGGATTTGATCTCCTAGGTATTTTCAACTTTCGAATCGAACTTTAATGGTCAATCAATACCTTATCTTGAGGAAGCCAGTCCACAATTATTCTCTTCCTTATCACCAAGGCAAGTGGCTTCAAGGCCTTTTAATATGTACCCCAACGCTTTCTTTTTGAAAGGACAGAAAGTGTTTTAGGCTTAAACCTAAGCTCATAGATGTTTTGAAATATCGAGCCTGCCATAGCAAATTATCAAAGGAGATCTAATAGAACTTGCAAGTATGTACATATGGATTCAGGTACTTTGATATTCATTTGAACTTGATCTTATTGCCCATTTATTCTTGTATAAGTTGTTGGCTTTGACTCCTATTAGACGGGATCTGTACTAATTCCTTTCTTTCTCTAATGTCAAAACCATACACTTATTTTGAGCAACAAGCCTTTGGATGGACAAACTCCCTCAAGACTGAACCTCTTCCCCTTGGGATGGCTTATTTACCTTTTTCAGTTCTTTTACCTCCTCTTTTTTAGAACCCGGGTATCCTTTTGTCATGCTGAAACTGAATTTGTAGGTACAATAGCTATATTCACATGATTCCTTGGTATGTCTTTACCATTATCAAAGTTTATACCTTCCTCCTTCCTACTTATATGCCCACAGATACGCATGTCTCGTGCTTGATACCATTCTAGACCAGGTTACTGAACCTGAGTTCTTTTAACTATGGATTTTTGCAGACAGGCCTTACTTTTCATGAGTTACGGTTGTCTTCAAGACTTAACCTTTGAATCCGAACCTAGCCTATGACCAATAAAATAAGAATGAGTTTTAAACAAGACCCCCGGGTCAATATCTGATCATTAACCACCACTTAGTCCCTAGACCAATCAGTTCCTCCCTTGTTTCTGATCTTTATGCAGAGATGTAGTAGGTTTTGGGGTGACGTCATGGTTTATAACCTGGTTTTGAGCTAAAGATTTCAAAGCAGTTCATTGGTAAGTGGTCTAAAGGAAGTAGAAGGCTCTGAGTGCATTTCATAGACCAGGGTCAATTTAACAGAAACTTAGGAAGGAAGGCAAGAGGTTTCACAAGTTAGTTTTCCAGAATTTTGACTTAAGCAAGTTGCAGTTTCCTGAACATTTTCAAATGTAGAATCAGCTCTATCAGGTTTGCATCAATTCAAAAGAAACTTATGTAAAGAATCAGGGGACTCTTAGGCATATTTTACAGATCAGTCTATCAGCAGCTTATTCAAATCAGTTGAAAACTTCTGGATCAGGGTCAGGTATTAGGCACAAGGTCTTAGATTGGCGATTTATGCATATGATCAGCGTATTGGACTAGATCAGAACCAGGTCTCAAATTCCAGACTCAATTAAAAGTTGGGGAGGATTTCTATAGATCTGTTACAGACCAATATCAAGTCCCAGGTTCAGCATTTCATATTTGAGAATCAGAGGCTGCTGGATATGTTCCTTATGCCAAGGTCAGTTTCACAAAATTGCTTTATGCCAAGGTTAGTTTCACAAAATTGCTTTACTTGTCTCTCCTATTACTGCACCTACTATTAAGGCAAGTTCAAGTTCATGGCTTTGGTTTGCATCTAAGCTAATAGGATTCCCCTACCCTTTCCAAACCATGAGCTTCTCTCCAATTAGAAACAAAGCTAGGGTCCTGATATTTGGTTTTCTATTTGGCTAACTAGGTACAGGATCTATATAAACAGGTTTATTGTCATTACAAATGTTTTTTTTGGGGCTCTGAAAGTCTTTCTACTTGCTGCTAACCCAGGGAACACTGATACATGTCCTATGGCTTGGTCTGTCACTGTCTCAGCTGGCAGACTGATTCCCTTTTCCCTAATGTTAATGACTTGCTGTAACCAGGCTATTGCAGATTGGAATCTCATCTCTAATTCCTTGCCTACCAGCCTTATTTTCTTTATCTTCAGGCTCGAATTCTGAGAATGAATAAAAAATGGCCAAGTCTTCTTCTCACAAGTCTAAGAATAAGACATACTGACCTTATATAAAGCTTAGTCAAACAGAGGATCAGGGAATAAGCTGCCATACCTGATATATGGGACCAAAAGCACAAGAACAGTCCCTTTGAGCTAGCAACGAATTTTTCAACTGCTTTCCAAGTGGTATAGAGCTGTCATGCAGTAAGATACTAGGCTTCCACCTATTCAACCCAACTAAAGACAATCCGAAGCCTTTTCTCACCAGAATCTGGATAGTTATCTTTTATTCTCGACACTTTCAAGGTCTTGACCTAAACCTAAACAGTTTCCATAACTGCTGTGAGAACCAGAGGTCTGGATATGTCTATTGCAGGCCCCCAATCTAGTCTCAAATAGATCCATTTACCAATAGGGTACTCAAAACAGTTGAAGGCCTCTGAACTAGACTCAGAATATGACCTTAGGAAATCAAAACAATTCCACAGGAGTGGGTTTATGCAAGGAAATGAGAGGTTTTTACCACTCTGTTATAGGCCCTAGTATAGCAGGCAGGAATTGTAGGCTATGCACAGGATCATGGGATGTTAGCTGCATTCACATCATGATTAATCATAGATGGGACATAACAAGATGAACCCTTTATAAACATACCAGACCAGCAAACTTGAAGCTCATGGTGTTCCTATTGGTCTAAGAATTTATGTTGACCTTAGGCTTGACTAGAAACCCTCAGCATTTTCTTTCTCTTGCATAGGACTGCATTGATATCATCTTATAGGGTAGAACACATTGTTTTACTGGTTCAGGATGGTTACCCTTGCTGCATGTCTGTCCTGTTCCCCAACAGATTCTGGCTTATGGGGTGATTCAGTCTAGGGGAGCTAAAGGTCTCATGCCCAAAAGGGTGCAACACTAAGTCGCCGCAGGGACAGATATGGTGCACCACCAGAATAAATTTTTGCTTATGTGGAGGAACCTGAAATGCCTAACCTAGAGATGAACTTACTATTTTGCTCTCGACTCAAAATAGACACTTGTACCAAAGGTAGGAATCTGCAAAATTTATGCAGACTAGGACGCTATTGATTTTTCAGTTTCTGTTTGGGCTTTTGTAAAATGGTTTATTTTTTGTTCTGGTATAAGAATCTGGGTAAATTGGGACCCTGATATCATATATGCTGTCAAGGTAGGTTCGTAAGCATGAGTTTCACTTCTCTCCGGCCTATCCATATTCTGGAGCATGTGCCAGTATTTCACCCAGAGAAGAGGCTTTTTTAGTCTTTGGATTTCCTGCCTCCAGCCACCCTGTATACATTTTCAATTGACTTTTACAAGTAGTCACGAGATTGATGAACATTGTTTAGGCAAATACTACAGACTCTTGCAATAGATGCTTTGATGTGTGGGCTGGTTTATCTATGGTAAAATCTATCAGAGTTTCAGCAACTAAACTCGAACTTTAGAACAGATCATATGGACTTCACCCTTGCCAATTTTACCAAACCTAAAAGTCGACTTACACAGACCTTGGCTAAGAATTTTCAGGTCGAGACATGATACCATTGCTATCACATTCACCTCTTGATAGATTATATAGGTTTACTTGGCTAGAAGTCCTATGGACTAAAACTAGCAGAATGTAGGGACCTGGTTGCATTTTCAGGCCTATTTTATAATTCAGATCGGTTACAATCATCAGAGAACCTTCCACCACGACATGCATTGGGTTTTATATCAGCATTTAAGATCTCTTTCACTAGAAATGATTTAAAACAACATTGGTTTGTGTCGCAACCGTAATTCCGACGAGACGACGAACTCGCTAAATGTTTTGAAAATGAATTTTGATGATTGATGTGGAGTCGCCACCAAATTTTTATTTAAGGGAAAAAGACTTGGAAAAACCCTAACTCGAGGATGAGATTTAGATTCGGCAGTCGGTTACGAGTGGGGAAGGTGTTAGGCACCCCACTCGCCCGTTCCGAATAACGGTACCCTTAAATTGAGTGTGTGACTTCTTTGAAAATCGTTTGATCCCTTTAATTAAAGTGAAAATAAATAGGTTGGTAGAGTTAGCACGACAGACTTGATCTGCTCCTCGTATCCCCGGTGCAATGGGAAACTCAAGGCTTACGTAGTTCGGTTTTTAAGAGACTTGATCTTTTGAAAGAAGTAGAGGGTGATGTCGGGATAAGTGATTTTTGAATAGACTAAAACGCGTACTTGCATAACCCAAACCGTCGTAGGCCGTGAGTGAGTTTGCACGATTATAACGAACGCAGAGAAGGTTGTCGTTCGTATTAGAATCCGTTGTACGAATCTTAGAGATTTAAAATAGATATTTGAAATAGACGTTTCCTAACGAGTTAGTAAATAGTGATTTCTAAAAATTTTAATGCTTGCAAAATCCAAATCGTCAAAGTTTTACATTTGGAATCCACATGAATTTGAAACACGTAAATGAGAGAAGGTTGCCAAAATCCGATGCACACATTTTAGAAAATTAAAGCAGGATATTTTGAAATGAACATTTTTTAGTGGGTTAGTGAACAAAGTGATTTTCTAAAATTATGTGCTTGCAAAATCAAATGCATTAAGTAATCCGTAACATTGAATCCGCACGAATTAAAATACGTAATAGCGAGAAGGCCGCCGTTCGTGTTAAAATCCGATTGCACATTTTAGAAAATTAAAACAAATTATTTTGAAAACAAGATGTTTTTACAGGAGTTAGTGAAGATAATGTTCAAAAACGATTGGATTTAATTTAATAGTTAGAGAACCAAAACCTGGCTTGACCCAAAATTAAAAGAAAAATGAAAGAAAGGAATTGAGTTTAAGTGAAAAGAGGGGCTTGGGCTGGACCTATGTCAAAATTGAATTTGATTTCAAGAAAAGGAAAAAAGATTGGACTTGACCCAAAGAACTGATTAAAGAAAAGAATTGGGCTTGACCCGAATTAAGTAAAATCCAACTTTAAAGAAATGATTTAGAATTTAAAGAAAAGAAGTGGGTTTGACCCAAGTGAAGGAAAATTGGATCAAGATTAAAAGGATTGGTCTTGAATTGGACTTGATTTGAAGTTAAGGAAAAGAATTGCGAATATGCTTCAGTAATCAAGTGATAGAAATTTTATTTCAAATCCAAATTAGACAAATAATATCATTCTAGAAACTAGAGAGAAACAAAAATATAAAACAACAATAATCATCAAAATAAGAGATCATTTGACCAATTGAAAACGAAAATGAAAAACAGAGACGAAGATCAACCTCAAGAACACAAGAGCTTTTGGTGCCAAAATTTGAATTCAAATCTCAGAATTTTTAGAAAATATTTTTGGTAGATCTGAAAATTTAAACCTGATAAATTGAAAAATATTGATTATAGGAATCAAACAAAACAAGTTTGACATAAATCCAATCAGAAATGAGCAAGATATGCACAAATCAAACAAGCTAGGTTAATTTGCACACCAGGATGAACATGCTTCGGTAATCAGGCGATGTAAATTTCATTTCAGATCCAAATTGGACAAATAATATCATTCCAGAAACTAGAGAGAAATAAGAAGAATAAGAAACAAAAATCACCAAAATATAAGATCATTTGACCGATTAAAAACAAAAATTAAAAACAGAGACGAAAATCAACCTCAAGAACACACAAGTTTTTGGCGCCAAAATTTGAATTCAAATCTCAGAATTTTTAGAAACTATTTTTGGTAGATCTGAAAAATAAAAACCAATCGATTTAAATATATGGATTATAGGAATCAAACAAAACAAGTTTGACATAAATCCAATCAGAAATGAGCAAGATATGCACAAATCAAACAAGCTAGGTTAATTTGCGCACCAGGATGAACATGCTTCGGTAATCGAGTGATAAAAATTTCATTTCAGATCCAAATTGGACAAATAATATCATTCCAGAAACTAGAGAGAAATACTAAGAAAAAAAAATTAAAATCACCAAAATAAGATATCATTTGGCCGATCAAAAATGAAAATTAAAACAGACACGAAAATGAACTCGAAAATCCGAGAAGAAGCAAGAAACTTAAGAGGGATAAAATTCGGACCTAACCTCCATTGGAAGGTGATGAAGAGCTGATTCCATGGAGGCAAAGAGATGAATTGAAGGCCAGAGAATTTCCTAGGTCCTCCCTTCAAAGGTTCTAAGACTCCAAGTCCTCCTCCCAAGAATTTCCAAAAATGAAAAAAAAACTCTTGCCATGCAACACTAAGTTTCTAACTAGTTAATTTTTTGACACATAACTAGTTAGAAACTTAGTGTTGCCATAAAACTCTTGTTTGTTTGTATAAAACTCTTGCCATGTTTTACCCATAAAAAAGCATACTCGTCGATGTAGAAAGAGGATATTTGAGGCCCTCAGCATCGATCCCATAAAGACTATTCTAGCAAACTATATATGAAATCTAAATTATATTTTTTGAGCTCATCAAAAGAGTTGTTTATGAAAGCACATTATTTTCAAAAGTTGTAATAGAAAGGAAAAGAAATAGAAATAAGATTTCTATAATGGAAAAATAAAGGAAGTGGTGTAAGTTATGGAAAGTTTTATAGGGCATTGGTTCCCCTTATGATTTTACTTGTTTTTACCCCCCAATCCCATCCTCTTTTTTATTCAATTACTAACCACCTAGACTTATTCTACTACTCCTCCTTGATCTGAAAATAATAGTAATCTCCCTTCTAACCACTACCTTCCTTGATCTAGAAAGATAAATAAATAAAAGGGGCATGAAGTTTAAGAGGGTGTCAAATACATGTTAGACAATTAACCGGTTAGAAATATAGGTCTTGATTAATCCTCCAAGACCCTTAGGTTTAGTTATTCTATAGACTCATCAATCAAGCGTCGCACGATTGCCTCTGCCCAACCAATTTCGAGAATAACAGAATTGGTCAATTCCTATTAATGGATTAAGTATGCTAGAATAACACAATTGTAATGAAGGCATCAATTTAGAAAAGGGGGAAATTGGGATTTAAACAATATAAATCACAAGGATTGCTAAAGCCTGACAAAGGGGAAATTAGTTATTTATAAAGAAAACAAACAATTTGTAAAATTCCAATTACAAAGTATATAAGAGAAATACAAAAATAATACTGCTAGTAAAGCTAGAAACTGCTATGAGTTTGCATCACACAAGGATTACACCCACCAATATCTTATGGAAGGATGTTGAAGAAAGAATTGAGGATGGAAATGATAAAAATTATAGATGGAGAAAAGGTAGGGCTATGCCTAGAGAAAAAAGTGTCATTATCCCTTGGAGAGGTGTTGGTATGTTTCTCTCCTTTGTGGAGAGGGTGTTGTTTTTGTGTGTTGATAAGTATGGCAAAGATTCCTTTTTATAGGTGTAGAATTAGGGTTTTTTAGCATTGCGGCAAGCCTTCTCTAGCTTCCCTACAACCATCGTGCCTATCCTAGGTCTTCACACACGGTAGGAATAACTGGGACACCTTTGCATCATTTGTGCTAACTAGGATGCCTTCCGGCATCTCTAGGGATGGCGTGGTACTACTAACTGATTGCATCAAATGTCTGCATGGTTATGCTGGGTTATGTGGGTATAGCCATGCAGCCTTGTGCTGGCACGATTGTGCTTAAGTCTGCACAACCATACTGCATTATTGAGGGGAATTTTTGTCTTTTTCACCCTTTTGTTGTTTTATATCCCTTTTGCCCTCTTTTTGGTCCAAAATCTGCCTATTTTTAAATTTTCTGCTTGTTTGACCACTCTTGCAAAAAAAAAAAAAAGGGTTGTTAGGTGGAACTACAAGTGAAATTATGCTCAATCATGAAGTAATTATACCTAAAACCTACAGATAAAGTGATAGAATGACAATTTATCACTTATGTTCCTGATTGATCCTCCAAGACACTTAAGTTCATTTATTCTATGGTTCTGCCAATAGGGAGTGGTGCACTTTCCTAACCGTTTAGCCAATAAAAAGATTAATAGAAGTGGTAATGGAAACATTAAAAAGAGGGGAAAACATGGGTTCAAACAATACACATCACAAAGATTATCAAAGCTCCATAAAAAAGGAATTAGTTATTCATAGATAAAAATAATCCATAACTATCCATAGTGAAAGCAAGTAAAATAATACTAAGCTATTATTGCCAACATAATGAGCAACTGCCTTGAAATTTGCACTGCATAGGGATTAGTTCCACCAAGATGCTATAAGAGGATGCTAAAGGGGAACCGAGAATAAATAAGAGATGGCGAAAAGGTAGGGTTGTTCTCAGAGAGAGATGTGTATCCCAAGGGTGAGAGGTGGTGCTCCCCGGTGTTGTTGGGTGTGTCTAAATGTTGTGGTAGAACCTCTCTTTTAGAAGCACAAATTAGGGTTTCAAACGTTGCAAACCTAGCTTGACATAGCTTCCCTACAGCTATTTTTTTAGTCTTCTGTAACATCGTAGGTCTGATTGGGATGCCTCCTACATCACTAGGACAGAAGTGACACTATTTGTTGTCGTGCCTAACATTGGCACAACCATATAGCCTTGATCTGGCACCATCGTACACTAGTATGCACAACTGTGCTGGTTTGCTGAGGAGAAAATTTTGTCCTTTTCCACATCCTTATCCTTTTATGTCCTTTTTGCCTTCCTTTTAGCCCAGAATCTACTTGTTTTTGGATTCTCTACTTGTTTTACCATTCTTTCTCAATGGAATTACAAATGAATTATACTAAACCATGTAGTAATTATACCTACAGTCCTTTAGATAAAATGATAGAAAAACAACTTATTACTAATATTTGGTGGGATCAGTTTATGATTACTAGGAGGAGGTCTGGAGAAAGGCTTATCAAAAGATTGGAAGAGACGAAGGTAGCTGTAACAAGAAAATTTGTGCCAAGTCCCTACCATAGAAACTTGAACCAGAAATTGCAAAGTCTTACTCAATGTGCCATGGGTGTTGAAGATTATTACAAGCAGATGGAAATTTCCATGATCAAAGCTAATGTTGAGAAAGATTAGGAAAATAATATTGCAAGATTCATTAGAGGGTTGAAAAGAAAGATAACTCATATAGTGAGCTAAAACACTTGTGTGAAGATGGAGGAATTGCTTCATAAAAAAATTAAGATGGAAAGACAACTTAAATCTAGGATCACTCACAAATATACTTCCAGCTCGTTATGAAAGTCTAATTGGTCCAACAAGAAGGAAGCTCCTAAACAATAGGAGAAATCTAAGGGGAAGTTAGCAATACCTATTCCTAAAGGTAAATTTGAAACTAAATCCTCTTATAATTGAAGTCACATTTATTGGTTTAAGTGTCAAGGTCTTGGGAACATTGCTTCTTAATTGAATCAAAAGAGGTATTGGGAACTGTTGTTGTAAATAATTAAGAATTTTCCATGATCTTTGTCATCTTGTTTCATACTAGAGTAGCCTTAATAAAGGATTGATCTTGAATGAGGTTTCACACAACCTTTCTCTCTTTGTTGAGTGATTTCCTTTTGACTTGTACACTCTAGAACTTCATCTAGAACCTTGTCGAGGCTTTTAGAAGTAATTCTATAAATAGGAAAATGATAAAGGAAAATAGGTTTTATTGAATGAACATAGACTTAGAATATCACTTAGCGCCCCCTTTAAGTCTAAATGAATAACCTTTTTTTCTTGCTACCCCCAATTGCATTGATATGATTTTAGGTACCCTTAGATGGAAGTAACATAAAATAAAAATGCTTAAAGCACAAATATGATCAAAAAAGGGAAAAAAGCAATAGAGAAAAAGGAGGAAAAGAAGGAAAATGAAAAGAAAATAACTTGGGAAAAGGAAAATATGAAATATAAAGAACCCAAGTAAAAGAACTTAAAAGTCTAAGGGTTTAGTGTTGTAAACAAAATAATAAGCCTTTTGTATTTCCTTTCTTTTGTTTATCTCACCTATTCCCTTGGCCACATTTCAATCATGTGTAAGACCTTTTGATTCTTATGTATGCATTAAATTTTTGAAAATATTTGAGGTTTATAAGTAAGAATATGGTAGTTTACCGTCATAAGGGATAAAGGGAAAAAGGATTTCCTTATACAAAGGATAGACAATAAGCAAAGTGACCTCCTTTAGATGTGAGACTTGATCTTAGGGGTCTAAAAGACTCCAATTAGATTTTTGTCAACTGTTCCTATGATGGTAAAATTATAATGTTATCTACTGCATGCTGAACATGAGGTTTTATAGATTCTATACTTGTCGCATTCCTATTCCTTATGTTATTGCTTGGGAAGAAGCAATGTTTAAGTTTGAATATGTGATAAACTGCCATTTTGTCACTTTATCTGGTGGTTTTTAGGCATAATGACTGCATGATTCAACATAATTCACTTGTATTTCCCATCTCTCATTTCTAGCCTCTTCATTCTTGATGCTTCCTCTAGTATCCTTTTATAATATCTTGGTAGGAGTAATCCTTGTGCTTTAATTCAAAGCGATTGTAGCTTTGCTCTTCTTAATTTTAGGCTTCTTCTAATTTCTATTGTTATGGATATTTATGGATTATCTTTATCTATGAATAACTAATTTCTCTTTTATAGGGCTTTGACAAAACTTTCTAATGTATATTGTTTCAACCACCATTTTTCCTTTTTCTAAAATGATGTCTTAGTTTTTATAATTTTATTATTCTATCATACTTAATCCATTAATAGGAATTGGCCAATTCTATTAATCTATTAGCTGATTGGAGGTTAGGTGATCGTACCACTCCCAATTGACATAACTATAGGATAATTGAACCTAAAGGTCTTGGAGGACCAATCGTGAACCTATAAGCAGTTAATTATGCGACATGTAGTTAAAACCCTCTAGAACTTTATTCCTCTTTTATTTATCTGTCTTTCCAGACTGGGAAGGATTATTTTTAGAAGGGAGATTGTTGTGACTATTGGATCAAGAAGGAGTAGTAGAATTTGTGTAGGTGATTAACAATTAAACAAGGGGGAATAGGGGTTCAAAGCCCTATAAATTTTCCATAACTTACACCGTATTCTTTTATTTACCACCTAATAGAAATTTTATCTCTATTTCTTTTTCCTTTTACTTCTTTAACTTTTTTCACAAACAACTCTTTTCTTACTACTTTCACAAAACAACTCTTTTCTTGGTACGCTTAAAATTAGAATTCAAGTTTCATACATATATTTTTGGACTAGTCTCTATGGGATCATTACTGAGGGCCTTTAATTACCGTTTTTCTACACCGACGGGTATACTTGCTTGTGGATAAAACTTGGCAAAGAGTTTACACTCATGTTTCGCATTCGCACGTAACAATATGTAGTATGATTGTAAATGGTGGTATTTGCACCAACATTGCTAATACCTTGCTAGTGGAGAAATTAAATTTTACTATAAAGAAGAATCCTAGTAGTGGATGAATGATGGTGGGAATGTAAGGGTTAGTAAGCAAGTATTAGTATCCTTTTCTATAAGCAAGTATAGAGATGTTGTGTTGTGTGTCGTTTCCCCTATGCATGCAAGTCACTTATTGTTAGAACATCCTTGGTAATCTAATAAGAAGGTTACGCATGATGGATTTAAAAATAGATATTCTCTTGTAATGGTTAATCAAATAATTGTATTGATCCCATTAAGGCTTATTGACGTTTATTTTGAATAAATGAGAATTACCAAAGAATGTAAAGTGAGAGATAAATAAATAGAAAATCAAGAAAGATAAAAAAATAGAAGCAATTAAGAGTGGAGAAAAAGTAAAAAGTCAGAAAAAGAGTGAGAGTGAAAATAAAGAAAAAGAAAAGAAAATTTTGTATTTGCTCAAAAAGGAAAGGTCGAGAGTGTTTTGAGGGTAAAGGAGTAGGTTCTTGTACTCATGTACAAGGATATTTATTTTAATAACAATCATAACTTTTTGTTCCCTAGTTTGGCATTTCTAATGCATTGAGAACTTTCATGAGATTAATGTATCATATTTTGCAAAATTTTATTGAAATTTTTATTGTTTTCTATTTTAATGATATTTTAATTTATAACAAGATTATGGATGAACACTTAGATCACTTACATGTGTGTGTTGTTTGACGAATCCATGAATTGCACGTTAATCCTGAGAAGTGCACTTTTTGTATGGAATCGGTTATCTTCTTACGACTTGTTGTAAGTTATCAGGGAGGTAGTTTTGATGAAGAAAAAGTCAAGGTAATTATAGAATGGCTTACGCCTGCAAATGCCAATGAGATAAGGAGCTTTCAGGATTTAGCAAGTTTCAAAAGGAGGTTTGTACAAAATTTTAGTTCTATATCTGCCCCTTTAAATAAATTGGTTAAGAAGATTGTTATTTTTAAAAGGGGTGAGAAACATGAAAAACATTTTTCTTTTCTAAAGGATAAGTTAACCGATGCCCTTGCATTAAGTTTATGTAATTTTGATAAAGGTTTTAAGATTGAAAGTGATACCTCTGGAATTAGTATAGGAGTTATTTTGATGTAGGATTCCAAACTTGTGGAATATTTTAGTGAGAAGTTCAGTGGAGCTACACTCAACTATCCAACCAATGATAAGGAGCTCTATACCTTGGTGAAGACCTTACAAACTTAGCAATATTATCTTTGGTTGAAGGAGTTTATCATCTATTTCAATCATCTTAGTTTGAAATTTTTGAAGTCCCAAGGTAAGCTTAACAAAAGATATGTTAAGTGGTTAGAATTTATTGAAATGTTTCCTTAATGTTATCAAATACCAAAAGGAAAGAAAAATATTGTAGTTAACTCATTGTCTCGAAGGTATATGTTACTTACAACTGTACGAACCAAATTACTTGGATTTGAATTACTAAAAAACCTTGTATGCTAATGATTTTGAATTGGAATAATTGTGAGAAGCATGTTCTAAATATGGTTTTGCAGACTATTTTAGGTAAAATGGATATTTATTTAAGCAAAATAAGTTATGTATGTTTAAATGTAGTCTGAGGAAAATGCTTATTAGAAAGGTTCATGAGGAGGGTTGATAAACTATCATTTTGTCACTTTATCTAGAGGTTTTAGGCATAATTATTACATGATTAAGCATGATTTTACTTGTAATTACACCTAATAACCTTTATTTTTGCAAGAATGATCAACAAGTAGATTCGAAAATAGGTAGATTCAGGGTCAAAAAGATGGAAAAAGGGGAAAAAACAACAAAAGAGAGAAAAAGAACAAAAATACCCCTCAGCAAACCAACATAGCCATGTAAACCTAAGCACAGTCGTTCTAGCATCAAGTTGCACAGCTAAGCCAAAGTGTTTCAACATAGCTATGCCGATGTGACACGGCACAACATTATCAACCTAGTGATGTAGGGGGCATCCTTGATGTAGAGGTCCTAATTGCAAATACACTAGGCCTATGGGGCCTCACACAATAAGGTTATTGGGCCTCACAACACTAGAATAGGATTTAACCATTTTTTGTACTCTAGGATTTTAGAGGGTTCAAATAAGTATAAGGTACGCCGAGTTTGATTAAAATGATCATAACTTGATCATTTATAATTTGATTTGAGTCAAATTTGATTTAGTTTGATATATCTGATCTCTATTCTTCATTTAATCGGCGTAAATTTTTTAGATCCTTCATTTCAAAATTTGAATGAAGTTCTTAGTGCCATATTTGTGGTGATTTTGAATTTCAAATTTGTGTCATCCACTTCTAAGCAGCTTGTATATGCTTAATTCCACTTGTTTGATCCTTTAGGTTGTGTTAAGTATTTTGTGTATGAATCCTTGTTTGTCTTCATTTCTCTCTTAGAGGTGTATGTATATGAAGATGCATGTTATGTTGCTATTATTATCTACTCATATAGGCATTAAGTGCCTTAAACATGCAAGTTAAGTGAATACTTAAAACACTCCTAATTAAGCTTCTAAAACACTTAACTCATCTTTGAACCATACATTTCCTATGCTGAACTTATGGACAAATTTGGACCAAAGGACATATACTTCACCTTACCTAAGCAAGGAAGGAGTGCAAATTACACTTAAGACCTATTCGGACTTAGGAACAAATTTAGGACCATGAAAGAGTCTATAAAAGGACTTTAATGATGAATGTAGGACCTTGAGGACAAAGAACTTCAGAAAAATTAAAAACAAAAATAAGAAAAATAAAAGCAAAAGTAAAACAGTAAAAAAAGAAAAAGAAAGTGAAAACAAAACAAAGAAAAAAGGAATGCATAGTTTGGTCACTTACTTGTTTGTTTATGTACTTAGTCTATAGTTTTCATGCTAGGAATGTAAGGTCCTTAGTGCATGTTTTAAATGCTTAATTGATATATGAGTAGGATCCTTTATTTTGGTTAGTACATAGTTATGCATAAGCATGTGCATGTAACTTCTTTAGTCTCTAGATTCCATTTGAGTGCTTCCTTCTTCATTATCTTTAATTTTGGTTTGTCCTTATGATCTCTTGTTTATCAAGTTTTTCAATTCTATTTTGAGTATGCTTTTCATATTTATCTTTTCTTGCTTGTCTTGAAAATTCTTCCTAATTTTGTCATTTGCCACCTACCTTTTGTGTAGGCATTTCTTCATCACTTTGGGAACATCAAAGATTCTAGGAGTAAGTTGAGATTATTATTTGTTTCAAGCTTAGAATAGGGCTATTTTTTAAGAGTATCTTGGTGTGGGGAAGGTTGGTTGAATGGTGAGATCATTAGAGGAAGAAGAGTGAAACACTTAGTGAGGTGTGAGTTCATTACACTAATTTTGATTTCACTAACCAAGTGAGGGAAGCAAGTGCACCCTCTTTTTGAGCCATTTTAAAGGTTACTTTAGTGGAAGAAAAGCTCAAGGAAGGAAGCCTCGAACGGACTTGAAGACTTGGGACTTGAAGGTTTCAAGTGGAAACCAAGTGGAGATCAATTGTTTATAATTTTTAATTTGAATTTAATGTAAATTTTAGGCTTGAAAATTTTGTAATTAGGTGTTTGAGTTGTAATCCAAGTGCATTGTAATAGGTTTTCCTATTTGTGTAATTCGATTTTACTTTGCAATTTTTTTGTAAGAGGACTTTGGACTAAGCTTTGGTGTAGGATGCTCACCTAAGGCTATTTTAAGTTGGTGGTTTGTTCATGCAAGGAAGGATAAGGGGGTGCTAAGTGCTTGTGTGACTTTCTTAGAATATTTGATAGCACTAACTTTGTCTTCTTTTGCAAGGTCAAGGGGGCTAAGTATATTAACTTAACTCTTGCTTGTTGTATGCCTTAGATCAAATATTGCTTGCTAAATGTTTTGAACTTGTTTAAATTAATCAACTAGTATAGCAATCCGAGTATGGAGTGGTTTTCCTAATTTGCAAATGAGTTCCTATGGGTATTCCTTTAGAACCTAAATGCAGCAACTTGCTTTTAGGCTATAAAAAGTGTTTCAAACCCAAATAAGAGCATTTGAAGAATGCCTAGATAACCTATAGAGAAGACGCTCAACTAGGTCTAAAAGAAACCAAAGGATAAATAAAACTAGTGGATCAAGGAAGGGTGGGTACCATAGTGAGGAGGAGATATCCAAAGATGGTGTCAACTTATTTAGGAAAAATCAAACCCAAGGGCTATTAATGATAGAAGACCTCCATAAAAGGAAAGACTATCTTCAAAGGATAGATCTTATTCATCAAATAGAAAATCATAAAGAAAATAATAATAATCTAAGGGTAGATTAGGATAGGGGTCATCATAGGTATAGAGAACCCTCAAATACTAGAGAACCTTCTAGGCAGAAGATCCATAGGACCAAAACCCATAGAGATAGAGATAGAAGTTCTTCTAAGGGCAGTATAAAAATAAGAGCTATAGAAGTAGTCTTAGGGATAGATATCTAAAGGGAAGAGAACACTTAGAGCCCCTAGAATTACCTAAGGTTAAAATGCCTAAGTTTCAGGAGAAGTATGACCTAGAGGCATACTTGGATTGAGAGCTCAATGTTGAGCAACTTTTTAGTAGATATTCCATTAGAGGGGAGCATAAAGTGAGATTGGCCACTTTATAATTTAATGATTATGCCTTGATCTAGCAAGACAAGCTTAACAAGGAAAGATATCACCCCCCTAAATGAGAGGGAGGAGATGAAACACATAATGAGAACACATTATGTTTCTCCCATTATTAAAGAGAGATCTACAATAGGTTGCAGAGGCTTCCTCTTATTAGGAACATAGCTAAGCTTCACCACTATTTAAGTCTTAATGACTTATATCATAGTGAAACAACAGATAAATAGAAAAATTAAGGGCAACTTCACCTTATATAAATCTCCATCTCAAGAAGAATGTAAAAATAGGAGCAGAGAATCAAATTTCAAATTTAGAAAAATTGGGGATACCAAAAAGTTCAAAAATAAAGCACTAACCTAAAAAAATTTTATCTTAAATTTTCAGCACATTTATTTATGTTATTATAATACAGAAAATTTTTTATCATTTGCTAAAAATTCTTAAATTATTTTTTTATTTTTATTCTATTTTTTACTGGAAAATATTTATAACCTAAGAAATCCTTTATAAAAAGTTGAGTGTTACAATTTCATATTTTTTCTCTTCTTATCTCATAATGTTTATAAATGCTAATAATAATATAATATAATAAATAAAATTACAAATCACGTGGTGACAAGTCTTATAATCAATAAATAAGAAACAAGGTACCGACCTAGGCTAGGGACAATTTGGTGTGTACATATATTAAAATTCAAATAATAAAATTCTTAGATTTAATGTCTTGCATCATGGTGTAAAATAAAATAATGTTAATTCACCAATACAATAAATTCCTACAACTGACTAGATTTGATAGAAGTTTATTATATTATTCAAATGCAAACTAATAAAACCTCTGGTGGCTAATGCAACTATAAATTAAGAATTAATATTAACTAGTAAATTATCACAATATAGTACATGTATGTTCTCATCCTTCAAGAAATTAGCTCACATACAAAACCAAGTTTGCATTACTTTTTTTTGCTTTTCTCTAATATTTGTCCAGTATCTTAGTTACTAACCATGCTACTTTCATTCTTCCGCCCTTGTTAATTTATTTTCTCTCTTTCATTATGAATATAAATAAATGTGAGACTACCAATGAAATGAATGACTTTATTACCAGGCTGTGGCGAAAAAAGGTAAATTGTATTTCTTATTTATATTTTTCATTTTATTACAAATACATGATACAAGCCAATTAAAATCCCTGCGATTCTACTTACTAGCATGTAAAAATACGCCCATAACCTTGCATGTTGACCTTTCAAACATCCAAATCCAACACAACCATACGCATCAAGCAACAACGCAGATTTCTCAATCCAGTTGAAGGATAAAAATTAATGAAACAAAGATTAAGGAAAACACTTATAACTCTATAAGATCCAACAAGTTAGTTACTGTAGTGGGATTTGTGATGGTATGTTGAATTTTGCACAGACTTTGCTTCTACATTATGACTCACATGTCAATTTGAATAAGAAAGTTATAAAGTAGAATAACATAACAATAATAGAGAAAAACAATTTTCATTACACAAAATTGTTGTATGTAAATTAACGACAACAAAGAAGAATTTTATGATTTCTAAACCAAACACATTATTAACAATAACATAAAAGACTAAAAACAATAAGAGGTTTCATTCACGTTGAATGACCAAAAATAATAACCCTAACCTACAAAATAATGCTTGTTGTATACGGATGATGTGTCAATGATGGCTACAACGATGCAGGCAAACGAAAGACAAGACTAAGAAAAATAGTGTAAATATGTGAGGTCAAAGACAACTTCTACTTTGAAAGTACTTATTCTAATCGTTCTTTAAGTTACATTTAGGGAATGATTACATGTGAAACTTTACTCTAATTTTTATTTGGAGACAAATTATACATAATTATTTTTAAATAAAATGATAATTGATGTTTTCATAATCTTAGAACAATAATATATTTTAATCATTTTCTTTACTTTTACTTGGAGTGTGATTAATAATAATCGTTCTACAAGATAAGTTTAAAATACAATTTTATGTAAATCACATTTTAAATAATACTTTATAAAAAAATTTATTATACTATAATTCATATTATAATAATTATACTTTTATAGAAAGATAAGTCATAAAAAAGAAGATAATAAGAAAAATAAAACATTCATTTTACCTGAGACAAAAATTTTAAAATCTTTTTATTTTTTACTCTTTTCATATATATATATATATATATATATATATATATATATATATATATATATATATATATATATATTAAACATTTTAAGTTCATTTTTGCTATCTATAGAAACAAGATTTATTTATTATTATTTTTATTCTTATGTATATTTTTTTATAGCAATCTTATATATTTTATATGTTGTTTTATTCTTATTTATTTGTTGTTTTGTGATTTTTAATTTTTCATTTAAGTCTTTATAAGTATTATAAAAGTTTATGTTGGTTGCAATAAATACAACAAATTTTTCATTTAATTATTATAAATTTAATGGATTTCTCATTTTTTTCCTTTAAAATAAAAGATCAAATAAAACATACATAATCTTTAAAAGAATTAAAAATAAATAAATAAAAATATTTTATGAAGGACTAAATTGAAAAATTGAATGCTAAAACAAAAAAAAAATACAACCTTTTAGAATCCAAATTAAATTTTAAAAAATATATAAAATTTATATATTTTTTTATTAAACAACTACATTTTTAAGAAAAAAATGTGTAAAATAAATTTTTTCAAAATCTTAAAAATGTACTTATATATTTATAATAATTAAAATTAAAATTTTTAAACTTAATGAATATAAATTAATAAAATTTTTTAAAAAAAATAATTATATTTCTATTTAATTCTTGTATAAATTTGAGCTTAAGTTAATTATATTAGATTGATAATGTAAAAATTATATCTTCAATTAATTAAAAATATCATTGATAATTTTATAATTTTTTTTTAAAAAAATATTATTAACATTTGTAAATATTTATAAAAATTCACATAAAAGTATATTTTTTAATCCTTGTTTGAGATAATTGTGAATTTTTTAATTTTTAATTCAATTTTAAAAGTAAAATCTATTCAGAAAATGGTTTTAGAATGATTTTAACATATTTTTAAAATAATTTTAATTTAAATGTAAAAAATTATTAAATATTATTTTAATTTTAAAATATTTTTTATTCTTAAATTTACATGACCTATAAAAAAATTTATTAAATATTATATTTATAAAATTATTTTTAATGGATAAGATTATTGTTTTATAAACTGAACTGGTTGGTCGGATCAATTGAACAGAAAAATTAATTTTCTTTTTGAATTAATTGAACCATGAAACATTTTAACCAAAAATCAATAACGAACCAGTAAAATTGATAAAAAATCGATAAATCAAAAAAGGTTAAACTGACAAAATATTGATTCATATATAAAATAATATTTTTAAAAAATAAAAATAAAATTAAGTTATATTTAATTTAATTTTATGATAATTTAAATTTTAAAAACAATATATATATATATAATTTTTAATTATAAAAAAAATTATAATATTAATATACTTTATTATTATATATACATATTTTTATTTTTTAATATAATATATATTTTTATAAATATTTTAAAAATAATATTTAATTAATATCAATTCAAACATGATTCAACTATAATTAAACTATTAAATTTTAAATTATTACTATAACTAATTTAATAATTAATTTAATTTTAAAAAATTTGGATGAATAATTAATAAATTTTACTATTTTAAAATCTATGAGAATAATATATAATTAATTTTTATTCATTGTATTCATAATTTGAATATTAAAGTTTTACTTTATATTAGTATATTTATTTATAGTTTAAATCAATCATTCTTTAATAATTATATTTACATTAAAAATATTTTAAAAATAAATTATCTTTTATTAACCTTCAATAATTTAATATAATAAATATCTATTTTTTTTATTAAATTTTTATTAATAAATTAATAAATATAAAATATATTAAACTTGATGAATATGAATATAACCTAAATTTTTAAAATTTTAATTTTAATAAATAAAATTTAATTTAGTGAATAATTTTAAAATCTATTAAAATATTTATATATTTTCATTAAAATATATATATATTTTATATTAAAAAAATACCAAAACAGAATCTCGAATTATAAAAGAAATATGCTTTTACTTATTTTAATTTTATCCAAAAAAAACATTTTGATAAATTTTAACTTTATCCGATTAAGCACTCATGAGCGGCCAAATTAGAATAGAAAAAAGTTTAAACGGTCATTACCCAATGCGGAAAAGATATTTGTTAAATCGAGATGCAAATTACCCAAACGTTTTTATTGCCCAACCCGTAAGGAAACTTCGTGGAAGCACCCTTCCTATGCCAGTGTTGGATTCCTTCATCTTTCACACACTGCGTCCACAAATACCACCATTTAAAACCCTTCAGTATTCCCACCCTTTTTCAACTCAACCCCAAGATCATTTTTCACTCTCTCTCTCTCTCTCCATTTCAACATTGCCACACTCTTAATACCACTTTTCACCTAACTCTTCTACCTCCCTCTCTTATCACCGAAATGAAGTTTCCCAAACTCAATCCCAAACGCCTGTTCCGCTTTAAGGACCGTTCTGCCATCTCCAGATCCGACCCGCCATCCTTCGGCTCTGGCACGTCCTCCTCCTCCGCCGCAGCGAATGGAGGCAGAACCCCCACCAGCGTCCTCCCGGCAGTCTCCGGCGACTGGGCCGACGCTGTTACCGGCGACTTCCACTTCGAGCTTGCTCAGGCCTTCCGCCTCATCGACCGCGACAACGACGGCATTGTCTCTGTCGCGGAGCTTGAGACGGTGCTGGCTCGCCTCGCCCGCGCAGCACCGCCGGAATCCGTGATTTCGGCGGTGTTCGGCGCCGGGGATTGCATCAGCGTGGATGAGTTGGCGAACCGGGTCGGGTCGGGTTTTGGAGCGGGTTGTAACTCTGAAGAGTTGAGGGAGGCGTTCGAGCTTTTCGACGAGGATGGGGACGGAAGGATATCGGCCAAGGAGCTGCTGCGGGTTTTTGCGGCAATCGGCGACGAGGATTGCACGTTAGAGGAGTGCCGGCGCATGATAGATAGGGTGGATAGGAAAGGGAATGGGTTTGTGTGCTTCGAGGACTTCTCGCGTATGATGGACCTGCAGACGTCGGGGGAATGTTGTTGATTTGGTGTCGAAGGGTTGGTGGTCGTTGTGAATGTTGAGTTCCTTAATGTGAGGGACCCAAATCTGACAAAACATCAAATTCACCCTGAATGATTAGTTCTACTTTATAAATATATGTGGTTTATAAAAATTCTTATTTCAACATAAATTTGGTTTCGGATTCGGTATATTAAGAAAATGCAAACTAAATCAAATTATAAAAAAATTAAAAAATATTATGGAATACGCTAAATTATATTTTAATATAATAATAAAGGATAAAAATTTCTATTTTCTACCTCTTAATTTTTTTATTTTTCTATATTTTTTCACTTACTCCTATACATATTTTTTTATCTATTTTTTTATTAAATGTATCATTTCATTTATGAAAAACATCTCACTTAATAATTAAAGGATGATATATATAATTTACTCTAGAATTAATTATAAATAAATTTTTAAATGATATTTTTTTAGTTATATTATGAGTATCTTGATAATTAAATAAAAGGATAATTAATTTTGAATATCTTATTTTTAAGTCTAACATTTTAGAAGATCAATTAAAATTTTAAACAACTTTTATGTTTATTAATTTAATATTTTATCTAATCTACATTTTTATAACATGTTAAATTTGATGATATAAATTTAAATTTACTCCACAGAAATTGAAGTTACTAGGATTACTCTATAGTAAGATTTAAACTTTATTTTTCATTGAGTGAAAAAATATAAGAATTAAGAAAAAAATTGACTGTTAAAAATTTATTAATATTAAAATAAATTAAAATAGTTTATATTAATTTTAATGAATAAAAAAGTGTAATCAAAGAAAAACTGATAGTAACATATATTTTAACATATTATTTAATATATTTCTTTTGTATGTTTAATTTTTAAAAAAATTTAAAGCACTGATCTAAAAAATTAATCACTCTTGAAAATTATTTTAACTCTATAAAATACTAACAAATAAAAAAATATTATTGAAAAGTATATTTAATGTTTAAACAAGTATATAACTAGTGTTTTTTTTTTCTCTAAAATAGAGAAAAGAATAATACGTTTGACCTTTTTAGCATACATTCTGAAAGTCTTATTTAAGCTGACACTAATTTCACTGAACATTGATCAAGATTATCTTTTGAGTGATTATCGATGTAGTTGCAACGTTAAAGTTGTATAGTTTTATTAGTCTCATATTTATTATCTTAGGGAACTTTTTCTTTGCTCTTACTATTGTCTGAGCCTCGTAAACCTTTTTTTATCAATAAAAAGATATTTTTCTGGAATAGCCATAAATATAGGTGCATAAACTTATGATTAACCATGTTAAAGTTTTGTATTGTTTATCATTATCTTTGTCTTCTTTCTTATTATTTTAGAGAAAGCAATGCAAGCATTCTCAATATAGAGGAAGTGGTGTAAGTGGTGATGTTAATAGAGGGAAAGGTGAAGACCAAAAATTTTGATGATAGGGACTTCAAATTTTGGATGATGCATATGACGGATTATATGTACCCAAAAAAATTGTATCAGCCCTTAATAGGATGAAGCTAGATTTGGTGAAACAGACAGATTGGAATTTATTAGATCAGTAGGATTTTAGTGTAATCAAATTGACATCGACTAATTAGAACGTCGTATTTACATAATGAAGGAGAAGAATAATGTAGAATTAATGAAGGAATTATTATATATGTATGAGAAATCATTGCTGGTCAATAAATTAGATATCATGTGGTGGATTTAAAATTTAAAATTTAAAATAAGAGAAAAAAAATTTGATGAAGGGATGGAAATGTTGATTCTATTATAATCCCTAACTATCAGTTAGGAATACCATCATTAAAGATAATATATTAAAATTTAATATTTAAGATTTAATCTTAATAGTTAGGGTTACCATCATTAAGGATAATATATTAAAGTTTAACATTTAAAATTTAATCTTAATAAGAATATTTGTAGGAGGGATGTAAAGAAATTTTTTATTCATGTAAGTAGAGAATAAAAAAATAAATAGAGTTTGGACAAAAAAAAAAGATAAAAAGAATATAAAAAGATGAAGGAGCATAAAAATGATAAAAATACGCCTAGAAGGAAGTTAGGATGGTTGTGCTGTCTAAGCATACCCTCATAGCAGTTCAAGATGTTCTCTAGCATAGGTCCAAGAAGGTCTCTAGTATAAGTCCAGATGTTCTCTAAGGGAGCCTCTGCATCAAGTCCTCTCCCTTGGAGCACATTCGTCCTCGAATGAGAGTTGTCATCATCCGTACCTGCAGCAAAAGGATATAAGTAGATAGAGGAGACTCTTATTAATAAAGGGAAAACCAAGAGTAATACCAGGATCAAATACTAACATCCTAAATATTCTAAGTATTTGTAACAACAAATAGGTAAATATAACCAGGAATAAGAGGTAGATTATATCTAACAAAAAATAATTTTCATCATAAAAATTATGAACTTGCATTAGTAGGATGCTGGTCTTCTCTTACTTATTCTTTAGGGTACTATTAAAGGGATTCGTATGTTCAGTTTTCCTACGAAGTGATCATTAACAATTGTGAGGGAGTTACCCTTGCTAGCAACTTTTAACATGATAAATGAGGATAGTTTGAAAGATTACTTCGTAGTAAGGAACCATAACCTTATGGATACGGGGAGCTATGTTCAAGGTCTGGGTCCTAGATGCATTATCATAACTCAAGCATTGAGTCATGATACAAAAATGATGAGATGACCATTTGTCATTATGAGGCACATAAAGTGATGATCCTAAGTGAATTAATCTAGTCATATAATCCTTATTATGGAATATAATAATGATGCCCCAAGTATCCATGGGTAATTATGAGGATGAGGTTTTTGTGAGGGTCAACTCCTGACCTCCTCCCAAATGAAATGGTTCTTTAATTATAATGATGGAAGAAACATCAGGACTTACCCCAACAACGATATCCAAGTTAATGGAAATGATTGGAAGAGGTTTCCTAACTAAGAAGATTTTTCTCACCTCATCCTTTTTTATAAGAGAGGTACACTCCCCACTTATCTTTCCTTCCATATTTTTCTTTTTATTTTTATCATTTTTTGTTTATCTTGTTCAATCTATTTCCTTTTCAAACTCTGTTTCTCAGCCCCTTTTTTTGGCTCATATGCATCTGGTCTCGATAGACTTCACTAGGGGACAGAGGCACTAAGGTAATTTTTTGAGAGTTGAATTGGAAGGCATACCTATTGGTATGCCCATCATGATGGACATCCTTATCATATTGTCATGGCCTTCCCAATAGCACATGATTGGCCTCCATGGAGACAACATCACAAGTAACATTGTCATCATACCTTCCAATGGTGAATATGAGGAGGACTTGTTGTTCAACCAACAAATTTCTATTATCACTAAGCCATTGAAGCTTATATAGGTTAGGATGTGGGGTGGTTTATAACGTTAGTTTGGTAATTAGCCTAGTACTAGCTACACTGGTGTATCTACTCCCATAAATAATTAAGGAATAGGTGCACCCCTTGATAGAACACTTAGTATGGAAGATGTAACATCCCAAATTTCCTGCTTAGTTTGCATGACTAAGAAATAAATGATTATAAAACTTTCCATGAAATCTCTCTAAGAAAATTAGAGAATTTTTAGTAAATGATGAAAATACCCTTAAACTTGGACAACCCAAATAATGTGAAAGAAAAATATAAAACAATTGTTAAAAGACATTTTAAAGGATTATAGAATATCAATAATGATAAAAGGTAATGAGAAAACTTATAAAACAAAGGACAAAAATACCCTTAGAAAACTTTAAAAATATCCAAAACGTCTCTAGAAAGCTCTGCTTTTTGCACAAAGCTAATTAGTTCCCAATATCAAATTACCTTAGATTAACTTGAGAACGAACCAAAAAGTGTTATAATTTTCAAAGAAACAATTTGGGAACTTCTCGAATAATGTTGAGAAAAATTACAAAAACACCCCTAAAAGCCCAAGAGGGCAAGAAAGTGTGAGGAAGAAGTCAAGAGTTGGCCCCATATGGTGTGCACGAAATTACCATGTGGAAAGCATGGTGATGAGTCATCAAATGAAATCAACATAAGTAAACTCACAAAAGATAAAAAATAATAAATGTTAAGATTCCTTTAACCATGGTTAACTAATTAACCTTGATTAATTAAAATTAACCATACTTAGGGCAAGATAAACATAATTAGTGAAAAACTCAGCCTCATTAATAATAATCAAATCCTAAAAGGATAATTCTTTACTTTTAGATTTATTTTAGAAATTACATATAAAATTATCAAAATATCTCTTAAGTGGAATTTAATTCCCACATGCCCTAGGTAGACAAAATTTCTTAGGAAACCAAGGAGGAGGCTTATTTGTTGTAGTTCAAACCTTCTAAACACTTGGAGAAGCTCCCAAAATTTTCTCAAAGCTTAATCCACCCAAAAACCCAAAGATTACACCTTAATCCTAAACTTCCATATTTGAAGTTTAAGCTAAATTAACACCTAACCACCAAGCCCCACCACAACATTTGGGATAAGTTTTGTGGACCATCTAAGGAGGGAAATATCGGCCTAAGAAGCCCTACCATAACCCCACACCTGGTCTCCATCAAGTAGGATTTCTACTTTGTTGTTTTAAGCTTCAATCTTACTTTTTACGGTTGTTTTCCTTTCTTTTGTGGATCCTTTCTCTAAAATCCTTAGATCTCATTTTGTTTGGACTCATGAGGGCTCAAGGATTCCTCTAAATGGTTAAAAATGTGTATCACCATTTTTTAGTGATTTTGGAAAAAATGTGTAGATTTTCTTACTATAGTGGAATTGTGTAATATTATATCCAGATCTGAACCCATAGACTTAAATATTAAAAAGTGAAAGAAAAATTAAATTGTAAGTGCTAAAAGCTTGCTTTGGTTATAAATCTAAAAATTACTAAGTAAAAGTTAAAATTTTGGAACCATAAATGGAACAAGTCTCACAAGACACTTAAGACTCATTTTGACCATGATTCAAGCTTGTGGAGTTTAAGAAGCCTTGTATGGATCAAGTGCTTAAGGTTCTACAAGTTTACAAAATTAAGGAACCAAGATTGTATGAGAAGGAAATTTGAAAAGGTGACCTTGGAAAGTTAAAGGTGGCATTCGGGCATAATTGTGAAGTTAAGGGTAAAACTTCTTAAAACTTTTAAAAGATACAAACCATATAACCAAGTTCTAAATGATGTGAAACAACTTGTAGAAGAAGAGAATTTGAGCAAAAAATGACCTAAAAACCACTAAGTGTGCATTTGGCCACCTTATAATCCATGGAAAAATGAACTTAAAATTGGTTAAGGATGCATTAAGGATCTTCATTAGGTAAATGGAAGATTTAGAGGTGCAAGTAATGTCTAAAAGTGGCTAAGTCCATAATAATCAAAATAGATAAAATCAAGTGAAATTCATAATTAACATTTAAGATAGATTTCAAAAATGTATAAGTTGGTAACTAAAAATGAACCATGGAGTTAGGTGGAGGAGAGAAGTAATTTGGCCATGATCCTTAGAAATAGAATAGAAGTCCTGAAATTTAATTAAACTTGGTAAAACTTGTAGCCTAAACTTCAATTAGAAGAGTTTGTCAACTTAAGTTAATTAGAGATGAAATTTGATACCCTAAACTTTAGAAGTGGCATTTAGCCACCTTAAGGTTAACCTGTCAAGGAGGAGTTTTAATTCTTAACTAGGTTTAATTATGGATCATTGGCATATAAGTATAATGGATTAAAAGTGTAAGGAATTTTTAAAATAGTTAAGGGATCCATTAAGCTACCTTAGGATAAATTGATCAAGAAGGAGATTTAATTCTTACCTAATATTAATTAAACATCCTGGCATATAAGTAGAAGGGATTAAGATTATGAGTAAGTTTTAAAAGGGTAAGGAGCTCATTTGGAAATATTATCTAAGTTAGTGAAAGAAAGTTAACAATTTAGTAAGACTTAAGACTAAACCTAGGGATGCATAAGTTAAGTGATTAGGAATGAACCATGGGGTTGGAAAACTACATTAAACCATTCAGCCATGACTATCAAGAATGAAGAAGAAGTCTTAAAATTTTATAAGTTATGTATTAATTAATTAATTAAATTTCAATTGGTAAAAATCAACTCATAAGATAAGGAAAAGTAAACTAGAAGGTCTTAGAAACCAAGGACTCACATTTGGCCATTTAAAGTAAAATAGGAAGGAATGAGTTTGAAAACTTGGTTTAAGTAATTTAAGAAGTCTTGTTATGTGAAAGTAAAGAATTAAAAGTCTAAATGAAGCTTGGAAATGGCATGTGTATCACTCAATCATGTTTAACTAAATTCACTTAAATAAGTTAAAAATTTTCTAACACTTAATCTTTGAATTTAGTATGAATAGGATATGCATAAGACTTGCAAATTGAAGAGCACAAAGAATAAAAACTTAAAAGGTGCCAATCGGCCACCCAGAGAAAAAACTTCTAATTTTGTAAAATCATGTGAAACTAATGGAAATTTGAGAAAAGGAGAGGTTGAGGAGTAACTCAGCTTGAGAGAATTAAGTTCCTTGAGTGATTTATCATAAAAATTTAAAGAGTTAAATAAGTTGGACATGTATTGGGTACATGTAATTATGTTATCCAAATGTGATTTATATGTCAACTTATGATGTTTTATGAATGCACATTGTTTAATGTGAGTTGAATGATGAATGCTCATAAATGATTAAAGGATGATGTTATGTATGATGATTTTGTATGATTGATGATGAAATATAATTTAAGATCTAAATGTGTATAACATATTGGTTGAATATTGATTAAGCATGCATGATTATTTAGAAGTTTTTAAAATGAACCTAAATAATTAAGAGATCAGTAAAGAAAAATCTTATGTAAAAACTTAACACATATCTCTACTATGCCAAGTCATAGGACTTGTGCATATATGGAGGTTAAACGGCTTACCATATGAAAGCCATAGGGATTCTATAAACTATAATGGTCACGACCATCTGGAATGAGCTCATATCATAAATTAGAAGGTAGACTTCGCAAAAAGTGAAATATATTGTTTGATTGAAGAAAGAGAATGATTTATGAATAAGACGTGAATGAATAGGTCTACAATTAAGTTGTCACAAAAAGGATGACTTGAGAATAATCATAAATTATGAGTAAGGAATAAATGAAATAATAAGAGTAATAGAAATTATATACTATATATATATATTATATACTTTTATATATATATATATATATATATATATATATATCATATACTTTTAATTTGAAAGAAAGAGAAAGTGAGCATGATTGTTCATAGTGATAAGCATGCCCATGCCGACTTTTAATTAGCTTTAAATAGGAAGGAAGGTAACTTTACAAGTCACCTAGTCAAAAAATTTACTATTCACTTTGACCCTCTTACTTTCCTTTGACTTTTCTCTAATTCAATACATACTCTCTCTTATTTATGTATGCCACATACCTTGAATTTATCATTTATGATTTTTAAATTCTCCATGGACATGCTCAATTTTGGAACACTTAACTTCACACAACCTTAGGTTAGAAGGAGAATTTAACTTATAAATTAAGTAGCATAATCTAATCAACGCGATCGTTCCCTTACTTGCACAACCGTGCATGATCACATGGTTATGCTCACTTAAAATTGAACACGCTTTCTCATAAGCATGGTTGTGCCCCTACTACACAACCATGAAAATTCATCAAATCTTGGTTGCTTAACATGAGCACAATCATACCCTAATATGCATGACCGTGTAAAATCATACATTCTGGACTCTCATAATGAGCAAGAATATGTCCTTCTCTGTACAGTTGTGCATGTTCATCTTTTTCTAGGTTTATCCATGAGCACCACCATGCCCCTTGTTAGCATGGTTGTGTTGAATCTATATTTGAGGATTCCATGTTTAACACAATTTTGTTCCCTACTTAGCATGGTTGTGCATATTGTTAATGTATGAGGTTTGTATTTTAGCATGATTGTGCCTTTATTTTCATGGCCATACCATATTATGGAGGCTTGATTACTCTTGATCGGGCATGACTATGCTAATATCTATTGAACTAATTTTTCTATTTTTGTATAAAAATTCCTCCTCATACCTAGAAGAGAAGTTAATCTTCTACCTTCTTAGAGGCCAAACCCTTGAGGGATTGGCCTACCATATAGTGGCCTAGGGGATCACAGGCATGTAGTCAAGACTAAACAGACTATTATGATTCTTTTTCACCCCAACTCGCAACCAAAAATAATAATCTTTACTATACTACTTCAATTACTGTAGGGCAAGATGGTCCACCCGCTGCCTTAATGAGTTGTTTATATTTTTATTTTATTTTTTTTCTTAGGGATTCTATTTTAGGGTAATTATATTTTTTTAACTTTGATGTATTTTTCTTTTATTTTTGTATAAAACCTATCTCTGTATGCATTAATTTTATTTTATTTTATCTATAATTTTCTAACTCTCGCACATGTGTTTAGTGTAAGTTGACTTAGTGAAGGATTTCTTTCCCAATCGTTGGCATCGAATGAGGATATACATTGAGGGAACTGTTGACCTCTAAGTTTGAGGAGGGAGATCATTTCCCTCTTAATTATCTTTTGAAAATCACATATCCCTCCTCTTATATATAATGTTCTCTAACTTGAAAAATTAATTTTTCCTAATAAATTAAAAGAATGGTATAAGATTAAGTTTGACGAAGGATAACCCTCCTTGATTTTTCTATAAATTTCTTATACCTAGTGATAACCCTATTTTTCTGCATTATTGGTAAATTGTAAGGAACCCCTCATATTCTATGACAGATGTTAATTGAACTTAACAAGGACATGATAACTTTTAATAAAATAGTTGATATTAACCATGTTCCTTGTAATCTTGTTTCATACCAAAGTAGCCTTAGTGAGGGATTGAGTCTTATTGAGGTTACATCCAACCTCTTTCCTTCTTTGTTAAGTGTTTTCCCTCCAGCTTGTACCTTCTAGAACTTACCTTATAACCTTGTCAAGGCTTGCATGTGTTGATTATATTACAAAAAATCATAAAAGGAAAATTCAGCTTTGTTGAATGGATAAGGATCTAGTATATCACTTAGTACCTTCTTTTGAGCTTGAAAAGATCAAAGTTACTTTCTTTGGTACTTCTCACGTACTTGTTATAATTTCAGGTACCCTTGGATTATGACTACAGCAACATAAGTACTTGGGGATGAAAAAGTGATAAAAAAAAAGGGAAAAGAAGAGAAAAGAAAAATATAAATAAGGAGTAAAAGGGAAAGAATGAAAAAATATTAGGAAATTAAAAAAAAGGAAAAAAATTAAAGTTCAGAGGATCGCAAAGTAGTTGAGTTCACACTCTAAGGGTATAGGAAAATTGAAAATATAAATAAAAAGAAAAACCCTCTTGTGTTTCCTTTGCTTCTTATATCTCACCTAATTGCATGAATTCCTATGGTCACATTTTAACCAAAATAAAATCCTTTTAATTCTTGTATGTATTCAATTTGTAGTGAAGATTGAGATTTATAGGCCAACCTATGGCAGTGTATTATTGTGAGGGGTAGAGCAATATGATTTATACCCTCAAACACGTGATAGATGGTGAGCAAAGTGATCTCCTCTATTTGTGATACTTGATTTTAGGGAACTAAAGATTCTAATCGGATTAATGTCGATTATTCTTATGATGGTAATTATATTTGTCTGTTGCACAATTTGAGGTTTTCTGTTCTATACTTGCCAATAGTAACCAATGGCTATCTACTAACACATTTGAGAAAGAGAGATAATCAACTTGTTGGAATGTAATAGGTTGATCATGCTATTAGTTGGCCAAATGGAGGCTTTCAACAAGAAGATGGAGTTTCTTATGCAAGCAAAGGAACAATTAGTCCCACTTGTTCTATCCTTATCATTCTGAAACCTAGTCTTTGTAACTTTTGTGGTTTTATAAGCCAAGATGATGAATGATGTATAATGGAAGTGAACATGACACAATAGAATGAGGAATCCAACTACCTATGGAATACCCCTAATCCCTCCTAGAAGAATCATCTCAATCTCTCATGGGAAGGACATCAAGGTAATAATCTAATAAATAATGTTGGAAATGTTTATAGATCCATTCACATGCAAGATCAAGGAGGTTAGAGGTAGGCAAGAAAGAATCAATTGGGACAAATCCAAAATATGGAAGTAAAAATTCAAAACATAAATACGTAGATGTCCCGGTTTTAGAATATGAAGAATCAATTGGGACAAATCCTTGGCCTTTTAAAACAACAAACGCTTAGGACATTACCCAATCATCCTAAAGTAAATCCAAATGAGTAGGCTAACATAATAACTCTGAGGAGTAGGAAATATTTGGAAATTCTCATGAAAAAAGGGAAGGATAAAATGGTTATTGAGGACCACCAACAGGTTACTAAAGACCTCCTAGCTCCTACTGATGGGAGTCCAAATAAGAAGAGAAAAGAGGTTGAAGGGATGATAGAAAAGGCTCCCAAGAAATCTCGTGTGGAGCCTTATCAATCCAAGATATCCTTTCCTCAAATATTGAAGGCCAACAAGAATGGTTGATAATTTGCTAAGTTTTTAGACATCCTAAAATAATTAAGCATCAATGTACCATTTGTGGAGGCCATCTCTCAAATATCCAAGTACATAAAGTTCTTAAAGGATATTTTTTACAATAAAAAGAAGCTTGAGGAGTACATGATTGTCAAGCTCAATGAGGAGTGCTATGCTATTCTCTTTTAGAAATTACCACCAAAGCTTAGGTATCCATGGAGTTTCACTATACCTTGTACTATTAGTGATTCTTATTTTGATAAATTTTTGTGTAACTTAGGCATTGGTGTTAATCTAATATCTTTATCTTAGTTTTAAAAGGTTGGATATGAATGAACCCAAACCTACCACTATTTTTTTTGCAACTCGCAAATAAGACCATTACATATCCCAAAGGGATAGTGAAGGATATTTCAATGAAAGTGGATAAGTTCATCATTCTTGTTGATTTCATTATGCTTGGGAAGACTTTTCTTAGTTATTAGGAAGATTATCATTGATGTGCAACAAGGTAAGATATTGATGCTTGGAGTTGATACCATGAGTGACTCTTAGGAGTTAGGAGAAGAACTGATGGCCTTAGAAGAAGGCATACCCAAAGGAAATTGGTTAGGAAGGAGTAAATTTAAAGCTATAGAGAGCCTTGGATCCTTTATCCTAAGCCTTCAATTAAAGAACCTTTAGAGCTTGAACTTAATCTATTCCCTTCAAATCCTAAGTATGTATTTTTATCCCCTCCATCTTTTCTTCCTATTATTTTTTCCTCTAACCTAGTGGAACAATAGAATAGAAGTTACTTAAGAGTATTAACCTTTCAATTTTCGCTAACAAGATTCATATGAAGGAGGAATTTAAACCAATGATGTAACCACAAAGGAGACTTAACCTAATCCTTAAGGAAGAAGTCAAGAAGGAGGCTATTAAGATCTAACAACCAATGTTCTGATTGGGAAAAAATGAAATAAATTCAAACACATATATAGTACAAGGCACAACCTTTGTCGTCGTCTCAAGGACTATGGAAAACAATTGGTTTGCTTAAAAGTTATAAGGATTTTATATTTTAGTTGAGAAAAGTAGAATGAAAATTAATAAATTAACAATGTTAAAAACTAATTAACTCGCTACTTTAATTCATAAACGAGATTATCACAAGTGGTGATTCCTTCCTTTTACTTCTAGGGTATTTATTTTCCCTAAAGAAGTTGACATCCCCTTCAGATGTTTCTCTTCCTCGCTATGGTAACCCCCTTTATAGACCCATTAGTTTTAACTTTTATCTGATTTCTTTGACTCCTATATGAATTTCTCCTTTCTACATTTTCTAGGCATTGTGCAATGGCCTTAGTTTGGGTTTTAAAAATCCTTTCTAATCTGGTGTCCAACTATTCCATTTGGTTTCTAGGGGAGTTATCATAGGAACTCATTTGCAAAAGGAAAATCCTCTCCACACATAAATTGCTTACACTAAACTTAGGCTAAAACAAATCAAGCAGAAGCAAGCAACCTTAAGATGTTAGGCTTACAACACTCAAGAGTTTAGGAATGATACTTAGTCTCCTTGACCTTGAAAAGGAAGAAAAAGTTAATGCTAACAATTATACTAGAAAAGCATTCAACATTTAGTCCCCCCCTTATACTCCTTGCATGCAACAAGAAGAGATCATTACACAAAGTGCATTTTAATAGTAAGTATCCTACACCAAGGAAAAGTCCAATGTCCTTTTATAAGAAAATTGAAAATTAGAATGGAATTACAATAGAAAGTGAACCTAATACAATGTGATAAATCTTACAAACACAAGGTTCCTAGTTACAAAATTCCAAGCCTAAAGTTTGTGAGAGGAGATTTTCGATATCTGCTGGCAGATGAATTTTGATGAAGACTTCTACCAAGTAATAGTATAGTTAAGTCATATATTTTTATATATGCATCGATAGCTCTTATATTTTGATCAAGCTCTCTAAAATGGTTTTTGAAATAAAAACTCAACAAGATTCTAAAATGAAAGGTTTAAAGGTTAAAATCATGTTTTAGAAAGATTACACAAAGTATAAACGTTTTGAACTATGAAAGCTTGACTTTGCTAACATGAATATGAAGTTAACCATATGAATTTCAAGTTAACCAAATGTAACACATATTTAACCAAAGTTTTGAACTAAGTTAACCATATCATTTTGAGTTAATCATCTATTACACATAGTTAACCATTTGTTGAACTGAGTTAACCAACCTTGTAATCGATTATCAAAGCTTATTTTAACCACCAAAAGTTACAAAATACTAGTTAATCAATTACCAACTGGTTTAGTCGATTACCAATTGATTTTGAAGGTTAAGTAATTGATTAAAATTAGAATTAATCAATTAACAAAAACATTCTGGAGGTATAGTAATCGATTACTAATGAAATTAATCGATTACCAATTGATTCTAGAAGTGAAATAATTGATTAAAAATGGAATTAATTTAGTTACAAAAGTTACAGAATCCCTTAGTAATCGATTATCAATGATAGCAATCGATAACCAAGCTTATGTTTTGAAAATTTAGAAATTTTTCTCACTTATAATAGTTTAAACATCAACCCATTTGAAACTACCATCTATGTTTACATATAAATACTTGTTTCTAACCTTTTTTTTATAAGAGAAGGAAAGAAGACAAAAGAAAACAAAAGAGAACAACAAGAGAAAGAATTTTCAAAATTTGATTTGTGAGAGCTTTGATTCAAAGTATGAAAGTTTTATCATTGTATTGATCATCAAAAGTGATTGTATTTTCATCTTTTGTTACTCTTCTCAATCTTGGTTGTTGATTCTTGAGAGAAAGGAATCTCTCTTGAAGGTGGTTGGGTTTGTGCAAAAAGGATGTTCTTTGCATGGTTTTTGTGGATTCAAGTGGGGGAGATCCTGAAGTCGTTTTTTAAGAGGATTGTGTAATTTATAAAATAGTGAAGAAAATCCCAAGGGTTCTTAGGGATTGGATGTAGCTCTCTATGGTTGAAAGTGAACTAGGATAAATTCTTGAGTGATCTTCTTCTTCCTACACTTTTACATTTTAGCACCTATTATATGTTCTGTATTATCTTTAGTTCTGGATCAATCTTTACGGCTTAACTCTGATTTTCTTAAATTTATCATTAAGATTACATTAACATTATATACATTGTGTAATTCATAAATCATATTCAAGATTCTTGGATTGCTTGAATTTTTGGGCTTACTATTTTTCAATTAGTTGGTGAAGTTGGGAGAAAAACCTATCAAACCTAATTCACCCTCCTCTTAGGTCTGTGGCCATTTGATTAACAAAAATTACACCAAAATCCAAATGTGAACTATACAAAAATAGTCTTGAGAATGATTCCACTTTTGAGCCTTCAAGTCCAAGTCTTCGAGTCATACTTTCAAGCCTTCTTATAGACCTTTCTTCCTTAAGTTTTCACCTCCAAAAGTGACCTAAAAAGTACAAAAAAAAGGAGGGAGCCTTGTTGCCTTCAGTTGGTTAGGTGAATCAAAATAGTATAAAATCACTCACACCTCACTAAGTGTCTCACTCAATTCCCTCAATTAATCTCACACTTTTAGGCCAACTTTTCCTCACACCAACATACTTAATTTATCATTCCACCAAGCTAGAGGGAGAAGTTAATATCAACTTAAAACTTGACCTCTTGTGATTTCCAAAGTGAAGAAGAAGGGAGGTTATAGAAGGAAAGAGTCGAGCATACAAAATCAAGGAACTTTAAAAGACAAGCAAAAGAAGCTTAACAAAATTGAAAGCACACTTAAATGGAATTTAAACAAGAAAAAATAGAGGCCAAATAGACAAACTTGAAATAAAGGTAAGAAGAAAGTAAGAACTCAAAGGGAAAGTTCCTATAAGCTTAAGAGGTGTATGCACATTCTCATGATCATGTAGCTATCCAAATTGATGAAGCTTTAATATGCATCAACTAAGCAAGTAAGACCTAAGAATTAGAACCTAATCCTAATATAAACATTACAAGCTAATCAAACAATCAAATCAAAATAACTAAAGCATATATGCATGTCTTTTTTGTCATCATTTTCTTACTTTTTTCTTTTTGTTTTATTTTTTTTTCTTTTCTTATTTTTGATTTTGATTTTTCTTAAGTACTTGTTCCATAAGTACAGGTCCTTGTGTGGTCCTCAATTACTCGTTCCATAGGATTTTTCAAAGTCAATTGGTCCTAAAGTCTGAATATCCATTTCTAGTGCAATTGTGCACTCTTCCTTGCATAGGTTAGGATTATAAGTCCAATCATAATTTTTTGAAATTCTCCAAGTTCAGCATAAGTCAAGAGGTTCAAAAGTAATATTAAGTATCTTTTATATATTTTAATTAAATGGATTAAGAACACTTAACATTAGAGTCTATATTAGTTAGATTATGTATGAATTAAGCTAAACTAGCAACCAAATCATTCATGCACATGATCATATAAATTTTGAATTAATTTGAATAAAAAAGATCAAGTCAATATTGATTCATAAAACATTATTAGGGTCAAACTTGATTAAGAAAAGACCTAGAAAATTTCTAAATTTGGATCACGCAATTTGAATTTCAAAATTTACCAAAATTGGCATTAAGAACACATTTAAATTTTCAAAAAATTTCTTGAAAATTTTCTAGAATTCAAGAAAAGTGTAACAAATAAATTGAAGTTATATCTATATATTATAATACAAAACAAATTTCAAGCAAATTGGATCTAAATTGAATGAGAAATGACACTTTGAACATGATCTAGGCACTAAATGGTGCCAAAATTGAGCAAGCAATGTAGATAAGATCTTCTGAGAATTCTTCACCAAATAAATTACAGAAAAAATGATGATTTAAGTTAATATAACATGATATTAAGTATATCAAACAAGAAATCATAGGAACAAGGAAATTTGACTAAACAAAATGGATGAAAATTGAAGTAGAAATGAATGATGCTTATGCAGATTTACAAAGGAATTTTAGGAGTGGATCTTACCTTAATTATGGATCTACGATACCACTTGATGTTGAGGTTAGATGAAGGCACATCCCTAGACAACAGAGGCAGTAACTTTAGGTGGAGATGATGAAGTTTGGAGCAAATGAATTGGATTCAAAGGAGAGGCCTACCTAGCTTGGATAAGCCTCCATCCTTCCTCCACCTTGGAGAGGCCAAGGATAAGGAAGAAATTTCTCTCTCTAGCTCAAAGAGGAGAAGAAGAAGAAAAGGAAAATGTTCTCAATCACTCATTGATCTGAATTGTATATTAAAATAAGTGATCAAAATACTACGAATGGTGCCTATTTATAGGGAAAGTTTGGGTGCTTAGATGGAAGATCCATGGGGCAGATTTGAAACAACTTTGGACTATGAGTTTTAAACTTGAGTTCGAGCCTAAGAAAGGTATCTAATCCACCCTTAAGGTATCCCCAAAAATGGGCCAAAGCATGTCTAAGGAGCTATCAAAAATACAAAGAATGCTAGGCCCAAACCTATAAATTGGACCCTCTAAGTTCCTAAAATACAAGAAAATTATCTAGGTCCTATTCTAAGCTATAGGTAAGGTGTGGGCCTGAGGAAGATCTCCCTGTAGGATCAACAAGACTTCCACCTCCTTTTACAACTTCTTTGGTCTTGCCCTGGTGGCTCAATGGATCCAATATCTTTGCCTAGTGATGTCTTAGGTGTGGTGCTCTGATAAATGATCTATGCAACATACCTTGATTATATTTCTTATCTCTCATTATTTTACATGTTAAATTCCATAGGAATTTGATTGTCACAACTATGTCACTTCTTTTTGTCATCCTTCTTAAGTCTGTCCTTTTGAAGTTTAGCTATTTTTCAATGAGTTTACTAACTTGAAATACTTCAGGGATATAGCTTGGGTTTGAGAACTTATTTTATCAATATCTTCATTATGTGCATGATTTTATCAAATTTAATGCCTCTAAAGAATACTTATTATAAGAAAAGTTTTGAAATCAATTTTCGATGTATGAAATATGATTCTGAAGATTTTATCTTCCTTTCCCATGTTATAATGAGCATCCAATATTAACAGTTAAAGCATATTTTCTTATCTAGTTATTCCAAAGAAAATATTTCAACTTATGATGCTTTGTTTTTGCTTCTATAGCTTCTTATTCAATTTTTAAGCTTGATTTAACTCAATTTATTATAGATATTATCTTTGGAATGGTGTATTGATCATATTATTTTTTAAAATTTTCTCTTTGTACTAAATCCATCAATTTTGACAGTTTCTAGCTTGGAAAACATGCTTGAGATGTTTTAATGTAGGTTGATGCTTTTGATGATTGAAACTTTTTTTTTTCATGCATTGTCACTTTGTTTAGCTAATTTTTATTATTTTCAAGCATTCTTAAGTGAAAAAAATTAGTACCATGAGAGCCAAAATGCTTAAAATTTTCATTTGAAAGTTTCTTGTCATTAAAACCATAATTCAAGGGTTCAAAACACAACATGAATGGTGGTTGAGATTAATCAAATGTAATTTTGGAGTATTTAGAAAAATTTATAGTCTTAATTTTTTTTATTTATACTTAATATTATTTAAGAAATGTGGGATACCTCCATTCAGAGTAAAATTTTATAAAATGATTCAAAGTTTCCAAAATGAACTACATGATGCATATTTATATGCTAAGGGAATGGAGAATTCAATCAAGCCTTTTCTTGCACAACCTATGCATCCTAAATTTGGCTTCTAAGGTCCAAAACCTTGAAACCTAAAGTTACATACTCAATCTTCAAGACACATACCCAAACCTGAAGAAATGAGTATAAGAAAATAGTGCTCAGGAACCAATATAAAAAAGGGACACCCTAATCTATTACAAACAAAAATTTATAAGTTTCATGAGAATGTGACTTGAGAATTCAATTAGATATATGCTTGTATAAAATTTAATTATATTATTATTAAAAAGAATATGCTTTAGGTAAGTGTTATTTTAAAAAGAAATAATTGACCTTATATGTGTGTCACCTTTTTATAAATAAAATGAAGTGGCTAGAATAGAAATGATTTTACCAACCCTAGGATAGATGCTTACTAAGAAATTACAAATTTTCATTTCTTACCTCCTGTTTTCTCTTCCAAACCCCAATTATGTCGATTGTGACAATAGTAAATTGCTTCAAACTTTTCAAACTACATAATGTGGATTGACTCTGTAGTGCTCATGAGTTGGATTAAATGGGAAGGATAAGATGTCATAAGTTTATGATGATATAACCCACAAATCACTAACGAGAATTTTATTTTGTTTGTATGTACTCTGTATGTTCTATTATGGATGATCGTAACTTATAGTGGGCACGCATGCCCTTGTCTTGTTTTAAAGGACTCATTGAGAGCCTTTGATTTGTTAATTCTTATATGTTATACTATTTATGTAAATGATAATGTACATAAGGTTGTATATGTGAATGCATATTATCTTAAGTAAATAAATGTGAGTTTTCAAGATTAACATGAATGATGACGTTTTAATATTTACTATTTGCTACTTTAATTACTACAACGAGGCTTCCATTTTCAACACATATTTTAGAAAAAAAGAATTATATCATATTTTTAATATGAATATTTTATGAAAGAATTTTTCATCATAAAGTAACAAAATGATAATGAATTCGCAAGATGACTTAAGTGTAGGACAGTTATCATTGTTAGAATGTCTAGGTATTTAAATAGACAAAACATCCAACTCTTGCTTTTATGGATATGTGACAACTCTTTTTATTTTGAATAAAATTGTTTTTAACTATGTTATTTATTTGGTTTACTTATTTTTCTACCTTGCTAGTTCTTTTGTCTAATTTATTCATAAGAAACTGTTGAATCCTCAACAATAATGCTATAGGCATATAAATCCTTGAGCACAATACCTTCACACATCTCAATCTAAGTCATCCAATTTTCTAGACCATCACCACCTCCACCACTTCACACCAACACCACCTTTACCATCATACCATTGTCGCCATAACCGTCACTACTAACCACCAACATTGATACCATCACCATTAAACCACCACCACTTCAACAACAGCAATAACCATAACGATAATAAAAGTAAAAATAAATTTTCAAAATTTATTATTTTTAGAAACTTTTACTATTTTAAAATAATTTAATATTTTGCTAACTTTTTAATTGTTAATTTTTTATTTATCTGAATTTTTGGATCTTAATGAAGTGATATTGTAAAGTATATTAATTTACTTTTACAATAATTTTTTTAAAATAAAAAGTAAAATTTAAATTTTAAAATTAAATTAAATTAAATTAAATTTTTAAAAAATTAAAAATTAAAACTCATCCTAAATGATAGCTTAATTAATACTTTTATTTAAGGTTAGTTTATTTAAAATATTTTTTACCATTACTTTCATTTAAAAAATAATTTTTTTATGATTATTTTATGATAGTTGTATAAATTGATAAAAAAATATTAAATCAACCTGAAATATATTAAATTATTATAGTTATACGGCTTAAAATGTTACTAAAATATTTTTTATTGATAATTTCTAAAAAATATTTTTTTTTTCAAAAAATTAAGATTAATTTATTTTTTAAATTATTGAAAAAAAATTTTAATGTTTATTTCTATTTTATTATTTTAATGTCTATTATTTTATTTTATATTACTTTTTCATATTTTTTAAAGTATCATTTCATTTATTTACTTCCTTTTCGATTAAATAAATACTACTAAAAAGCATGTTAAAATGTTTAAAAGTTAATCTTAAATTATTCTTAAATTTTTTTATTTAGTTGTAAAAATTAACCGAAACAACAATAAATGCATATTTATCTAAACTCAATATGAACAACCATAAAAGATAAAGTTAGTCAAAATAAATTTTAATGACCAAAAGTTTCAGTGTTTACTTTACTAAAGGAAAAAATAAAAAGCATTAAAAAATGATAACTTATACTACAATATTTTATTATAATATGTATAATAATAAATGAGAAAGAAAAATAAATTATAAAATATGATGAATGATGTTACAAAATATATATATATTATAAATTTATTGTACAAATAACATAACTAAAAAAATTAATCCTTTATTGAACAAAAATTACTGTAATGCTTATCATCCGGAGTCGCCAGTGCTTCTCAGAAAGAAAAATAAAAATATCAAGAAAGGATATTGGGTGATAAAATTGTAAGGTGTGTGATTTTCCATTAATTTTTTTTATTCTGAATTTTAAAGTGGGAGAGGAGGAAGAAGTTTCCCAGAAAGTAGAAGGCGCGAAAGTGGGGCACGTTACATAGGAAGAGACATTTAACGTTGGAAAGGTTTCCTTCAATCATGCGCTGGGTCTATTCGTTAAAGCCCATGACTACGTATATTCCAAATCCAAGAGAGCGATGTTTCTTTTTGTTTTTCTTATACGTGATCAATTTACAGCGCAAGTGGTAATTTTGCATGCAGTGCATGTGCATGTTCTTCGTCACATGTCTTTCAGAAGGGAATAAAACAAAATACCAACCATAATCATATAAAACTATGTTTAATTCTTTCCTTTCCAACTTCTTTCCAAATTGCGCCAAACACGCTTCTTCCATGAATTTTCCTTCTTCTGTCTTCTTTCTTAGAGCTTCTTTCGTCCTTTTCATTGTTTATATAGAAAAAATAATTATTAATTTATTATATTTATTCCCATTAACTATCATAATAATATTATATTAAAAAATTAATTAACAAATTACAAATTTAAAAATTTAACCTAATAGAGAATTGGCTTAAAAGATAAAATAAAAAATTTAAGTAATAAAAAAAAATGTTTTCTTATTTAATTTAATTTAATTCAAAAAATAAAAAAGTAAAAAATTTCACTTGATTCATAAAGAAAACAGGTAAATAAGCATAATATAATATTTTTAATTATAAATAATTGTATTATATTTTTATAACAATTAATTGAGGAGGTGAGAGGTAAAATAAATTCTTGAAAAAAAATTATTTTGGATACATCAAAAATTATAAATCATTCACTATACGAAAAAACTTACCAGATCGATTCCAACCATTCCGTAAAGTCTCACGCTTCAAGTGATAGTATTATTTAGAGAAAGTTCACTAAACTCAATTCTATGAACACTTTCTTTAAAAAAAATTTATTTTAATGAAGGTTCTGAAAGATACATACAGGCAATTTTAATCTTCAAGAACTCTTTTACCGATAAATATATATTTGTCAGAAGTTATCCATTAAAAAACAATTTAGTAAAGGTTTAGACTAATCAACAATATAACCACAGAAATTATTAATTAGACTAATCAACAATATAACCACAGAAATTATTAATTAGACTAATCAACAATATAACCACGGAAATTATTAACCTCCAAAAAAATTATTTTATGTAGGTTAAAATCGACACTAATTAACTTGTACTTAATTTTTAATTATTGTATTAGTATTAATTTTAACCATCGGAAAGTTTTTATTTATTTTTTAAAATATTTTTCATAATTTTTCATTCATGATATGTGTAAAATATTTAAAATTAAATAAATATAAAAGCATAATTAAAATATTAACAATTAATATTATATTAAATTTTTAAATCAACATATAAATATAAATATTCCTTTTGGTAAATAAAAAAGAAATAAAAAAATTACTAGTGGAAAATGAGCTTTTTACATCGGTTGTTAAGCACTTTTTACATCGGTTATTCAGGCGATGTTGAAGCGGGCGATATAGAAAACAAGACTTTTTACATCGGTTACTAAGCAACGTAAAAAGTATGACTCTACATCGGTTGGGCAAAGAACCGATGTAGAAAGTACACTTTACACATCGGTTGTGGCGGGAACCGATGTAAAAGTATACTTTCTACATCGGTTGTAACTTTAACCGATGTAAAGTCATACTTTTACATCGGTTACGCATGACCGATGTAAAAAGTGTACTCTACATCGGTTATGAGTCGTAGAGGTAGAAAGTCCTTTTTTTTTAATGTTCATTTTGTTTAGGTATACTACCGTATTATTTATTCACATATCTGCATATACACACAGAATCCATGCAGATAATAGAGAATCACCAGACAGAGAATACAGAATTCACATAATCTATATATTTAAACTAAATACATCATTATTTATTATCAAACTTTAATTTACAAATGAAATAACTTAAAATTACATCAAACAAGTATTGAAAGTTGAAAAGAAATGTAATAATCAGTAAACAAGCCTTGTTGAAAGCAAAGAGAAAAAAGATGTTAGAAACTCTACTAAACATAAAAAACGTAATAAACATTTTAAAATAAGTTAAAAATAAACATACAATGATGAAATAATTAAATAAATAACTAACTTGTATCATATAGTAACATTTTCCCATATTCTTTCATGATGATCATCTCGAATAGCATGTACATCATCTATTCGGTTTCTTCATTGATACTAGATATCATGATGATAAAGGAGTTTGAGAAATATCAATATTTGAAAGATCATTGGTGTCATCACTAGCGATTGTTGTCTTTCCGTGAAGAACAACTGACCATCTTTTGGAGTAAGGATCTTGGACATAAAACACTTGTTTTGCTTGGTGGGCCATGAGAAAAGGGTCATCCTTGTAAGCTACTTTTTGAAGGTCAACCAATGTAAATCCCCAATTCATCGACTTGCACACCAGCGTTACTATCGGCCCATCCGCATTTGAAAACAGGCACTCTAAATTTGGTGTAATCAATCTCCCAAATCTCTTCAATCACTCCAAAAGTAAGATATGGAAGCCTTTAGGGATTTTTATCTTTAGAACTTGCAAAATGTATCGACTCTTGCCACCACCATAACCCCACTATTTTTTTGCATGGTACTTTTATCATCCGGAGAGACTTTGTGTAAAATGAAAAATGATTAATATCGTACCCGCCATCCAACATATGACATCAAAGTTTGGGCCATTTGCTAGCCATTTCAATGTATCGAGAGGCACCATCATCCTTCTTAATTGTTTCATCAAACCTTGGTTTAAGAACGTTTGTTATGCTCATTCAACAACCATTTCTCGTTCATTCGAACATTCTCCTCCCTTATCATGGTTTTGTGAGTAGATAAGTAAGGTTGAACCTCATCGGTATTATTCAAAATATACAAATGTGCTTGAAGGACACGCACGACCCATGCTTTTTCACGTTATGCCTCGTGTACCTTTACCTCGTGTCTTCCCCTCATGACGAGACTTAGGAACTCCTATGGGTTCCACCTCTGACAAATACTCTGTACAAAAACTCAATGGCCTCTTATACGCAATGTATCTTTCAATCATAGATGCCTCAGGACGGTGTGGATTCTTCAAAAATACCCTTTTTAATATTTTCATGTATCGTTCTCTTAGATACATCCACCTCGAATATCGGACCCACATGTCGATCTCTCTCACTATATGAACAACCAAGTGAACCATAATGTCAAAAAATGATGGAGGAAAATACATCTCCAATTGGCATAAGATAGTGAAAGCTTCATTTTCCAACTCATCCAATTTTAGAGGGTCAATGGCTTTGCTACATATTTTATTGAAAAATAAGCATAACCTACTTATTGTATGTCTAACTTTTTTAGGTAAAATGCCACGAATAACCACCGGAAGTAGTTGTTGTATCAACACATGACAATCATGAGACTTTAACCCAACTAACTTTAAATCTTTCATCGAGACAAGTCTTTTAAAATTTGAAGAATACCCTTGTGCACTTTAACCCCACGTAGGCACTCACAAAAAAGTTTTCTCTTTTTTGACAATGTATGACATCTTGGAAAATATGTTCGCTTTCCTCTGTTGTGGAGCTAATCATGTCGTATACCCATGTGAACCAAATCCAATCGAGAATTGACTCCATCTTTAGTCTTGCCCTGTATATTGAGAAGTGTTCCAATGATGCTATCACACACATTTTTTTCCACATGCATCACATCAATACAATGTCTAACATCTAGTTTGCACCAATATGGAAGATCAAAAAATATTGATCTTTTCTTCCATATCCTTGTCTCCGTGACCTTTTTTCGAGTCTTTCCAAAAATAGTTTTGATGTTTTTAACCCGATCGTAGACTTGTTGTCCAGTTAAGGCTTTTGGAGCAACATCATTTTCTGACAACCCATTAAAAGCTTTCCTTAATCTACGATAAGGGTGATTAGTCCTGAGAAATTTCCGATGACCAAGATACACTGTCTTCCTTCCATGATGCAGTTGATGGTAACTTGTGCCTTCTTCACATATGGGACATGTTTTGTGCCCCTTAACGTTGTATCCAGATAAATTTCCATATGCTGGAAAGTCATTAATAGTACAAAAAAGCATTGCCCGCATCTTGAAATTTTCATTACCATACGCATCAAACACCTCCACACCTTCTTCCCATAGATTTTGCAAGTCTTCAATTAAAGGAGCAAGATAAACGTCTATGTCATTTCCAGGTTGTTGTGGACCTGAAATCATCATGGACAACATGATGTATTTACGTTTCATGCATAAATTCGGAGAAAGGTTGTAAATTGTCAAAAGTACAGGCCATGAACTATGTTTACTACTTAAATTACCGTATGGATTCATTCCATCTGTTGCAAGTCCAAGCCATAGGTTTCTTGGCTCATTCCCAAAATCGGTATATAGTTGATCAACCATCTTCCATTGCAAACCTTCAGCTAGATGACGAAGTTTTCCATCAATCAGTCTTTCATCTGCATGCCATCTAAGGTTCTTTGCTTCATCTTTATTACAAAACAATCGTTTGAACCTTGGAATTATTGGAAGATACCATAACACTTTGGTGGAGGCCGCTTTGTGCTGTCATTGCAAATAGAATCACCATCCTTCAGTTTATAACGTGAAACTTGACACACAGGGCATTCATTTAATCCTTCAAACTCATTTCTGTATAGTATGCAATCATTGGGGCAGGCATGTATTTTCTTATACTGCATATCCATCGGACACAACACCTTCTTCGCCTCATAATTACGCTTTGGTAATGTGTTACCTTCCGGAAGCATCTCTACCAACAGTTCAAGTAATTCAGTGAAACTTTTATCACTCCACCCATTCCTTGCCTTCGAGTGAATAATCTTAACACTAACGACAATCGTGTAAAGGTAGTACATCCGGATACAAAGGTTTCTCTAAATCAGTAGATAAGTTACCATACATATTTGCCAGCTCAAATGACGCATGCCCTCATCCACGAATCATATCCTCTACCCAATCTTCCATATTTATATCAACCTCCACCGTCTGTGACACACTTGGCATGCCTAATAACTCACCATGCCATGTCCATTTTGTATAACTTTTGCAAAATCCATCACAAAGAATATGCTCTCTAATTTGACCAACACCCAAACGTATCTCATTTAGACAATTAACACACGGACAGTAAAATCGTCCATTACTCTGAGGTAGATTTGTCTGCGCAAAATTCAAAAACTCTTCAACCCCATTCTCGTACTCATCGCTCGTTCGTTTAGCATTTATCCAACTACGATCCATACTATACAAGAATCATCAACACATGATTTAGGATTAACCTTGTCACTCATTGTTATTAATTTATTATCCTCACTATTGGTAAGACCCTATCCCATTCGAGAAAAAGTTTTTATTCATCGATTAACATACTTCTAAAATCTTGAATATCATACTTGGTGAAATTTCGTGACATTTCGCATCGGTCTCGAAAGTACATAACTTCATTATGGTTTTATTTACCATAATGAAGCATGTACCCAGAGACAATGCAAAATGAACTAAACCAAAATTTAATCAAGTACAATTTACAAGATTTATGAAGAAATTGTTAACCACTGAATAAAAAACTTTAGTCCCAAACTGTCCAACTTGGACAATTCAAGATTGAATATAATGAATGATTTACTTATCTAGTAATATACTCATTATATTCAACCTTGAACGAGAAATTAAGGGTATGCTCATATTTGAACTCAAGAAAACAAACCAACATATTTAAACTCAAAATCAATACTATAACATACATAAACCCTAAGCAAACTTTCACATCTGCAATCACAAAGTAGAGGTGCATAGAACATACCTCACAGTCAACACAAAATGGTTGAGCGGTGGTCAAACGGTGTCCAAATGGAGGCACAACGGTGGTTGAACGACGACACAGCACGGTATAGCCAAATAAGAAGCTTAAAAATTACAGAATACAACCGAAATAAATGTAAATTTCAACCATAATAATAGAATGAGATGCATAAATAACAACAAAGACGAGTTCGAACCTTACGGTGCGCGACGACGAGTTCTAACGAACGAAATCGTTCCAACGGCGGCAGCGACCACGAACGTAAGCCGGTAAAACCACGAACAATAAGGATGTCGACAATGGCTAAGACTTAAACGAAAATAGAGAGAACAAGCGAGAAGCGAGAAACTCGGGGTTTGGAAAATGAGGTTAAACACGAACAGCGTCGAAAAATAAGTGACAGGGGAAGACATTCTACATCGGTTGTTTCTCAAAACCGATGTAGAAAGTACTTTCTACATCGGTTGAGAAAATAACCGATGCAGAAAGTTTTAAAAAAATCCACTTTCTACATCGGTTCCAGAACAACCGATGTAGAAAGTACTTTCTACATCGCTTGTTTCGTAACCGATGTAGAAAGTTTGAAAAAAAACTCACTTTCTACATTGGTTGGGAAAATAACCAATGTAGAAAGTACTTTCTACATCGGTTACATAACAACCGATGTAAAAAGTACTTTCTACATCGGTTCTTTTCCTAACCGATGTAGAAAGTTTACATTTATTTATAAAAATGCCACCGCGTTTTTATTTACATCGTTTTTTAAAAAACCGATATAAAATCTTGTTATAATATCGTATTTTTGCACTAGTGAATAACTAATAGATATGATATAAATTTTTAATAGTTGTGTAACATGTATAATTTGATGTTTGAAAAATAAAAATAGAAACTTAGAATGTACTGAGGGTTTATTTAAAATGTTAATAAGCATTATTAAAAAAAGGAAAGTACATTTATCTCTTCAAATTATTTTTTATGTTAAAACAAACTCACATGTCATCCATCTAAATTCATTTTATCACTAATGTTATGATCTTGTATTCTTATCTTTTTGTTAATTTCATTTCCATCATTATATTCATCATAATTATTTTCTGCATTTATATAAAAAAATTAATTATAATGACAATAAAAAGTCTAGTTATATCAACTCATATTTATTTTCAATTACTATAAGTTATATACTTACAAAAGATTATTTTAACATATTATGAAATGCTCCATCACCACTTTTCTTATTTTGCACCTAATAAAATAAAAAAAAATTATTAATTGAAGAATGAAAAGTACATCTTAATTTCTTAATATATGTGTATAAAAATAATTATAAAATTGAAATTAACTAACTCTTGAGGTATAAGAATACATAGCAAATAACTAGCAAAATACATATAAGTTATCTTTTACATTTAGTAACTTGTTAATTGTACTTTTAATTAAGTATTTTGTGAATTATTAATATTTTTAAATTTACATATAATTAAAAGATTCTTATGAGATACTTCATAAGATTGTTACATAAGATCATCTTGACACATTCTGAAATGTTCCATCATCACTTCCATCATCTTGCATCTAAAAAATAATTAAAAAATCATATATCAATACTTAAAAGTAACTATTATATAAAAAAATAATAATAAAATTGAAGGTAACTAACTTTTGAAGAACAAGAACTAAAATTGACAAGTTGTTCAAGAACTCTTTCCAGTATATTTTCAAAACTAGATACTAATGCTCTTTTCAAAGCATTTCTTCTTTCACGCTCCGCATCCAAGTTTGATTATATAATTCTTAATTTTTGTCATTCAAATTCCAATTCCGATTCCAAACTCTTTATCTTCTCTAGCATTTGAGTATTATTGGAGGAACTAGTATTGCTAGAACAAGAAATATATTGTTAAATCCCCCTAGGCATCCCAAAAACTCTAGATGGTTTTGGACAAAATCCCATACTTCGAACACGTCCTAGATGCTCTTTTCCAAGCACCTTACCTAAGGCATCATCTTGTGAAATTATATCATATTGAGTAGGAGGATTTTGAGTCAAGTGGATCATTTTCATGTCCAAGTAATATTGGTGACTCATCATCTATATCATATTGTGCTAAATGCATGGCTTTTGTGTCAAAAGGAAAATTTTTATCTATATCTTGTTAACAATGTGAAGCATGCTCATAAAATTGGGTTTCTCCATCTACACCCATGTCGAATAAGTCTTGTGGCTTTAAAGGAATAGTCATGCTCCAACCTTTGTTTGTATCCTCATCCACATAATAAACCTATTGAGCTTCTGAAGCAAATATATAAGGTTCATCATCCACATTTTCTCCAATGTGTATTAAATGGGAAAAGTTGATAGAAGTAAAATGGAAAGGATCTACAGAATCCCTTTATCAATAGTAGTATCATCCCATTTTCCTTTAAAAAGGGTAATCATGAATCGTCCATAATATTTTAATTCAATAATATCGATCAATTTAACATAATATGCCAATATTTCATACTTTCCACTTACATCTACTGCACTAGCAACACACTGTGTTCCGGCAGTGTAAACACCCAATTATGTTCGAGGCCTCACTTTCAAAATTAATTTAAATAATTAAGAATTAAAGCAGAAAAACAGATAAATAAAAAGGATAAAGGAAATTAAAAAGATGTGGAACAGAAAAGATCAAAAAGAGGGAAATTTGAAAATAATAGTCAAAATAATAACATGAAAAAGAAAGGGAGAATAAAAAAAAAATAATGATTAAAAATAAATAAATAAATAAATAAATAAATAAAATAACAAAATATAAAAATATAATAGTAATAATAAAAATAATAACAAGAATGATAATAAAACAAGTAAATAGATAGAAAAAACCTTCATTAAAAAATAAAACACAAAAGAAAATGAATAAAGAAAATAGAAAAAGAAAAATTAAAAGGAATATAGATAATTGAGGAAAAAACAAAGCAATAATAATATAAAAAAAGGGGAGGACAAAATAAAAGATAATAATGATAAAAATATATAATAATTGAAACAAAGTGGGGTCCAAAAGAATAAAAAGCGGAGACCATAAGAGGGATAGGAGCGGACCTATAAATAGGGTCCTGAAAAAAGGGGAGGGGGTTTTTCTTTTGGAAAGGGGAATTCCCGAAGAGGAGAAAGGACTCTCTTGAGGCAGGATCCTGAGGGCTCTAGGATTTCTCTCAGCAGCTCTCCTAGCTTCTTGGTTCTTCTACAATGAGATTCCTCGAGAAGCGTCCAGAAAGAACCTCCGTGCATTCCATCGCCACTGCCTTGGTCCGGCAGATCTGCTCAGGGAACCGCGCGCACTATTTCGTGAAGGTTAGTACCTATAACACTGGAACCATAATCGGAATGTCTAATGCATGTTGTATCAAGCATGAGTGGATTTCGTCTAGCTGATTTTTGTGGATGAATATGGATAGTTTAAACATTCATGCTAAGAATCTAGTCCAAAATGGCAAGTGAAACTTGCATCCGATCTGAACCTAATAGAACACATATGTTCACTATTAAGGCTAGATGGTAATAAGGTAACTTCTGGTTTTGTATTTTCGACAAATAATCCTTGCTTGCGAATGCGTCTAGGGACGCAAAATGAGGAGTTCTGATCCTCTAAGTCTAAGTTGAGATTGGGATCTGATGAATAAACTAGGTTTGGAGGTGCGTATGAATCCCCATAGGAATAGATCTTCAAGTCGGCCTACGCTTTTTCCCTACGAGAGATTGAGAGTCATCCTAAATTGATAGGTCGTAGTTAGCTTAATAAATTCCGATTCTGTGCATACAAGAAAATGTCGCATGCATTACGTGATAGTAATGATAAGCTTGGCGTAAGCTTATTCGCCTCGAGTGAGGTCCACGAGCAAGCCCGATCTGGTGTGTATTCCCTGGCAGTGAAGCAGGGGTTTAGGCAGCCCCAACTTCGAAGGACAAACGCTGAAAATAGGGGTGCCTTACACGCGAATGATAGACGAGTTTCAGTATCGTGAGAAGGCAGATTAACTTCTTAGCCATTAGGGGGCAATCTAGGAGCGCGGTCTCAGCGCTTTGAGGAAAATAGGAGTAGCTAGGAGCACCTCTGTTCGGTGATCATAAAGTGGACACATGCTCGAACAGGGGAGGGCTTGATGTTGAGGGACCCCAAGCACCTAGTCAAACCCACAATAACCGGAGGACCGACACCAGCTCGAAAGCAAGGATGTTCTACCCCCACAAAGAACAAGTCGAACGCCCTATTACACTGCCATCCTTTCTCTCCCAGTCTACCATAGGGGTTCAGCCATGTCATTCCCTCACACTTAGAGCAAGCAAAGCTTTAGAGCCAAATACATTTGCTGCAACCATCCCAACACCTCCCCCTGGAAAATAAAAGGACCGAAGTCGTCATATACCTAACTCGGGCGATCATGTAGACCCTGGATATCCCATGCTACTAACACAACAATAAGCCGTTTGTGCTGGTCCCCACAGCGATTTCTAAGGCTTAGTTAAAAGCTCAACCCACCATTCTCTTCCTGCCGCACTCACTCTTTCAGTCCAACCCTGTATTTGAAATCACAATTGGAGTGTCATGCTCTCGTAAGCGTTTTCGTCACATAATATAACTGGTGGCTTGGCGATTCGGGGGAAGAAAAGAGTTCGTGGTGAAACTTCGAGTGTGAAGGTGTTCAAAGGGGCCATAATACAGCCTGGCCCACCTGGATATGCTGCTTTGTGAACAGCTCAAGAAGTAATCAAACCTCAGACAAACAAATTATTTAAGAATGAGAACCAGTCCTAGAAAACTCTCACGGTTGCTAGCTTCGGGTTTTCGATTCTTTTTTTAGGAGGAAATAAGGCAATATTCCTCGCCTTCTAAATATAGCGTTATATCCTCATGAGGTGGGACACGTTCAAGGCAATATGACGCTTCAACTGTCGGAAGACTTGGCAGAGAAGTCTACAAGGAAAACTGCCAAGATATTTTAGGTATAGAGGGCAAACAAGATAGGGGGCAAGCAAGAACTTTCGCTCGAGGGAAACTGGAGATGCTGGGAACCTGTAATCAATTTCTTCGTCGGCAGTCAAAGACGAATGAGGTGGTCTTTGGGCCGTGGTCCAACCTTCCATCTACAACTCATGCCCCAGCAAAGTGGCCCAAAGTTCACCTCCGATCCGTCGTTTATGCTTGATACATTTGGGGCGCGACCTTTGAGTAATGAAGAAGGAGATGCTGCATCGCACAAGCAACAAACTGATGGGTCTAGAGCCAGAGGATCCCAGTTCCCACGTCATGTTCTGGTGCGGCGTCTAACATCGTTCGATTATTTGAAGACCCCTGGGAAAGGTGACGAAGGTTCGCCAAGAACATGAGAGAAAAAGGCACCTTCACCCAAAGAGCCGTAGGCATAATGTCGTAGGCAAGAAAGCTCGAGGGTCCCCAAAACGATGCTCCTAGTGTATATGCTCCAGGTACAGGTGCTGGTGCCCAGGTGAGGAAATGGTTAGGAAAAGACAAGAGGGAAAGCCATGAAAGCCATGCAGAAATAGACAAAGGAGAGTCAACACGGTGGGGGCCACGGAAATTTTTCATTAAAAGGCCCTGCACCTCCCTTTTACGATCAAGGCCTTACACTTCACAGATTTGCACTTAGACCCATGCACTTTGCAAATTTATAACTATACCCCTAGACTTCCCAAAATTATATTCAAGCCCCTAAACTTCCCAAAATTACATTCAAGCCCTTAAACTTCCCAAAATTACACTCAAGCCCTTCAACTTCCCAAAATTACATTCAAGCCCTTCAACTTCCCAAAATTACATCTAAGCCCCTAAACTTCCCAAAATTACACTCAAGCCCCTCAACTTCCCAAAATTACATTCAAGCCCCTAAACTTTCCAAAATTACACTCAAGCCCCTCAACTTCCCAACGTTATACTCAAGCCCCTAAGCTTCCCTAATTTACAGTTTTGCCCCTAGACTTCACTTAAGCCTGGTGCCTCCAATAATTATGATTGAGCCCTCGCACTCCCAATAGTTATCATCAAACTTAGTTTTTTTCGCTGTCCAAGAAAATAGAAAATTCTTTATAAAGATGTCGTTTTGCATTCCTCAATCTCACGCGACGAGCCCTAAAAGTGAACTGGTAGCTTTTTCTACTGTTCGCTGTTTAGAGATTCATATGAGTCTAAGTGCAGTCATAGTTGCCTTGGGCCCTGTGCATATGTGGATTGGGATTGCCCTCATTTTTTGAAATAACTAAATATGTCATTTTGTATCCCTTAATCTCACACGACGAGCCCTAAAAGCGAACTGGTAGTTTTTTCTGCTGTTCGCTGTTTAGAGATTCGTATGGATCCAAATGCAACCGTAGTTCTCTTGGGCCCTGTGCATATGTGGATTGGGATTGCCCTCCTTTTTTATAAATAAAAATAAAAACGTCGTTTGGCATTCCTTAATCTCACGCGACGAACTCTAAAGACGAAATGGTAGCTTTTCCTACTGTTTGCTGTTTAGAGATTCATATGGGTCCAAGTGCAGCCGTAGTTGTCTTGGGCCCTGTGCATAGGTGGATATGGATTGCACCCTTAAAATATTTTCAAAAAAGACAACAATGCATCCGCTTTTCAACTCAAACACCTTTCGAAGGTCAAGCCTTCAATTCAAACCAGAACTACGTAAGTCTTGAGTTTTCCATTGCACCGGGGAATACGTAGGAGCATGATCAAATCCTGTCAGGCTAACCTCCATCAAGTAATTTATTTCCATGCTAATTAAGGGATCAAACTATCTTCAAAGATCACACACTCAGTTTAAGGATACCGTTCTTTGAAACGGGCGAGTGGGGTGCCTAACACCTTCCCCACTCGTAACCGACTCCCGAACCTAAATCTCTTCCTCGAGTCAGGGTTTTTTCCAAATCTTTTTCCCTTAAATAAAAATTTGGTGGTGACTCCACATAACAAATAAATATCTCATTTTACAATTTTAGCGAGTCCGTCGTTTCGTCGGAATGACGGTTGCAACAGGGAGTCACATAAACTTCACTATTTTGAGTTTTCAACCCTTCCTCTTTATCCATAGTTCGAAATTTAAAGCCATTAACATTGTATGTAGTAAACCTTCTAGCTTCAGAAAGAGGGCCTCTCGCAAGAAACATGATATCTTTAGGGACTTCTTCTTGACTACGAATTTTCATAATCTATGAAAATAAAAATTTAAAACATGATAAGTCTAGGAAGAAATATACTTAATATTCAAACGAATTAAAAATGTTACCTTTCTTGTAAACCAATTAACTATTTCTCTATTCACTTTATTCTGAATTTTTGAAAAAGACCTAGTACGACGTCAAAGAGAAACTTTTACATAATCTATAAACTCCCTACATTGAATTAATCGAAGTAAGAATTGTGATAAACATTAAACTTCCAAATATTAACTTATAAATGTTATAAAGCTTTCAACTTACTCAATATATTAGTCGACCAATTTACAGTTGATTAAAACATATCTATGAGCTTGCAATCTCTCCAAAGGTGTAAGGGTGAAAGTATCACCCTTTCTTACAGCTTTACCTACTTGCCAAGGAATATTAAAGACTCCAAGAGTTACAACATTATCATTTGAAACGTCATCAACACATGTTGGACAATTAAATCTTGTCTCAAGAGAGCCATCGAAATATCTTGAACAAAATGTTAGAATCTCTTTAATTAAGTAACCTTCAGCAATGGAACCTTCTAGTTGTGCCTTATTACGTTCATAAGATTTCATATATCCTAAGTACCTAGAAATACAAGACATATTAGTAAAGAAATTCACATGAAAAAAATAAACCATATAGAAAATTATTTACCTTTCAATAAGATACATCCATCGATAATGTACTGGTCCATAACACTTAGCTTTATAAACCAAATGAATAGTTAAATGAACCATAACTGTAAAAAAAGATGGGGGAAACAACATCTCCATATGACATAATGTATTAATGGTTCATTGTTGGAGAGTATCTAGATCCGACAAGTTTAATACTTTAGAACCAAGTTTTCTGAAGAATAAACACGCTCAACTACAACTGCCACCACAAGTTTTGGAAACACATCACGTATTGCTAGAGGTAGAAATTGTTCAATAAGGACATGAGAATCATGGCTTTTCAATCCAGAAATCTTACGACTAGTAAGGTCAATGCATCTAGAAATATTACTAAAGTATCCATTTGGAACAATCACGTACTTTAAAGTCTTAAGAAACATATTTTCTTATAATTTGATATTGTATATATAGCAGGAAAACATTTCCCCTATCATTTGGCCATAGCTCATCTCTTATGCCCATTTTTTGCAAGTCTTTTTGAGCATTCAAATTATCCTTTGATTTTTCAACTTCATTCAACAATGTGTACAAAATATTGTCACAAACATTTTTTCAATATGCATGACATCAAGGTTGTGATGTAACAAATTACTCCCAATATGGAAGTTCAAAAAATATGCTTCTTTTCCTCCAATATTGTAGTTCATTTGGTTGATTACTTTCATCCCGAGACCTTTTCCCTAAGGTGATATTAATGTTCTCTAGTTGTTTCAAAATTTCTAATCCTGACAATATTTTTGGGGGATCTATTAACTCTTGTTTCCCATCAAAATGAATACGATCTAATCTGAATCTATTATTCTTATTCAAGAAATGCCAATGACCCATAAAACACCATTTCTTACTATGCTTCGAACGATGCGGTTCAAAATCAAAGTTACAAAAAGGACAGGCTAAAATAGTGTAAATGTTCCACCCAGACAAGTTACCGAGTCCTGGAAAATCACTAATTGTCCATAAAAGAGTTGCACGCATCCTAAACATTTCTTTGGTTGAAGCATCAAAAGTTTCAACACCTTCAATCCATAACTCTTTCAACTCTTTAATGAGAGGTTGCAAATAAATATCTATATCATTGCCTAACATTTCCTTTCCTGAAATGATCATAGAAAGAATAAAAGATGTTTGCTTCATACATTTTGAAGGAAGCTTGTTGTATGGGATTAGAACAACTGGCCAAATGCTATACTTCAAACTAAGAGATCCAAAAGGGTTCAAACCATTAGTAGCTAACCCAAGTCTAACATTCCTTGGTTCAAGAGCAAAATTAGGATACCTTGAATCAAATTGTTTCCATGCTTCTGAATCTCTAGGATGCCTCATAAATCCATCTTTGTTGGTTCTTATAGAATGCCATCTCACACTTTCAGCAGTTTTTGAAGATAAAAATAATCGTTGAAACGAGGCTTCAAAAGGAAAGCAATGTAACACTTTTGCTGGCTTTTTACCTTCACTTATTGACTTCCACCTACTAGTTTTACATTTTTTACATGATTGCTCATTCTCATTCTCATCCCAATACAACATACAATTTCCAAGACAAACAGGAATCTTCACGTAGTTAAGACCAAATTTATTTATGATCTTTTTCGCTTCATAGCATGAACTAGGGATGTTGGCTTGTTCAAATACATCCTTCAACAATTCCATTATCATAGACATTTCCTTGTCGCTAATTCGGAATAAGAACTTGATATGATACAATTTCACCAAGAAGGACAATTTTGAGTACTTTTCACATCCTTTGTATAATTTCTGATTTAGATCTTGAAGTAACTCATAAAATTTCCTACTTTCATCAATATTTTCAAATGCTTCATCTTCATGATCATCTTTTGACCTGTGTGAGTAGGAGGATTCATTTACATGGTGTTTACTAAACCTACAAGCTTTATTAATCATGTTCTTCATTGCATTTTGACCATCTGAAGTGTCTTGCAATTGAAGGAATCCTCATGTACAATTTTTTCTCCATGCTTAACCCAATGGACATAATCAGATGGAAACCCATTCCAAAGCAAATGTCCATACGCCTCATCCTTAAACAACCATAGTTTGAACTTACAAGTATTGTAAGGACAAATTTTTCTTCCTTCAATAGACTTATGCGTAATTGCAAAGTCAAGAAACTGGTTCACCCCTTTAATATATTGTAAGGTGTGTGCTCCGGTACCTTTGTAAATCTGGGGGTACCAAACCCTTTTTCATAAAGGGTCAATGAAAAGTTGATATATGTCGAATATGGTTGTAGACATTTAATGTGGTCAAACATAATATGTTTTAATGAAAACTTTGCAATTAAGGTAAAAAAATTTCTACATTTTATTAAAACGTCCCTCTTCTTACATTACTTTATTTATGATTTTAAAAAAATTATTTTTATTTAATGTATTTTATTTTATTATTTTTATTTAACTTTGATTTACACCTGAACATGATAAAAAAAATTCTTAAAAAATTTCTTTAGATCATGACTTTTATAAAAATTTGTTTATATCAATTAAAATTTATTACTTTTATAATAATTATTTTAAAAATCATCTTCATTGTAAATTTTAATTGATTAATAATATAAATATTTATATTAACAATTTATCAAAATCTAACTTTTAATATCATATTTTAATATTTTATATTAATAAAATTATTTATTAAAATGAAAAATACTAATAATATATTTTTATATAATTGATTAATTTTTAAAAATTAAAATACTGATTTCATAATTAATTAATTTAAAAATATATTAATTTTTAAAATTTAACAATAAAAAATCATTATTAACATTTCTATAATTGTTAATATAATACATCATCCTATAAAAATAAAATTATAATATTTATGTTAATATTTTAAAATTTATTAAAGGTTAATCTAATATAATATTGGATGTTATTAATTAAATATAAATTAAAATTTTATTTTATTTCTCTAAAAGAATTATTCTTACTTGCATCTTTTAATTCCTAAAGGTTATTAATCAATTAAGATTTATGACGAGAATAATTTTTAAAATATTTTATTATAAAAGTAATAAATTTTAATTATGTAAATAAGTTTTTTAAAACAAGTTATGATTTAAATAAATTTTAAATTTTTTTTACCATGTTCAGATGTAGATCAAGGTTAAATAAAAAATAATACAATAAAATATGTTAAATAAAAATAAATTTTTTAAATTATAAATAAAGCTTGTTAATTTTTAAAAATTAATATATTTTTTAAATTAATCAATTATGGAATGAGTATTTTAATTTTTAAAAATTAATCAATTATGTAAAAATATATTATTAGTATTTCTCATATAATAAATAATTTTAATAATATAAAATATTAAAATATGATATTAAAAATTAGATTTTGATAAATTTTTAATATAAATATTTACATTATTAATCAACTAAAATTTATGATGAGGATGATTTTTGAAATAGTTATTATAAAAATAATAAATTTTAATAATATAAATAAATTTTTTGAAAAAAGCGATGACCTAAATAAATTTTTTAAAGATTTTTTTATTATGTTCAGGTGTAAATCAAGGTTAAGTAAAAAATAATAAAATAAAATACGTCAAAATAAAAATAATTTCTTTAAAATCATAAATAAAGTTTGTTAATTTTTAAAAATTAATATATCTTTTAAATTAATCAATTATGTAATCAGTATTTTAATTTTTAAAATTTAATCAATTGTGTAAAAATATATTTTAAAAATATATTATTAGTATTTCTCATATAATAAATAATTTTATTAATATAAAATATTTAAATATGTTATTAAAAGTTAGATTTTGATAAAATGTTAATATAATATTTACAATATTAATCAATTAAGATTTATGATAAGGATGATTTTTGAAATAGTTATTATAAAAATAATAAATTTTAATGATATAATCAAATTTTTGAAAAAAATTATGACCTAAATAATTTTTTTAAAAATTTTTTTATTAGAATGAGATGTAAGGTTAAATAAAAAATAATAAAATAAAATACATAAAATAAAAATGATTTATTTAAAACTATAAATAAAGTATTTTAAAAGAAGGACGTTTTAACGAAATGTAAAAAATTTCTGACCTTAATTGCGAAGTTTTCATTAAAGTATGTTATGTTTAATCACGTTAAATGTGGACAACCATGTTGTACACATGTCAACTCTTCACTGATACTTTGTGATGAAGGGTTTGGTACCCCAGATTTATAAGGGTCATGTCCTTTGTGAGGAAGGGTTTGGTACCCCAGATTTACAAAGGTACCCGAGCACACACCATATTATAATGTGTTATGTGGCATATCAATCCTATCCATATATAAGATAGCGATATTTATGCCTATAAAAATAACAATTTAGTAAGTATGATAATATGACTATAGATAACATAATAACAATGATTGACCATATCAACTCACACAAAATATATATATATATATATATATATATATATATCAAATACATGCAAAAATTTTAAATTAATTATTAGCTTACAATCAATATCCTACATTTTAAATAGGATCACATCTTATTGAGCTTTGCTTTCCACTTAAAAGAAAATAAAAAAAAATTAATAAATAATAATAATTACATCATTTATTATTCTAACTAAAATAAATACCAATTTAATTTAAGGTTGAATAATCTTTCATCCTTACCTTAAGATTCATACTCTAAAAGTTATCCTGCAATTGAAACCGTTTAACATTTTGTTAAAATTTATAAAATTTATTTTATTGTAAAAAATAAAATATTATTTCACTTACAAGGTTCTTTGTTAATTTTCTCCCACGTGCCTCTCTAAATTTCCACACTACTTCTGCAAAGCAAACTAAATATTAAAATCTATCACTGATTTTGGTAACACATGATGAAAAATATTATCCAAATACGATCATCAAACAACAAACATTTCAACATGATTCCACCAACTTAATCTACATCCACCTACGCAAAAGCATTCATCATATCAATATATTACGTTTAGGCCATATCCTGTAAGTGTATTTTAGAAGGGAAACTACAATACGATAAACTTTTCATTAAAAAATTGAGTGTTATATTCTAATAAAATTAATATATATCACTAACTAAAATATTGAATTAAGTTTTATTAGTATATTTATTTAATAAAAATTAAACTATTAGTATAAATATTTAAAGTTTATATCAATTATACAATATATTAGGTTAATGACCAATTTTATATTAATATATCAAATATTAGTATGCCTTGTGGTGTAGCGATCATAACTTCCAATGCTGTCCTTAGGGACATGTTCCTACTCCAGCCTTGCGTCTTCACCGAACCCTGTTTGAATGCATCCTAATATGATCAATGAGGCAGAAACGAAACAGAGTTGACGCCGATTGCAAAATATTTCTCATCTCCACTCTTTTATGTATAGGTAGCAGAATCTGCCACCTCTTTTGAACATCTTTTAACTTTGATTTTGATTCATCGTTCGATCAGATGCGAGCGTCTATGACGCTAACAATGCTTAGGTATGTCAAAAATTGTACACAATCGCCATTCCTCATCATGAAAACCTCACTGGAACTACCTTAGGCAGATCTGTACCAAACACTTACTGAATATAAATTTATGCAAATAATTCAACTAATCTTAAGAGCATTGAATCTTGAAATCTAGTCAAAATATGCACCAATGTCAATTGAAAATTTTAACGTTCTAATAAAGGAGAGATGCGTGAATTTATGCAGTAAAGACGATTGACACGGTGGTTTAGAGTTGTTAAAGATCTTACTTGTGAATTTCCTGGTTAACTTCGCGGACCTTTCTGCCTCTTCCTTGCGTCTTGAGAGTCTAAGCTAGTTGCAAGGTATCCTTCTTTTTCCGGGAATCTCCCTCCTCCTTCACTAGTCTATCTATTTATGAAGCTTGAATCCACTTCTCCACCGTGAGCAAATTTATGGAAATGTGAGGGTTTTTTCCTCTCTGACCCCTGAGCTCTCTCCAATCAGTAAAAGGAATCCAAAAAAAAAAACCTCTGTTCAAAACCCCCCTCCTCCTTTTATGTTGTTCTGTTTTCTTTAGTTTTGTTATTCTTTTTTTCTCCTTTTTTTTTGCAGTTTTTTTATTTTCTGTTTTTTTAGTTTTTTTTCAGTTATTTATTTTCTGTTTTTTTTAGTATTTTTTTCAGTTATTTATTTTCTTTCTTCCTTAGTTTTTTGTTTTTATATATTTTTTTATTTTTAATTTCTTTTTTTGTTTTGTTTTGTTTACTTTTGCTTACTTTTTATCTTTATTTTTTCTTTTTTATTTTTATATATTTTTTAAGTTATAATTATTTTTCCTCTTTTTTGTTTTTGTTTCTATTTCTGTTTTTATATTCTTTTTTTTTCTGTTGTTTTTTTTCTTTAATTTCTGTTTTTCTTGATTTTATACTTTTTTTATCATTTTCATTATTATTTTTTTTTACATTTCAATTTTATTTTTAATTTTTCTATAACTTTGTTTTATCTTTATTTCTTTTTTCTATTTTTATATTTTTCTTTTCTTGTCTTTTATCTTTGTTTTCTGTTTATTTATCTACTTTTTGTCTATTCTTTTTCCTGCTTTCTATTTATTTGTTTGCTTACCTGTTTTTTTAATCTTAGTATTTATTTATTATTTAAATTATAATTTATTCAGTAATTAATTTTAAAGTAGAAACTTTAAATATAATTGAGTGTTTATAATAGTATGTAAAAAAAGCATGAACAATGTCAAATTTAGTAGTTAAAAATGTAGTTGGGAACGTGTTTTTAAATGTGATATTAATTAATATGGTTTTGCAGACCTATGCTATGAACTTAACTATTGCCTATGAGTGCCGGCGCATTGCATTCATGAAGTGTGGAGTATTTGCTTGTAGGTTTGAGACCAAGCTAAGGAAAAGCTCTTTACATTGTGTTCGTTTCTTAGTCTTGATGTACATTTTTTATCGAAGATTTCTCAACTTATAACTATGCCTATTGTTGCTTCAAGTGATTTGATGCGTCCACCACAAAAGAGTCCATGCCATTGTGAAAAATGTGATTCTGGTTAGAAACTTAGAACGTCTTGTTTGCCACAAATTATATAATTTAAAGGAGATTGTGATTAATGTATCTAAATTATCCATACGTGAGTTGTTAGCTTTTACCATTGCTTGTTGGGGCTATATATAATACTGGATTACAAATTAAATTATGAAAAAGGTTCTATTGTTTTGATTAAGATAATATATTACTAATATTCTTTACTATTATTTATTATTTGATCAATATTGATCATTTTTATCATTTTATTATTCTTATCACTATTGTGGAATAATATTAAAAATTTATCGTTTATTATAAAATGTTTCATATTGTTAAACATTGTAAATCTTTTAGCAGTCTAAAATTAAAAGTTGAAAATAAAATTTAGAATTAATTAGTGTAGATTTTAACTTCTATATAATAAATTTTTCGATGGTTAATTGATTTTGATGAATATATCATGGATTGGTTGAGACTTTCATTAATTTCTAACAAATATTAACTATTATTTATTTTCTAAAATTATCAGTGATATAAATTTTTTTTTTGGAGTGTGAATTTTTGTGCTATTCTTATTATTATCAGAAAAAGTATTTGTTTGACTATACAAACATAAATAATAATAAATATCCTATTTAGAATTTATTAGAATGAAAAGAAAAAGAAATATAACAAAAAGAAACAAATGAAAAATATATTAAAATAAATGATAATTTAAAAAAAGAAACCATTACTATGTGCCACAAGAAAATGTTAATGAGGGATTTATTTTTCGGTATCCACCAAATTATAATATCTCGTTCTATAAATATTCGAAATAGGATCCCTACTATGTCATATCAAGGCATTATTATTACCAAATCTAGTGGCTAAGTTCCCCAATGGCTTCAAATTCCCAAAGCAAAGGAAAAAGCCTTCACCAAAGGCATGTAGTGGTGGTTATGATACCATTCCCTGCACAAGGCCATCTCAACCAACTTCTGCACCTCTCACACCGAATCTTATCACACAACATTCCTGTCCATTATGTTAGCACAGCCACACACATTCGTCAGGCCACAATTCGTGTCCAAGGTTGGGATCATAACTCCATTTCCAACATTCATTTCCATGACTTCAAAGTTCCTTCCTTTGATTCCCCTTCTCCCAACCCCAATAATTCAGAAACCAAATTCCCATCTCATCTTGTCCCTTCCTTTATGGCCTCTACACATCTTCGCAAGCCTGTAGCAACACTTCTTCAGTCCCTTTCATGTGAAGCCAAAAGGGTCATAGTGATCCACGATTCCATCATGGCATCAGTGGCACAAGATGCCACAAACATGAAAAATGTTGAGAATTACACTTTTCACAGCTCATGTGCCTTTAGTACCTTCATATATTTTTGGGAGGAAATGGGAAGGCCTACGATTGAAGGTTTACATGTCCCAGAATTTCCTTCTTTGGAAGGATGCTTCACAACTGAATTCTTAGATTTCATTATTGCAGAGTCTAAATTCTGCGAGTTCAACGATGGTAACATCTTCAACACGAGCAGGGCAATTGAAGGTAAATATATTGAGTTGATAGAACATGCCAGTGGTAGCAAGAAGGTTTGGGCACTGGGTTCATTCAACCCTTTAACCATTGAGAAGAAAAATTCAAAGGCAAAACATATATCCATTCAGTGGCTTGATGAACAAGAACCGAATTCAGTTATATATGTGTCTTTTGGGACCACAACCACCTTGACAAAGGAACAAATTGAACAAATTGCAATTGGGTTGGAACAAAGCAAGCAAAAGTTCATTTGGGTGCTAAGAGATGCTGATAAAGGAGACATCTTTGATGGAAATGAAGTGAAAAGACATGAACTTTCAAATGGGTTTGAAGAGAGAGTTGAAGGGATGGGGTTAGTTGTGAGAGATTGGGCACCCCAATTAGAAATTCTGAGCCACCCTTCAACAGGAGGGTTTATGAGTCACTGTGGATGGAATTCCTGCATTGAGAGCATAACCATGGGAGTGCCAATAGCAGCATGGCCTATGCACTCTGACCAGCCAAGAAACACAGTTTTGATAACAGAGGTACTCAAAGTTGGTTTGGTTGTGAAGGATTGGGCTCAGAGAGATGAGTTGGTGACTGCATCTGTTATTGAGAGTGCTGTGAAAAGGTTGATGGAAACAAAGGAAGGTGATGAGATGCGAGAAAGAGCAACGAAGCTTAAAAATGCCATCCATAGGTCCATGGATGATGGGGGAGTTTCTCGCATGGAAATGGACTCTTTCATTGCTTATATTACTTCATAGTAATACTAAAATGATATTAGACTACTGAATAATGTTTAATGGATATATTCTCACCATGTAATCATTTGAAGAAACAAGAATGTGATGAATAATCTGATTGTAATAGAAAACAAAATAAAATAAAAGATATTAAATAGATATTAATATTATTAAGATGTATATATATTTGGTTTTTTTACTACGAAAAAATATTAGTTTTATTTTAAATATAATATGATAGAATTTAATATTATATTGTTTGATAACTTCATCTGTCATTTCAATATATATATATATATATATATATATATATATATATATATATATATAAAGAATACAACGGTAAACAATATTAGACTTAACTTGTAATATGATATAATTGTAATACCCTATAAAACTAAAAGATTATTAGATTAGATAACAATATTCTAAGAATTTATTATGAAACTAAGAGGATGGTGGGACCATCTACTTTCGATGATAGAGAAATAATATTTAACAAAGTAAAGGAGGAAAATACAATAAAGGCATAAAGCTTCTCCTAAAAATTCCCAAACTAGTAAAATAAAAAAAACTATACCCTTAAAGAAAAATAAAAGAATAAAGGAAAAGAATACTTATTGGAAATGTAAAGTAGGAAATTGTGTGGATTAATATTCCATGAAAAAAATTAAAAATAGAAGAAAATTGAAAGAAAGTTTATTAAATTTATTAATTAGCCCAACATTAAAAAAGTTTTCTCCTCTTTTGATGATAAAAAGAGGGATGGGGTGATTTTTTAATTAGAAAATACTACAACATATAAGTCAAGAAAAAATAAGAAAAAAATATTGCTTAGGATGAAGATATAATTGTCAATATTGTAAAACTATCAATATACTAATTATGGACTAATTACTATATTAATTATATTAATAGATAAAATTATTAGTAAAAAATATTAAATATTTTTAAGAATTGATATAAATAATTGTAAGATATTATTTTTAAAATTATAAACTAAATTTATTATATGGTTATGAGATAATCAATGTAAAAAATATTTTTTACAACAATTTATCATATAATCAATGTAAAATATGTTTTTTTACCTCAACTGTCAAACAAACTGATGTTAAATATTAAATTATTTTTATTTCAGTTTATTTATCAACTAATGCATAAAATTGTATTTTCTTCTTCAAGCTAGTTGCACTTTCCATCATTCACCATTTTACAACTTTCAAGCAAATTTTTTTTTCTCTGTTTGTCCATACTCATTTTGAAAAAATTGCTTCTCTGCTTCATACTTCATTTTTGAGTTATTCTTCCAACATCATTTCAAGTTCTCCTACTGATCTCATTTTCTTTGTTTATCAAGCTTCGCGCTTTATCATTGAGTTTTTCTGCCAAGATACATTTCAAGTTCTCCTACTCTCATCTCTTTTGTTTATCCATCATCGTTAATGTTGCTTTGCTACTTGGTAATTAATCTTTGAGTTATTTTTTCAATCTCTAAATCTAGATAAGAAATCTTATTTAAATATAAATTATTTTGTCTTTTTATGTTATTTTGTTGTTGATTTATAGGAATTTTCTCATCAATTTTTACTCAAAACATTTGAAGTTTTCGAAGGTATAAATTTTGTCATTTGTTTTAGCATTCATCATCTCTGAAGAAAATTAAGGTAATGACCAAAACCTAAACTTAATTCATCCTGGATTTTGAAAAAGTAAATTATATTGTATTTATTTTACATTTTGGATTTCGTTTCCTTTGTCACATTTTGACTTGTATGGATTCGACAAATGTGTAGGTCTATAACTCCAGTGTAACTGAGCTAAAGAGAGCACAGACTTGGAGACTATTCAATTTTTGTTAATTTACAAAAATGATGACTTTTTAGGCTTATTCTAATTTGTTGATGGAATTTTAACTTTTTTTTCAATTTTTAGTGTTATTATCAGAATAGAATGCTCGAGAATATTATCTTTTTGGTTTTTGATATTGTCTTTGTTAGCTAAGTAAAATCAATTTTATGTCGTAAATATTCCTTTCTTCCAAAAATTTATGTACAGAGCTTAGCAGCACCAACATAATTCTCTTTCTATATATATAAATGAGTCCACTAAAGCTATGTTTTCAATCAATGAAAAATAGTGCGTAGTGCAGCTCCCTTTGGTTGTTGCTTTCCTTTTAGTGATAATTAAAAAACAAAGGATAGGATGAAGGTTCATGCATCCAAATTTTAATTTTTCTGAGGAAACTTTGAAGCTTATCTCATTCCCGTAATTGGCAGGTGCTTCAATTTGAATGTGCACATACGAATTGTGAGTTAATTAAAAGTTTTTCTTATGCACAATTTTGGACATTAGTGTGAAGATGTAATACAATACTTCAAATTTGTAAATAAGATGCTTATTACAAAATAGTAGTAAATTATAAACAAGGGGGCCAAGAGAAATTCATTTATCTGGTAAGAATTGAAGTAGTTCAATTGAATGATGTAAAACAAAGTAAATAAAAACAATATATCATAATACCTATGCAAGGATGTTAAAAATAATTAAGGGAAGAAGAATAATTAAGAAACAAAATTTTGTTTTGTTTGTTAACGATGATAATAAGTTGGTAAGTTATAAGGAGTCGAAGTGGTGTGATGGACCAACATGGATACTATCCTGCAAGTTGTTGTCCAAATTATATCCATCATAAGCATTAGGAAAGGGAAAGGAATGTGATATATTGTCCAATTTTTTGTTGTAGAGAAAGTCCTATTGAAAAGACATGGGAGAGTTCATATTAATGATGGGATCTTCATGGTGTTTTCCAATGGCAAGTCTAATATCCTAATCAATGTTTAAAGATAACATATTATTTTCCTTTTATTTATATACGTATATTTCTTACTATTATTCTTTTTCATGCCTAAGGTATGGAAAATCTATTATAGGAGAAATAGAAAAGTGAATTAGGAAGGGAACACATGATTTATTCTATTATGTTTTCCTTTTTTCTTTATATGATTGTTTTTACCGAAAAGGGTAGAGTTAGTTATAAAGGAGAGGTGTTTAGAGAGTTTCTTCTCTGTAAGGGGAGTTTATACATGTAATTTTCCCTTATTTCTCAGTTCAATAATATGAGTTACAATTTCTACTATCATTAACATCATCTAAATCCTCTTTGATAGAGAAAAACTATGAGCGAGAAGCTACATCAAAACTTAAAAGCCACAAATCTTTAGGTATGAAACCAAGCATTCACCTAATGGTATTCATATTTAGTTGGTCAAAAGGTAATCTATATGGGATAAAGTTGATCATCTATGAAGTTATGGCTCTTTAGCAGGAGTTATGCTTGATGATCCGAAGATTTTCATTCCTTTACAAGACTTCTTGTGTTTGTGCATTTTCTTAAGCTTAAACGACTTCCCTCATTGCCTGCATCACCGAGTCCTATTATGGTCTCATCATTCATGATCACAATAAAGACATGAGATTGAAAACGTCTCACATATTATTTATGGGCATAGGGTATGTAGCTCATACCATCCTAACTAAGTTGGAGCATGAAACTCAGCTCATAAATTTTTACTCTAGACTTCACAGCCAAAAGTTGGTAAACATCTCAATCTACTAATCAATGTCAACTTTTATACTTTTGATATTCTTCTATTACATAGAAACAAAATTCTTGATTTTGACTAGCTAATAATTAAACCAACCAAATATTTACTCCATTTTCCTTTTGTTGGAAACTTGTACAAATAGTCATTTTGATTAGACAAGTCATATGTTTTGATTTTGTTTATATTGCAGCATCTGGAGTCTCTCTCCATGAACCTCCATATAACTGAGCATCAATCAAACACTGAAGTTCTAATACTGTATCCTAGTTTTTAATCATTAATTTTCGTCTAATTGTCTTCATTTTTAACATATATTACCAATTTTTTTATTCATTCTTAAGTTTTTGAGTTTTGTACCCATTTGGAACTGATCATTAACCATTTTATGATTTAACTTGCGGAATCGATCGTGATTTTTAGAATATTACTGTATTAGCATTTGTTGTATTTTACAGCGATACAAGTTGGACAGGATTTATTATATCTGATTTTTTTTACTTTTTTGATAGGAAAAAAATAATTTTAATATTTTAAAAAAAATTTACTTTCTACTTCAATTATAAATTTAATAATATAAAAAATACTTTCATCGATTATGATAATCAATATAAAAAATAATACCTTTTACATTAAGTGATGCTAGAATTGAAGTAAAAGTAAATTTTTTATCGTAATTATTATTTAGAACTGATATAAAAAATAAACATTTTACATAAATTACACAATTGATAAAAAAAGCAACTGATATAAATGTTTATAAAAATATGTTTTCATAGAAATGTTTAAAACAACTGGTATAAAAATATTTTTTCATAGAAGATTCACATTTTAATAATAAATTCCTGCAACAGTTATATAATTTAATTCTAACAATTAATCTGGTATATTTCTTTTGCATGGCCATGTACCAGATTTATAATCTTAAAAATCTAGGTATAATTTGTTGATATTTGATACCAAACCTAATTCTTGGAAAATAAAATTTTAGTGATTTAGTCGTTTCTGTAAGCTCATTGGAATCGCAATGCCATGTATTCTTATGAGACTTTTTCTTTACGCATTAAACTATAATTTAAAGTTCATTCTCCAACCATTTGAGTCTTATATTTTGTTTGTATGGCATGTACAAAATTTATCAAAGAACCCAACATTAAATATATAACTGATCTGAATGTGAAGAAGCTAAATGTGATGAAACATGAAAAAATAATTTAGAGACATAAGAATCCAAACCATCAAATTAAATATTGGTTTTAAAAACGAACATATTTTCAAACGCATTTACGCAGAGTTTATCACCATAACAATGTATAATATATATATATATATATATATATATATATATATATATATATATATATATATATATATATATATATAACCTTTTTAACGTACTTTTACATTTATATATTTTTTAAAATTTTATTGTATGAGTTTATTTCCTAAACATTTTAAAATGTATACAATCCAGGCTGGAAAAGAAAATTTATTTATTATAGTTGAGAATCTGAATATTTTTTACAACAGAAAAATGATGAGACTCAAATTTAAAATTTTATATAAAATTATTAAAAATTTTATTTTTATTATAGATCAATTTTAGTAGTTTAAATGATTAAAATGATTTATGTGTCTACGCTTATTTGAATAAAAAAAAATTAAAGTAAGCACTTTGACAATTAAGGCAGAACATAGGCACGTGTATAGACTGAGTTTTATGATGTATATAGAACATTGCCCACATTCTTTACCTACAACTACTTATTTTTATTTAATTAATATTTCATTGTCCAGAATTTCTACCTTGCCTACACTAGTTTTGAATTTTGCATTTGTCGCTTCTTTCTAACAGGGAATTAAAATACCTATTAATATAACTAGTGTTATTTGCTTTTTAAAAAGAAATATGCAAAATGTTCAAGTCTGAATTAACATTATGGCCTCTCTCTTGCATCATGGTTTCTCCCCTCACGCATTAGCACTTGAAATAATTGGGATTTGTACGGCCTTCAGGTATTTTAATTTATTTATTTAATATTAAAATAATATTTTAAATTAGTATATGATCATGATTTAATATAAATGATAATTACAATGTAAAATTTTACAATTTTTAAAATATGTGACTATAGAAAAAATTGTAGTTATATATTTAAAATTTGTTCCATAAAGTTTAAAATTAAAATATTTATCTAATATAAAATATAAATTTATTTTATTTAAAAATTTTAAATTAACATATGAACAAAATAAAAAATATGCAATAATTTCATTTCTTAAATACATAATAATAGAAGTTACATATACATATTTATGATTTGTTACATAAAACTTAAAATTAAAATATCTGTTTAGGTATAAAATATAAAATGAAAATTTACTTTAGTATACCAAATAAATAATTAAATGAATAAATGAAGATAAAAAATGAGTAAACAATAAAATATTAATTATACATGAAAAAGTAAAAAATAATGTCATAAATTTTTATTGTATTATAACCTTAAATATTTTCTTATTATATAAATTTTTAAATATTAATTTTAAAATAAATAAATTATCCGAATATGTTCAATTTTTTTGGAATTGATTCTATTTCAAAATTAAAAAGAAACAAATTGGTTATTGATAACAGGAGCAGTCCAATATTAATTAATCTTGTGACCCTAGGTCTTATGGGCTTAGATTCAATGTCCAAGATCCAAACAAAATTTGAAACCAACTAAAATGGAAACTATGCCGATCAACTTACACGAACTGGATCCATCTTATTTTAGACAAGATAAGTAGTCCAAGGAGACCCATTAACTGATCAATTTAGACATAGTCCAACATTTGAGTTTGATTTGAAATCAGACGGCCCAAACTATAGCTTCTCACTAACTAGTATTTAATATAAACTAGAACCCCAAACTAAAAACATAAAAATCAATCCAAAATTACTATTAATTTAATAAAAAAGGAAAAAAATTATAAATACCAAATTAAAACAATAACTAAAAACTTGTTGAGAATTGCAAGAACAAAGAGGGGGAAAGCACAATGGAGACAAGGTTGAGAATGGTAGAGTTTCGACAATGATAAGGAGGACGACGACTATCAGATGTTAACGAAGGTATCCAAAATTGAAACAGGAGACTGATGCTTTGTTTAGTAAAAAAAAAATTAAAAGAGAAAGAATTTTTTTTTTAAAATTTGCATTGATTTTATTTTTCTACCTCTTTTGTTTGCATTTATCTTAGGTGAAAGAAAAGAAGTAAATTTTGGTAACGCGTGGAAATATTTTTATACCTTAAGAGGGGAGAAAATGAGAAAAGCTAAATTTATTTTATTTTTTATTAATTTTAAATTATTAAATATTTTTTAAAAAATAAATACTATGTTAATATAAATATAATAATAAAATTATTATTTTTTAATTTAAAATTAATTTTTTAAAAAATTTAAATCAATTAAAAATTATACTATTAATATTTCTTTTCACTCTCTTTTCTATTATATCCAAATAACTTATGTTTTTTATTATATTTTCTATCCAAATAACTTATTTTTTTCATTATATTTTCGCTTCAATCTTTATCTTCCTATTTTGTTTCTCCCTAATTTCTTTCCTTCTATTTTTTATATCATCCCAACAAAGCATGAATAAAAAAAGGGAGGAAGAATATAGGTAATGGCCAACATTAATTTTAATGGAGATCTCGATGATAAATGGTAGGCGAAAATGGTGGAGTAGCAGTGGTTGAGAGATTTGACAAAGACAATGATGAAGGTGCAAAATTTTGAAGAAAAATTTTGAGAGGATGACTGTGTCTATTGAAGGGTGTTATGAGAATGTGTGCGGTGTCTTCTCTCACCATGTGGTTATAAATAGGTTAAAAATGTTGTGGTTGTTGATGAATCTACTCTGAATTCTTTCCATGATGTTTGTGTTCCCTTTTGTGTGGATGATGGAGGAAATAGAAACTCAAGAAAGATAAAATAAGAAAGAGATGGAAAAAAAAGGAGTAAAGTATCACTTTCATCCTTCACTTGGTCAATGAGTTTCAATTCATTTTTAAAATTAAGTCATTAGTCCCTTACTTTGTCATTTGTGTTGCAGGTTAATCTTTAATCTCATTTTCTGTTAATGATGTGTTGACGTGCCATATTAAATGCCACGTTGGCTATCATGTAAAAATAAAACATCATCGTTTTTCTTTTTTATTAATTTTTATTAATTTATATATATTTTTTCTCTTCCTTTTATCTCTTTCCATTGTCATCCTTGTGCATTGCGACTTCATTCAAAAGCTTGGACTGTGGTGTTTTTATGCTTTTTTTTTCTATGAGAAGAACCTTCCTCCTCCCTCCCCCACCCCTTCCTTCCAAATACCACAAGTTCCTATAGGAGAAAATTCACATGAACTTCATTTTATATATCTTCTCAATAAAATGCTGGAAATATAAAATCTATTGCAAAATTATATGTTATTTTATGATTAGTGAAGTCGAGATACCTCACTAACTCATAAAAGCCTTTGGTTGGCTATAAGGTACAACCTCACCAAAGATTTGAAGGATTTGTAATGTAAGACCCTTATATTTGGATGTGAGAGTAGTACATTTCATGATAATATATCACTTGTGTTTTTTGATAGATTTTAGCTACCATAAACAAATACATATTATTTAGTCCATATTAACAATGAGTAAGACCGATTAAATAATAAGAATCTTCTTGCATAGAACACTTGTTAATTTTCATTACATCTCTGTTTCAACTATGAAAACCTTTGTTTCATTTCTATCAATTGATTTTCCTTCAAACTTAAGCCCAACATCTTTTAAATCTTCAACTTTAGACTTTCCTCACAATCCTTTTCATCCCTAGACCCCATCCACTAAATCATTCCTGGAACCCCATCCCAAAAATCTTCCTAATATCACCATCTCCAAGAAATCAAGGAATAAGAGTAAGGTGAAATCATTTACAAAAAAAACAAAAATGCATTTCCATGCCCTTTACCCTTACACAGCAAAAACCCAATTTTCATTTGCAAAGACATTACGAGATGCCTTGTTTGGAAGCTTCACATCGGTGCCCCTCACATAAACATACCCCTATTTTATGTGGTTATCTATCAAGAAACCTCGATCAAGATGCCTAACCACTAACTTCTTCAATTCATAATAACACCATCCACAACTCACTAATTATCAACTATTTATATAAATTATAATCTCCAGTTAATAATATAAAAAAATTATTTTTCAACATGTAAATATAGTAAGGTTAGAACTCATATACTTTTATGCATGTTTTAATAAATTTCAACCCTCACATTGTATCTCATCCTTATAGTGGTGGCAATGTAAAAGTGATGATGGTTGGAAGGGATGACTATTTATTCAAGGCTATAATGGAGGTGCACAATGCACAAGAGCAATCTTGTCGATAAGAACCGTTTTTTCGCGGAGAAATTCAATTATGATAAATGTATGTAAGTAAGGGAAAGAATTAAGCAGTTTAGTTGCAATAACAGCAATGAAAGGAGAATAGAAGTAAGAGAGAAAAATATAAATAAATGAAAATTAATAAAAAATAAAAATGATGACATTTTATTCCTAGGTGGTAGCTAACATGACATCTAACGTAACACCTGATATAAATAATATTAAAAAAAAATTTCAAAAGAACACACCACAGCATTCCACATTTGGCTAAGTATGGTAAAGCTTAATAAGAATCTCACATTCTGCATCGCCATCCTAAGATACTTTAACAGGATCTTTCTCTGATGCAAGTGAATTGAGTGAAAAAAAAAAGAATAAAAGGTTCTTCCTTATAATTTAATAAACATGAATTCAAGCATAGTATAACGTATAAAAACAGAGAAGCATGTTTTTGGTGGATGAATGCAACAACCAAACTTAGAAAAAATAAGACACGTTATCCTTAAATAAAAAGCTTAAAAAATTTACCAACCAATCTTTGATTAACATTGACGATGAACCAGGGGAAGACATATGCACGTGATTCTGTAAGTTAGAAAAATTCATCTTTGATGCTTCAAGCAAAGTCCAGAATTCAGTCTCCAACAAATCAACTGAATGGCCAAATCTAAATCTATGAGTAAAGATGGAATTGAGGCAAAATTCGTGAAGTAAATATAAAATTAGTATAATGTAGTGTGATTCAATTGAGTAAATGCTAAAATCTTAGAGAGAAACTAAATGGTAAATGATGAGAAAAATAAAAAATGAAAGAGATAAAAAGAGAACTTAGAGAGATAAGAATGCATAAAAAAAAATATTTGGTAAATTTTTAAAAATTGAGGACACTTTTGTCTCTTACATCGAGGACTTATTGTTTTGCTTAGACTTTTTCCTTTAATTTATTTTTTGGTTTTCAATAAGTTTTATTAGAAAAATTGGCCAGTTAGGCTCAAATTATTCTAAGAACCGTTAACAAAATAAAAGGTTTGCCACTTACATTATGAAGGCTTTCTGATCTACACTAATTCAAGATATTTTTGACCATTTACATAACTATCAAAAATAACTCCACAAAATATGATTTGTTTTTATATGAAGAAAAGAGTGAATGAAACCTACTTTTCAATCTATTGCATTAGTAATCAAAGTTAAAAATATTTTTTAATGAATTGACATATTAACTTGAACTGTAATTGCAGAAATACCGTAATGTATTTTTTTACATCGATTACTTAGTAATCGATATTAAAATTTGTCATTAGCACTAGTGAAATTTTGCTTCTCACATGTTAAATGGTTAATACCTAATGAGACATAGTTACGAGTTATAGATCACAATTTTGTCTTATCCAGTGACTAAATTGATTTAATTTCTAAAACTTTTATGTACAACTTACACCAATTTAGTCATTAAAAATAATATATACTTTTATTTTTATAAAAAAATTCTTATGTAGAATTTGAAAATATTAAAATATTTTAGACTATTTTATTTTTAATTGTATTATTGCTTTTGATATAATCTATTTATAAAATAAAAAATTTAAAAATTCTATCTTAAATTCTTTAAGTTTAATTAGATTGTTAATAATATTATATGCTTACATTTTTTTTGTAATATAGTTGAATGGTTGTACTAAATGAATAAATAATGAATTGATATGTCATGAAACACACTTAAATATTTGGATGAGTTAAATAAATTTTAAGATGTTTCATTTGAAAATGGTTCAATCAATTAATTCGGTACTTCTATTCAAAATATCATTTAACAAATGGACAATTAGAGATGATGTTTAAGACCATTTAATTTGTAAGTTATTTTTAGAAACTATAAAATTTTGATATGGCATGATAAAAAACAAGAAAAAATTATATTAGAAGAAATTGAAATGATAGATGAGGCAATGCAAGACACAAATCCAATTTTAGATATGACAAATGATGGATTCAAAAATAATATAGACCATTTTATGGAACCTACCTCTTTAGATGAACCATTTGAGCTTATAAACACCATGCCTAATGAAGAACATAGAGAAATCGATTATTTGGTTAGAGATGGTACTGAAGAATTGTATGAATGATGTAAAAACACTAGTGAAAAAAAGTACTTTTTACATGGTTGTTATTGTTTTTTTACATCGATTCTGAAATCAGTATAAATACAACCGGTATAGAAATTAATAACTTTTACATCGGTTGAAGAATCAATGTAAAAAATTTAAATTTTTAAGTAGTATAACAATGTAAAAAGTTGATTTTCTAACTCGGTTATAAGATTAACCGATATAAAAAATTAAATTTTTACATCGATTAAGTATAATAACTGGGATAAAAAGTTAGTTTTTTACCTTGGTTATAAAGACAACCGACGTAATAAGTAAAAATAAAGTTAATTTCCATGACAGAACATGGCATGATAACCTCAACCTTGGCTTCTATCAATAGAGGATTTTCTGAGCTTCCCACTGGTAGACGATTTTACAATTACATAAGATCAAGGAGAACCATTGGAGTTAGTTACAGGATCACTTAAGAAACAGAAGCCTTTGCCCAAGGTCTCATAGTATAACCAATAAGTGGGGGCATTAGAGTGGATGCAACCGTTTATTTTACAAATGATATAAAGTGACCATTAAGAGAAATAGAGTCAAAGAGAGACAAGGTGATGAAGACCTTTAATGCCAATTACCTCTGTTTCCTTCCAAATTCATTAGGGTGCAGCTGTTTGTGCCCAAATTCAAAAATTCATAAATCCAACCTCATGGTTAGTTGAGTGGGCTCTAGAACTTCAGGATGTGCATCAGGATAACAGGGCAATATCACAGGGTTCACTCAGTATAAGGAGGCTTATAATTACGATTGCTTTCTTCTTTCTGACATTCTCTTCCATGATTTGGCATTTGCGTAACCATTTGATAACATTGAAGGCATTTGAGGAAGGTGAAAAATATGCACTCTTTATTTATCTTCATTGGTGAGATAGATTCAAAAGTTCCAAGGATGGAGAAGAGTCATGTTGAATTCGAGAGGAGGATTATTGTCCAACTCTCGACTCTCATAGGTGTACCTCTAAAAATTCTAAGTTCATGAAGATAAGGGTCAACCCAAAAACAAACAAAGGCCATATGCCCTTCATAGATCCTAAAGTGAAAATTATTATTAATGGCTCATTTAGAAATTATAATTTAAACAAAAATATATTTTAATGTTTTAAATTTCTAAAATTTACGTAAAAAGATTTTAATACGAGCGGGTAGCATTCTCTATCGTTCTATCTTTTCAAATTTATACAGGTTCAAGTGCAACTTACGCTTGACTTGAATATGAACTTCTAATTCTCTAAATTTTTTTTATTTTTTAGAGATCAAGTCTCTTTACCAGAACTATATAGCCTTGAGTTTCCCACTACACCAGGGAATACATAGGAGCAGTATCAACTCTTGTCAGGGTATTTTCCACAATCCTATTTATCTTTATTCTATTCAAAGGATAAAACAATTTTCAAAATATTAAAATTACACATCCAATTTAAGGGTACCGTTCTTTGGAACAGGTAAGTAGGGTGCTAATACCTTTCCTATTCGTAATCAGTTCCCAAACCTATAACTCTTCCTTTGTTAGGATTTTTTTCTAAATATTTTTCCTTTAAAATAAAAATTTGGTGATGACTACATGATCACGTAATTCTTTCAAAAATTTTAGCAAGTTTTTCATTTTCATTGTAATTACGATTACAATAAGTACCATTATAGTTTTCCAAAGAGTAATATGACTTGCACACTATTTTAGTTAAACCTTAAAGCCTATATTTTAAAATTAATTTCTAACTCTTAAAATTAAAGATTTTTCTCAATCTATTCCTCTCTTTAATGTTTTACATAACTTAAATTTTGAGTTAATAAACTTGAATTTTGTTCTATTCTTTTAATTTATTCCTGTATGATAATTATAGGATTATAAAGTAAATCTCAAAAATTGTTTTAGTTGGACCACAACCAAGGACACCATTAGATTGATGATGCACAATTGACATGTGCGCAAAACCAACTTAATTATGTAACGTGTTTTGAGCCCTGTTACAGATTGAAACAGTTACTAGAAACCATACAATGCTGACCTTATAGATTCCTAAATCTAGTTACAAACCAAGTTACTGCAACACACAATATATATCACCTAGCTTAGCACTCCCCAAACTTCCGACCATACATATAAACAAACAAAAACCATTTGAAACGTCTATACACAAACAATACATAACTAGCTATATTTTAACAATTGGTAGCTTCATAGAATGTGAGTTTTTCTCGGATGGACAACTAGTTTGCTTTCCTACTGTAGCTGCTGCAAGGCTAGATGGGTCATCCATTGCCTTAGTGACTGGCCTATATTTATGTTTGCTTTTTTTTTATACATTTTTTGGATCATGTTTTATTTTTCTTTATTAAATTGTTAGTCACTTTTGATTTTGATACACCTTTCTTCTACTACTTTTCTTATACAAAATTATCTCACTATGCATTGATGTTGTTTTTGCATCATTTTATATGATTATCTGACTTTAACATGTGTGTTTAATGTGAATAGACTAACTTAGTGCAAAAGGACCTATTTCCTAATTGTTGGCACCTAATAGGGAATACATTAAGAATGCTACCAACCTCTAAGTTTGAGGAGGGAGATCCTCTTTCTCCTTAATCACCTTTCAGGGAAGTGTGTATTTTATTCTCCACTATAACATGTACTTTTTGTGTGTGTATGTAAAATTGTATGTTTGAGGAGGGAGACTTATTCCTACTAATTATCTTTTCAAAATATCTTATTTATCCTCTATTTATACTTTTTTTTTTTACCAAGGTAATTAATTTTTCAAATGAATGAAGGGATTTGTAGAAGATTAAGTTAGAGAAGGAATACCTTCCTCCTCTTCTAAAAAATGATTATACTTTCTAATGATCCTTCATGCTTATTTATTTAGATTGTTAGTAGGTTTTGAGTTTAAGTACCTCTAATATTTTGCAAGAGATATTAATTTAACTTAATAAGCATATAGAAACTTTTAATAAAAATAATTGATAACTAGTAATGTTCTTTATCATTTTGTTTCACACTATAGTAAATTTTGTAAAGGATTGAGCCTAGCTGAGGTTGCACCTAACCCCTCTCTTTATTGAATGATTCTCCTTCTGCTTGTACACTCTAGAAGTTTCCTAGTAACCTTGTTGATGCAGAAGTCCGAAATACAGAGGATCCTAGTGGCAAATCCATTGACCTTATTGGACCTCATACAAACTAGGCCTATTGGGCCTCACGTCTTATAATAGGATTTAGGTATTTTTTTGTATTCTAGGAAATAGCAGGCCTAATATGTATAGGATTTGGGCCTAATTTTCCTGGATTTTAGCTTAGGATTTTTTGAGCTTTCTCTAGCCTAATTTGAGACTGCATTGAGGAGTAAGGAAGATACCATTATTGGGTTGAAATTCAAGCCTAATTTAGATTCAAATCTGCCCTTTATTTCCTCCATTTTGCACCTCCTTCATTTTGCCTATATAAAGTTTCCACTTGTGTATTTTTGCATATGTTAATTCATTTGAATGAATTAAGGGTTTTCCACTCATAATTTTAAGGATTTTTCTCTCTCTTTTCTCCTCTAAAACTAGACTTGGGGTTAAGGAACCTCCTTATCCATGACAGCTCATGGTGCTGAAGAAAAAGCTTACCCTCCTTTAGAGGTGGCGCTTCCAAGTAAAGCTTGAATCCGACTCCACTCCTCCTCCAAAGTGCAACCTCCATTGATCCAGAAAAACCATCTCCTTCCACCTCTGCATCACTTGTCAAGGCTTGCATACATTGATTTTGTAATAGGAAAATGATAAGGGGAAGTTATGCATCTTTGAATAAACATGAACTTAGAATATCACTTAGTGTCCCCTTTAAGCTTTGATGAGAGAAAGAAGTGAGAAAGCATAGAATGAATTTGTGTGTCTCAACTATACAGCAAAACATATATGTATAGTAGGGATCATTGGTACAAGAATTAATTGCAGAGATATTTGTTTATCTAATTACCATAATTAGAATGATATAATTCCCCTAACTACAACATTACTAAAATTACGATATTACTATAATTATCCTATTTATGTTTTCACTTTTACTTGATTATAATACTATTACCCTATTTACTTAGAATCCAACACTCCTCCTCAAGTTGGAGCATATAAATCATATGCACCAAGCTTGTTACATATGTAGCTAATTCTTAAATTTCTCAAAGATTTAGTGAAAACATTTGCCAACTGATCATTGAAGTTGACAAAACTAGTAATGATATCTTCAGATAAGATCTTTTGTCTTATGAAGTGAAAATCTATCTCAATGTATGTGGTCCTTTCATGGAATACAGGATTTGAGGAAATATGTAATGCTACTTGATTATCACAAATAAGTTTCATTTGACTTATCCGACCAAACCTCTTCTCTTTGAGTAATTTCTTCATCCAAATGAGCTGACAAGTGGCTAAAGTCATGGCTTGATACTTTACTTCTACATTGGATTTTACAGCAATATTTTGTTTCTTACTTTTCCAAGCAACTAAATTACCACCAATAAGGATGCAATAGCTAGAGGTAGACCTCTTATCAATGGGAGAGCTTGCCTAATTTGCATCCAAATATCCTTCAATGCGACTATGATCCTTATCTTTATAGAAGAGACATTTACTTGGGCTCCTTTCTACATGCTTGAGTGTGTGGATTACGGCATCCTAATAGTTTTAACAAGTAAAGTTAAGAAAATGACATACTGCACTAATTGTAAAAGAAATGTATGAATAAGTGATAGTGAGATAGTTCAGTTTATCAACTAATCTTCTATATCTTTTTGGATCTGAAAGTAGCTCCCTTTGTCTTGGTAGAAGTTTCACATTAGGATCCATAGGAGTATCAACATATTTTGCACCCATCAATCCAGTTCTTCTATGATGTCCATTAAATGCTATTCTTGGATTATGCAACCTCTATCCCTAAGAAGCATTGAAGTTTATTAAGGTAACTTGTTTGAAAATGGTGACAAAAATGTTGTTTTACCTTTGCAATGCCTTGATGACCACTTCCTTTGATAACAATGTCATCTATATACATTATTATGTAAATACATCCTCTGAATGAATGATGAAAAAAATTTGAGTAGTTAGCTTCACTTTGAGTTAAGCCAAACTATTGAACCATAATACTAAATCAATCAAACCAAGCTCTCGAAGACTATTTGAGACCATATAACTATTTTTTAAGATCATAGATAAGTCTTGAAGACTCCCCTTGAGCAACAAATCCAAGAGGTTGCTCCATATAAACTTCTTCAGTAACATGACCATGAAGGAATGCATTCTTGATGTCCAACTAGTGAAGGGCCAATAACGAATAGCTATTATAGATAAAAAGATCCTGATAGAGACCATCTTGGCCATAAGAGAGAAAATGTCATCATAATCTAAGCCAAAGATCTATGTGTAACCTTTAGCTACTAGGCGAGCCTTGAGTTGGTCCACTATGCCATTAGGACCAAATTTGACAGTGTATATCAATCGACAATCCACAACTAACTTACCAAGAGGAAAAAGGACCAATGCCCAAGTACCACTTTGTCGAAGAGCACTCATATCATCAAGCATAGCTTGTTTCTAACCAGAATAAGAAAAGATCTCACCTACAGACTTATGAATACAAATAGAAGATAAAGAGGAGAGACAAGTTTAATTAAAAGAAGATAAATAATGGTAACTGATATTGGCATAATGAGAGGAAGGATTACAAGTATAAGGTATATCTTTACAAATGGAGGGAAAAATGAGGTGGCTTCGAAGATGAGTCAGAGGAAGTGTTGTCATTTGTTAGTGGTGATGTCAAAGATGGCTTCCAGTGTTAATAGACTTTGAAGGGACAAGCTAGTTGTGTCGAGAATTCCATTAGAGGAATAGAGGATGCAAATGCAAATGAAGGACTAAAGAACATGTCAAACTCAAAAATGGTAACATTAAAAGAGATAAGACAATATTGAAGAGTAGGAGAATACCACTTTACCCTTTTTATGATTGTAGATAACTTAAAAAGACGCATTTATGTGAATAAGCAAAGACTTTATCAACCTTGAGACTATCATGATGGACAAACCAAGTAGATCCAAAGACTTAAGGATGTAATAGAAGAAAATATTGATATGGATATAGACCCTGATGGGGAATTTTTCTGCTCAAAACAAATAAAGACATTCGGTTGATAAGATAGCAATCTGTAATGACAACATAACCCCACAAACATAGAGGAACACGAGCATGAAGTAAAAGTGCATGAGAAATTTCAAGAAGTTTATTTTTTCATTTAATAACCCCATTTTGCTAAGGAGTATGAGGACAAGATGTTTGATAGAGAATCTCATGGAAAGTTATGAAACTATTAAAAGAGTTAGACAAATATTCTTTTACATTATCACTTGTAAAATACGAATAGGAACCCCAAAGTGAGTTTTATTTCATTATAAAACTACTAAAAGATAGAAAATAACTTATAATATTCTTTCATTAAAAGTAATAAAGTATTTAGATCCTAAAGTAGAAAAGACATTATTAGGATCCTAGATATCTCAATGAACTAAACTAAAAGGGGGCAAAGCCTGCCTAATGACACGACTATGATAGGAACTACGAACGTGTTTACCTAATTGACACAATTCACAAGCTAAAAAAGATAGCATGGAGAAACCCAACACTAAATGCTTCAAGTTGGCAAGACTAGGATGGCCCAGTTGAGCATGAATCATGAGTAGAGAATCCACCATGAAGCCAATATGAGAGAAAGTTTTGAAATGGTAGAGACCTTAAGACTCACATCTGAAATTAATCATCCTCCCCAATATTAATCCTATAGAGAGATAAAATCTTTTGTAAAGGAAACAATGCAATCAAGAGTGCGAGTGAGACGAATAATAATCAATAAATAAAAAAGAGAACTAAGAATATAAAGGATATTATCAATGGATATTGATGAAAGAAGGAGAATAGTACCCATACCTTGAGGTAGGATTTGGGAACCATTAGTCGTAGTGATAGGATGTAAAGAATCAGAAAGGGAAATAGTAGAGAAAAGAGATTATTTACCACTAATATGATCGATGGCCCCAGTATCAAGAATTCCAGGACTTAGAGGGGAAGAATAAGAGAGCTAGTAAAAGAATTACCAGTGTACGTAGTTGATAGAGTGGAACCAGAGGCTTGACGTGTCTCACACTACTTCAAAAAGTCATAATAAGAGATAGATGATGGTTCAAAAGGAGCAGGAGAGACTTGGAATGTAATCTGAGCAATATTAGTTGTACGAGGAGGACGACTATGAACAACATAACATCGATCAATTATGTGGCCAGGTAGATGTGATTTCACTTTAGTCGAGATTTTCTTGGTTTGCAAGGACGATCATGGTCATTCTGGTCAAACATCAAAGGCGAAAAGTCCATAGGAGCATGAGCAACAACTATCTTTGTCTTAGCTAGGACACGAAGCAAGATGGACCAAGTATAATCTATGGTAGAAATAGTGGGACAACCCAGAATCTGATCACTAACATGAGAATAGGCCTTTGGTAGGCCATATAAGGCCAATAACATAAATAATTGTTGACATTTCTTGAGCTCTTTAGTTGAACTAGAAGCAAGTGGTAAGAGCTCATTAAAATCATGAAGAAGGCTGGAGATCTTACCCAAATAAGTATTCATGGAGTCATCAAGGGAGAAGGCAATAACAATCATAAGTTCATGGCAAATCCTACAAAGACGTTGAGTGTTATTGGTATAACATGACTTTGTAGAGTTGTAGAGTTGTTTTCCAGTCTTGCTAGCACTACAGTTTTGTATTCCTTTCTTAGCATTAGAATTATGGATTGTTTTATTGGATTAGAATGCATTTACTTTCTCTTGTTCATTATGTATAATTAATCCCCAAATCATGGACTTTGGTGAAACTTATGGTGTAAAAATTTGAACCTATATTTTCTTTTATGAATGACTTGTGTTCTTATTTAATCGTGTTTACTTTGTTGCACTTAATTAATTGATGCAAATTGATCACTCTTGTTAATTTCTAAGTTAGTTGGGGGATAGGTGATTGTACCATTTCTTAATTAGTAGAGTTATAAGGTAAGTTGAGTATTAGGATTTTAGAGGATCAATTGAAATCCTAGGCTTTTAACTGATTATTAACTTAACAAGTCGGAATGTTCTTTATGATTCTCTTATTTATATACCTTACATGATCAATTGTGGTAGTACTTAGGGGAAGGAATATTTTATTACATGATCATTGTATAGTAATAATATTAGAACGGATGGTTATCAATTGACATTTTCAATTATTCATAGGAGAATTTGGAGGTGAAATTGGGTAAAGTTATCATTGGATCCAAAGTTCCATGCCTATCCATAATTGAATTTGAACTTGTATTATTTTTCTTTACATTTTCTATTTTTACTTTTATATTTTCATTGTTATACACTATAAACACAACCTCTTTTTGGGAAGCTCAAAATTTGAGAATCAATTTTTTTTTTAAGGATTGTTGACATAGCTTTTGTGGAAACTATACAGGAAGTCCTGAATGTCACTTTCTACATTGACGGATATACCTTCCCATCAGTGAAACTTGACTCACACATTCTACGCACAATAATAAACAACTATTATACATAAAGTAAGTGTTAAAACCTTGTTCAGAATAAGATTCCTCAATTGTTCAAATTCAACATCATTAGAAAATAAAATTTTCACCAATTCAATTCCAAACATAATTATAATATGAATTATCTTGATTTCCGAACACATTTTTTTATCTTATTTTACATGTTTTAAAATTTTTTCTATGATTAGAATCAATCTCAAAAGGTCTGGACGATATCAATATAGTTTCTTGATTATTTGATATAAAAGTATACCTATTCTTAAAACCATCATGCATAACTTTCATATTATATTTCTAAGGACATCCTAAGAGAAAATTTCCCATACGTATAATATAAACATCACATAATACATTATCCTTATATTTTCCTATAGAAAATGAAATCAAGATTTTTTTTACTAACTCTTATATCCTTATAATCATTAATCTATTACAACCTGTAAAGATTAGGATGTTTCTTTGTAGGAAAATCTAGTTCCTCAATGAGCAAGGTACTAGTAACATTTACACAATCACCTTTATCCATAATCATATTAAATACCTTGTTGTTCACATGGTAATGATCATTGAAAATATCCTCTTTTTTCTTTAAATCACCTTATTTCCTTGGTAGGATGTTCAATGCATGCATTGTGGCCAAACAATTTCCATGCATGGATTCAACTACCTCAACGACACTACAATCCTCCTTTTTAAGCAACTTTTCTTCTAGTGAATTCACACTCTCCATTTTCCATTTGTTTTTTATTTTGAACTTATACTGTCCTTTTCTCCTTTTCTCCATCTCTTCTTTCTCTTTGAATCACCTTTTTCCCTTTGGTTTTCATATCATGTGAAAAACCTTAACCCTAAAAACAATGAATATTATATGTCTTGTGAACATGAGCATAACGTTAAGCAAAATAGATCATCTAAAAGATTCTCTACAAGGAATATGAGGTCATATGACGAGAAATAAGACTAAACGTATGGAACAAGCACTTCAAGGTCTTATAAAAGAATTTAAGAAAAGGACTACGTGGATCAAAACCCAAATCCAACATGGGTTAATTTATGTAGTCATATTATTTAAGATCTTAAATGATAAGGTTGATGATTTGTAATTGATTTGTTATAGATTACGTTAGGATTTGATATTTATTTACAAGTTATTCATTTTAAATTATTTTCAAATCAAATTAAGATTCTAGGTTGATTTACAATTTAATTAGGATTTTATATTTATTTATTTTATTATATTTTCTCCATATTTAGGTCAATTAGGTTATCTATATAATAGGAGTTAGAAATTTAGTGAAAAGACAAATTTTGATAAATAATAATATTTTTCTTTGAGAGTTTTCATCTCTGTGGGAGTTAATTCTCTTGGTTCATGGGCAAAGAACTATCTTTGATAATGTTGGTTCTTCTAGCAAGTCATAGTAAGGGTCACGTTCCTCTTTGATAACTTCGATGCTCTCCATCAGGTCGCGGTTTGTGTTGGATTCCTTGATCTTATCATATCTTGATTCTCAAGACGTTACAATTATCATTTCCACATTCCAATTCATTGACGTAGGGTGAATCATATCACATTGATAGTGAACATGTGCAAAACCTTAACCCTAAAAATAATGAATATTATATGTCTTGAAATGAGGTTTAGTTTCAGATTTACCTTTAGGAACACACATGATTTTCTTCCTCTTGGACTCTTTCTTTGTTTTAGATTCTTCCTTTTTATTGGACCAATTAGACTTTGGAGATAGGAATATCTTATTAAACCTTCCTTTTCATTAAATCAATGAATATTAAATAAAGTTTAGGTTTGGATTTACCCTTAAAGATAGGCATTATTTGCTTCTCCCTAGACTCCTCCTTTGTTTTAGAATCTTACTTTTCATTAGACCAACTTAATTTACACAATAAGCACCACTTATTGAACTTTCCTTATCTTTTTCCTCCGAATAAGGTGGTATTCAGAACTTCTACAAGAGTCAAGATATCCTCTCCTAGATTGATCTTTCATATTATATCCAACTTCTTGTTCAACAGCCTTAATTGTTTCTGAAAGATCTTGAGCAATTGTTTCATATCCTTTTCATTTTTCTTTGGTTCATTAATAATTTTGGTAGCATTGAAAATGAAACAAGGAAACAATGTCAATTCAACAAGTCCTCACTAGTAATTACCTAAATGTTTACTCTTAGTTTTGGAATACTTTACTTGTGCTTACACTTAACTTGGACTTTTCTATTAGGTTCTCACCAACTCTTACCTTTTACCAATTGATTCTTCTTATAAGTTCTTGAACCAAGATTTCTCATAATATAGTTTTTTGGACAACTAGCAACAAGAGACACTAAAAGAGACAAAGAGATGCAAGATTAATAGGAAAAAAATAAAAAAAATTGACACAAAAAGGATTAAGGTATAGAAACAAGAGCTCAAATATTAAAAAATTATCCCAAACTTGGAAAACCACCATGAGTATATTTGCCTTCGAAAAGAATTGTTTACAACATATTTTCTGGAACTTGAATGTTATATTATCTTTTTTCTTTTTATATTTTTTTGTGTTGTTCTCATTTGGACAATTTGTCAAACACTTGGTGGTGGAGGAAAATATTTCAATAAATGTTCAAATAAACATAATTTCTTCCTAAGATAATTCAATAAAAACTTGGTGGACAAGAATTAAATCATAAAATAACACGTAGACAAGAAATTTTGACAGAGATAACTTAGCAAACACCTTGCAGATGATACTAAAAATACACAACTGATAAGGACAATGAATAATAAATGGGTTGAGATTAAGAAGAATGAACCGGATACTAAAAATACACAAATGACAAGCACAATGAACTTCTGGACCCTCAAAATATATGGCCTTAAAATTTAAGCTCCATGAACAAGGCACCTTTGTCAAGGTCATGAATATTGAAGAAACATTCAGCTCAGATGACCTAAGTTAAGGTGATGGAATGGATCAAGAACTATCACTCATACCTAGAAGGCTGAATAGTATACTAAATAAGAAAAATGAGGGAATAAAATCCTACATATCAAGCAAAGGTAAAAGGTTTTCTTATGAGAATATTCCAAAATCTAATGTAATATGTTATGAATGCAGAAAGTCAGGACACATTAAGACTAAAGGTCCTAATCTCAAGAAAGACAAATGTTCATCAAACCTTGAAGAAAGAAAGGTCTTGTCTTAACATAGGATGATTTAGATAGCAATAGCTCATAAAATGAAGCTATTGAGTTAACACAGATATGCTTCATGGTAGACCTTGATCTTGAGGTAACAACTAAACTTCAAGATCTAGAAAAGGCATATGAAAATATTTCAAGTGATCTTAACATAATACAGACAAAATATACTCTCTTGAAAAAGAATTTTTCTGAAAAAAGGAAAAGAGTTTCAAGAAGCCATCAACGAAAAGAAGACTCTACAAGAAACTCATCTAAAATTATCCACTGAAATAAATGAAGAAAAAACATGTCTAAATTTACTAAGAATTCAAACAAGTTGAAATAGATCATAAAGAAAGGAAGACACCCTAAAGACATACCCAATATTAGTTTTAAAGACTGTAATAAAAGGATAACTAAATTTTCTTCTCAGTTACATTCGTTCTGTTTTCTCTACAACAAGTTTGAATACAAATCAAGAGTGTGTCACTATAGATATATGCGAACTAACCTTAAAGGATCCAAAAAGATATGGGTACCGAAAGATATGATCATTTCTGTTGCAGATATCGTTAGTGGGAAAAAGAAAGACACCAAATTGGTACTTGGACAGTGGCTATTCACGATACATGACGGGAAACAAGTTTATGTTACTAGACTTGGAAATGGGTAATGGAGGAAGCGTTGCTTTTGGAGGTAACCAATAGAGAAGAGTGAAAGGAAACATTATAATTGATCTAGAACAGGATCTTGTAGGTATGGACATAAACAACGAAGTTGACGAAACAACCTTGGCTCCATAACCAAAGAATATAGTGTCAAACTAGCAAATGTCTTACCCTGTTCAAAACCATCCATCAAATCCTGAAGCTAAGAAAGATCTAAAGTTTAAGCCATGTCATCCATCTGAGCAGATTCTTGGAGGATCCTCAAAGAAAGTCAACTAGATCCAATTTCAAAGATCAAGGGAACCTTGCATTTCTTTTTAAGTTGGAACCTAAGGCAGTAGATGATGCATTTCTTGATAATGGATGGATTGCAACAATGAAGGAAGAATTGGCCCAATTCGATAAAAATGAAGTATGAACATCAGTTCCCAAACCTTATGGAAAAGCAATCATTGGAATGAAATGGGTCTTCAAAAAAAAAATTTGACCAAGATGACAACGAATCCAGAAATAAAGTTAGGTTAGTGGCTCAAGGGTACAATTAACAACAAGGTATTAACTACATTAAAATCTTTGCTCTTGTAGCTAGACTAAAAGTTTTCAGGATCATGCTTGTATATGCATCTCAATATGAAATAACTCTTTTAAATGGATGTCAAATGATAATTGAAGAATATTTTGTAAAACAACCTCTTGGTTTTGTAGATGAATCATTTCTAGAACATGTGTATAAATTAAAAAGAGTCTTGTATGGTCTTAAATAAGAATCTCATGCTTGGTATGATAGACTAAGCTCTTTTCTCATGAAAAAAATAACTTCACTAGAGGCCAAGTAGACACATCATGATATTTAGAAAAACCTATAAAAATATCTTAATTATAGTTCAAATATATGTAGATGATATTATTTTCAGTTTTACTAATGCCAAGCTATGGAGTGATTTTTTTAAGATGATGCAAAATGAATTTGAGATGAGCATGAAGGGTGAACTTAAATTCTTGGATTATAAATCAAACAAGAAGCTGAATACATCTATTACATCAGCATAAATATACAAAGAGCTTCTTCAAAGTACAAAATGGGAGGGCCCAGACCTATCCCGACCCCACACATCCATCACTTGTCTTATCTAAAGGCGAAGATAGTCCACCTATTGGCCAAAAAGTCTTTGAGGAACGATTGGATCCCTTTTGTACCTTATTACAAGTAGACTAGACATTATGTTTAGTGTCTATCTCTATGCACACTTTCAAAGTGATCCCAAGGAATCTCATCTGGAAGCAATAGAAAGGATGTTTTGATATTTGGTTGAAATTTCTAATTATGGACTTGTTTATAAAGCACAGGAATCATTCAAACTAATTGGCTACTTGATGTTGATTATGCTGGAGATCAGATTGAAAGAAAAACACCCGTAAGAGGATATCACTTTGTTGGAGCTTATCTTGTTTCATGGGCTAGTAAGAAGCAAAGCACCATTGCTCTCTCCATTGCAGAAGCTAAATACATATCAACATCAGGATGCTGCTTTCAGCTTCTTTGGATAATGTATTAATTAGAAGATTATAATATTTTTTTATCATAATATACCTATTTTATGTTATAGTATTTCCACAACTAGACTTTCTAAAAACCTCATTCAACATTTTATGGCTAAACATATCAAAGTAAGACATCACTTTATTAGAGACTATGTACAAAAAAAGTGTCTTTAACATTCAGTTTGTAGACACCAAACATCAATTAGCTGATATCCTAACTAAACCCTCACATGAAGATCAATTTGTTTTTATCAGAAACCTACTAGAGATGTCTCAAGTTTGTATTATATGTAAACATGATTAGGATTACAAGTGTCTTATGTCAAGATCGCCTTATAAAAGACTCAAGAGTCTTAATTTACCTTTATCAACAACTATCTTCCCTATTGTACCACATGGTCACTACTGTACATTTTGACATCTTGAGTATTACCTCTTTTCAAAATTAAAAAAGAAATTTTTCCACGATATGACATGCCTAATTTATTGGAGCTGTTCTTTTCTTTCTCATGATCATGGAAATGCATCCATGCACCCTCTAACCCCATCTTTCTTGGACGTTTCATATTCTATATAGACCTTCTCCTTCCTTCATCCTTATTCGCTATCTCGCTTAAACAATATGTCTATGTTTCCCCTCGTCTAAACCTTCTCTCAAACTCTCTGTATTCTTTTCTCTACTTTCTCAAATGCCACCCAAGAAATAAATTTTTGCCTAAGTCAATGCAAGGCCATTCCTTGCAAGTTAGCTGCCCTGTCTTTCTTGGAGGAAGACGGCATCCCCATCAATGACAATCTTATTGCTGCTGGATGGGTTCTGCTCTTCAAAATGGAGAGGTGATATGATGACATGACTCAGGAATTCTAGAAAAATTCTTTCAATAAAACCACTAAGGAATCGTCATTCTTGGTAACCAATGTCTTTAGGAAACATTTGACTTTTCTCCAAGACTTTCTTTATAAACTTACCAAGTGCAACACTGAAGGTGTTGTCTTCAATCGCAACTAGGAGGAATCACTTGGTGACACCGTCGATGCTGCCTTGTACATTGGTCCTTCTCATCCCTCATGAGATAGCTCCTGCATGAATGACCTTGCTCGTGTCATTCTTGCCCTTCTTCGAAGCGCTTCTGTATGTTCCATCTTATTCAAAAGAACAAAATCAATCCCTCTGTCCTTCTTTTCACCCACTTCCACAAGGTTGTGGATGAAATGATAGAAAACATTCCCTACAGAAACCTAATAACGGGCATCTTAGAGCACCTGCTAGTCAACCACATTGAATACCTATATCACTTGATATGTCTTCCGATCACCTACTTTAGCCTTAGACAGATGAAGCAGATGAAAATCGTCTTCCCTCGGCAGCCTTTTCTGAAGACTTCCTCACATGGGAAGTAGAGGAAAGTTTAGTCAGTTTAACTCTGTCTTTTCCTTCTTATCTTCCAACACTAGCTTTTCCCCCACTTCATCATCTTTGTGCCCCTTAGACTGATGACAGTTCCCCTACTCTTTCTAAAAATTCCCCCCCACCATCTAACGGGGAGACATACTAACACTGAACCAAATAGAGGTTAGAAACTTCTTCTACCTCCAAACTTAATACAACCTCTCGTCCAGTCCTTTGAGAAAAATACTTCACCTATCTTCCCCTATCTATCATTTCCATAAAAAGATTTTGTCTAACTATCATATATGATGACTCCTTTCCGTACCTACCATCCATCAACCATATCTCTTTCTAGGTGACTTCATTAGTACAATGGTTTTAAAACATCAATTATTTGTAGACACTAATTATTTATAGGTCAAAACCTAATCTTTGAAAAATAAAGATCATAAATAAAATATCTCTAGATAAAACCACCTTTCAAACACAAACAAAGATGATGAAAATTAAAAAATCTACCGTTAGTCAAGAATGCAAACATATCTTTTTCTTCTTCTTATTTTCTCTTTTAAATTAATTATATATTAAAAATAGCTCCAACATCAACATCTATCACATATTTATTTATTGACATATATTATTGTTAATTTTAGGGTTACACAATTACACTAAAATCTTTGATTACACATCTAGAACAAGAGAATGGTCAATTGGTCAAGAAAAAGGTATGCTGCAACCTTTTTTTCCCACATCTTCTCTTTTTACTCCAAATTAATATATCTATATTCTTCTAATTTATCACTATCCATAAATCCCTTTCTACTAATTAACTTTTAAATTACATTCATAACCTTATCAAATATTGCATGCTGGCTGATAGGAAAAGGATTATTGTCGTGGCCGATTAATCAAGCTAAAAGTGACACGTAGACGTATACATATAAGGATGGTGTTAAATGAAAATTTTATTAATATAGCAGAACCATAAATAAATCTCAATCATTAAGTTTAACAATAAATGGTTAAATTTAAAATATTTAATCATGTAACATTTTTTAAAGTAATTATATAATTATTAAAATAACTTTAAATTTAACCATAAAAAGTTAAATTTAACATATTAAACATTTAATATTTTAAAATCATCATATAATTATTAAATAACTTCTAATTTTAACCATCTATATAATAGGGTGAAGATTAATTTCTCTTATCTTACTTTTTACAATAAGAAACTCCTCTCACTTAAGATTCTTCCTGTATAAATGTGTATGTATTTTATTTTTTTTGGCATTCGCAACTGATTTCTTATGCTCATGCTGGTAGAATGATACGATTCTATAGAGATTTGTAGAGCTTAAGAAAGTTCATAAAAGTGAGTACCATCAATGAAATTTTAAAACAAATTAAAGAGGTGTGCCTTTAGCTACACCTGGGATTCCATGAAAGTAACTAGTTATTGAACTTGATAGCACGAGGAGAAAGATGTTATTACAATAAAAGATATTACTTGGGGTCAAAATTTAATTATATTAAAACTGTAAAATATGTAACTCCAATTATGATAGCGAATTAAAAAGGATTTGGATCCTCCCTCTAACATGAAAAATTCATGTTCACGAATCTTACAGAACGTCATTTGTTATATTAAGAAGTTCATCAACGATGTAAAATTTAATGCATATTCATCTTTCACTTTCAGCAAAAGCTCACCAAATCAGTTCCAGGCTGCAACTTCATTTCATGCGCCAAACCAACCTCTCTTTCTTTCATGCTACTGAGAGGAAATTACAAATAACATCATCTTTCGTTACAAAATTCTTCAGCCTCACCTTGACATTTAATTCTCCAATGTCAATCTATATCTAATTTATGTGGTCCAAAAGAAACCAATGAATCAGATTTGATGAAGGCAAATGATGCGCTCGCCATAATATCAAATAAAAATTTATCTAAACGATGGATATATGACCTTTATATAGGGCTCGAACATACGTGAGTGTTGGAACTTGAACTAAGATAGGATGATCAGCCCATAAAAGTAATTTGATTTTAAAATGATATAAATATGAAATCGTCACCAAACATTATTTTTATAGCAAAAATATTTAAAAAATTCTAAAATAAAGAAATCTAGATTCAGAATAAATTACAAACATGAAAGCTGCTAGATCCTGTTTGCCTATTTTAAAAGATATATCTAAAATTAATATGTAATTTTAAAATAATTTAGAAAAAAAATTATTTGATTCCTTTTAATATAAATATTAAATATTTAAATAATATAAAAATATTGTATTTATTTATATATGTAAAAAAATAAAATAAAGTATATATAGAAAATAGTCTGATATATTGCTTAATATGATAAAAAATTCAAGGTTATGTAGTTTTATTTATTTCGTTTGTTTATAAAATAAATTGATAATATTTTAAAGAAATTCTAATTAAAATTAAAACTTTGGAAAGATGATTTTAATTAGAAAATAACAATTTAAAATTTTGGAAGGTTTTTTAAAAATTAAAAAATTAAAATTTGGAAATATGATTTTAGTTAAAAAATAAAAATTTAAAAATTTTGGAAAGATTTTTCTTAAAAATTAAAATTTGGATAGATTACTTTCTTGATTTAATTTGAAGAAGAAATTTTTGAAAAAAGATTTGAATGGTTTTGGAGGATTAATTTTTAATGAATTATGAATTATGAATTATTCCAAATTAAATAAGAAGATATATTTTTATTTTTATATTTAATTCTCTAAATCCACATATGCATCGGTTTAAAATAATAGATAATTGAGTTGTAAATTCTTACGATTTCAAAAATACATGATGGTAGAGAATGCTGGAGACACAAATTTAAGATCTATTGCATAAGATTTAGAGCTAAAACTTATTTATTAAATAATAAAATATTAATTTTTTAAATTGAATATAACTCAAATAATATATGCACAAAGTTTAATATAACAAACGGTTGCACTATAAACCTATATGATTCGAAAATATAAATGATATTGACAACTATACACTTATATTTTAAGATTTGCTTACTTTCGAGATCTAGAATTAAAATTTATTATTAAATAATAAAATATTTAATTTTTTAGATTAAAAATATCTCAAATCCATGTATAGACCCGGTTTAAGATAAAAGATGGTTGCATTGTAAAATTTTACTGTTCTAAAAGTATGAATGATACATAGGACTATACATTTATAATTTAAGATCTGTTGTTTGACATCAAAAATTAAAATGTATGTTTAAATAATAAAATATTTAATTTTTAAATTGCTAATATTTCAAATCCATACATGCACGAAATTTAAGACAACAAATGATTGCACTATAAACTTTTAAGCTTGCAACAATATGTAATGATAGAGAACACTACACACAAATTTAGTATTTGTTTTTTCTAGATCTAGGATTAAAATTTATTTATTAAATAACAAAATAATTTTTAAATTACAAATATTTCAAATCCACATATACACATGGTCTAAGATAATAAGCGATTGTACTATAAATTCTTACGATTCAAAAAATATGATGGTAGAGAATGTTACTGCACAAATTTAGGACTTGTTGGTTGAGATCTTACATAAAGTTTGTTATGAAATAACAAAATTTTTAATTTTTAATTTTTAAATTAAAAATATCCCAAATCTATATATGTGAGATTTAAGACAACAAATGATTTTACTATAAACTCTAACGATTCCAAAAATATGTGATGGTAAAAGAATGTTACACACAAATTTAAGATTCACTGCATAAGAACTAAGAAAGAAATTTATTTATTAAATAATAAAATACAATTTTTTAAATTAAAAATATCTTATATTCATATATGCACATGATTTAAGACAACAAATAGTCTCATTATAAGCCTTTACAATTGCAAAATTATGTGATGGTAGAAAATGCTATATACACAAATTTATGGTTTATTACATGGAATTTAAAATTAAAATTTATTTAAAAGAATCGATAAGTAGATAAATTTAAATTTATGATGAGTGTATGATTTCACTATAAGCCTTTACGATTATAAATATATGATAGTAGAAAATGCTATATACACAAATTTATGATTTATTACATAAAATTTAGAATTAAAATTTATTTTAAAAAAATATATATAAGTAGGTAAATTTAATTAACAAAATAAAAAAAATCAAAAATTACAAATAGCATTCACAAAATATTAGAAAAATAAAGAGGAATTAAAACCATATTTTTAAGATAAAGAATAATAAATTGAAGATAAGGATAATAGACTAAGAAGCATATAAATATTAAATAATATAAAATACAACTACCACTAATTAGCACTATTATTATATATTTACGATAATTACATAAAAAATTTAGCTTAAGTAAAGCTGGTTTAATACCCAAACACAAATGCATAATTGTACATCCTATCATCAACATTAATAAAAATTTAAATTAGTTTCTTTAGACAAGAAAAAAGAAACAATAATACCTAGCCAATATCATATAATTTATCTAAGCAAGAAAAAAATTAGCTAAGTACATATGAAGATTATGGAATCATAGAATAATATATATATATATATATATATATATATATATATATATATATATATATATATATATATATATATATATATATATATATATATATATATATATATATATATATATATATATATATATATATATCACCAAGTTCATATTAACTTGATGGCTCGTTGATCTAAAAAAGAAAGGATGGAGAGAGATCTAATATTCTGTACATTATGTGAGTTCAAGATATGGAAACAAATGGATGGTTTGGTTGCTATGAAGATGTAATAACCGTAATTCCGACGCGACGAACTTCAGCTAAAATTTTGAAAAATGAATTGTTTTGATCAATGTGGAGTCGCCACCAGATTTTTATTTAAGGAAAAAGATTTGGAAAAACCCTAACTTGAGGATGAGATCTAGGTTCGGGAGTCAATTACGAGAGGAAGATGTTGACACCCCACTCGCCCGTTCAAGGAGCAGTACCCTTTAAACTGAGTGTGTGATTTTTGAAAATGTTTGATCCCTTGATTAATGTGAGATAGATACTTGATGGAGGGTTATTTGACGGGACTTGATCTATGCTCCTACGTATTCCCCAGTGCAATGGGAAACTCAAGGCTTACGTAGTTCTAGTTTGTTTTGAAGGCTTAACCTTGAAAAGTGCTTGAAAGAATATTTGAAGATTTTGTTCTTTGAAAAAAGCTTTATTTTTAAGGGAGGATCTTTGGCCAGCTCATGCAGTCAGGCGGCTAAGGCGACACGGGGACCTATACGAACTACTAAATGTTGAACAACGGAAGTAAACGCAGTTCCCCATTTAGAGCTCATTGCGCGGACCTAGAATCCCAAAATATTAAAAAGAGATTTTAAAGTATTGAAGGGGACCTCGAGTCCCACTCATGCACAAGGCAGGGCGGCTAAGGCGGCATGGGGACCTATACGAACTACTAAATGTTGAACAGCGGGTAAAACGCGGTTCTCCATTTAGAGTCCATTAAATGAGACTTGAAAATCTAAAATACTTGGAAAAAGATTTTTAATTTTTGAAAGAAAAGAAATAATTTTCAAACATTGTTGATCCTTTGAAAAAGAGAAAGCCCAAATCTAATGGAAGAAACTCACTTTAGCAATTTGAGGCAACAAGGGTTTTAACGTAATTTTTTGACAATTACGGGATTATTTATAGCTTAATTAGGAGTTTTAAGTGTCTTATGATTTATTTAGGAGGTTTGGACCTTTTGTAACTCATTTAGAAATTTTTAGAATTTCCTGAATTTTTTCATTTCCTAGAAGTTTTATTAATGAATTTCTTGATTTCTTGATTTTTTAATAATTTCTGAATTTCTGGAAATTTTTTTTTCTGTATTAATTTCTTATTTTCATGGAATTTTTTTTAATTTTTGATTTTCTGTAATTTTTTATTAATTTCTTATTTTCTGGAATTTTTTGATAATTTTTGTTTATTAATTTTGATTTTCTGTAATTTTTTATTAATTTCAGAATTTCTGGAAATTTTTTATTAATTTCTTATTTTCTGTAAATTTTTTTATTAATTTTTGATTTTCTGGAATTTTTTTTTTGATTTTCTGTAATTTTTTATTAATTTCTTATTTTTCTGGAATTTTTTGATTTTTTGAATTTCTGGAATTTTTTTGTAATTTTTTGTTTTTGTAGAATTTTTTATTAATTTCTTATTTTCTGTAATTTTTTTATTAATTTTTGATTTTCTGGAATTTTTTTTTTGATTTTCTGTAATTTTTTTATTAATTTCTTATTTTCTGGAATTTTCTGATTTTTTGAATTTCTGGAATTTTTATTAATTTTTGAATTTTGTAGAATTTTTTTATTAATTTCTTATTTTCTGTAATTTTTTATTAATTTTTTTGATTTTGTGGAATTTTTTTTTGATTTTTTTGAATTTCTGGAATTTTTTATTAATTTTTGAATTTTGTAAAGTTTTTATTAATTTCTTATTTTCTGTAATTTTTTATTAATTTTTTGATTTTCTATAATTTTTTTGATTTTACTGTAATATTTTATTAATTTCTTATTTTCTGTAACTTTTTTATTAATTTTTGATTTTCTGGAATTTTTTATTAATTTTTGAATTTTGTAAAGTTTATTTTGTAGATTTAAGGAATTTTGTTAATTTTTGGGATTTTAGGGGCTTAATTGTAATTAATGGAATATTTAGAGGGCAATTTGGAAATTTAGGCATTCTAGCGAGACATGTCTTATTGTAGGCAGATAGCATAATGCTTGGAGGTTCATTCATTTTTAGTATCGTATGGCTCCAAAACTTTGGTTATTCGCTCCTGACGGCGTCACATGAGGCTCTCGGGATATCAACATTCCTCGGCAAGTATTGGGCGCCTAAAATTGCCTTGCATGGGCGGGTCTTAGCCGTCGTCACATCGTACTCGCTTAACATCCGCAATGGCTCGGTGTGAGTGCGAACAAACGGTATTTTAGGTGGCAACTTGGTGACTTTTCGACATTCAAATTTCACAATACCACCCATTGAAAAGAGATGGGCTTTGATATTTGCATATGTTATGAATCAAGATTTTAATCATAACCATCAAGGGTTCAATTGATTGCTTCACAAAAATACGATTACTATGGTAAAGAAGTCCACCAGAATAAGCCAATTTAGGTTCAAACCATCTTCATCAGATACCATCCATGCTCGTTCACAGATTAATTGTGATACGCTATGCCTCGGGCTCATGCTAAGATACCCGATAAACCTTGAACAGTGAAGACAAAGAGATCTTACGCAAGGCGAATACCATTATGCTTGTTTCATGCATGTATCGGTCAACCCACACTAAATGTGGAGTTGGTCCATGAATTCACGAAACCCGCATGGATCTTGGATGGAAACAAAAGAACTTACGATTGGATACCCCAGGAGTTCATGATCAAACTTACTATCAGATGCAAATCAAGAATAAAAGCTAACAAACATAATTGGTTCTTGACTAGATTTTCACAACACCGATCACAAATTAACATGTAGTATTGTAATTCTTGCATATTCTAAACAAAACCACCTAATTCTTGAGTCAAAAATCATTAAAAGATCATGGCTTACCTGTATGACGTCGCTGCCTGGTGTGTGTCGAAATTTTTGTGCAGAACTTCAAGGAGCTTCTCTCCTCCTCCAACACGATCCTGGATTTTTCTGCAGTATGGTATCTCCGTGCTGTTGCAAAGAGCGGGGCACGAAATTTTGACACTCTCCCCAAAAGCTCTTTTTTTTTTTTTTTTGTTGCTAACGCTGCCCTTTATTTTCTCCTCCACTCCCCCGAAAACCCAACCTTTTTTTCAATTCCTTTTAATGTTTTTTGGCAAAAAAGTCCCCCTAACTCTTTTGTTTCTTCTCTTTTATTCTTGTTTATTTCAGATTTTAATATTATTTTTTTTATTTCTGTTTTTTAGTTTGTTTTAATTCTGTTTTTAATTTGTTTTAATTCTTTTTTTATTTGTTAATATTTTAATTTTCTGATTTTTTTTTTTTCAGATTTTTTGTTTTTTTCTCTTTAATATTTCATTTTTGTTTTTGATTTTAAAATCTGGTTTTCAGATTTTAGATTTTTGTTATTTTTATTCAGATTTTACTATATGATTCTTTTATGTTTGTCTTGATTATTATGTTTCTAAATTTTATTTTTGATTTTTAATTTTCTGATTTTTTAATTTCTTTTCGAATTTTATTTTTTGATTTTTGAATTCAGTTTTTGTTTTTTTACTTCATTTTAAATTCAGTTTTATTTTTTGTTTATTTATTTATTTTTCCAGATTTATTATTTTTCTTTTCTTTAGAACTTTTATTTTTTATTTCTTTTTTTGTTTTTTGTTTTTATTTCTAATTTCTAAAAACAAATTTTGTTTTTATGCAATTTTATTGTATTTTTTATTATTATATTATTTTTTATTTATTTTATTTCTATGTTTATTATATATATTTTTATCATCGTCTATTTCTCTGTTTGTCTGTTCATTTCTTTCTGTTTATTATTTTAACTTAGTATTAGTTTCTTAATTAATTTTATAATTGGGGGCCTCGGACATAATTGGGTGTTTACAGTTTGCCCCTCTTTACCTATTTTCTTATTAGATAATATGAGAAGTACTCTCTATATTATTGTGATAAGAAATGAGTAAAGACGTAAACAAATTATGTCCGAGGTAGGAATCCTGATAACCTCGAAGATACTACACCTTCAGGATTACAAAGTTTTCAACCTTATATGTGGAAAATCTTAAACACTGAACAAAGACGAGTCATACGAGGCTTGACCTCATATGCTGAGATGCTAAAATTACCGGAAAACAGAAATGGAGGACCTAACAGCATAGGCCCGAAAACAATAAACTAGATGGCAGCCTGACAACATAGGCCTGAAAAGCAGTAAATCTAAGCTAACTTGATGGTGGCTTGACAACATAGGCCTGAAAGCAGTAAATCTAAACTAGAGGGTGGCCTGACAACATAGGCCGGAAAGCAATAAATCTAAACTAGAGGGTGGCCTGACAACATAGGCCGGAAAGCAGTAAATCTAAACTAGATGGTGGCCTGACAACATAGGCCGGAAATCAGTAAATCTAAACTAGAGGGTGGCCTGACAACATAGGCCGGAAAGCAGAAATTTAAACTAGGTGGTGGCCTAACAACATAGGCCTGAAAAGCAGTAAACTAAGCTAGATGGTGGCCTGATAACATAGGCCTGAAAGCAGTAAATCTAAACTAGGTTGTGGCCTGACAACATAGGCCTGAAAGTACAGAAATTTAAACTTGAGGGGAATCCCGTTGTCGACGGGAAGAATGCAAATGAAATCCTGCTGTTGCCAGGATAAATGCAAACCTGCTTGACAGGTGGACATAAAATTAAACATACTTGAAGTCCTGTTGTTGACAGGAGAATGCAAATGAGATCCCACTGTTGCCGGGAAGATGCAAATGAAATCCTGCTGTTGCCAGGATAAATGCAAACCTACTTGACAGGTGGACAGAACAAATAAACATGCTTGAAATCCTGTTGTTGACAGGAGAATGCAAATGAGGTCCCGTTGTTGCCGGGGATATGCAAATGAAATCCTGCTGTTGCTAGGATAAATGCAAACCCGTTTGACAAAATGTAAAAATAGACATGCTTGAAGTCCCGTTGTTGACAGAGAATGCAAAATGAGGTCCCGCTTGTTGCGGGAAGATGCAAATGAAATCCTCTTGTTGCGGGATAAATGCAAACTCGCTTGGCCAGTGAGAAAAATAGACATGCTTGAAGTCCTGTTGTTGACAGGAGAATGCAAATGAGGTCCCGCTGTTACCGGGAAGATGCAAATGAAATCCTGCTGTTGCCAAGATAAATGCAAACCTACTTGACAGGTAACAGAAAAATAGACATGCTTGAAGTCCTGTTGTTGACAGGAGAATGCGAATGAGGTCCCGCTGTTGCCGGGAAGATGCAAATGAAATCCTGCTGTTGCCAGGATAAATGCAAACCTGCTTGACAGGTAACAGAAAAATAGACATGCTTGAAGTCCTGTTGTTGACAGGAGAATGCGAATGAGGTCCCGATGTTGCCGGGAAGATGCAAATGAAATTTTGCTGTTGCCAGGATAAATGCAAACCTGCTTGACAGGTAACAGAAAAATACATGCTTGAGGTCCTGTTGTTGACAGGAAAGATGCAAGCTTGCTAGACAGGAAAAAGGGAATGAAAGAAACTTGTTTAGACATGTAAAAGGAAAAAGATCTTGTTGTTGACAGGAAAGATGCAAAAAACTGCTAAAGCAGCAAATGGGAATGAAAGAAGCTGTTAAATGACATTGTAAAATGAATGATGCAAACTAACTTGCTAAGACGGGATGAATGTAGATAGACTCTTGACAAAACAAAGCCTGCTAGACAAGCAAAAGGAAAGATTGAAATCCTGTTAAGACAAAAAAACGAAAAGATCCTGTTGTTGACAGGAAAGATGCAAGCCTGCTAGACAGGCAAAGGAAAAGTAAGATGATCTGTTTAAAACAGGCGAAGTAAAAAGATGGAAACCTGTTAAGACAGGATAAATGCAGATGGACTCTTGACAGAAAAACAAGCCTGCCAGACCGGCAAAAGGAAAGATAAAAGCCTGTTAAGACAGGCAAAAACAAAAAGATCTTGTTGTTGACAGGAAAGATGCGAGCCTGCTGGACAGGCGAAGGAAAAGTAAGGTGATCTATACTAACTTGAGAGAATGGCCTGTTAGGGCAGGCGAAGCATGAATGGCCTGTTAAGACAGGCAAAGGAAAAAATGACAATAATCTATTAGGACAGGTATCGAAGAAAAACCCTGTTGTTGACAGGAAAGAAATGAGCCTGTTAAGACAGGCAGGAATCATGCAGAGGTCCTATTGTTGCCAGGGTGGAATGAAGATAGATACTTGATAAAGATGGCAGCCTGTTGATGCAGGCGAGAGAATTACCTGTGACGACAGGTATGGAAAATAATCTTGATGTGCCTTGGGGTGGCACGTGCAGAGGGGATATGGATTTCTTCATTAGCTACCCCAGACGACTTATTTTGAAAGTGTTCTTCTTGGATTAAAACAAATAGCTTATCCTACTATGGACCCGAAGGTTTTTAAGTACTTGACATTTTCTCTTGAAAAAAACTTGGGCGACCATTTTTCCCCAGTTTAGAGGATTCTTGATAATTGATGGATGTCTTTGATTTGAATGGAGTTTGGGCAAACATTTGCCCCAGTTTATGCCTCGACGAGATTGAAGATGAGTTTGTCTTGAATTTTTCTAGGCAGCTTTGCCCTATTGAACTTGATTGGAGTTGAGGAATTAAGGATTGCCTCAACTTGGGTTTTCTTGGGCAAATGTTTGCCCCAGTTTGGACTCGATCCAAAATCTGAGGATGACTTTAATTTGAACTTTTGTGGGCAAGCATTTGCCCTTGTTTGAACTTGATTTTGAATATGACCTCAAATTGAATTGTGTGGGCCAGTATTTGCTCCAGTTTGATTTTTCTGGCATTTGAGGAATCGAGGATTACCTCCACTTGAATTTTCTTGGGCAACTGTTCGCCCCAATCTTGTTCTTGGTTCAGAATTTGAAGATGACCTCAAATTAAAATTTTTGTAGGCAAGCGTTTGCCCCAGTTTGGACTTGATCCATGATCCCAAACTGTATTTTTGTGTGGGCAAGCATTTGTCGCAGTTTGAACTTGATTCGGTTTCAAATTATGATTGATTCGGAAAATTTAGTTTTGAAAAATGGGGTATGTAATGCTTGAATAAGGATGCTTTTGTGCTGTTTGAGTAAATGACAAGAATGCAATAATGATGTGGGGTTCTTATTTTGATGCTTGAAATATGTAAAAAATGATGCAGGATTTTTATTTTGATGCTTGAAATCCTTATTTGATGAAACAGATGTTATTGAATGCAAACCACGAAATGGTGTAAAATTTTGTTTCTCTTGATTTTTATTTGATTTTTCTAACACATCCTTCCTCGATAACTCCATAGTGGGTGTGAAAAGAATCAAGAATCAGGACAAGTTGGATTGGCTCAATTTCGGAGTTTTCTTGGTCAATTCTGTAAATTTGCTTTTGTCAGGATCTTTGAGGCCCAACAAAGGGTCGGTAAGATATTGAATAAGACACACTCCTTACGTCTTGATGGCGTTGTGGCTGGTAGGAAGATGAATCTTTGGGAGACAATCCTATTGTTTTGCAACGGTTGAGAATTCATCCGACTTGTCATGACTTTTCAAAATTAATATTTTTTTTTTCATTTTTCACATCTCTTTTGGCATGTGCGCTATCAAGGTGTGCGAGGTGATGCTGGAAAAAGAAGGAGATAGAGAATTTTGAGGTTGTATGTTTTAAGGTGGTGTACTTGAAAGGAAAAGATGATGAAAGGGGTGGGTTTGATTGCCCAAATGGAACCTTTTGATGAAAAATGCCAATGCTGCTTTTCATAATCTTGATTGTCAAATTAGCCAAACTTTGAGAAATGGAAAAATTTTGCCCCAGTTTTAGGAAGATATGAGGTGCAGAAATGTCATGTTGTCTTGGGATTCCTGGATTGACCTTAATTTTGCTTGGGTTGTTCTTTTGAGTTTTTAACCCAGCAGGTGTTTTGTTTTTCCCTGACTTTTGCCTAGGTCGCCCTTACGGGTTTTCAACCTAGCGAGTTTTTGTTTGATTATGCCCTATCTTTTTCCTAGGTCTCTTTTGAAGATTGTCGACCTAGCGGGCCTTCTGCTTGTGCCCTAACTTTTTCCTAGGTCGCCCTTACGGGTTTTCGACCTAGCGGGCCTTTTGCTTGGTTGTGCCCTAACTTTTGCCTAGGTCGTTCTTGAGGATTGCTGACCTAGTGGGCTTTTGTTTGATCGTGCCCTAACTTTTGCCTAGGTCTCTTTTGAAGATTGTCGACCTAGCGGGCCTTCTGCTTGATTGCGCCCTAACTTTTTCCTAGGTTGCCTTTACGGGTTTTCGACCTAGCGGGCCTTCTGCTTGATTGTGCCCTAACTTTTGTCTAGGTCTTCTTTGATGATTGTCGACCTAGCGGGCTCTTATATGATCCTGATTTTTGCTTGAATTGTTGTTGGAAACCGGCAAGACCTTTTCTGATCATGACTTTGTCGATTCATTATTTTGAACTTTAACCCTACTTTTGCCTGGATTATTTTTGGCTTTTAATCCAACAGGCTTCTCTTCTTCTTGAATTTTATGTTTCGACCTTACCTGGGCTCATTTTGGGCTTCCAATTCAGCGGATCTTTTCTTGCATCCCTAATTTTGCCTGGATTTAAACTTGGTTCCAGCGGGATATTTTTACTTTGAACGATGATCTAGAATCCCTAGTTGTTTATTCTGCTTCCTCATTGGGTTTTCCTCTTTTGAGTTTGATTAATCCGACGTTCAAGATTACTTATTACAGCACTGGCATCCTCACCAATTGGTATTTATTATTTTTGTGTAGGAATAAGAACTGGGCTGAGTGATGAAAATGATGATAAATTTTAGAAGTAAAGTCAAAATGTAAAGCGCGTGCTCAAGTAATATGAAAAATGTAACTTTTGCATTATTTATTGAGATTTATTTACAAAAGATTAACTTTGAAAAGTATGACAACTTTTTAGATGAGTATTCTCAATTTTGTACAAGGCAACATGTTGTGCTGCTCCCATCTCTTTCAGCTAGCCGATGGGCTCTCGTGATTTGGCAGCGGATTGCTTTCTGTGTTGGGAGCGAGCCTCCCAAAATCCAGCCATTTCGCATCAATCAGGCTTTGTACCTTTCGCTTCAACGCTAGGCAATCCTCAGTAGAGTGGCCGATGAACCTTGCATGGTAATCGCATCTGGCGTTTGCATCATACCATTTAGGATATGGTGGCTCTTGAGGCTTTAGAGAATAAGGTGCAACCAGAGAGTTTTGAATCAACCGAGGTAGCAGCTCGGTGTAGGAGATTGGAATAGGGTCAAATTGGACGAGCTTCCTCTCCTTTTTCTGGCTTTGATTGGTATTTTGGCTCATGGCTTGTGTTTGGGCTGTATATGGTGTTGGTGGTCGGACTTGTGTCGGATAGTTGTAAGTAGGAGGGTATGGTGTTTGGTAGGTGTTGGCAATGTAAGGATATGGTATGTAGGATGCGTATGGTGTATATGGTGGTGGTCGAAAGCCAGCTGGACCATACTGTGCCATTTGAGGAGCGTATTGCCCTTGATTAGAAGCCACATTGCAGGTTTCTCCTGTCTTTTTCTTCCCAGGTCTGGTGGAAGTATTGACTGTCCCCGTAGGCCTCTGCGCGATCTTTCCACGGCGCATACCACCTTCGATCCTTTCTCCAATGATGACAACATCGGAGAAGCTAGAAGTTATACTGCCAATCATCTTGTCATAGAAAGGATCTTGGAGTGTGTCCACGAACATGCTAACCAATTCCCTTTCGGATAAGGGAGGTTGTACTTGAGCAGCTAGCTCCCGCCAGCGTTGGGCGTACTGCTTGAAGGACTCTTCTCCCTTCTTGGCCATATTCTGGAGCTGCGTCCGATCAGGAGCCATCTCCGTATTATACTGATACTGCTTTGTGAAAGCCTCAGCAAGGTCTCTCCATGAACAGATGTGTGTCCGCTCCAGTTGAGTGTACCGGTTGCTTGGCCCACTGTTGTCTGTCTTAAAGAAATGGATGAGCAGCTTCTCATCGTAGGTACATGCAGACATCTTCCTGCAGTACATAGTAAGGTGTTTCTTTGGACAACTGGTTCCTTGATATTTCTCGAATTCAGGAACCTTGAATTTGGGAGGGATGACCACATCTAGTACTAAGCACAAATCAGATGCATCTTTGGCTTCATAAGCGTTTCCCTCAATTGCCCCGATCCTGTCCTCTAGACCCTTCCATTTTTCTGTATCCTCAGTTGAAGGATGGCTTGGGTATTCCTCAGGCATGTGGTAGGGATGAGAAGATGGTATGTATACAGGGCGAGGCCCTTGGGTGAACATAGGATGCATTCTCCCAACGGCTGCTTGGTTTGGAGGTAGGTTATGTGTTTGGGTTTGTGTTTGGGCTTGTGTTTGGGTGTATGAGGGTGCATGCCCATGAGGATACCCATAACAAACTCCTTCAGTTGGCGGAGGCATAGTTAATGGCGAAGGGTTTTGTGGAGTGAACCCAGGAGGATATGACGGGTCTGTGGGTTCTCCCAGAGATTCCTTCTGTTTTGACAATTGGATGGCCTCCATCAGCTTGGCCATCTGCTCCTTTAGAGTCTTGACCTCATTTCTCAATTCCTCATTTTGTCTCTCCAGCTCATCCATGATTCTTGATTGTGCTCGAGTTCTATAAGGATGTCAAGGAAGCTGTCTTTCTCTAATTTTTCTGTTAAAGTTAAAATTAATTTTTGAGAAATAGTTTGAATGAAAAAATCATGATTGATAAAGATGTTGATGCAAAATGAGTATGAATGTGTGGAACGATTTTTGAAATCTTTCTTTTTGATGATAAATTTATGAATGGATGAATGCATGCTATGCACAAATAACTTTAGAGGCTTTTGACTATTTTGAAAATAAATCAGAGTTGCTTTATTTATTCATCCTTGATTTTTAACAATTTTATGTTTTTAGGAGTTTTGGTATTTTTTATTTTGCTGGAAAAACCTTTAGTTTTGTTTAGAAAAACTTTTTAGTTTTGTTGGAATCTTTCTAGAAAACGTTCTTTAGGTTTTCAATATTTCATCTTTTTATATTTTCAGAAACATTTTCCATAATCTTTTTATTCTTTATAACATTTTTCAAGCTTTCTTTTAAATCTTTTTATGTTTTCAATATTTTTAAAAGATTATTTTCCTAATTTTCCTATTTCTAAAACATCCTTTTTGTTTTCTTGGAAAATATTTTCAAAATATTTTCTAATTTTTCCTAGGAATTTTCTCCTTCTATTTTGGTTTGCTTGACTTTTATCTTGATTTGATTTTTGTATCCCCAATTGTAGCCTTCAAATCTCTTGTATCTTGAAAGGGATGTGTGTGCCCTCTTTGCTTCTTATCTTACCCGTCCTAAGGGTCTAAGGCTTTTTATATGAACCTCTCAAAGGTGGTTAGTAATCCTAAGGTGTAGAGGTCACTAGAGCCAAGTTCCAGTCCATAATGCTTGCCACAACAGTAGAAGTAGCCATTAGTTGTGGGGCATTATGAATAGGACGCACTCTAGCTAGGAGTTTCATGATAGCCACACAGGACGTAGGCCCCAGCGTGAAATCACTAGATCCCTCTATCCTAGGTAGCACTCAGACCCGGGTATAGGGCCCCACTCATGATGGAATGCATATGCAAAGTGTGGAGGGCACACAATGTTATTGGGATACCTGCCATTGGGGAACTTACACAGATATATAGCAATTTATTGTTTCTCTATCCTAGGGTGTAGAGAGAGTAAACAAATAATAAAACAAGAATAAATCAACAAATAAATAACATGCAATAATTAAATCATGCACATGAACAGTGAAGGGATCAACTATAATGAACACTCAAATAAATGGGCTTGACTCTCTAGGTTCCCCAGTGGAGTCGCCATCTGTCGCAACCATAATTCCGACGAGACGACGGACTCGCTAAAATTTTGAAAAATGAATTAATTTGATAGAAGTGGAGCCGCCACCAAATTTTTATTTAAGGGAAAAATATTTGGAAAAAACCCTGACTCGAGAATGAGCTTCTAAGTCCGGGAGTCGGTTACAAGTAGGGAAGGTGTTAGGCACCCTACTCGCCCGTTCCGAAGAACGGTACCCTTAAACTGAGTGTGTGAATTTGAAAATTGTTTGATCCCTTTAATTAGTGTGAAAAATATTTACTTGATGGAGGTTAGCCTGACAGGACTTGATCCTGCTCCTACGTATTCTCCGGTGCAATGGGAAATTCAAGGCTTACGTAGTTCTAGTTTGATTTGAAGGCTTGACCTTCGAAGATGCTTGAAAAAAGAGTATTTGAAGATTTTGATTTGTGGGAGGGGTCTTTGGTCCACTCATGCACAAGACCCGAGACGGCTAAGGCAGCACAGGGACCTATACGAACTACTAAATGTTGAACAGTAGGTAGACCGCCAGTTCCCCATTTAGAGTCCATTGCGTGAGACCTAGAATCCCAAATATAAAGAAAAAAAGAGTTTTTTTTTAAGTATTAGAAGAGGACCTCAAGTCCACTCATGCACAAGGCCCGAGGCGGCTAAGGCAGCACGAGGACCTATATGAACTACTAAATGTTGAGCAGCAGGTAAACCGCCAGCTCTCCATTTAGAGTCCATTGCGTGAGACATAAAGATCCCAAAATATTTAGAAAAAGATTTTTAAATTTCTGAAAAAGGGATAATTTGCAATTGACGTTGATCCTTGAATAAAAGAAAGCTCAAATTTCATTTTTTGACTTTTAGGGCAATTGAGATTTTCTTTGACAATTAAGGGATTGTTTTGAACTTAATTAGGAGTTTTAAGTGTCTTATGATTTTTTAAGAATTTTAGAATTTTTGTGACTCATTTAGAAATTTTTAAAATTTTATGAATTTATGGGTTTTTATTAATTTTTATTGATTTTTGGAATTTTTGTTAATTTTTGGAATTTTTGATTAATTTATGTGTTTTTATTAATTTTGTGTTTTTATTAATTTTTCTGAAATTTTATTAGTTTTTATTAATTTTCTGGAATTTTTAGAACTTATTAATTTTCTGAAATTTTTAGAATTTTTATTCTTTTTCTGGATTTTTTAGAATTTTATTAATTTTCTGGATTTTTTAGAATTTTTTATTATTTTTTGGATTTTTTAGAATTTTTTATTATTTGCTGGACTTTTTAATATTTTTATTATTTTCTGGATTTTTTTAGAATTTTTTTAAATTTCTGGAATTTTTATTATTTTTTGAATTTTTGAAATTTTTATTATTTTTTGAATTTCTGGAATTTTTATTATTTTTTGAATTTCTGGAATTTTTTATTATTAATTTTCTGGAATTTTTATTATTTTTTGAATTTATGGAATTTTTATTATTTTTTGAATTTATGGAATTTTTATTATTTTTTGAATTTTCGGGGGTAAAATGGTAATTACGGGTTATGGGGTAGAATAGTTGATTTATAAAAGAGAATTAATTTTGAAATTAAAATTTTGTATGGTCTGGGATTCAAACTCCATCTCCCCTCGTATAACCTCTGAGTGACTTACCATCTAGACCAAACTTCAATTTATATCCTAGTGTATCACTTTAGGATACATGACACAAGGGGAGTAGATTGGTTTTAATCAAACAGACGCCCCACCTTCTTTGACTACATCGTACCATTTTGTATGGGATTGAATTTACATCGGGGTGCTTAATTCGGAGAGAAAAAAAAAACTACACCAACTAGTTTGAAATTGATCTTAAAAAGGTATAGAGAAGCGTTTGACTCAACAGTGAATATTAGATAGGAACTTCTAAGTGGCATGGCATGCAAGGCATGCGACATGCAGTGAATTGATATACAACAGTGAATATCAAATTACAATATGCAACGTGCCGTGAATTGACATAAAATACAATGTTAAATTGAAATTTATGATATGTTTAGTATGCCACGTGCAATGCATTATTAAGTTGAATTTTTATGCACGCTGTGGCAACTTATGGTCAAGTTATCCAAACCTTGTCGATACACCGAGATGTAAAAAATGACGCGATCAGATCAAGATTCAGACTAGGCCTCTAGCTACCGATTTAGCATAGGCTTTGTTTCTTTTGTAAGCATCCATGACGATTCGTAACTTGCTATGAATAAGTGTATGCAATCATGCATGAGTGCTAGGAACGTATCTTAGGCCAAAGAGACCCTCTTATTCAATATCATAAATTCAAGTGATTCAAGAATGTAAACAACAAGAACTAATTATCATTCACAAGCCCTTATATCCACATTCAAATTTTATTCCAATACACATAATCACGCGGTTCTACTTTCGCGCTATTCTCAATTTTGGGTGAGAAAGCTGGACCCGTATATGGTAGACGCGATGCGAGGCATGTAGTTTGATGGAGATTGCCGTTTCCTGGTAGGGTACCATGATGAACGATGGTGCCATTGCTTTGGGTGACAACTTCCTGAGGAAGACCGAGCTCCCCCTCTCGCTTTTTCTGAATTCCTCCCGGGTGGAAAAGCAAGATCCTCTTTTCTTTATCGTCTCTTTCCCGTGCCTCTAGGGACCAAGAAGAGCTAACCTCCGTAAGGCTCTTCAACGAACTTCCCTTTCTTTTCTAAAAAAACCCCCTTTTTTTTTCTTTTGTTCGTTTTTATATCTTCCTTTTTAATTTTCTATTTTTATTAATTTCAGATTTTATTAATTAGTTTTTTAGCTTTTTCTTTTAAATTTTTTTAATTTCTTCTCCTTTTTATTGTTTTCCTTTTAATTTGTATTAATATCTATTTTTTTACTTTTTATATGTGTATATTTTTACCGTTTTTTATTTTATTTTATTTTATATAAAAAAAAGCTTCATTATTTGTTAAAATTTTGTTTCGTTTTGATTTTAAAATATTGTTGCCTTCTCAACTCTTTTAAAACTTATTATTATTATTTTTTATTTTTCCCAAAATTATTTTCTGACTTTTTAATTTTCTTTTCCAGAATTTTATTTTTATTTTCAAATTTTTAGATTTTTGTTATTTTTTTGAAGATTTTTTAATTTTTTTTTGTTTCTGTTATTTATTCTTTAAATTTGCATTAGTTTCTTGATTAATTTTAATTATTGGGGGAGGGCCTCGGACATAAACTAGTGTTTAGCTTTTTGTCCATCTTTACTCATTTTCCTACTTCCCTAAGAGAAATGATTCTCTGAATTATCGAGGTAGGAAATGAGTAAAGACGTGAACACTTTATGTCCGAGGCAAGCTCTTTCGAGGCGATCTGAAAGCAATACTAGAAGCCTTGAGCTTAAAGTGATGGCCGGCGGATGGCGATTGAAGGATCTTACTGGTTTCATGCACCGATAGGGTTTAAATATGCAACGCTTGAGGGTATAGCCTAATTAGGCTAAGTGAAATGAGCAAAGGCCTGTTAGGACAGGCGCGGAAGGTCATGGGTTTGCTTGTTATGACAAGCAAGGGCAAATGAAAGGGCTCGCTAAAACAAATAATCGCAGTAAAAGAAATGGCCCATTGCGATGTGCCCGCCTAAGAAAGTGACTTATTTGAGACTGGCAAGCATGCAAGAACTAAAATGTGAAATATGTACAAGTTGGCCTGACAACATAAGTCGCAGGTGCAGAATCTTAAAACATGCAATGGCCTGACAACATAGGCCAGAAAGCAAGAAACTAAACTAAGTGACGGCCTGACAACATAGGCCTGAAAGCAATAGACTAAACTAGATGGTGGCCTGACAACATAGGCCATGATGCAGAAAATCTAAACTATATGTCGGTCTGCCAACATAGGCCTGAAAGCAAGAATCTAAACTGAGGGTGGCCCGACAACATAGGCCCGAAAGCAGAAATCTAACTACATGGCGGCCCGACAACATAGGCCCGAAGCAAGAACGAAATAGAGGGTGGCCCGACAACATAGGCCGGAAAGCAAGAATCTAAACTAGAAGGTGGCCCGACAACATAGGCCCCAAAGAATCTAAACTACATGGTGGTCGACAACATAGGCCCGAAAGCAAGAAATCTAAGCTCTGAGCACATGGCGGCCTGAAAACATAGGCCTGAAAGCAATAAATCTAATATACATGGCGGCCTGACAACATAGGCCTGAAAGCAGTAAATCTAAGCTATCTAAGCTACATGGTGGCCTGACAACATAGGCCTGAAAGCAGTAAATCTAAGCTACATAGGGGCCTCGACAACATAGGCCTCGAGCGCAACTAAGCTACATGGCGGCCTAACAACATAGGCTTGAAAGTGGTAAATCTAAGCTACATGGCGGCCTCACAACATAGGCCTGAAAGCAGTAAATCTAAGCTACATGGCGGCCTGACAACATAGGCCCGAGCAAGAACTAAGCTACATATGGCTCGACAACATAGGCCCGGAAGCAGTAAATATAAGCTACATGGCGGCCTGACAACATAGGCCTGAAAGCAGTAAATATAAGCTACATGGCGGCCTGACAACATAGGCCTGAAAGCAGTAAATCTAAGCTAGATGAGGCCTGACACTATAGACCATGATGCAAAAATCTAAACTTGATGAGGCCCGACAACATAGGCCATGTTGCAGAAATTAAAACTTGATGGTGGCCTGGCAATATAGGCCATGATGCCGAAATTTAAACTGGATGGTGGCCTGACAACATAGGCCATGATGCAGAAATTAAAACTTGATGGGAACCCCGTTGTTGACGGGAAGAATGCAAATGAAATCCTGCTGTTGCCAAGATGAATGCAAACCTGCTTGACAGGTGAATGAAAATTAAACATGCTTGAAGTCCTGTTGTTGACAGGAAAATGCAAATGAGGGAATCGTGCTGTTGCCAGGATAAATGCAAACCTGCTTGACAGGTGGACAAAAAATTAAACGCGCTTGAAGTCCTGTTGTTGACAGGAGAATGCAAATGAAGTCCCGCTATTGCCGGGAAGATGCAAATGATGAAATCCTGTTGTTGCCAGGATAAATGCAAATGAGGGAATCCTGCTGTTGCCAGGATAAATGCAAACCTGCTTGACAGGTGGATAGAAAATAAACGTGCTTGAAGTCCTGTTGTTGACAGGAGAATGCAAATTAGATCCCGCTGTTGCCAGGCAGATGCAAATGATGAAATCCTGCTGTAACGCAAAAAGGATTTGGATCCTCCCTCTAACATGAAAAATTCATGTTCACGAATCTTACAGTACGTCATTTGTTATATTAAGAAGTTCATCAACGATGTAAAATTTAATGCATATTCATCTTTCACTTTCAGCAAAAGCTCACCAAATCAGTTCTAGGCTGCAACTTCATTTCATGCGCCAAACCAACCTCTCTTTCTTTCATGCTACTGAGAGGAAATTACAAATAACATCATCTTTCGTTACAAAATTCTTCAGCCTCACCTTGACATTTAATTCTCCAATGTCAATCTATATCTAATTTATGTGGTCCAAAAGAAACCAATGAATCAGATTTGATGAAGGCAAATGATGCGCTCGCCATAATATCAAATAAAAATTTATCTAAACGATGGATATATGACCTTTATATAGGGCTCGAACATACGTGAGTGTTGGAACTTGAACTAAGATAGGATGATCAACCCATAAAAGTAATTTGATTTTAAAATGATATAAATATGAAATCGTCACCAAACATTATTTTTATAGCAAAAATATTTAAAAAATTTTAAAATAAAGAAATCTAGATTCAGAATAAATTACAAACATGAAAGTCATGCTAGATCCTGCTTTGCCTATTTTAAAAGATATATCTAAAATTAATATGTAGTTTTAAAATAATTTAGAAAAAAAATTATTTGATTCCTTTTAATATAAATATTAAATATTTAAATAATATAAAAATATTGTATTTATTTATATATGTAAAAAAATAAAATAAAGTATATATAGAAAATAGTCTCGATATATTGCTTAATATGATAAAAAATTCAAGGTTATGTAGTTTTATTTATTTCGTTTGTTTATAAAATAAATTGATAATATTTTAAAGAAATTCTACTTAAAATTAAAACTTTGGAAAGATGATTTTAATTAGAAAATAACAATTTAAAATTTTGGAAGGTTTTTTTTAAAAATTAAAATTAAAATTTGGAAATATGATTTTAGTTAAAAAATAAAAATTTAAAAATTTTGGAAAGATTTTTCTTAAAAATTAAAATTTGGATAGATTACTTTCTTGATTTAATTTGAAGAAGAAATTTTTGAAAAAAGATTTGAATGGTTTTGGAGGATTAATTTTTAATGAATTATGAATTATGAATTATTCCAAATTAAATAAGAAGATATATTTTTATTTTTATATTTAATTCTCTAAATCCACATATGCATCGGTTTAAAATAATAGATAATTGAGTTGTAAATTCTTACGATTTCAAAAATACATGATGGTAGAGAATGCTAGACACAAATTTAAGATCTATTGCATAAGATTTAGAGCTAAAACTTATTTATTAAATAATAAAATATTAATTTTTTAAATTGAATATAACTCAAAATAATATATGCACAAAGTTTAATATAACAAACGGTTGCACTATAAACCTATATGATTCCGAAAAATATAAATGATATTGACAACTATACACTTATATTTTAAGATTTGCTGCTCGAGATCTAGAATTAAAATTTATTATTAAATAATAAAATATTTAATTTTTTAGATTAAAAATATCTCAAATCCATGTATAGACCCGGTTTAAGATAAAAGATGGTTGCATTGTAAAATTTTACTGTTCTAAAAGTATGAATGATACATAGGACTATACATTTATAATTTAAGATCTGTTGTTTGACATCAAAAATTAAAATGTATGTTTAAATAATAAAATATTTAATTTTTTAAATTGCTAATATTTCAAATCCATACATGCACGAAATTTAAGACAACAAATGATTGCACTATAAACTTTTAAGCTTGCAACAATATGTAATGATAGAGAACACTACACACAAATTTAGTATTGTTTTTCGAGATCCAGGATTAAAATTTATTTATTAAATAACAAAATAATTTTTTAAATTACAAATATTTCAAATCCACATATACACATGGTCTAAGATAATAAACGATTGTACTATAAATTCTTACGATTCAAAAAATATATGATGGTAGAGAATGTTACACGCACAAATTTAGGACTTGTTGGTTAAGATCTTACATAAAGTTTGTTATGAAATAATAAAATTTTTAATTTTTAATTTTTAAATTAAAAATATCCCAAATCTATATATGTGTGAGATTTAAGACAACAAATGATTTTACTATAAACTCTAACGATTCCAAAAATATGTGATGGTAAAGAATGTTACACACAAATTTAAGATTCACTGCATAAGAACTAAGAAAGAAATTTATTTATTAAATAATAAAATACAATTTTTTAAATTAAAAATATCTTATATTCATATATGCACATGATTTAAGACAACAAATAGTCTCATTATAAGCCTTTACAATTGCAAAATTATGTGATGGTAGAAAATGCTATATACACAAATTTATGGTTTATTACATGGAATTTAAAATTAAAATTTATTTAAAAGAATCGATAAGTAGATAAATTTAAATTTATGATGAGTGTATGATTTCACTATAAGCCTTTACGATTATAAATATATGATAGTAGAAAATGCTATATACACAAATTTATGATTTATTACATAAAATTTAGAATTAAAATTTATTTTAAAAAATATATATAAGTAGGTAAATTTAATTAACAAAATAAAAAAATCAAAAATTACAAATAGCATTCACAAAATATTAGAAAAATAAAGAGGAATTAAAACCATATTTTTAAGATAAAGAATAATAAATTGAAGATAAGGATAATAGACTAAGAATCATATAAATATTAAATAATATAAAATACAACTACCACTAATTAGCACTATTATTATATATTTACGATAATTACATAAAAATTTAGCTTAAGTAAAGCTGGTTTAATACCCAAACACAAATGCATAATTGTACATCCTATCAACATTAATAAAAATTTAAATTAGTTTCTTTAGACAAGAAAAAAGAAACAATAATACCTAGCCAATATCATATAATTTATCTAAGCAAAGAAAAAATTAGCTAAGTACATATGAAGATTATGGAATCATAGAATAATATATATATATATATATATATATATATATATATATATATATATATATATATATATATATATATATCACCAAGTTCATCTTAACTTGATGACTCGTTGATCTAAAAGAAAGGATGGAGAGAGATCTAATATTCTGTGTACATTATGTGAGTTCAAGATATGGAAACAAATGGATGGTTTGGTTGCTATGAAGATGTCGCAACCGTAATTCCGACGAGACGACGAACTCGCTAAAATTTTGAAAAATGAATTGTTTTGATCAATGTGGAGTCGCCACCAGATTTTTATTTAAGGGAAAAAGATTTGGAAAAACCCTAACTTGAGGATGAGATCTAGGTTCGGGAGTCGATTACGAGAGGGGAAGGTGTTAGGCACCCCACTCGCCCGTTCCAAGGAACGGTACCCTTTAAACTGAGTGTGTGATTTTTGAAAATGTTTGATCCCTTGATTAATGTGAGATAGATACTTGATGGAGGTTAGCCTGACAGGACTTGATCCTGCTCCTACGTATTCCCCGGTGCAATAGGAAACTCAAGGCTTACGTAGTTCTAGTTTGTTTTGAAGGCTTGACCTTCGAAAGTGCTTGAAAGAGAATATTTGAAGATTTTGTTCTTTGAAAAAAGCTTTATTTTTGGGAGGGATCTTTGGCCCACTCATGCACAAGGTCCGAGGCGGCCAAGGCAGCACAGGGACCTATACGAACTACTAAATGTTGAACAACAGGTAAACCGCCAGTTCCCCATTTAGAGCTCATTGCGTGAGACCTAGAATCCCAAAATATTAAAAAAAGAGATTTTTAAAGTATTGAAGGGGACCTCAAGTCCACTCATGCACAAGGCCCGAGACGGCTAAGGCAGCACAGGGACCTATACGAACTACTAAATGTTGAACAAAGAAAAACCGCCGCCTCCATTTAGAGTCCATTGCGTGAGACTTGAAAATCCTAAAATACTTGGAAAAAGATTTTTTAATTTTTGAAAGAAGAAATAATTTTTCAAACATTGTTGATCCTTTGAAAAAGAGAAAGCCCAAATCTAATGGAAGAAACTCACTTTAGCAATTTGAGGCAACAAGGGTTTTAACGTAATTTTTTAACAATTACGGGATTATTTATAGCTTAATTAGGAGTTTTAAGTGTCTTATGATTTATTTAGGAGGTTTAGACCTTTTGTAACTCATTTAGAAATTTTTAGAATTTCCTGAATTTTTTATTCATTTCCTAGAAGTTTTATTAATGAATTTCTTGATTTCTTGATTTTTTAATAATTTCTGAATTTCTGGAAATTTTTTATCAATTTCTTATTTTCATGGAATTTTTTTTAATTTTTGATTTTCTGTAATTTTTTATTAATTTCTTATTTTCATGGAATTTTTTATTTTTTGTAATTTTTTATTAATTTCTTATTTTCTGGAATTTTTTTGATTTTCTGTAATTTTTTATTAATTTCTTATTTTCTGGAATTTTTTGATAATTTTTGTTTATTAATTTTGATTTTCTGTAATTTTTTATTAATTTCTGAATTTCTGGAAATTTTTTATTAATTTCTTATTTTCTGTAATTTTTTTATTAATTTTTGATTTTCTGGAATTTTTTTGATTTTCTGTAATTTTTTATTAATTTCTTATTTTCTGGAATTTTTTGATTTTTTGAATTTCTGGAATTTTTTTGTAATTTTTTGTTTTTGTAGAAGTTTTTATTAATTTCTTATTTTCTGTAATTTTTTTATTAATTTTTGATTTTCTGGAATTTTTTTGATTTTCTGTAATTTTTTATTAATTTCTTATTTTCTGGAATTTTCTGATTTTTTTGAATTTCTGGAATTTTTTATTAATTTTTGAATTTTGTAGAATTTTTTATTAATTTCTTATTTTCTGTAATTTTTTATTAATTTTTGATTTTCTGGAATTTTTTGATTTTTTTGAATTTCTGGAATTTTTTATTAATTTTTGAATTTTGTAGAAGTTTTTATTAATTTCTTATTTTCTGTAATTTTTTTATTAATTTTTGATTTTCTGGAATTTTTTTGATTTTCTGTAATTTTTTATTAATTTCTTATTTTCTGTAACTTTTTTATTAATTTTTGATTTTCTGGAATTTTTTATTAATTTTTGAATTTTGTAGAAGTTTATTTTGTAGATTTAAGGAATTTTGTTAATTTTGGGATTTTAGGGGCTTAATTGTAATTAATGGAATATTTAGAGGGCAATTTGGAAATTTAGGCATTCTAGCAGTACATGTCTTATTGTAGGCCCAGTAGCATAATGCTTGGAGGTTCATTCATTTTTAGTATCTCGTATTGGCTCCACAAAACTTTGGTTATTCGCTCCACGACAGCGTACATGAGGCTCTCGGGATATGCTGTTCCTCTGGCAAGTATTGGACGCCCTAAAATTGCCTTGCATGGAAGCGGGTCTTAGCCACGTCACATACGTACTACGCTTAACATCACAATAGCTCGGTGTGAGTGCAAACAAAAGCAGTATTTTAGGTGGCAACTTGAACTGACTTTTCGACATTCAAATTTCACAATACCACCCATTGAAAAGAGATGGAAGCCTGATATTTGCATATGTTATGAATCAAGATTTTAATCATAACCATCAAGGGTTCAATTGATTGCTTCACAAAAATACGATTACTATGGTAAAGAAGTCCACCAGAATAAGCCAATTTAGGTTCAAACTATCTTCATCAGATACCATCCATGCTCATTCACAGATTAATTGTGATACGCTATGCCTCAGGGCTCATATGCTAAGATACCAATAAACCTTGAACCCGTCTGTAGACAAAGAGATCTTCCGCAGTTTTAATACCATTATGCTTGTTTCATGCATGTATCAGTCAACCCACACTAAATGTGGAGTTGGTCCATGAATTCACAGAAACCACGTGGATCTTGGATGGAAACAAAGAATTTACAGTTGGATACCCCAGGAGTTCATGATCAAACTTACTATCAGATGCAAATCAAGAATAAAAGCTAACAAACATAATTGGTTCTTGACTAGATTTTCACAACACCGATCACAAATTAACATGTAGTATTGTAATTCTTGCATATTCTAAACAAAACCACCTAATTCTTGAGTCAAAAATCATTAAAAGATCATGGCTTACCTGTATGACGTCGTCGCCGGTGTGTGTCGAAATTTTTGTGCAGAACTTCAAGGAGCTTTCTCCTCCTCCAACACGATCCCCGGATTTTTCTCTCGGTATGGTATCTCCGTGCTCAGCTGCAAGAACGGGGCCTGGAATTTTGACACTCTCCCCAAAAGCTCTTTTTTGTTGCTAACGCTGCCCTTATTTTCTCCTCCACTCCCTGGAAACCCAACCTTTTTTTCAATTCCTTTTTCTGTTTTTTTGGCAAAAAGTCCCCCTAACTCTTTCTGTTTCTTCTCTTTTATTCTTGTTTATTTCCAGATTTTAATATTATTTTTTTTATTTCTGTTTTTTATTTTGTTTTAATTCTGTTTTTTAATTTGTTTTAATTCTTTTTTTATTTGTTAATATTTTAATTTTCTGATTTTTTTTTATTTCCAGATTTTTTGTTTTTTCTCTTTAATATTTCATTTTTTGTTTTTGATTTTAAAATCTGTTTTTCAGATTTTTAGATTTTTGTTATTTTTATTCAGATTTTACTATATGATTCTTTTATGTTTGTCTTGATTATTATGTTTCTAAATTTTATTTTTGATTTTTAATTTTCTGATTTTTTAATTTCTTTTCCAGAATTTTATTTTTTGATTTTTGAATTCAGTTTTTCTGTTTTTTTTTTACTTCATTTTAAATTCAGGTTTTATTTTTTGTTTATTTATTTATTTTTCCAGATTTATTATTTTTCTTTTCTTTAGAACTTCTATTTTTTATTTCTTTTTTTGTTTTTTGTTTTTATTTCTAATTTCTAAAAACAAATTTTGTTTTTATGCAATTTTATTGTATTTTTTATTATTATATTATTTTTTATTTATTTTATTTCTATGTTTATTATATATATTTTTATCATCGTCTATTTCTCTGTTTGTCTGTTCATTTCTTTCTGTTTATTATTTTAACTTAGTATTAGTTTCTTGATTAATTTTATAATTGGGGGCATCGGACATAATTGGATGTTTACAGAAGATCAATGATGATGGTGTTCTATGATATATGGATGAGGTTTCCTTTTTGCTGGATGATATGTTGAGAGAAAAGGAAAGAAAGAGTCTCTTAAGCTAGCTTGAAAAAGGCTCCCAATTTTTCAATGTCTAGATGATATGGTGGGTGAGAGAAATGTGGGTCTCGTTAGTTCCACTAAGAAATATAAAAAATATGGTGTTGATTCATGTGAATATATGGAGGAACTGAGAGATAGAGATGTGATTTTTATTCATCCATGAGGTTTATGTATGGATGCTAGGTTAGGAGAAAGAAACTCAGAATAGATGTTGACGAGGTTTGTTGTGTTGTTCTGTGTTGATGGAGGAATGGTTTTGATTCTTGAATCCGTATAGTTGCTGATCATGAGGCTTATTACTGTAGGATTATAAGATGTTTGCATTGTAGTGGAATAAAAAGTAATCCAATTTTTTTGTTATGTGTTTAAAATTTATTTAAAAATATACATAATGAAAATATGCATACCTAGAATAATGTAGTCTTTAAAATTTTCTCTTCGATAGTGCAAAAAACCTATACATATTCACACTGAGACTAAGTCCTTGCGATCAAAATTTTGACAAAGTAAAGGTCATATATTGAAGAAAGCCTATGAAATATTCTAAAGATGGGTATAAAAGTGTGAGAGACTATTATTAAGAATAATATGTTGTGTATTGTTGTGGTTCTTATATTTTTTCACTATACTCCCACATTGCTTTATATAGACGTCAAAAGTCTATCTTTATCATATATTTCTATCAGTCAAATATAAAACTGATTAGAAGATATGTTAATTAGTTATGAAACCGCCTAAAAGATATATTAGTCAGTTATGAAACTAACTAGAAGATATGCAACACTCTTATTCTTTTTTTGTTAATGTTATCATGATGATGCAACCAACTATTTATTCAATATTCAAAATTTAAATTTTAGAACTCAAAATTCAAAATTTCAAAATTTGAAATTTGTCAGTTTTAATTTTATTCAAAATAAAATTAAAGTTTCTTCAATATCATATTATTTTATTTCCAGTGCTAGCGAAGAATATAATAATATTTCATTTGGGTAAAATATTATTTATTTGATTAAATTAAATTCTCTAGTTTATTTAATTCAAATAATAATTTCATTATTCTCTAACAAGGATTGAAACACTTGTTAGTGTGTGACCCTATTCGTTCAATACTAAACTGGTAGCAAATTAGTCACACTAATTTACCAATCGTGTTTGGTTTGTTTTTGGGTTGATGACCCATATGTAGATCTTGTGATTACACTAGAAATTATTACACTCTTACCTCCTTAACCTTGCCTGGTGAGGAAGTTATCCTCCGATTTTGGCATAAAGTTATTTTCCTTGTAAATATTCACGAGTGTCGCAACCATAATTCCGACGAGACGACGAACTCGCTAAAATTTTGAAAAATGATTTTATTTTGGATTATGTGTGGAGTCGCCACCAAATTTTTATTTAAGGGAAAAAAATTTGGAAAAACCCTGATTCGAGGAAGAGATTTAGGTTCGGGAGTCGGTTACGAGTAGGGAAGGTGTTAGGCATCCCATTCGCCTATTCCGAAGAACAGTACCCTTAAACTGAGTGTGTGATTATTTGAAAATTGTTTGGTCCTTTTAATTAGTATGAAAATAAATACTTGATGGGGGTTAGCCTTATCGGACTTGATCATGCTCCTACGTATTCCCCGGTGCAATGGGAAACTCAAAGCTTACGTAGTTCTGGTTATATTTTGAAGGCTTGACCTTCGAAAGTGTTTAAAAGAGTGTTTGAAAGATGCTTGAAGACTTGACCTTCAGAGCTACTTGGAAAGTAATATTAAAAAATAGCTTGATTATTTTGAAAATAAGGGCAATCCCCATCCACATATGCACAAGGCCCAAGACAACTACGGCTGCACTTGGACCCACACGAATCTCTAAACAACGAACAACAGAAAAAGCTACCAGTTCGTGCTTAGAGCTCGTCGCATGAGATTAAGAATTGCAAAACAAGATTTTTATTTTTTGAAAACGATGAAAAGATAAAACGAGTGAGGCTTTTTATTTTATTAAAAGGAAGGGCAACCCTAATCCACATATACACAAGGCCCAAGACAACTACGGCTGCATTTGGACTCATATGAATCTCTAATCAACGAACAGCAGAAAAAGCTACCAGTTCGTACTTAGAGCTCGTCGCGTGAGATTAAGAGTCGCAAAACAAGATTTTTATTTTTGAAACTAATGAATAAAATAGGCAAGATGTAATCAAACATAAAAGGAATATGGGAGGTGTGCTTAGCATTGATGAAATTTGTGGACTTAATTTGTAGAATTTTAATAATTTTTATATTATCATTAGGAGAATTTTAGAGGTACGAATTTGTATTTTTTAGAAATTGGGGCAATTTATCAACTAAGGAATTTTATGTTTCATGGATTTATTTAAATTCTGGAATTAATTGAATTTCCATTAATTTTTGGCATTTTTATTAATTTTCTTAATTTCTGGAATTTTTTATTAATTTTCTTAATTTCTGGAATTTTTTATTATTTTTCTTAATTTTTGGAATTTTTTATTAATTTTCTTAATTTCTGGAATTTTTATTAATTTTCTTAACTTCTGGAATTTTTTATTAATTTTTTAATTTTTGGAATTTTTGTTAATTTTCTTAATTTCTGGAATTTTTTATTAATTTTCTTAATTTCTGGAATTTTTTATTAATTTTCTTAATTTCTGGAATTTTTACTAATTTTCTTAATTTCTGGAATTTTTATTAATTTTCTTGGAATTTGGGGATAGAATACGGATTTTGTGGAATTCGTAGTGGTAGTAGGGTAATTTGCCACAACAGGGACAGGATTGGGAATAAGGTAAATATGGGGGCAGAATGGTAATTAGGATTTTTGGGGTTTATTTGGAATTAATGGAATGTTGAGGGACATATTGGTAATTAGGTCTTTTGGGGTTTATTTGGAATTAATTGAAAAGATTATGGGTAAAATGGGTATTTTAGAAGTTGGGACAGATTGGAAATTAATTAAAAAGATCAGGGATAAAATGGTAATTGGAATCGCAGGAGCTGATTTGAAAATAAAGGAAGTGCGGAGGTTAATTTAGATGACCTCTCATTCAACCCAGGGGCGAGTTAGGTGTTACAGTACATAGGGAATCTTTAACTTATCTCCAAGTCCACTTGTAAAGACATTTCAAGTGCAATATGGGAGTGCAATCAACCATCGAATATAACCAGAAGAATGTGATGAAATCGCCTATCATTATACCAATGAACCATGCAGGTACAACAGAACATATAACCATGACGATCTGTGTAAATTCATGTCAGGATTCGTGAATCTATATTAAAGTAGCTTGGGGAATCGTTCATGCATAATATAGATTAATCCTAATAGATGTGATCAGCATGCATGTTTTTCAAGAATCGCTTTCATGCGATTGTATGGGAAAGGTCGCGATATTACCTGGAGTTCTTGGAAGAACAAGCTATGAGCTTTTATGATTTATTCCCCAAACTTCAAGAAAAGTGCTGGTTTGCTTGCAACCCGATCGAAGGTTTTCACAGAGTCCAGAATCCCCCAAGGTTGATGAGGTCATGGAGTTTTTGTTGTTACTGCTACCGTAATGATCGAGCCTCTTCTCTTTCCCTTCCAAACAGAATCCTCGCCTCTTCCTCTGTCCTTTTCGCTTTCTATTTTCAAAAGCTTAAAGAGAATTCTGTTAAAAAAACTATTTTTTTCTTTTCTGTTAAAAAACCCCTTTTCTATATTTCTTTTCTGCTTTTAAAAATTGTTTTACTTTATTATTTTTTTAATTTTCCGTTCTTAATTTTATTATTTTTTTGTATTTTTGACCTTATTTGTTTCCAGTTTTTGTTGTTTTTTTATAGTCTATTTTTATTTATTTTCAATTCAGTTTTTTTTAGTTTAGATTTTATTTAACTCTATTTTTGTATTTTATGAATTCTATTTTCATAATGTATTTTATTTTTTATTTGTTTATTATTTTCTATTTTTTGATTTTATTAATTTTTTACTTTTCTTCATTTTATTTATTTTGTTTTTGTTTATCGTAAACTCTGTTTTCTTTTTAATTAATAATCTTTATTTTTAATTTTCTTCCTCTTTTTTATTTTCTATTTTCAGATTTTATTTATTTTGATTTTGATTTTTCCTTTTTTATTATTTTTGTGTTTTTTTTTCTTTTTTTTTTAGCTTTACTTCCTTTAATTTTAAAATTTTATTTTCTTTAGATTTCATTTTTAATAATTTCCCTCTTTATTTATTTTTCAGATTTCCCTTTTTTTTGTTTTTTCTAATTTTAAAATTTTAAAATTTTAATTTTTTATTTCCAAATTTTAATTTTTTACTTTAATTTCCAGATTTTAAAATTTTAGTTAATTTCTTTATTTTATTTTTTTGTTGAATTTTCAATTTATTTATTCAGATTTTGTTTTTAGTATTTTTAGTTTTGTCTTTATGTTTTTCAAATTCTGTTTATTTCTACTCCTCTTAAATTTTTTTTGCAACCTTGGTTTTTCTTTATTTATTATTTTTATTTTCTGTTTTTTTATTTATTTATTTTTTAAATTTTGTTTATTATTTAAAATGGTACTGTTTTCTTGATTGATTTCAACATTTAGGGCCTCAGACATAAACTGGTGTTTACAATGAGGTAATCAAGGAGAGATTTTGAAGTGCCTTTGAGATATTCAAAATCAAAATAAAAAAACACTTAAAATAGCTTGTCATATGGCAAAAATCTATTTTGAAGCTAAATTTTTGAAATTTTTTTGTAAAATTTCTTTAGCTGATTTACAATCAACTCTAATGAAAAATTTTTAGTTGAGCAAATCTAATTGAAATTTTGAAATGGAAAGAACAATAGCTAACATTCTTTTTGGACTACGGAATATTTTTCTTTTACGGGATTTTGATAAATTATTATTTTGTTACTTTATCTACCATTTTTTAGGAATAACTACTACATGGTATTGTTTAATCGGGTAAGAAATCCCCTACATAGTTTAGACATCTCAAAAATATTTGTAATTGATTGTTTTCAACAATTTGATTTGGGAATCTATCCGCAAATTCTATTGACCTATTGATCAGGACAATTGTTCCATGGTGGATCTTGTGCCTAAGGAATCTAATATTGGTTTTGAAAAAGACTAATATTTGTTTTTGAGACTGTCAGGCCATTTCTTTTTATGATTCCTATAAAATATTGATATGCTTAAAGTGTTGCTCAATGAACTGAGAGAAGATTAAGATATCATCAATGTAGATAATCATAAAGTTTGAATACTAATTAAAGAATTCATTCATTATTCTCTGGAATTAAGAGGGGAGATTTTTTAATCTGAATGGCATGACATTTCATTCGTATTGTCCAAACGAGATTGTAAAAATGGTCTTTTATCTGACACATTCGGTATCCTAACTTCATATCAAATTTTGAGAAGATTTTTGTTAAATGATGTTCAATAAGTATTTTTTGTTTGGTATTAAATATCTAATCCATTAGAGGGCCTAGTTGAGTATCTTATGGTTGATGACTAATCGAGAAGTACCTTGTTCCATATCAACTTATTTCTTAACATAAAAAGTAGAGCATGACCATGGACTCTTACTTTCCCTAATTAAACCTTTGGACAACAAATCTTTGATTTCCTTTTGACAATATTGTAGAAGTTCTTCATTCTTTTCGATTGGTCTATCTTTAGTAGGAATTTATTTTTCCCAAAAATATTTTTCATATGGGAGATCCACTGTGTTTTTTCCTTTTTGACAATGCATGTGGTAAATCTGAGCAAATTGTCTTTATAATTTCATTTAACAAGTATTTATTTTGTTTTGGATGGGTGGTTGTTCTAACTACTTCTGGATTTTTTTTAAAGAAATTTTTTCTTTAAGAAAATTTATCTAGTTTGACATGCTTTTTAGAAGATTTAGGCATTTTGTAACAAGTTTTCTGGTGAACTTAGAGATAACCTCTTTACCCATATGTTTTATTATGATGTCGTCATCTGATATTCTTAATGGAAAAAGTTTCCTTATGAATGAAGTTCCTCGTACAATCCCATTTTTTATGCCTTTAACTAGGAGGAATGGTGTTTCTATTTGGAGACCTTCATTTTCTATTGTGGCTTTGGGATATTTTGTAGTTTATTTTAAGCTTGAGCCACTTGCTATGTAGAGTTGCTTAGTGTTTTTTTCAAAATATTTTGTCGGAACTAATTCCTCCAGGATAAGTTTGAGTCTTATCAAATAAGGCTACCATTTCTAATACAAAATCTTCTACCCTTAGTTTAATATTGACATAAAACTTTTGAATTTTTAATTGGTTCATTAATCCTAAGAAACGTTCATCCAAATTAATTTCTTTAGGACTATCTTATAAAATTTCTTGATCAGAACAATTAGGAATGTCTCCTAATTTAATAACATAATCTGGTATATTCGTCATTGGTCTCTTATTTCTTTAATATCTTTCTTGAGATTTTTTATTTCTACTTGGAGATCTTGAATAGTCACAGGTTTAATGGAAGCCTTTTCTAACCTTTTAAATGTTTGTTTTAGGTCAAATTTGTTTATGATCATTAGATCTTTACGTTTTGGACTTTTTTCTTCTAACAATGTTTTTAATTTGTCTAAATACTGTTTCTTCTCAATCGGATCTGGGATTGAGTTTATGGCTTCAAACAAGAGGTCTTGCTCTCTTGTTAAGACATTTATTTGAGGTGACTCTTCTCCTAAATCAAGAAAATCATCTTATTGGATTTGATTTAAATCGTTAGAGTTTTCTTTTGCAGATTCCTCCTCAGATGTTTCTATTAATAAATTATTTATCTGTTCTTTGACATCATGATCTAGGTTTAGGGTTTGGATTTTTATTCTTAGTTTACAATATTTGTTAATGTGACCAAGTTTGTTACATGTATAACAAATTATCGGTTTCTTAGAGATTTTCATGTCTATTTTAGGTTTAGACTAGATTTATTTTTTGAGTTTCCTAGGAAGCGTATTATCTCCATTTTATGATATTTTGATTTATCCTTGATTTGTGGTTTATGCTTTGATTTCTTCTTGGAACAACCTGGGAGTCTAAATTGTTTGCAAAAAGAACTCAATCCTTTCCTGGTTTAGGCTTTTCCTTTATCTAATTGATGTTGTATTTTTTCATCTTGATATATTTTAATGTTATATTTTGGATAAATGCTATCAACTGACCATAAATTAGCTGGTTGTAAGGTATTTCTCCATTAGAGGATTAACTTCTTATTTCATCTCTAACTTTGTCTTTTAAATATTTTGGAAGTTCGACTAAGAATTTTTTTTCCAGAATGGTTGCTAGCTATCTTCTCTTATATAAACCTTGGTGAGGAAGGTGTCTTTATACCATATAAAGTCTGCTAAGGTTCTACACTTAAGAATGGACAGAAGTTCTGCAAACCTATCTTTCCATAAGGATGGTTCTCTTATAAAATGTTGTCATATGGTAAATATTAATGTGTTTACAACATTAGGGATTGTTTCCCCATTGATAATGATTGGTTCTCCATCAATTTCAATTTTTATTGCTAAAAATATTCTATTTTTCTCTTTATCAGAAAGATAGTTATCCCACCATCTTTTTAACTTACCCGAGAAACCTACAATAAGTATATTACATATGATTTCTTCTATGTAGTCATGCATGGTTTGGTAAGCAATTGCTACCATTTTCATGTGCTAGAATGTATTAATAATACTATATTTTATCTGGAAATCTATGTTCCATTCGTATATATTATTGGCACTAAAGCTTTTAAAGTTGGGGTCTTTTTCTCTGGTAATAATTTTGGTGTTGGACCCTTTTGGTAATATAGTTTTGTAGGATTTTCTAGTTTAGTGTTGGACTAATTACTAGGTTAACCATGATTATTGATTTTGAATCAGATTCTGCATCTGATCTATAAGTTGAATTTACTTGTCCTATAGTATTGATTGATACTCCTGTGAGGCTTCTGGTTAGGGCCCTGTCCATGGCTTGGTTATGGATGCTTCATCTATCTATTAAGGAATGTTAGGAATTGTTGTTGTTAATAGTTTAATTAGATCATTTATCTTAGTTAGAAGTTCACTTGGATTAGGTTCAACTTCTAACCTTAATTTTACCCTTGGGATTTCTAAGTTTCTTCTGACTTTACTACTCATTTTGAATGGTTTAAAGAGAGGAATTTCAATTACGTTTTCTATTCTGGGAGAAGGTATGTTTATCTCTTCTTTTGAAAAGATTCTTTCTCCCAAAATTTAGAGAAACTTGTTGGTGTAATTTGACTGGTCCCATAAGACTTTTATCCTTTGAAGAAATGGATTCTTCTTCATTTTTGATCTTAAATGAGGATGTCATGACAAGATTATTTTTATAATCCTTAATGTTTGAAAGTTGGAATTGGTTGGACAGTGGTAACTTAGATTTGACCATATTACCATCCTTGAGATGACATACTGTGATGATATTTATAGATTTAAGACCTACTCATTCTATTTAAAAAGGATATTTTATTTTATTTTTGACTGTGTATGCATGGAACCAATAAAAAAAAAGGAATGTTCAATTGTAATCTTCCTCAAAAATAAAATTCTTCTTTTATTTGATTTCTTCTTTTTTGTCTTATTTGTTTGAAAACTAGTTTATGAGGTTCCCATTCCTTAAAATAAATTTTTTTCTAAGGGAATCTTTACCATGCTAAATTGAAATAACATTATAGTGGTCATTAAGGGAGGAATAAGTTACAGATTGGATGCACCTTGGTCATCTTCTTCATTTTATTTTTTTTTACTCTTTCTAGGTATACTAGTTGATGTGTCAATTCCGTGTAAGTTGATTATTGAGGAAATAGTTTGAGATGCTAATGAGAATGATGTCCTAGCTGATTTGGAATCTTCTATCCTAAGTGCTTCAAATTTTTCTGAGCTAAAAGAATTTTGCCAATAAAAAATTATTTCTAGTTTTCTTGAATCATATTGTCTAATTTCTTGGATTTTGGGAGCTAATCTTGGTTGGGCAAGGGTAGCTCTATCTAGTATCCATTTTTTAGAAGGATTATATCTTCCCAGAGTATTGTTTTTAGGACATGTACATTTTCTTTTGTCATATCTATGACAAACAAGGTTATTTCTCTCCTATTTTTATTTTTAAGTAATACTTTTGCATTAAAAGTAACCATTACCTTATACTGTATTCTATATATCAAGGCTGCTAGGACCACTTCTCCTTTATTTCTAATCCTTAGATCTTAATGTTGAGGAATAATGAATATAATAAATTTCTAAAAGACTCAATGTTTGATTAGGATAACACTTAAAAAAAAACTAGCTCATTACTTATACTAGTTTCTACCGTTCCTAGGAGTGAATCATGGAACCTTTTATGTCCTATGTCTCTCACACATATTAGGATCAAGGTATTTAATCCTTCAATACCTAAAGGCTTAACAACTACTTGTACATATCCTATGTGGAGGTATTTGTAGGTCTTTGCATGTTTAACTAGTGAATCATTATATAAGAGGTGTAATTCCTCACCCCATCCAGAAAGAGAGGAATATGATTTTCTACATTTTTGATTATGTAATCTGAATTGGTTCTTTTATTATCTTGTAGTTTATATAACCTATTTTTGGGGACTTTGGGTATTTACCAGTTGTCAAAGTTTTAATTTATATCTTTGAAACAAATTTTCTAATCGAAGATATTAAGTTTCGGAGCTATCTATTTTTCATTTTGCTTGTTTTCTGTCTAGGTGGTGTTTGTTGAAGATGATGATGCAAATGAAGATGATTTGAAAGTAAAATGAGAGAAAGATCACAAAATTTTAGACATAATTTATAATATCTTTGGTATCTTTACCTTGATCTGGTTTCATAAGATTTTATCCTAAATCCTAAACCATAAAGCCTTTTATGAAGATATGTTTTAATATTTTTTAAATTGTAGAACCTACCAAATCATCCCTTATACTAGTCCACTTATATAAAAAAAATCAATTAAAACTATCTAACGAATAATGAATCTAATATATCATTTTAAATCTAGATAACACTATAACTTGCATCACATGCACAATAAAGCACAATATACAAAATATAAATATACAAACAAATATAATATTAATAGATTGTTTGTAATATTTTAACAAATTTGATAAAGATTTGGACCTTCAATTACTAAACAAATTAACAAAAAATACCTAACTTCTTGAAACATGAAAATCACTAATACAATATGTAATAAGTCAGAAGCCTTAAATTACCTCAGAGACAAACGTTGAGTGCAAATAGATCACTTGAATCGTATCTTACTAAAAATTGAAAATATGTGAAGTGAAGCTCTGGAATCATGAAGGTAGACGAAGATGGTAGAAAAATGTTCTATTTCGAGGATAAAAAAAATTGCCTAGTGTTTCTTTTGTTTGAAATTAAAAATTTTAATTTTTAGCAAATTATGTAAACATATTATTATTATTATATATATAATATATTAAAATAAATATAATAAATATAAATATAATATATAAACATAAATATATTCTTAAATAAGCTAAAAAACTTTTTTATAAGTTTAACTCTAACATATTTATATAAAAAAAATTTATAAGTCTAAAGCTATTTATTTATTAAAAAAAATAAATTAAGTTAAATTTTAAACAAATCATGTTATAGATTTTTATCAAACGGATCGATTCATCTTCATTCTTACTTAGAATAAAATTCTTCACATAGTATATGATGATATGAAAATAAGTTTAAATTTAAAAAAAAATAATTATAAATTTGTTCAAAAAATTATTATTATTATATTATCTATTAAAATAAATAAAATGGAGGTTTCCAAAAATTTTGAATGTTCACACTAAGTTATTACTGAAGTCTAGAAGCACATCATATGATATATATATATATATATATATATATATATATATATATATATATATATATATATATATATATATATAGAATGGTAATGAAATTTCTAATAGTTAAATATTTTAAAATCAAAAGTGCCCATGATATAAGCCTTAAGCGTTGGTTGTGTGCAAGAACATATATGATGCGTATGTTTGTGACTGCAAATGCATTTTAAGCCTTAATTAGTAGATGACCAAATAACTTTAGTTGACTAAAGGTGTTTGGATAAATGAATTGAATTTAGAATCAATTACTCTAGATTTAAATCATTATTCTCAAACTTTTTTCTCATATTGGGATGATTCCTAACTATAATTTGGATATTTTAAAGACATTATATTTTTTATTATAAATTTTTACAATATTTTTTATAATTTATTTTTTTATCATATTATATATTTTATTAATATTTTTCTTCCTATCTCTTATATAAAAAGAAGAAACTTGTAATTTGTTTATAAAATTGCAATTCCCTTTTATTTATATTATAGTTGGTAAAAGGAGATCTACATCTTAAAAATGAGGTCCATAATGTTAGAATCCGTGTTCGTTGTTATTATTACCTAAAGCCATTAGAATTCAATGGCGTGTTCCTTGCCTAAGCGTCAGTGTCATTCATTTATTGTATGGAAACTTTTGAATTCCTACGCTATCCCGTTGAGGTTGAGGTCTATGTTTAGAAGTTTGTTTATCTCTTTTTTTTTTTTTTTTTTTCTTTCAAGAAATCACGACAAGTCACGTTTGTTTGGTTTTCCTTTAAAGAATTTTAAAATTTTCAATAATATTATTTTAATAATATTTTACTTAAAATTAAAAATTATTAATATTTTAAAATTTTTACAAATTCAATAAACTTATTTTTATTTAATATGTTTTCTTTATAAAATACTAGAAAAATTTATATAAAAATATGCACGATTATTTTTTATTTTTTTTATATTTTTTTGGGCCTACATCGGCGCGGAAGACCATAAACAAAAGGAAGAACTATCCTATCTTCCTAAGGTATTTATTTACTTTCTTGCGTTATGGCAGAATATCCGAGATTCTGTGGAATTAATAGTGTGCAAGGCAAGTAAGAGTAGGATGGAGATCCCACGGGCAATTCAAAGTAGTACAGTCTTATATTATTAATTAAAATTCTTTCATAAATGTTCGCCTTTATAATATATTTTATATATTATTTTTGAATATTATATATCTTAATAATATTTTTCTTTAAACATATCTTATTTTTTATATTTTATTAAATCATATATTATTTTTTATTTTTTTTATTTTTATCTATTTTATTTTTATTTTATTCTATCTATTTTTTTAAAAAATTTTATGTATCTAAAAGACTGAATTTTATAATTAATTATTATTATTATTTTAATTTTAAAAATTTAAAAAAATTATAATTATTATTTTAGATTTAAAATTCTTAGAATTAGTTATTAATTATTATTTAAATTTTAAATTTAATTTATAACCTAATTATTTATCTGATAGTAACATCTTAAATTTTGTATTTGCACGAGACTATTTAGTGATATTGAACAATGAAGGATTTGTGATCTACTAATGATTAGTTAATCCTAAGTTGAAGAAAAAAATAATCATGAAAAAGATAACTTTTAATTAAAGTTTATTAATCATTAATTATTTAATTTAACTAAATTAATTAAAATAATTAATAATTAATTAAAAAATTCAATTTATTAATTAATATTAACATTCTTTAATTATTAATTAGAATAAATAATAATGATAATTAAAAGGTTACATATGACACATACATTCTTCTTAAAAAAGCAATACACTTTATAAAATTTAATCAAAAATAATCAAAAAATACACTTTATAAAATTTAATCAAAAATAATCAAAAAATACTTTTGTATTAAGGATAAAAACTATTTTTCCAACTTATGGCCCATGTATCGAAACCTTAATCACATTTAATATCTAAAATTTTTTTTAATAATTTATAAAATAAAATTAAGTAGGATTAGGAACTAAAAATAGAGAATTAAAAAGTTTAGTATAAATAACAAAAATATTTTATATTTGGACAACTCAAATAATATGCAGGAGAAATGTAAAATAAGAATAAAAGATATTTTGGAGAATTATAAAACATTAACAATGATCAAAAGTATGAGAAAAACTTAAAAAATAAAGAAGGGATGAAAATGCTTTCAGAAAACTTCGAAAATGCCTAAAATACTCCTACAAAGCTCTGTTTTCTGCATAGAGCTAGTTAGTTCCTAGAAAAATATCAAAGACATTTTTATTAACTTGGAAATGAACCAAAAAGTATTATAATTGTCAGAGGAACAATTTGGAAACTTTTTGGTTAATGCTAAAAAAAATTATGAAAACATCCATGGTAGGTTAGGAGGGCAAGAAAGTGTGAAGAAGAAGTTAAGAATGGACTCCACATGATATGTATGAAATTCCCATGTGGAAATCATGGTGATGAGTCACCAAATGAAGTCAACACAAGTAAACTCATAAAAGATAAAAACAATTAATGTTAAAACTCCTTTAACCATGGTTAAGGCTAATTAACCTTGATTAATTAAAATTAACCATACTTAGGAAAAGATAAATACGATTAGAGATAAATTAAGCCTCATTAACACTAATCAAATTCTAAAAGGATAATTTCTTGATTTTTAAATTATTTTGGAAAATATAAATTTTATGCAAAATTACAAAAAAGCCCTTAAGTGAAAAATTTATCCAAGTTTACCTTGCTTGGCCAAATTCACTAAGTCACATGGGGGACCTCATTTGGTTCAATTTTTACTCCCTAAACACTTAGTGAAATTCTCCAAACTCTCTCCAAGTTGAACCAAGTCCAAAATTGTAACCTTTCTCCTTAAGCTTAAGTTTCAATCTGAGATTTAAGATAAAATCAAGCTCTAAACACTAAGTCCCACCACTTTCACCAAGAAGCTCTTTGTGCACCATCAAGGGGGGACCAAGTTGTCGCAACCGTAATTCTAACGAAACGACGAACTCGCTAATTTTTTGAAAATGATTTTTTTATTAATGTGTGGAGTCGCCACCAAATTTTTATTTAAGGGAAAAGATTTGGAAAAACCCTAACTCAAGGATGAGATTTAGGTTCGGGAGTCGGTTACGAGTGGGGAAGGTGTTAGGCACCCCACTCACCCGTTCCGAAGAACGGTATCCTTAAAATGAGTGTGTGATTTATTGAAAATAGTTTTATCCCTTAATTAATGTGAAAATAAATAGGTTGATGGAGGTTAGCCTGACAGGACTTGATCCTGCTTCTACGTATTCCCCGGTGCAATGGGAAACTCAAGGCTTACGTAGTTCTGGTTTGTTTTGAAGGCTTGACCTTTAGGGATGCTTGAATAGAGTGTGTGAAAATGGATGGTGCTCGAAGGCTTGACCTTCGAAGCTGCTTGGAAAGGGAATGTTTGACAATGGCTACAATGTTTTAAAAAATATTTTAAGCAGAATCCTTAGTCCACATATGCACAGGATCCAAGACAATTACGGTTGCACTGGGATCCATACGATTCCCTAAGCATCGAACAGCAGAAAAAGCTACCAGTTCGTGCTTTAGGGTTCATTGCGTGAGACTAGAGATTCCAAAATGAATTTTTCTTGAGATTTATTTGAAAGGGATTCTTAGTCCACATATGCACAAGGTCCAAGACAACTACGGCTGCACTTGAGACCCATATGAATTCCTAAAACATCGAACAGCAGAAAAAGCTACTAGTTCGTGCTTAGGGTTCATTGCGTGAGACTTAGAATTCCAAAAGAATTTAATTTGAAGAAAATAATAATGATAAGGAAAGAATTGAGCTTGATTTAAAATAAAATGAACGAATTAACTTGACTAAAACAAATTTAAATTGCAATTTGAACTCGACTTGACTAAAAAACGAACTCGACTTCAATTTGAGAACTTGACTTGAAATGGACTTGACTTAAAGAAATTTTGATTTCATTTGAGAAGTTGTACGTGATCTGAAACTTGAGAAATTGATTTTATCTGAAAGAGAAAAAAGAATAAACTTGATTTGAAATGAAACTGGGTAAAAGATTTAAATTGAATTTGAATTAAGATGGATTTTGTTTAAAACTTGAAGAATATAAATAAATGGGATTGGAACCTAAACTGCATTTGAAATTAATTTTAACTTGGGTGAACCATTTTTAAGGTTTGATTTTGATTTTGAAGGGAAAAAGAATTTAATTTAAATTTTAAAGAAAAATAAGTTTAATTGGAATTTTGATTTAAAATAGTTTAGTTTGAAATTTTGAAGAAGAAGAAGTTTAATTTGAATTTTGAAGAGGGCATTTAATGTGAATTTTAAAGAAAAAGAATTAATTTGAATTTTGAAGAAAAAAGGGTTTACTTTGATATCGAAGAAAAGGAATTAAATCTTGGGAGAAAAAAGAACTTTAATTGTATTTAAATTATGTTAGAATTTGATCATAGATAAATATGTGCGAATGGGGGAATTGGCTGCCATGTGGCTCAAAGTAGTGTAAGAGGGATTCGAACCCCTGCTCCTGGGGCGGCCACATCGCGCCTACCACCAGGCCAAGGCCATCGTTTAGTATCAACGCTGCCAATTATATGCTTGAGGTATATTCAACAACTAGTGGATATTCAAAGCAAAAATGGCTTTAGTAGGAATCGAACCCACGACCAGCGATTAAATCTGAGAGGAAGTTACCATGGGAGCCACACTCGGGTTTCTTAATTCATGATCGACTTCGGTTGATATTAAGTTTTGGACGCACACGTCTTTTGCATGCATGGTCTTCTGAGTGTTCACGTAGTAGTTTCTCCAGCAGCTTATAATGATAACTCCTTTTGTGAACAAGACCCCAAATAGTTGGCCTCTTCAACGAAATAGAAATCCACTGGATTGATGTCCATGGGCACTTTAGCCCTGCATGTGAGTTTGGAGTGGCAGCCATGCAAGCCATACTCTGTTTAGACAAGTCCCCTGATTATTTATACTACCTTTGGTTTGGCATGGAATGAGGAAAACGTGACCAACGACCTTACTCGCCGCCTGACATGCTCTTCGTGTCTGTATTGGATCATTCTATAAACTTGGTTTACAGGACTCTCCATATGAATCAACAAACCGAAAATGGTATCTTCACGCCCCATTTGAACTAGAAGGCTGATCAAATCGAACCGATTTCTTGGTGCAATTATCAGCCCCCGAAATTACGAAGTTTATATGAGAGGAGGCCAAGTCAGTACATGATACAAAACCTCTCACACTAGCTCCTTCATGTACATGCATAAGAAGCAACTATATTTTCTATTCAGCAAGGAACAAGATTTCGAATGAACTCCCCTGGACCTTGGATTCCCGATCTGACGTCGAACCTTATTGAGCATGCAAACGAACACCCCCATACCAAAGCTGACAAGGACATTGTGAGTATAGGATTAATAGAAAATCTCTCTATCATTCGGGCTCACTGCAGGGGCCCTATGGAGATACTGAGGTGTGCATTAGGCGTTTCAAAAGGAAGTTGCATGGCACTCCCCAAAGCACATCTTTATTGGAGGCCGTGAATACAGTAGCGCCCCTGATGACCTTTACTGATTAAGGTCTCTCAACATTCCCACGTTATAGGGGCTTGAAAGCAAAGGAAAAGTGGTAATCACCCCCACAACTTGAAAGAAGGGGAAAAGTAGCAATCATTCCCACAACTAGGTTCTGTATTGGGATTCGGAGACAGAATTTGGGGTCACCTTTTCACACGGCAGTTTGGTTCTTGGATGTGCATGAGACATGGTTTGCATGTATTTCCTAAGCATTTCCCGACCATGGTGTGAGCCCCAGCTTCTTGTTCAGTTTCTATATTTCCAACCACAGGTCCCTTGACATACGCCAGAGTATATAGTTCCCAGTCTCATGATAATGTTAAGACTTTGAGCAAATTTGAGAGCAACTCCACAGGAGCGAGACCATATATTCGATCAGAGCTATTAGTGATCAATCATTCTTGCTGGTTTCAAATGGGAAGAACTGCCCCAATTATACACAAAACTTGACCACCATGGCTAGGAAACTCAAATACCACTCTGTGGTAGGATCATGAGCTTGATTTACACACCACAATCATTAATCGTAGCATCACGGGGTACGAACCAATCTTTTAAAGTCACTTCTCAAACTATATTTTAATTAGAGACCCAAGAAATATAAATCACCACAAAATGAAATCCGAACAGAACATGAGATCAGCTCCAAGAATTATGATTAAAGTATTCACGCTATAATCGTGAATCAAATGGTGAATTCTCTGGGAAGACTTTATCACGTAAACTAGAGAAAGAAAGATGTTGTTTACTGACCTGAACGTGAGCTTGATTTCAAGAATTTTGGACAATTCTGATTGTCGTTAGATAAGTCCTGAATAGGGTAATTTCATTTCCCTTCCTGTAATTTGCTCGTAATCCCGCCTTCTGAACCTGGTTCGTTCTTGGAGGAGCCTTGGCGTCTTCTGCTTTTTGTCGATCCAGATATACTCTCCTCAAGGGAGCAATGTGAAGTTCTTTTAGAGGCACTAGAGGGAGGCACCCTTTTGCTATCCTGAGCAAGGTCGGGAGCAACCCCTTAGGTTAGAAGTTACCTCACTCATGCATGACACCTTTGTTGTGGACCTGAGTTGGAATTTTCATGGCCTTTTTTTGGCCTTCCCGATATGAGATTGGCTTGGCATAGCGTGGGTGACGGCTGTTATTGGTAGCATGCATGGGTGAGGGAAGGTTCCTCAAATCATGGGGGATCAATCAAAGAACAAAAAAAAGTCCTCCTATGAACACCCTTGGGCTCCTTTTCTTCTCTCTGAAATTTGACCCCTTTTCCCTTTTTTTCGTCCAAGAAAATCCTAAAGAAAGAGCCCCTGAGTGTGCAGAAAACCCCCTAGCCATCCACAAGAGACCCTCCCCCTTTCCGTTATCTCCTTTTTTTATTTTTATTTTTTAGTTTTTCCGTTTTAAATTTTGTTTTTTGTCTTAATAATTTGTTTCTTTTTTTTTCTTCAAAATTTAGTTTTTGTTTTTATTTAATTTTCATAATATTGTATATATATATATATATATATATATACTTTCTAGTTATTTATATTTTTCAATTTCTTTTCACTTTTATTATTTATTTATTTTTTGTTTTATTGGTATCTCTAATCATTTTTCCAAAATTTATTTATTTTATGCTTTTTATTTATTTTTCTTTTTTTCTTGATTTTTCTTTTATTTTATAGTATTTTTCAGTTTTCAAGTTTATTTATTTTTCTACTTTTTATTTACTGTTTAAACTCTGTGTTTTATTTATTTTTAATTATATCTATTCCTATTCTTTCAATTTTTATTTCATCATCGTTCTCCCTATTTTTTTTCCTCGATTTTTATTTGATTTTCGCCTTATGTTTTTATTATTTGTTTATTTTTAAATTAGTATTGGTTTCTTGATTAATTTTTAACAATTGGGGGCCTCAGACATAATTGGGTGTTTACACAAGTTCATCTACCACAGCCCCACCATAACCCCACACCAAGTTACCATGAAGTAGGATTTTCTACTTAGCCTTTTTAAGTTTTAATCTTACTTTCTATTGTTGGTTTTTGTCTTTTGCGGATTCTTTCTCTAAAATTCATTGATCTTCATTTTTTTGGGATTCATGAGGACTCAAGGCTAATTTTTAATGGTTCAAAATGAGCATCACCATTTTTTAGTGATTTTTGAGAAAAAAAATGAAGTTTGCTTAGTTTAAAGTGCTTTTAAGTAATTTAAAAGAACTTTAATCGGTGAAAAAAAATTTAAAATCCATTTGAAGCTTTGGACAGTTTTGAGAAGTCATGATTAAATTTTTTAAATGTTCTTGGTAGGAGATGGATGGAATGCCACTTCTAAACATAGTGAAAAGGAAGTTAAAAATTCACTCTGATTCAAGACTAAACCTAAGCATGCATAAATTAAATAAATAGAAATGTACCATAAGGTTGGAAGCTAAACTAAACCATCCGGCCATGACTATCAAGAATGAAGAAGGAGCCTTAAAAATTTCTAAGTTATGTACTAATTACTAAATTAGACTTCAATTGGTAAAAATTAACTCACAAGACAAGGAAAAGTAAACTAGAAGACCTTAAGAACTCAAGGACTCACATTCAGCCACTTAAAGTAAAATAGAAAGGAATGAGTTTGAAAACTTGGTTTAGGTACTTTAAGAAGCCTTGTTATGTAAAAGTAAAGAATTAAAAGTATAAATGAAGCTTGAAAATTGTATGTGCATCACTCGACCATGTTAAACTAAATTGACTTAAATAAGTTAAAAACTTGCTAATACTTAATATTTGAACTTAGTATGAATAAGATATGCATAAGACTTGCAAAATTGAAGAGCACAAATAATAAAAACTTAAAAGGTGTCATTCATCCACCTAGAAAAAAACTTCTAAGTTGAAAGAATCATGTGAAACTAATGGAACTTTGAGAAAAGGAGAGGTTGAGGAGTGATTCCTCATAAAATGTTAAAGAGTTATATAAGTTGGAACATGTGTTAGGTACATGTAATTATATTATCCAAATGTGATTTAGAAGTTGACTTGTGATGTTTTATGAATGCATATTGTTTAATGTAAGTTGAATATTGAATGCTCATAAGTATTGAAAAGATGATGCTATGTATGATGAATTTATATGACTGATGATCTGATAGAGTAAGATTTAAATAAGCATAACATATTGTTTGAGCATGCATGATTATCTAGAAACCTTTAAAATGAACCTAAAATGGTTCAAAGGATCACTAAAGCAAACTTATGTGAAAAGTTAATCTACTCTTAATGTGGCTTGTGCACATCCAAGGGACACCTAGAGTCATATTGAAGAGGAGGTAAAAGAGTTCTCCTAGGAGACAAAAGGATTCTCCAAAAATCCTTCTATTGTGAAGATAAAAGGGTTATTCACTTATTATGAGGTGATAATGACCATCTAGGAATGAGCTCATATCCTAAAGAATAAAAGGTAGAGTAGCAGAGCTAGTGAAAAAATATTGTTTGACTGTTTATAATGTGTGTCTATGTCTAGAGAATTCCTCGAAGTTATGGAATAAAAATTAGAATTCCTCGAAGTTGTGGAATAAAAAAATGAAAGAGACAATTCTTAAGACATAAAATAAAATGTGAGTCAAATAATATCTGTATTATGATCCTAGTTTTATGAGGTTTAAGACAAATATAAGCTTATGTAATAAAAGTTGTTTTCTATATAAAAATAACTCACTTCAATATGAGTTCTTGAAAGATTAAAAATAACCTTGTATACATGTCATGATTTTTCCTAATAAACTGAAATGGCTGGATTGAAAGTGATGACATTAGATGTAGAGTAGAAACCCACTGAGAAACATAGTTTCTCACTCTTTTTTTCTCCCCACTTCCTTCCTAAACAACAACCATGTCCTTTGCAACAATGGAGGTTTACATCGACATTAGTAATGTTGATTGGTCGGTGAACCCTCACAATCTCTTAATCACAGCACAAGCCAACGTAAGAGTATATTTCTCATTAGGCCATCTATTCATCTCTAAATTATTGAGCCTGAACTTCCCAAAAACTGGATTTGTTATTCCTTTGGAGGCATTTCACCCTAACGAAGTTTTCACCCCCTCTTGGCTACTGTACACAATGGACAACCACTGTTGAAGAATCCTCTTCTCCAGAAGAAGAGAGTAATCCTCAAAGTCCATCTCATTACCATAACTCATCACACCTATGGTCCTATCAGGGAAGCTCACCTTACCCGACGCCACATCCATTCCAAGTCTACCAGGAGATGCCTGGTGGAACATTCATATCATTGGTTCCGAGCATGTGGATGGAGTGTTTTCATCATTAGGCTTGGAGAGGTTCATTGATCTCACAATTTCGTTTCAAAGTTTGGAAAATCATACCAATAATATCAATGTTTATAAATAGATGGATGAAAGCATCCTAGATATTAGTATGTAGTAGTATACTAGATTATGTTAGTTCATGTATTACAGCAAATATGTATGTAAATTTGATATATACATTATGTTGTGTAATAAAGTGTATGTAAAGGCCATAGTGCCTAACACTGATTTATGTATGTAAACAAACTATATAATTATATAATGTTTGTGTATTATGTGAAAAGTTTATGTTCATTTTTTTACTATTTATTAGAGACAAATGAATTAAAGCAAATGATACGTAATTAAAGTATACTGTATGCGTGCAAGAACGCCTAGTAAGTTAATTATTGTTATGTACGTTGTATCAACAAGGCTTTCATTTTATAACAAATGATTTTTTTAAAAAATTACCTTATTTTATTTAATAAGTATTTTCTAAAGATTTCCGCATCATGAGATAACAAACTAATAATGGAACCAAATGAACAACTTAAGCATAAAACTTGTATTCATTTTTAGGATACTATACTTTCCTTCTCCATATATGGCTGACCATTCCTTTTCCCATGAATGATTGAGGTTTTAAAAGTTAAGAACCTAGAAATGATTAAGTTTTATCCATAAATCAAAAATCCTATAATACTTGAGCCAAAGTTCACTTCTCTTCCTCCCTCATTTCCACTTTTTTAATCGAATCCTACTCTCGCTTATCTCCTTCTCTCAATTAAGTTATCACATTCATTCTTCCTTACCAAGAGAAGGCCAAAGCCCTTCTCCCCAAACACCCATCCATTTCCTCTCAAAATATCCACCATCTTAAAGCTTCCATTTTTAAAGCAAATCATGGACAAGCAAATCTTTGGATGAAAGCATTCAAGCCTCCATTTTTCCTTATCAAGGTTTCAATAGCTTAAGGGAACCAAGAGGAGTCTATCTAATCTCAAGATAAAAAATACCCTTTCAAGAAGTCTTCAACCAAGTTAAATCTTCTTCCATAACTCACATTCCTTTATATGCATGAAAATGGTATTCTGTTGGTTTATTTGACTTATTCTTTCTTACTTTTAACCTTTCCTCTTCTTAAACTTTACAAGTGATCTCTTATGGAGATTTTGAGGTGTCCAAACTCCCATAAGTGAATAAAATAAATTTTTTATGGTTTAAAATATTCTAGAGCTTTGTTGGAAGTTTTAAGTGGTTAAAATGTATCTTCTTTGTCTATTAAAAATTATAATCAATTAAAATTTTTTATGATTTATTTTTGGCCATAAAACAAGTTTTGTAAACTTTTTTTAAAGCATTAAAAAATTTTCCAATGCGGTGGTTGCTCACAAAGTTTAGATCCACTCCTTTATAGCTTGTTTTAGTGGGTTTTGTGCTTGGAATACAATATTTGATTCCATGAGTTTATAGATCTTGAAATTTTTCTCTTGATTATGTTATTAAAATTTTTTTTCACTTGTATTGGTGTAGTAATGCTTTAATAATAATTCCCAAAACAATAAATCAAAATCAAGAACCTAAACCCTAAGTACTAAGTTCGAAGCTTTATGCTTCCATTCATGGTTAAATTAGGACTCATGAACTTATGAAAATTCCTTTGACGATCACATAATACACTCTTAAGCATGGAGGACAAAACTTACACCTTGCAACACATTGCTTAATGTTTGATAAGAGATGGATATCCAACCAAAAATAAAGGAACCCCATTGAAAATATATCCTAGACCTTAAAATGACCAAATATAACTAATAGGATGCATTTTGAAGAGGAAATCATGACTTAAGATCCCAAGAGGATGGTTCATCCATGACTAATTTATTAGGGAATAAAGTGATTCAATTCATTATTAACATAATTGTAAACTTCATAGATCATCACATGTAAGGATTAATCACTAACTAGCATGAAAATGATAAAAATTCAAGTCTAAAGTGAGATAGGGTGCATTTTTCAAAGCCTTGATTTTTCTACTTATTTAAGTGTATTTACAAAAGCCATTGGAGAACTACTATGAAGGGATAAGAGTGGAAAATGCTAATTAGAAAGACAACCACATAAAAAAGAAGAAGAAGAAGAAACCTAAGACTATTAGTCATTAAGTATTTAAATTAACTTATTTAATGATCTTAATAGTTATTTAAGGAACCTAACCCATAATCACCTAATTAACCTAACTAAATGGGGTAAAGGTAGACACCACTTTCCTAATCCCTAGATCAACGAATATTTAATTAAATATAAGGCATAATAAGACAAGCATTAAAGGAAAAAGTTTCCCTTTCCTACCATATATTTATGCATAAAAAATTGGACAAGAATATCAAAGAGAAAACCATCCTCGCAATCCTCGCATTGCAATTTTCATCCAAAGCATGGATGCATGCAAGACCACCTTTTTAAAATTCAAAAACCCCAATTTATCCTTTTATCCAATGATAAAAAATCCCAGAAATCCTAGCACACCCTATTGTTCATTGGATAAAAGATCCTAAACCTAATTATATATGAACTATGCTATCATTTTCCTATCCATTCTCCTTGCTAGAATTGAATTATCTCTTCTACTTTCTCTCCATTTTGGTGCACCCCCAGTTAAGGGAATTTTTTGTGTATATTTTTTCTTAGCCATTTAGGCTCATTCTAAGCTTGTATAGAGGGCTGCATGAGGGATCATATAGGCTACATCATGGCCTCATATTTGGGCCAAAATTTCAAGTCCAAAAGAGCCACCATGGTGACAAATATTCACTCTCATTGGCCATCCTCATGTATGCTTATAAATAGGCTTATATGAATCCATTTTTTGACACATTTGAATTATTAAGTAAACTAAAAATTTTAGAGTGTAACACCCCTAAATTTCTATAATAAATTTTTTAAGCTACATATAATCCCTAGAGTGAAACTAAGTAGAATTAGGAACAAAAAATAGAGAAATTAGAAAGTTTGGTGCAAATGACAAAAATAATCTTGCACTTAGGCAACCCAAAAAATGTACTGAAGAAATGTAAAACAGAAGTAAAAGATATTCTAAAGGATTATAAAACATAAAGGAGGACCAAAATTGATAAGAAAAACTTAGAAAACAAAGAAAGGGTAAAAATGCCCTTAGAAAACCTTGAAAACACCCCTAGAAAGGTCTGCTTTCTGCACAGAGCTAGTCAGTTTCTAGAAAAATATCAAATGACCTTATATTGACATGGGAATGAACAAAAAAATATTAGAATTGTCAGAGGAATAATTTGGGAAATTTTTTGACAATGTTGAGAAAAGTTATGAAAACACCCTTGAAAGACTGAGACTAATAAGAAAGTGTGAGAAAGAAGTCATGAGTGGGCCTCACATGGGCTACATAAAATTTACCATGTGGAAATCATGATGGTGAGTCACCAAATCAAGTCAACCAAAGTAAACCCATAAAAGACAAAAATAATTAATACTAAGATTCTTTTAATCATGGTTAAGGCTAATCAACCTTGATTAATTAAAAGTTAACCATGCTTAGGCTAAGTTAAACATGATTAGTGGAAAATTTAGCCTAATTAACACTAATGAAAGTATAAAAGGATAATTTCTTGAATTTTAAATTATTTTAAAAAATAAGAAAATTCATGCAAAATTACCAAAATACCCCTACGTGCAAAATTAATCCAAGTGTGTCCATGCATGGGCGAACCCACTAAAATGATTTGGGACCTCATGCGCTTTAGTTTTTAATTCCCAAAACACTTAGCCAACTCTCCCTAACCTTTTACATTAAGCCTAAGCCTTCATCTTTGAGATTTAAGCTAAAACTAAGCCATAAACACTAAGTCCCAACACTTTCACTTAGAGAACCTTGTGGATCAGCCCAGGGGGGACACGGAGCAGCCATCATAGTCCCACCATCGCTACACAAATTCAACATCAATTAGGATCTTCTACATGTCTTTCTAAGCTTAAAACTTACTCTTTTGGCTTATTTTCTTTCTTTTGTGGATCCTTTCTCTAAAATACATGGATATCCTTTTGTTTTAACTCATGAGGACCCAAGGCTGCACTTAAACAATTAAAAATAAGCATAACTCTTTTTAGTGATTTTTGAGGAAAAAAAGGAAGTTTGGCTAGTTTAAAGTGCTTCTAAGTAACTTAGAAGAAATTTAATCGGTAAAAATTCTTTTAAAATCCAATTTGATGCTTTGGGAAGTTATAAGAACTCATGAGAAAAATTTTTGAGGTGTTATTGATAAGAGATGTTTGGATCTTAGAGTAGATCTTGTGGGTCTACACTTTGTTGTTTGAAAAAAAAATGGTATGTTGCATATTTTTATGCTTAAAGCTTGAAAGTTGTGATTTTTCTTCTTATGGTGGACTTGTGTATTATTTTGTCCATATCTGAATTCATAAACTTAAATATTAAATAATGAAAGAAAAATTAATGTTTATGTTCCAAAAGCTTGCTTTGGGTATGGATTTAAAAATTACTAAGCAAAAGTTGGAATTTTAGACCATAAAATGGCATAAGCTTTACAAGATACCCAAGACTCATTTTGGCCTTAACCCAAGCTGTGGACTTTGGACAAAACATGTATGAACCAAGATCTTAAGGTGCTACAAGTGTAAAAAATCAAGGAACCAAGGTTGTATGAGAAGAAAATTTGCAAATGCGACCTTAGCAAGTTCAGGGAAGCATTCAACCATTTTAACATACCCAAGGATAAACCTTCTTAAAAGTTTTATAAGTGAAAAAAATCATGTAATTAGGCTTTAATGAAGTAAATCAACCTTCTAGTGAAAGGAATTTGAACTAAAACGACCCAAAAATCTCTGGGTATGCATTCGGCCATCCTAAAGCAACTTAAGAAAAATAAGCTTAAAAATTGGTTAATGGTGTATTAAGGATTTTCATTAAGTAAAAAGACTAATTGAAGGTTTAAGTAACACCTAAAAGGGACCAAGAACATAATAACCAACCTAAGTAAAACAAGGTGAAGTCCATAATTAGTATTTAATCTAGATTACAAGAAGACATAAATTGGTAACTAAAAATGAACCATGACTTGTGAGGAGAGGGAATTATCACGTCGGCCATGACCCTTAGTAGTAGGAAAAAGTCCTAAAAATCCACTAAACTTGGTCAAACTTGAAAGTATAAACTTTAACTACAAGAATTGGTCAACCTAGGTCAACTAGGGTCAAAAATAAAAAACCTAAAAAGCCTTAGAGGTGGCATTCAGCCACTATGTATTTAATTAACCAAGAAGAAGCTTTAATTCCTAACTTGACGAAATCTAGGATCCTTAGCAAGTAAGCATAATGGGGCTGAATTACCACAGTAGGCTTTACTAAAAAAATTTTACATAATTGGGGTTGGAAAAAAAGTATTTACCAAAGACGGGTTAAAACAGTGCCTGTAAGGCATAAATTTATACACTACAGGCCTATGACGTATAAATTTATGCGTCATATCCCTACTATTGAAGAGTATAGTTGGGAAATTGAAGGTTTATGTTTAGTTTCAGTTAAATTAGCCCCATTTTTAATCGGGAAAACTCCTTTAAGCATTGTCACAACTTCTTCCTCTCGACCTTGCATGAGAAGCCACCTTGGAGACTCAGTAACAAAGAGGTAAGCAACAACAGAATAATAAACAGCAGGAATAGATGTCCACACATAAAGAGATTTCCATGAGGAATTTCTATTCAGATAAGCTATTCCAAGCAAGAGCATATACCCTGATATGAATCCCCACCGTGAACCTCCACTCTGTGCTGACTTTCTCCATTAGTAACACCAAAACACATGTTCCAATAGAAGAACGCCAAAACCCAATAAGAAATTTCTAAGTTGATTAGATCTAAACATTGGTGGAGAAGACAATGGTCAACGAAGTTATGGACGTTGCTAAACAAGATAGAACAAGCAAATTCTTTCTTCTAAGAGAAGTATCAGCTAACGTGGCAAGGAGAAAGGAGTCAAAAAGCCATCCAATGAAAAAAGAAGATTGGAGTAAACCTGTGTCTTTAAAGAGGCATATTCTGGGCTTTGACGCATAAATTTATGCGTTACAGCCTCTGTGACGCATAAATTTATGCACTATATTTTGTGATGCATAAATTTATGCGTCACAGGCACTGTTTCAACCCCTATTTGGTAAATACTTTTTTTCCGATCCCAATTACGTAATTATTATTTTTTTAAAGCCTACTTTAGTAAAAAACCCGCATAATGGATTAAAAGTGTAAGAAAGCCTTAAGGTAAGCAAAGGGTCCATTCGGCCACTTTAGGATAAATAAATTTAGAAGAAGATTTAATTCTTAACTATCATGAACTAAACATCCTTGGATTATAACTAGAAAGGATTACAAGTGGGGAGTAAATCTTACAAAGCTTAAAGATTCATTTGAATATAATCACTAAGGTAGTAAAAAGGAAGTCAAGAAGTCATCATAATTCAAGCCTAAACTTAAGCATGTAAAACATACGTGTTTAGGAATAGAATATGAAGTTAGAAGCTAGGTTAAGCCATTCGGCCATGACCTTTAAGGATCGAGAAAATGTTTTAAAAGTTCCTAAGTTAGATATCAATTAATGAACTAGTCTTCAATTGATAAAAATCAACTCATAGGATAATAGAAAATAAACTAGAAGGCCTTAGAGGCCTAGAGTTCACATTCGGTCACTCTAGGTTAAATAAGAAGAAAAGAGTTTGAAATATTAGTTTAGGTAACTTAAGAAGTCTTATAATGTGAAATGACGAATTAAAAGTTTAAAAGAAGCTTGGTAAAAACATAGACAACGATTCGACCATGTTTAAGTAAAATGTCTTAAACAAGTTAAAAACTTGTAAACAGTTAACATTTGAACTTAGTATAAGTAGGACATGTATAAGACTTTCACAATTAGAGAGCACAAAGAATAAAAACTTAAAAGGTGTCATTCAACCACCTAAATTAAACTTATATGCTATAAAAATCTCATGAAACTAATTTAATTTTGAGAAAAGGGAAGGTTGAGGAGAAACTTAGAATGTTGAGAGGATTAAGTCCCTTGAGTAATTCAACATAAAAAGTTAAAGAGATAAAGAAGTTAGACATGTATTCAAAATATGAAATGATGTTACTCCATATGTGATTTACTAGTCAACTTGTAATGATGTTATGAATACACATTGTTTATGTAGTTGAAATGTTGAATGCTCATAAGTATGGAAAGGATGATGTTATGTATAAGAAGTACTTATGATTGATGATGTGATAGAAGTTAAGATCTACGTGTGCATGTCATATTGGCTGGAAATTGTTTAAGCATGCATGATTATCTAGAAGCCATTAAAAATGAACCTAAAGGGTTTAAGGGATCACTAAAGAAAACTTATGTGAAAAGTTAATCTACTCTTAATGTACCTTGTACACATCATATCCAAAGGGAACTTAGAACCCTACTGAAGAGAAGGCAAAAGGGTTCTCTTAGGAGACAAAAAGGTTCTCCAAAAATCCTTCTACAGTGAAGACAAAAAGGTTCTTCACACCTTATGAGATGGTGACAACCATCTAGGAATGAGCTCGTATCCTTAGTAGTAAAAGGTAGAGTAGAACACTCAATGAGAAAATATTGTTTGACTATAATTAATGTATGTCTACGTCTAGAGTTTCCCCCAAGTTATGAAACTTAATTTGTAATTCCCCTAAGTTATGGAATAGAATAAAGATAGAGATAAAGTGTAAGACATAGAATAATCTGAATCAAATAATATCTTTATTGTGATCCTAGACTTATATAGTTCAAACAGATATATGCATAAGAAAAAGTTGTTTCTATAAAAATAACCCACACTTCAGTAGGATATTTTTAAATGAATAAAAGCAAATTCTATATGCATGTCATGATTTTTCTATTAAACTGGAGTGGTTAGGATAAAAGTAACAACACTAAAAATAAAGTAGAAACCTACTGAGAAACCTAGTTTCTCACTCCTTCTCTTTCCACCTTCTTCCTAGACCATGATGATGTCCTTCGCAACTGCAGTGGTGTATGTCGATATTAGTAATGTCGACTGGTCAGCAAACCTACATGGTCTCTTAATAACGGTACAAGCCAACATTTAGATCTATTTCTCACTAGGTCATCTATTCATCACTAAAGTTATAAGCCCAAATTCTTAACCACTGTATTTGCAATTCCCTTAGAGGCATTCCACCACAATTGAGTGTTTCTACCCCACCTGACTACCGTAGACAGCAAACAGCCACTGTTGTAGATTCCTCTTTTTCTTAAAAAGAGATTGGTCCATAAACCCCAACTCATTACCATAGCTCATCTCACATATGGTCCTTCCAAGGAAGCTCGATGTATCCGATGCCATATCCTTTTCAGTCCTATCAAAAGATGTCATACGAAATGTTTATGTCGTTGGATCCAAGCATGTGGATGGAGCGATTCCACCATTAGGCTGGTAGAGGTTTACAGATCTCCTAGTTTGTATCAAGGAACTAGAAGTTGAAAAGTCATGCCAACAATGTACATTTTGTGAATACATGGATGCAAGCATCCTAGATATTAATGATTAGAAATATACTATGTATATATGTATAATATATGTATGATAGAATATAAATATGTATATAAATGAGAAATGTAAATTATGGATTGTAATAAATGGTATGATAAGGCATTAGTGCCTAAGACTTTTGGATATGTAAAAGAACTGTATAATTATGGGATGTGTATGTTGTATGATTAAGTTATGTTTAATCGTTTATTGAAAATTAAGAAACAAATGGAGCCATATAAGCACTACGCATTCTTATCATTCTTTGTGCACGCAAGAACATCTAATAGTTTATTTATTGTCACGCACGTTAAGTCGACGAGGCTCGCAATTTATAATAAACAGCTTTAAAAAAAATTATATTTTCCATACAAGTATTTTCTAAAGAATTCCATATCATAAGATAATAAACTAATAATGGAATCAAATGAACGACTTAAGTGTAAAATTGGTATTCATTTTAGGATGTTATATAAAGCAAAGTTTCACTCTCAAAACTCTCTTTTCTTAACTAGCTTTGCAAGAGGATAATCCTCATTATCTTGAGCAAAGGAGATTATCTCCTTAATGAGTGATGCTTAAAATCAACACCAAACTTCATCATCTTTACCTCCATTAAAGCTACATTCCACCTTTATCTTGTCCAGTTCTCCACCTCCAAGTGAGTTTCACATCGATATATAAATAAAAGAAATATAAAGAACATTCAAACTTGTTAAGTTATTACTAGTTAGAATCATATGATTCCAATTGATCCTATAAAGTTCTTAGACTAAATTTACCATATAGTTCTGTTAAATAAGAAATGGTACAATCATCTATCCCCCAACCAACTTAGAAATCAATAAGAGTGATCAATTTCCCTTAATTAATTAAGCACAAAAAAGTAAAGATATTTGGATTAAAGAACATAGAATCATTCATAAAGGAAAATAGCGGTTCAAATGGTTATATCATAAGTTTTCCCAAAGGTCCATGATTTGAGTTAGTTACACATAATAAGTAAAAGAAAATAAAAGCATGATAACCTAATAAAATAATCCATCATGCTAATCCTAAGATAAGAACACAAGATTATATTGCTACAAGGTTGGAAAAAGGGCTCTACAACTCGTACTATGAAATAGACTCTTGCCTTCGAGATCCTATAAGAGGAAGCCATAAGAGAAATGCAAATGGAAGTGGGGGAATGGGGAATGGAAAGAAATGATGTCTAAGGAAAATTTATAAAGATGGATATTGTGGTGTAAGTCATGTCTTTCTCCAAGGCATAGGCTCATTTATTAAAAGAGTAAATTTTTACTTCCTTTGCTACAAATCAAGTTGACCTAAGTCACCTTTTGAGTTAGTAGGATTGCTCTAAATCATCCACTATGTTGTTAGGATTGAATGAAATCATTTTCTACATCATTAGGACTGACCTGGATCATTTTCTACATCGTCTAGGGTTGGCATAATCATGATCAAGTCTGCATGCTTATATTAGTAAACTCATAATGCTACAAGTCATGCTCTAGGTTGGCACAATTGTGCTCATCATCCAGCATGGTCATATTTAGCTTCTCATGATCGTGTTGGAAAACTTCGATCACTATAAGGGAATGCTTGAATCTTGCACGACCATACTGACTCCTTATAGGGGAATTTTAGTCCATCTAATGCTCCTTAGTCCTTTTTATGCCCTTTTCCCTTTCTTTTAGTCCAAAATATGCCTTGTTTCTGATTCTTTGCTTGTCTGACCATTCCTTAAAGAAATAAGAGCACTTAGATGGAATTATACTCAAATAATCATACACTGCATCATAATTATAACTAATTTCACATAATAAATCAAAAAAATGTTGGTTTATCATATCCTTAAACTTAAACATTGTTTGTCCCCAAACAATAACTTAAGGAATAGGAATGTAAAGAGTATAGAATCTAGAAACCTCACATTATCATGCAACATAAAAATATAATTACTATTACTGGAATAATCAACAATAATCCAATTAGGATCTTAGTTCATTGAAATAAAGTTCCACATATAGAAAGGATCATTCTTCTCATTGTCTATCAAGTATGTGTGGATATAGATCGTTATCACACTGCTTCTCACAATAGTACACTATCATATTCATAGACTTGTCCATAAACTTCAAATCTCCACTAAATTAAATTATACATAATAATCAAACAATCTTCATTAATATTGTAACGTGGTCATGGGGTTCACACAATTAGGTAGGATGTAAGAACAAAAAGAAACATCCCCCCTTTTTTTTATCTTTAATAACCTTGAACCCTTAGACTACAAGCTCATTTATTTGGATTTCATGAATTTTAAACTTTTACTTTCCCAAGTTTTTTCATAGTTTTTCTTTTCTTTCTTCTTTTTCATTCTATTTTACTTTCTATTTATCCCTTTTTGGTCACTTATACATCCTCAAGCACTTACTTTACTTTAATAAAAAACTAAAGGTATATAAAATTATAGTAATTAATTGAAGCGCTCCAAAGAAAATAACTTTTAATCTTTCAAGCTCAACTCAAACACTAAGTGATATTCTAAGTTTGTGTTTAACCAAAGAAAACTAATTTTCCTTTATCATTTTCCTTCTATACAATCAACTTATGCAAGTCTCAACAATGTTATAAGACAAGTTCTAGATTTACAAGACAGAGGAGAAACACTCAATCAAACAGAGATAGGTTGGGTGTAACCTCAATCAAGCTCAATTCTTTACCAAGGCTAAAACCTACCACAATCCAAACAATTATGCATGCAAGGTCATCATAAGGTACAAGCATTTTTCAAAAAAAAAAATTAGTAGAAAAGTGTATCTTTCCTCAAACTTAATATTCTACCATTTTCTTTAATTTATTTAGAAAAATTAATTACTAGGATAGAAATTTGTGTAAAAATAAGGAGGGATAAGTAATTTCTGAAAAGATAATTAGAAGGAAGACTATCTCCCTCCTCAAACCTAGACTCTTATAATATGCACAAAAAGTAGACATTATAGTGGAGAATAAAAGAAGCACATCTCTAATGGTTTGTTGGGATGGATGGAAGGAGGAAGGAAGGAAATGAGGAGTAAGGAAAAAAAAGAGTATGGAAAAATTTTCCACTATTTCTTTATGCATGGAGACAAGAAACAAGGAAGCATTTTCCACGAGCCCTACAAAAAATTTCTTCCCCCGCTCTCCAAATAGGAGAGAAAATAGAAGAAAGAAGCTTTCTTTTTTATTTTATTTTAAATTATTAAAATTATTATAAAATTTTTAAAAATAAAAATATAGTAAAAAATTAATTTTGGATCGGTGGATGCTCATCTCCTAGGTCATTGTCCATCCCTTCCTTTGCTGCCTACTACTTGATAATCCACCATTCTATAGATTTATCTTAAGGAAATTAGTTATAATTATTGTGTGATGAATGATTATTCAATGGTAATTCCACCTAATTTTCCTTATTCGTTGCAGGAATTGTCATGTAAGTGGAGAATTTGAAACTAGGCAAATTTTGGGCTAAAAAGAAGGCAAAAAGGCCATAAAGACACAAATGAGCTTTGGATGGACAAAACTTACCCTAAAGAGTTCCAACTCAACCATGATGATTGGAGCATGCCCTCACAGTAGATTGAATTTTTGACACACCATGCATACCTGAGCACGACCTTGTAGCATCCTAAAGTTACTGCACCATATTGTATAAACCTAAGTACGATCATGCCATTCCTAGGAGATGCAAAAAATGATTCAAGTCAATCCTACTGATGTAGAAGGACCCTAATCATCCCTAACGACATAATGAGTGATTTAGAGTATCCCTGATAGCTCTCAAGATGTAACTTAGGTTAATCTAGTTCCCAGTAAAGGAAGCTATAATCCATACAAAAAGTGAGGTTTGCCATTGGAAAAGACATTGCACCAAATGTGACACCATCAACGATACACTTGAAAACAATGAAATTTTCCATTTTCCATTTCCAATTTCCATTTCTTCTTCTAGCATCCTCTTATAAGATCTTGGAGGAAGAAGCCTCTTTCATAGTGCAAGTTGCGTAGACTCTTACCAGCCTTGTTGGAATTATGATTTTGTATTTCTATCTTAAGATTAGAATTGTGGATAATTTTATTGGGTTAGAAAATTTGATTTTATTTGTTATCTATCATTAATCCCCAAACCATAGGGATTTAGTGAAACTTATGATATAACTACTTGAATCCTAGTTTTCCTTATGATTTATTACATGTTTTCTTTATCCAATTTTGTTTACTTTATCACACTTAATCAATTGATAAGAATTAACTACTCTCGTTGATTTATAAGCTAGTTATGAAGTAGGAAATCATATCATTTACCAATTAGAGAAATTATAAGGTAATTGAGTCTAAGGGTTTTAGAGGATAAATCAGAATCCTATGTTTCTAACCAGTTGTTGATAAACAACCCTTCTATTGATTTATCTATGAAAAATTAATTATAATTACTATGAAATAAATGATTATTTGATCATAATTCCACCTTATTTTTCCTACTTTTTCAAGAATAGTCATGCAAGTAAAGAATTAGAAATAAGATGGATTTTTTAGGATAAAAAAAGGCAAAAGGGGCATAGAAAGATGAAAGAGTGGAAAAAAAAACCCCTTGGAGGAAGCCAACACAGCATACTGGCTGGAGCACACCCTCACAGCAAATTAGAAATTCTAACATAGTCATGTAGACCTAAGCACGACCATGCAAACCTTAGGAGGCACTAGACACGATCCAAGTCAACCCTAGTGATGCAGGAAGGTAACCTACTCTGTGCTGATTACATTACAGGTGACCTAGGGTAGATATAACGACTAAGGAGATAAATTAGGTCAACTTATTTTGCAACAAAGGTAGCCCTAATCCATGCCTATAAAAGAGAGACTATGCCTTAGAAGAAAGGCACCCTTCACCATTTTGAAACCATCTACGACTCTCTATCTCCTACCTACGCCTCACATAGGACCATAGGCCTCATACCTCCACCCCCCTCCCATTTCCATCTCCATTCCCCTTTCCCATTTGTTTCTCTAACATCCTCTAGTAGGATCTTAATGAAAGGAATCCTTGCACAATTCAAGTTACAAAGTCTTTTACTGCTAGTCTTACTACACTATAGATATGTATTTCCTATCACAAAATTAGGATTATAGATTTTGTTGGTATGGTTTGTTCTCATTTATCATCTTTTGCTATGTGTAACTAACCCCTAAATTATTATGCTTTGATGAATCTTGTGATGTAACTATTTAAACCCTATTTTTTTGTATGAATGATTTTATGTTTTCATTATGATTGAGTGCATGGTTATTTATCTAATTGCTTGCTTTATTACACTTAATCCATTAATCAAAATTAGCTACTCTTATTGATCTCTGAGTTGGTTGGGAGGGTAGATGATCCTACCATCCCCTAATTGACGACACTATAAGGTAACTAAATCTATAGCTTTTGGAGGATCATCAGAATCCTAAGCTTCTAATGGACTATTAAATTAACAAATCATAAGTGTTTTATACTTCTCTTACTTATTTACCTTTCATGATCATTGGATGTAGTTAGGAGAAAGATTATTATTATTGTATGATCATTGGATAGTAATAACATTAGAAAATATGGTTAGAAATTGTTGTTTAAATGATCCGTAAAGAAATTTGGGGGTAAAAAATAGATAAATTTATAAGGGAATCTAAAGTCTCACATTTATCCATAATTTTGTGCTTGTGTTCTTCGCTTTTTATTTATATTTATTTCTTATTTCTTATTCTTATTCTTGACACTCGCAACAAAACCCCTCTATATATGAACCAAAAAAATGAAATTTGAACTTATTCTATAGATTGTTGACATAGTTTCTATGGGATCAATATTGGGGCTCTAAAATACACTTTTTTTACACCAACAAGTATACCTGCCCATGGCTAAAACTTGACATACAATTTTATAATTACATTTTTCATTATTAGTTATTAACTTAATAAATCTGAATATGTTTTATTCTTCTCTTATTTATTTACCTTGTATGATCATTAAAGGTAGTACTTGTCGCAACCGTAATTACGACGAGGCGACGGACTTGTTAAAATTTGAAAATAGATTTTTATTTGATAATGTGGAGTCGCCACCAAATTTTTATTTAAGGGAAAATACTTGGAAAAATCCTAACTTGAGGAAGAGATTTTAGGTTCGGGAGTCGGTTACGAGTAGGGAAATTGAGTGTGTGATTTATGAAAATTGTTTGATCCCTTTACTTAGAGTGAAAATAAATAGATTGATGGAGGTTAGCCTGACAGGACTTGATCCTGCTCCTACGTATTCCCCGGTGCAATGGGAAAATCAAGGCTTACGTAGTTCTGGTTTGAAGGCTTGACCTTCGAGTTGCATGAAAAGGAACGAAGTATTTTGAAAATATTTTAAAGGGAATCCTTAGTCCACATATGCATAGGATCCAAGACAACTACGGCTGCACTAGGACCCATACGAATCCCTAAACATCGAACAACAAAAAAAGCTACCAGTTCGTACTTAGAGTTCGTCGCGTGAGACTAGGGATTCCAAGATGAGTTTTCCTTGAAATTATTTCCAAAAGGATTCTTAGTCCGCATATGCACAGGGTCCAAGACAACTACGGCTGCACTAGGACCCATACAAATCCCTAAACATCGAACAGCAGAAGAAGCTACCAGTTTGTGCTTAGGGTTCATTGCGTGAAACCTATAATGAATTTAATTTGAACTTAATTTTGATGTTTTTGAAAAATGAATTTGATTTGAGTTTCAGAAGAAGACTTAAACTTTGATTTGATTGAAATACTTGATTTTAATTTTGAAGAGAAGAAATAAACTTGATTTGAGATTTTGAAGAGAAGAAAAGTCTGGTCTAGATTGAAAAGAACTTGACTTAAAAACGAACTTGATTTTATTTTTAAAACTTATTCAAAATTTAAGGAAAAAGAATTTAAACTTGATTTGAGCTGAAACAAACTTGATTTGGACTTTAAATACAAGAATTAAACTTGAAGGAACTTGAGTTCGAAAACGAACTTGATTTTACTCAAGATTGATTTTGATTTTTTGATTTCAAAAGAATTAAATTTGACTTGGTTCGAAATCGATTTTCTTTAAAAAATGGAATTAAATATGATTTAATTAATACTTGATTTTGAACTTTTCTTTTTAAAAAAGAGAAATTAGAAGTAGATTTGATTTAATTAATACTTGATTTTGAATTTAAAAAATTGGAAATTAGACAAGGAAGTAGACAAATTAATCATAAAAGGATGATGTGGGTGAGCTGGCTTGGGTGGCATGCTGTGAGTGGCTTGTGGCTCCTTTGGTGGCTCGCGGCTCACTTGGAGGCTTGTGACTCGCTTACGGCTTGATGGCGCGTTCGATGGCGTATGGCTCGCTTGATGGCTTAATGCTCATTTAAAAGGGAAACGTTCACTAGAGAGCTCGAACTTGGGGTCTGGATGTCAAAGATAGCAAACAGCGCCACTGGACCATGCTCTTGGTTGAGTCTTTAGCGTCTTTTATCCAATTTAAAGTACTCCTTTCTGGACGTAAGAGTCGCATGAGCTGCATGAGACCTCACGTGCTGGGCTATCCCTTGTGATCACATAATCGAGCTCTGACTTTCATAATCTTTTAGTTGCCCACAGCTCAGAGAATGACGAAAATGGGTTGAACCTAGTCAGCACCTCCCTGGGAGCCAACCCTTCTCTTTCCTAGAGCTTCATTGGCCTCGTTGTTTACAGCATGTGAAACCTACACCTTACATCTGGGCACATGGCGTCATGGCTATATGTGCTAATCTAGGGCCAGAAATGACACGGCCAAAGCATAGCTCACTAATTCACGTAGCTCGTTATGGCCCACAACATTAAGCAATGTGGGAAGAAATTTTAAAAGAAAAAAGCCATGTGTAGGGATCAACCTGTGGACTTAGGAGTTACAAGCAATCAACCCAACCACCAAATTGAGCTTTAAACTTGAGGCTTGGTACCCATTAATTTAATTAAATACGTGGAAGGCAACATTAGCGAGCATTGAGCACGATCTAGGCCATGCACGTGTATGCCCAAATTGGAGGCTTCCCTTGCACCTAAATTTTATCCAAACTCATCTGATACATTTTATCCCAGTTAATGGCTTCTGTACTCAGCACTTGTATCTGCCTTTATGACCAAATATGTGGTAAGAAGCCGAGTGCAACTATTGCATTGAGTTTTGTCTTGCAACGCTATTTGTAGGTGAAAGTTCATGTGAAGGTTGGCTAGGGGGTCTCTTCTGTTCTTTGAGTATTAGGCACAGCATCTTGTGAAAGATTGTGGGTTATATGGCTTCTTGCATGATCGATTTGAGAGCCAGAATTTGCATGGCTCTGACATGGAATTAATGCCAGCATAGGCCCTTGTTGTCAACATGGCACTCCCGCCTACGCAATTTGGCTACCCCTAACAAGCATGACCTGGATTGAGGATGACCTCTTGAGCTAGATGTTGCATGATTTTTCCTTTTAAACATATAGTTTGGACTGGTTTCAAAACTCCCAAAAAAAGAATCCTCTACCACTTGGAGTAGTGGGATCTTCAGCCGATAAGAGTGTCCTTGATAACCGCTTGAACATCCATAACCTAAGGAACCAGACTTCGAGCTTGAGATCACTACATCCGTCCTGTTTCTCGACTGACTTTGCAAGTTATTTTGCATTGTGAATAGCCTGGGGCTTTGGTTGATATGGTCCACTATGGACAAAGGCATTCTCTCTGAGCTTATTGTCTCCAATCCACCCATTTGCAGCCACTTCTTCTGGAATATCCAGATCCTTTGCTCAACAGGGAAATTCTTCTCAATTGGATTATCATCCCTAGCGCAATACGAGCAGCAACCCCATTAGAGGCAGTATTATTATCCATCTTATTTTCAGGGAATGCATGCAACTTTCAGGCGAGGGCTCACTTCTATCCACCACATAATTTCCATTTTCTGGATCAACTAGAAAACTCAGGTCTATGGGAGTTATGAGTTGTTGTGGAGTCTTTTTCATAATACAAAGTGCGGACACTTTCAGATTTCCTCCCAACAGAAACAACTTTACGTTCTTTTGAAGACCCACACTTAAAGAACTTCGATGGTAGAGGTGAAGCGGAGGGTCCACAGTTTGTCATACATGCGGAGACTTCTTTTGCAAATGACCCTAAGGAAGCACCAGCCTCAACGGCATTCTTCGAGAAAAAGGTCGTCTTTGGGGAGTCCTGGGGGCGAATGTAGCAGGAGCTCCCATCGCTCTACACGCTCTCCGAATCTCGCTTGTCTTGGTTGTCTCTATCCCACTTGCAAACTAAAAACCCTGTGTGAATGTCACTCTTGCTCTTTCTTGGAATCTTGGACTCATGAAAGTGTGACGATCAAACCTCTTGATCCAGGTGTGCCAGTGCAATTACAGGGCATACCAATTAGGATAAATGTGGTATGCATAATCATCCGGCCGAGAACAGTTTCAGAACTTATCATGCACTCTCTTGCAGACCTTACCTGCTCCTACTTGGGGCACATTCTTGGCACGAATTTTTGGGAAACTAACTTATCTCACTAGAATTTTTATACTCTTATCATCTTTACCATTGCTTTTCTCCTAAAGTATGTTTTTCTTATTATTAAAATTGAACAGAAGATTGAATACACACCTACGTCAAGAATTGATGCATAAATTTTGGACAAAAGCTCAACTTAGAACTCATAATGAATTCGTGTTTACTTCAATAATTGACGCCAGATTCTCAAAAGCTGAATTGCATACCTGGACTTTGCAGATCCTCAATAAGCTTTCATGCCGTCAAAGCTTTTTCTCCGTTTTTCCCCGAATCTAGCAAGAATTTATGTATTTTCTAGAGAACATGAGGGAATCTGAAAAACTTGCCGTCGTCTCTCACAAGGAAAGATCACCTCCTCCCTCCTTCTTTTCTTTTTTCTTTTTGTTCTTCCTTTCCGTTTTTTATCTTTTTCTGTTGTTCATTTTTGTTTTTTTAGTTAGTTCGTTTTAAGTTTTTTTTTTTGTTTTTTAACTTTTCCTTAAGTATTATCTTTCATTTTTCCTTATTTTTTGTTTTTTTAGTTTTTTCGTTTTAATTTTTTTTGTTTTTTAACTTTTCCTTATTTATTATCTTTCAGTTTCCTTTTTTTTTGTTTTTAGTTAGTTATTTAATTTCTTTTTTTTTACTTTTTCAATTTTTTTATTTTTGGTTTATTATATATTCTTTATTTCTTTACTTTTTACTATTTATTTTTGTATTTCAACTTTATTTTTAATTTTCCTATCATTTTTATTTTTGTCTTTATTTTTGTTTTGTTGTTTTCTATTTATTCGTTTTTCTGCTTTCTGATTATCTTATCTGCTTTTTTGTTTTTCTGTTCTCTGTTTATTAATCTTAATATTCACTTATTATTTAAGTTATGGTTTATTCGTTAATTAATTTTAAAAATGGGGCCTCAAACATAATTGAGTGTTTACAATACTTAGGGAAAAGATTATTACTATTGCATGATCATTTGGTAATAATAACATCAGAATAGATGGTAAGAAATTGATGTTTTAGATCATTCACAAAGGAGATGAGAGTAAAATTAGGTGTAGTCATAAGAGGATCTAAAGTCTCATGTCTATCCATAAATTCAAACATGGGTTATTTTTCTTTATATTTTCTTTAATCTTATTCTCATATACTTATTTCTAATACTTAAAATAGAACCATTTTTTTTAGCTCAAACGTTAGAATTTAAACTTTTTTTTTAATATTGTTAGCATAGTCCCTATGGGATTAATAGTGGAGGCCTGAAATACCCTTTTTCTACACAAACAGACATACTTGCTTGGGGAAAAAACTTGACACATACAATTTTTACATACATATTTTGCATGCAACAGTAATGCTTAAATGGAAGTTGTGTAATTTATGCAAAAATTGGTTTTTCTCATGTGTTTGGCTAGGAAATTGAATATCCCTTCATGTCCATACAAAATGTCCCTTATATCCCAAGCTTGTTGTATTCCTTCACATTTTCAAATGATAAACAACTCTTCCCAATGCTCCTAACTAGAAGAAAAAGAGAGACAGAATAAAGTGGTATTAGTTTTATGCTTCCACATGATGTATATGTGGGAGTAAACATAAATATAAAGCATAAAATGATGATGATGATGTTGTGAAGGTGAATGTAGTCGCAATGTGGCCATTCCTACTATGGGGATGCGAAAGTGTAAGTTGCATGAGGTTCCCGCTTAATCACCTTCATGAGGAGACAAGAAGCAATCGCCAAAATTGATATTTCATGAGTCTAGGTCACCACAGAGTGAAGGACTCTATGGTGTTGTCAGGGGGTAGTGATGTATAAGCCAATGGCGATGTATCCTTTTTGCCTGGTCTGATGTCGATGCTTAATCCCCTGACAAGACATAATAAAGAAGAACCCTATGTCGACCTTATGATCTTGTACATTAGCCCATAATATAAATAGATAAACCTTTGACATGAATCTAGTGCCATCATTCTTGGAGAATGTGCCAAATGAGCCACCTGTGTAGCATCTGTAGTACTAGGTGCCTAATGATGATGGACTTTGAGATACAGAAATTATAATGGTACTGGATGCCTAATGTAGTTATAGATGCGGCCACTCCTACTATGAGGGTGCAAAAATGTAAGTTCCATGAGGTTCCCACTTAATCAACTTCATGAGGAGATAAGTAGCGATCCTCAAAAGTGATATTTCATGAGTCTAGGTCACCATAGAGTGGGAGACTCTATGGTGTTGCTTGAAGGCAGTGATATATGAGCCAATGACGATGTATCCTTTTTTCCTGGTCTGATGTCAATGCCTGATCCCTTGATAAGACATAATGAAGAAGCACCCTATGTCGATCCTATGACCTCATACAATAACCTATAATAGAAATAGATAAGCTTTTGACACGACTTCAATCCTATCATTCCTAAAGAATGTGCCAAGCGTGAGCCACCTATGTAGCATCTATGATACTCGATGCTTAATGTTGATGGACTTCAAGACACAAAGGTTATAATGGTACAACGTTGTCATCTTATTTCAAAAGAACCCCTCAATGAAATCATCTGGCATGTTAGTGAGGGAATCCAAGTACTCTTCAGTGAGGATACTTGTTGAGGTCTTGAGTCAAAGGGTGACACTGAAGTCCACCAAGGTCTAACAAAATTGTCACCCTTCCAACTGGTACTGGATGATATAGGCATTCATCATCTTTGTGGAAATAAAACAGACGAGCGATGTTAAGAACTCCAATGTTGGTTCTCAATAGGAAGGTGCTCAAATGAATGTAGCCATTAACTAACCCAACACATCCAAGTATTCCTTTATCTAATCCTTAACCTTCCAAATATGCAAAGATCCCTACTCTAGGATCCATGTGGCATTGAATGAAAAAGTCGCTTAGCCTTTTTAGGTAGGAATGCATGCTAGAAATTCCCTCTATGGGTATCGGGTAGGCCAAACCCCCATCTTTTGTAGCGGTAGAGGTAAGATATCTTTTTTGGGTTTGGGGAGGTATTTTTCTACAAAACAAAATAGTGATATTTATCTCAGTCAAGATTGGCATGGTCTTGCAATAATGAGAATGACTGTGATTCAACATAAATACACAAGCCTCCGTGAATTTTCATGACCATGAAAATAAAGGCATGATCATGCTTATGATGTAAACTTAGAATACCTGAATTTGCACCGTTGTCCAAACTAGGGAACAATTGGTTTTGAGGCTGAATGGAAATGTTTCCCTAGACAATGGAGGCTATAACACTTGGAGAAGAAGTTAGAGAATGGATCTATGGAAGTTGCTTTAAAGATGGAGATGTTATTATGCTTTGATAAGCCTTTAGCTTCTACCACCTTCGAGGAGCCAAGGATAAGGAAGAGCCTTGCTCTCTAGCTTGGAGAGGAGGAGAGGGAGAAGAGATAATTTTCTTTCAAATGCTCACAAAGGTTTGAATGTATTCAAAAAAGTAATGAAAATGCTACACATGATGCCTTTATATAGGCATTTTGGGTGCCTAAATGGGGAAGGAATTTAGGCCAGTTTTGGAGCTGCATGGGCGAGGGGAATTGGGCTTGAGTTTGAGTCCAATATCAATCTCAATTCCCACCTTTGATGTAGCCCTATAATTGGGCTAAGGCAAGCCCAAAAACTAGAAGAGAAAATATAGGGAAATTGGATCCAATCCTATACATATTGGGCCTACTAAATTCTACTATATAAGAAAATATCCAAAATACTATACTAAGGTCTATTCTAATACGTGGAGAGCCATAGGGGAGGTGGGGACCTAAGAAAGATCTTCCTGAAGAGTCAACAAGGCTTCCACCTTTTTCCGCATCTTCCTGACTCTTGTCTTGGTAATGGGCTCGTATGGGCCCAATGCTTTTTCCAGGTAATGTCTTAGCAATGATGTTGTGAGAAATGATCTTTGCATTAACAATCGTACTCATGTTAGAAAACCCAGAAATGATGGATTTTCATAATCAAGTAAATAGGGCACGACCATGCTCATAAGCAATTATGTTCAATTTTTTTAACAAGCATGATTGTGCAATAGAAGCACGAATATGCTAAACTCATGTCCAGTTCTAATGTATGAATTTGCACGCTAGTGCACTTATATGGCATAGTTGTGTTGATTAGGTTTCACTAAATTAATTATCAGTTTTTGATTTGTTGTCCAGCTTTAAGTTCAATCAAATCATGTTAGGCATACCAATCATTAAGCACACCCATGAAAAAATCAAAAATCAAAAAATGAGTAAAAGAAATAGTGTCAAAGAGACGTGGTAAGAGTTAAAAAAAGTATTTGATCAAGTAACAAGTAAAATTACCTAAGTTCCTACTTAAAGTCACTCGAGATATAGAATGACAGTGTTGATATATGAAACAACCGTGCAACATAGTTAAACATAGTTGTGTCAAAAGTGACAAAGTCTTACAGCAAAGCTGCAATTATCAACACAACCTTGCTGGATCTGGCATGGTCGTGCTCCATATACAACATGACCATGCTAAAGGTGAGCATGACCTTACAACCGACTCTAGTTACAAACATCGTCATTCTCTTCTTTCTTCTTTTTTTGTATTTTTTTTACACTAGTCTACATATACGCCTTAAAAGGCAGGTTTCCTACTATAAACGCTTGGTTTAAATCACAAGCTTCATGTGCCTACACCTAATGGCTAAGCAAAGTAATGGATGGTTACCTAAGGTTCTTCCAACACCATAACAATTCACTCTTCGGATGGACCTTCTTATAGTGTTTTATCCTTCGCCTATTTATCTTAAATGTCTCCCCATTTTCCTTCACGAGTTCTAATACTACAAAGGGAGTAGTATATGCACTTTATATGGGCCACTTCACCTAAACTATAGTTTACCTAGAAACAAACAGAGGCACGAGTTATAAACCAATACCTTCTCACCTAGTATGAATTCATACTTTCGAATATGCTTGTCATGCCATCTTTTTATCCTCTCCTTGTATAACCTCAAGCTTTCATATTCTTCTATTCAAAGCTCATCTAACTTATTAATCTGAAAGATACGCTTCATCGTTGCATGTTGTAAATCATGATTAACAAACTTCATGTCCCAATAGACCTTGTGTTCCAATTTAATAAGGAGTTAGCAAGCTTTTCCAAAAGCTAGTTTATAGGAGGACATGCCAATGGGAGTTTTGTATGAAGTTTTATAAGCCCACACAACATCATCTAAATTTCATGCCCCATTGTTCCTGGAAGTATTAATAATATGTTCTAGGATACTTTTTAACTCCCTATTTGAGACCTTTACTTGACCACTAGTTTGGGATGATAGAGAGTGACAACCTTATGGATGACATCATATTGTTTCAAAATCTTTTCAAATTTCCTATTAATAAAATAGGTACCACTATAACTATTGATTGCTTGAGGAGATTCAAACCTTGTAAATTTTTTTTTCCAGACATCTTGTTACTCCCTTAGCATCGTTAATGAGTAATGTCACAGACTTTACCCACTTGAAAACATAGTCAACTGTAACCAGAATATATGCCTTACTTAAATATTTAGGAAAAGATCACATAAAATAAATACCTCATACATCAGAGATGTCACACATAAGAATATTATTTAGGGACATGTCATGTTTTCTTGATACATTGTCACTCCTTCAATAGCAGTCACAATATTTGACAAAATTAAAGCATATCTAAAGAGAATAGGTCAAAAGAAATTATATTGTAAAACTTTTTGGGTGATTCTAATAATACCAAAATGGCCTCCAACCATTCTTGAATAGAAATGAGTTAAGGTAGCATGAGTTTCCTCCTCAAGCACAAATCTTTTAATTAACTTGTCCCCACAAATTTTAAACAAATAGGATTCCTCCCAAAAATAATATTTAGCGTTAGATAGAAATTTCTTACGTTGTGCATATTAAAGATCTGGGGGAAGGATACTCCTTACTAAATAATTGACCATATCTACTTAGTAGGGGATGTGTGAAACATTCAATAAACATTCATCTGGGGACATCTTTATCACCTCATCAATAGGGACTTATACTAAGGAATACTTTGGACAAATGGTTGCAACCAAGTTCTACTCCCATCTTGTCATTGATTTTCAAATTAAAATTCCTAAAGAAGGCGTATCTATCTAATTAATCTGGGCTTTGCATCCAGTTTGAAGAGAAAATATTTGATGGCAGAATGTTTAGTGTAGACAATTATTTTAAACATAATTAAATTAGGTCTAAATTTATCAAAAGAAAATACTATTGCTAACAAATTCTTCTTCTTTGTGATAGTGTAGTTTCTTTAGGTCTCATCTAGGATCTTACTAGAAACATATTTTCTTTTCTCTATCGCAAGAATACTCCTATTGTTATACCACTAGCACCACACATCAATTTAAAGGGTAAAGATCAATCAGGGGTAGTTACAGTAGGGGCATTTATTAGTTTGACTTTAAAAGTTTCAAAAGAATATAGACATCCATCATTAAAATCAAAGGAGGCTTTTTTATCAATAAATTGGAAGAGTTTTTTCAATTTTAGAAAAATCTTTTATTAACCTCATATAAAAGCTTACATGTCCAAGAAAACTCCTAACAACTTTAACATTATTCTAAGAGGAAGTCTAGAGATTACCTCAACATTAACTAGATCAACCTCAATACCCCTCTTAGAGATCTTATTCCTTAAGAAAAAACATTCACTAACCAAGAATTTACACTTTTTCCAATTAAAAACCAAATTGGTTCTTTTGCACCTTATCAACACTTACTCTAAAATTTGTAAACATCTATCAAAAGTGGAACCACTAAAAAAATCATCCATAAAAACTTCTAAGAATTCATCTAATAAGTTAGAAAAAAATAAATATCATGCATCTTTAAAAAGTAACAGGGGAATTACATGGATCATAGGACATTCTTCTATATGAAAAAGTATCAAAGGGGCATATAAAAGTAGTTTTCTCTTGATCAGCCACAGGTATTTGCACATAACCAGAAAAACCATCCAAACAACAATAGAATTCATGACTAGATAATTTTTCCAACATTTTATCAATAAAAGGAAGGAAAAAAGATCCCTTACGGATAACTTCATTCAACTTCCTATATTCAATACATACCCGTCAACTAGTTATCTTTCTTGCCATGGTTAGCTTGTTTTGGTCATTCTTCATGACAGTGATACCTCCCTTCTTAGGAATAACCTATATAGAACTCACCAAAGGACTGTTAGAAATAGGGTATATTATACCTACGTGAAGGAGTTTAATAACTTTATTTTACCTCTTCCTTAAGTCTTTAGTTGAGTCTCCTTTTTCGTTGCACCTTTAGTTTGAATTCCTCCTCTATATGAATCTTGTGGGTGTAAATTGTAAGGATTATTCCTTTGGTGTCATGTATGGACCATCCAAAGACTTCTTTATTTTACCTCAAGACTCTCACCAGTTTCTCTTTTATTTTTTCTATAAGATTAGAAGAAAAATAACAAGAAAGGAAAATAGAGGGAATAAAAATGCATACTCAAGATTTGCAGCTAAGGGCTTGAGTTCAAGCATTGGAGGTTCTTTAATTGATTGATGACATATGCTTAGAGGTTCCAAGAAACTCTATTACCTCAAATTTACTACCTCCATCTCCATTTTCCTTGGGTATACCTACCTGCAAGGCCATTAATTCTTATGTACATTCCTTAGAGTCACTCACAGTATCAATCCCAAGCATTAAGAGTTTTTCCAAGATATTCTTAATTAATACATCCTGCATAGAAGGTAAACTCAAAGAGAGAGATGGTTATGAAGAATTTATAATGTTACAAGAGTCAAATTTTTTTGGATGTTTTATAAAGTGAAAGACTCTAAACATCACTTCCTGATCATCAAGCCTTAAAGTAAGCTTCCAATAATGGTCTTCTCGGTAGCCAAGAAGGGTCTTACCAAGATTACTGGAATCTTCTTATCTTCCTTTATGTCAAGCACAATAAAGTCAGCAAGAAAGGTGAATATCCACCTTTACCAAAACATCCTCCATTATTCCTCTTGGGTATGTGATAATCCTATCTACAAGCTACAAAAAGATAACAATAAGTTTATGCTAATTCATGGCCAACCTTCTAAAAACAAATAAAGGCATTAAATTAATACTAGTGCCTAAGTCACAAAATATTTATCAAAGTAAGAATGACCAATAGTATATGGTATAGTGAAACTCATTAGATCCTTAAGCTTTGGTGGTAGTTTCTGGAGAAGAATAACAAAACATTCCTTGTTGAGCATGATAGTCATGTACTCCTCAAACTTATTTTTATTGCCTAAAATTCCTTCAAAGACTTGCATGCTTGGGAATTGGGGAAATAACTTCCATGAAAGGGATATTGATCCTGATTTTCTTTAAGATATCTAAAAGTTTGGCAAATTGAGGATCATTCTTATAATTCTTTAACCTTTGAGGAAAGGGTATCATTAGTTGGTAAGACTCAACATGAAGTTTCTTGGAAACCTTCTCTACAGTCTCCTCATCCTATTTTCTCTTCTTTCTTATACTCCCACTAGTAGGAGTTAAGAGATTTTTAGTAACTTCTTGGTGGTGTTTAGTAATCACATCCATATTCTCCTTTCTCATTGAAATCTCCAACTTTTTTCTTTTCCTAAAATTTATTCCATTGGCTTACTCCTTTGGATTCACCTCTGGCTGGATGAGCAAGGTTCCAAGAGCTCATTATGCCAAAAGATTAAGGATTTGTCTTAACTAGTTCTCCATGTTATAAACTAGGACATTTACATCTTTATATTTGGAAGTTGTGTGTCCGCATTCTAAAGCAATGACTCCATTGGGTTGACTCCCTTGCTTATAACCTTCCTGATTTTGTATGTGAGGGGGTATGTAAACATTTTGAGCAAAGTATAATTATTATCTTAACGTCGTTCTTAAGAGAGTGGGCTGATTCTTTCAAATGAAGTTATAGGTATTCCTTACATAATTATCCTCCTCATTTTGTTAAGCCATAGGGGCTTCAATCAAGCATCCTTGACCATCGTGATTATGGAGCCACAAAGGTCAACAAAGGCTAACCTCAAGTGCAATTGGAGTTTGGACAGACAACACAGGTTGTGTCTATGCTTGCATGAGTGCCTTCATCCTTTTGTTTTAGGCTTCTAATGCATGAAAATCATGAATGTGAAAAATGTATGTCAAGTTTTACCCATTGGTAAGTATACATGTCAGTGTAGAAAAGAGGTATTTGAGACCCACAGTGTCGATCCCACAGGAATTATGCTAACAATCTATGGAAGAAGTAAATTCCAATTGTTGAGCTCATCAAAAGAGGGATTTTGTTTCAAGTGTAGGAAATGAGAATATGTAAGAAAGTTTAACGAAAAATAAAAAGCAAAGAACACAAGTGCAAAATTATGGATAAGTATAGGGAAATTTTGGATCCTTTCATGACTTTGCCTATTTTTATCCCCAAATTTTCTTACAAATGATTTAAACATTAATTAATAACCATTCATTCTAATGTTATTACTAACCAACAATCATGCAATAATAATAACCTTTCCCTTAAGTACTACCCTAATAATCATGTAAGGTAAATAGCTAAAAGAATTACAAAATACATAGAAGTTGTTAATTTAATATTTGGTTAGAAGTCTAATATTTTGATTGATCTTTAAAAAATTTTAAGATTAAGTTACCTTATAGTTTTATTAATTGGAGGATCATATGATCACTACCTTCCAATTAACTTAGAGATCAACAAGAATGATAAATTCTTATTAATTAATTAATTAAATACAGTAAAACAACACAATCGATTTAAGATTAGTTACTTTTAAAAAAAGAAATTAAATGAGAATAAATTCACCTAACAATATTATCCATAATACTAATCCAAAAATTATTTTAAATTTTAAAAATAATAATTTATTAAAATTTTAATATTATTTACAAATAATTTTTAGAATTATTTGTGTAAATATAATTTTTTTACAAATAATTTTTAATTTTTTATATTTTAATATTTTTATATATTTTTCAAAATCCAATAATTAAATTAAAAATTTATTTTAACAAATCATATTTAGATTTAATTAAAAAGATAATTTTATTATTTTAATATAATTTACTTTTATTTTTCATTATTTATTTATCTCAAAACTAAATAAAATTATATAATATTATTTAATATATTATCTTAATTTACATTAAATATAAAATAAAATCTTTCAAATTTTATCATATCTTATTATTGCTCAATTTTTATATTATACTATTCTTTGTGTTACCCTGCCCGCAAAACAAATCACGAAATTTTAAATGATTACCAACAAGTTGTACCCACTAAACCAACTATAAAATTTGAAATAGTTACCATCAAATCACCATGTTACTACAGCCTTGTTATTTGTCCTCGTGAATTAATGATTAAAATAATAGCCGTAAATTTAGTGATAGATTAAATATTTTCATAACTAAATGTCCCTAAGTAATTTATCAAAATCAAGTTACTACATCATAACATATGATTTTGTATAAAATATGTGATTAAGATTAATTAGGGCCTATATTTTAATCATATTTAACAATTTAAAAATGTTTATTAACTTAATTTTGTTTAAGTATAAACCAAATAGATAATAGTTTGGTAATAAAAATTAAAAAGCATAAAGTTACGAAAAAGAAATAGAGGGAACACATTATATGACACAAATTTTAAAAATAGTATAATAATCCATATGGTTTTAGAGCCTAAATATAAAAATTTGTCTGCGTATAACTGAAACAATATATCTTTATTGATGTATAAGAAACAGTTAACTACACAGTTACGCAACAATGTTATATTGAAATACATACAACATTACCAACCAAACCAAAGCGCACTTTTCTGACTTGCTCCCGCGTCACCATAACGATAAGTATATCTCTCTCCCGCACAGATCCCAATGCCCATTTTCCTTCGTTTTCATTTGTTCAAAATCGTAGTTATCGTATACATAATATATACTCTGACTCTTCTTCTCACTGAGCCTCTCCATCTTTCCTTGGCTTAGCGGGAACATTTCTTCTGTTATTGTTGTTATTATTTCCTTTGATTTGATCCTCTTAAATCAACAATACTTCCCTCTCCGTATTTGTTTTGACCCCTTTTTTCTACACACAATCCGAGTCTCTGCTCTGTTTGCAGAAATTGCTTATTTCTTTTCCCTGGAATAGATTTGATTAAACCTTTCCTATTCTAGACATTTCAGGGCTTTGCACATCTGGGTTTTCGTTTAAACAGGAGGGAATTTTCAGTGACAATTGTGCTCCATACTCTTTTGATGTACAGTTTTTTTTTTTTTTTTAATTTTAGTTGGGAACTTTTGTAGACGTTTCTCTTAGACTGGTTCCTTGTTTTCTTCATTATTCATTCATTTATGCCCAGTCTTTCATGTTTCAGTCCTTGATGCTATAAAAAGAACACCATCTTGTCCTTGTAAACTCAGATTACTTAATGTCATCAGGGTTTTGACTTGTGTGAATAGAAGAGGCATTTAATTTGAGATTTTGGTCTAACTATGGATCATATAAGTAATGAGGCTACTGTTGATCTTTTTGCAATTGGCCCTTCCGGTGTTCTTGGCAGAACAATTGCTTTTAGGGTTCTTTTCTGCAAGTCTATCTCACATTTGAGGCATCAGATATTTTCTGTGTTTTTGGATATATTCAATAGGTTTAGGGGATTTTGGACACCCATTGTGTCATGGTTGCATCCCAGAAACCCCCAGGGGATATTGGCAATGATGATTATAGTTGCTTTCGTTTTGAAACGGTACACAAATGTGAAGGTGAGGGCTGAGATGGCGTATAGGAGGAAGTTTTGGAGAAATATGATGAGAGCTGCATTGACCTATGAAGAGTGGGCTCATGCAGCCAAGATGCTTGATAAAGAGACACCAAGAATGAACGAAGCAGATCTTTATGATGTAGAGTTGGTGAGAAACAAAGTTGAAGAGCTTCGCCACCGCCGGCAAGAGGGGTCTCTTAGAGATATAATATTTTATATGCGTGCAGATCTTGTTAGGAATCTGGGTAATATGTGTAACCCTGAGCTCCACAAAGGTAGGCTTCAGGTGCCAAGACTAATCAAGGAGTATATTGATGAAGTATCAACTCAGTTGAGAATGGTTTGTGACTCTGATTCGGAGGAGCTTGCATTGGAAGAAAAGCTTTCTTTCATGCATGAAACTAGACATGCGTTTGGGAGAACTGCTTTACTGTTAAGTGGGGGTGCTTCCCTTGGTGCATTTCATGTTGGTGTAGTTAAGACACTGGTAGAACATAAACTTATGCCTAGGATAATTGCTGGTTCAAGTGTAGGATCCATTATGTGCTCAGTTGTTGCCACTAGATCTTGGCCTGAGCTTCGAAGTTTTTTTGAGGATTCATTGCACTCATTGCAGTTTTTTGATCAAATGGGTGGGATTTTTACAGTTGTGAAGAGGGTCACAACATATGGTGCAGTTCATGAGATCAGACAGTTGCAAATGATGCTGAGGCATTTAACAAGCAATCTTACATTTCAAGAAGCTTATGACATGACAGGTCGAATTCTTGGGATTACAGTTTGCTCTCCGAGAAAGCATGAACCACCTAGATGTCTGAACTACTTGACTTCACCCCATGTTGTTATATGGAGTGCAGTCACTGCTTCTTGCGCCTTTCCTGGCCTTTTTGAGGCTCAGGAATTGATGGCAAAGGATAGAAGTGGAGAGATTGTGCCTTACCATCCTCCATTTAATTTGGGTCCAGAAAAGGGTTCCACTTCAGTGCGCCGTTGGAGGGATGGTAGCTTGGAGATTGATTTACCTATGATGCAGTTGAAAGAGCTGTTCAATGTCAATCATTTTATTGTTAGTCAGGCCAATCCTCATATTGCACCATTATTGAGATTGAAAGAATTTGTTAGAGCTTATGGAGGCAATTTTGCGGCCAAGGTATGTTCATGGATGTGGATGTGTCTGTTTATTGTCATTTGTATGTATTTGTTTCTTAAATGAATTTTTACTTCTACATTTTCCATTAACTCAGACTAAGTCCCTAACCGATGTCTTCATTCCTGTGAATCGATGTGTAAATGGTTCCTTGCTGTTAAACTGACTACCTCGATTGAACATCATGACATCATCTGATTCCTATAGTTGATGCTAATCTCACCTTGGGTGGAAAGGCTTGGTTGTTTTCATTGTACTGATTGATGTGATTTTGGTGTATTTTTTTCCATATTTTTGCTTATGTGAGTCCATGAAATATCTTGCTCTATGTATTTATTATTTATTGCCTTTACTATTCCATTCCCTGAAGTTTCATGGGGAAATTCACACCTGCCGAATTTGGATGGATAGAACAGTTTGTTTTTGTTATCTTTGTTGGTGTCTGGTGGTTTGATCCAATAAACATGTCTGAGTACCATTGCTTTGAATAGAATTTAAAGAATAGAGTAACAAGCAGACCGACCCTAGAGTAGAAGCTGTATGTTGAAATACTGGTAAAATTTTATTAGGTATATGTTACCATTTGTTTGTGAGTTTCCAATATGCATGATTTTCAATCTGAGGCTCATAGAATGGCAGATGAAAATAGAGCTTTTGCACATTTTTGTTAATCCATGAACAGGGTCTATATAGACATATAAACCTATGGATCTAACATCTGACTGCATATGCAGAATTCTCAAATTCAAATTATTCCGTGTAACTTCTATTTACTCCCCTTCCCCAACTTGAATGGAAAATGGTGGTATCTTTCAGTTGTTTCAATATGTCATCATACATGTTTGCCGTTGGATCTTCTGTATGCTGCTGCCCTAATATTCTGAATATGTAGCAATAATAATCCAATGTGGGTCTTTCGTTTCTGTAGCTCGCTCATCTAGTAGAGATGGAGGTGAAACATAGATGTGATCAAGTACTGGAACTTGGGTTTCCATTAGGTGGACTTGCCAAGCTGTTTGCTCAAGACTGGGAGGGTGATGTAACCGTTGTTATGCCTGCAACTCTTGCTCAGGTATGTGCCTTAGAGCAGTTAAATAAACTAGGTTTTATTTGAAGATAAAAGAAATAACTAGTGGTTATTGAAAATGGTTTTGGAATTTGTTTATGTATCATATATTGGGGAAGATTGAGTGTAATAGTGATTAACTTGTGTATGTTATCTTTTTCCCTCATCCTGCTCCAGTACTTAAAAATCATACAGAACCCTTCTTATGTTGAGCTTCAAAAGGCAGCTAACCAAGGGAGAAGATGCACCTGGGAGAAGCTTTCGGCCATTAAAGCAAATTGTGGAATTGAGCTTGCTCTTGATGAGTGTTTTGCAATTCTCAATCATATGAGACGACTCAAAAGAAGTGCTGAGAGAGCTGCTGCTGCTTCTCATGGTCTGCCTAGTACTGTCAAATTCAGTGCTTCAAGAAGAATTCCATCGTGGAATGTCATTGCACGAGAGAATTCTGCAGGCTCCCTTGAAGAAGACCTTCTTGCAGATGCTGCTTCCTCATTGCATCAAGGTGTCAATAGTGCCAGTGGTAAAAATTGGAAGTCCCACCGTAATATGCATGATGCAAGTGACAGTGAATCTGAAAGTGCTGACTTGAATTCTTGGACCAGATCTGGTGGCCCTTTGATGAGAACTACATCAGCAAACATGTTTATTGACTTTGTACAAAACTTAGAAATTGATACTGAACAAAATAGAGGCATGTTGACTCATAATACTAGCCCTCGTGATCTTCAGCATCACAGTTCAAGACTCACAACGCCTGATAGGAGCTCTGAGAGCACAGAATTTGATCAGAAAGAAAATGGCAACAGGGTTGTCATGAATGGATCTAGCATAATGGTAACTGAAGGTGATCTCTTACAGCCTGAAAGGATCCATAATGGGATTGTGTTTAATGTTGTCAAGAAAGAAGACTTGTCACCTTCAAATAGGAGTCATGATGATGGTTATAACAATGACGTTGCTGAATGTCTACAGATTGACTGTCCAAGGAAGGAGATGGATACTGCTAGTTCAGCTTCTGAAAATGGCGATGATGATTCCTCAACGGCTAGGTCCCTAACTGAAACACAAAATCGGCATTCTCCAGATCATATTGGCACAGATTTAGGTAAGGATCAGAGCATCGTTGACTGTTAGTTCCAAAATTCAAAATATCTTTCCCAGTTTACTTCAATAATTTGATGCTATTACTGGAGTCCATATTGTTAATAGTATGAAATATAGACTTGCCAAGGATCTCTGTTGGGAAGAAAAGAGGTTTCATATCCATGCCTTCCCCAACTACATTGAATGTTGTAGCTACAACTTGTGCCAATGAAAGAAATCTCATCCAACACTCCACACTCCACACAACACCCCTTCCATCTTCTTCCATTTTTTCCCTGTGCTTTGCATTCCATTTCATTGTATTGTTAACCTGGCAAGTGGTATTGCTAAATTGCGTTCAAGAGTTGCAGTGTCTCAACATTAACAACAAGAATAAGAAAAATTATAATAATAATAATAATAACAATAATAAAAAAAACTTAAATAAAATTTTGATCCCTTAAAATATTTTAATCTTTCAAAATCATTTCATTTCAAATGATTCATTTATTAGTCTGCCGGTAAATGCTTATGTATCAAAGGGAATAAATTGAAAAAATACAAATTTTTGAAGGACTGTAAACTATACCTATTTCACAGATCATAATCCTAACATGTTTTCCATTTTTACTCCATGAAATGTGCAAAAAACAATATCAATTGAAAATACCAATCAACGTATTTAATAAAATATACATTAACATAACCAAATATCAATAAATATATATATTAACATAAAATGGTAATGATTATGTAATAATTATATTATTATTATAAAATACTAGTTGAATGACACCATATAAGACGTAGATAATTACAATATAATCGACTTTATTTAAACAATTGATATTAAATATTATAAAATATATTAAATTAAATAATTATATAAGTTTTAAGAATTGATGATGAAGGGTGAAATAATTTATATAAAATTGTAAATTTAAATTTTATTATTTTTATTATAAATAAAAAATTAAATAATTACATTATAAACTTACAGAACTCAACTAAAATTTTTCATATATAAAAAATCAACAAACATAAAAATAATCAATATGTCATGTGTGCTTTTTCTTTAATTTGCAAATAAGGTAATATATATATATATATAAATAAATGTATATACCTACATATATATATATATATATATTTTAATATATGTGTGAGAGAATATGTATATATGCATGTGTGTATATATGTATGTATGCATAAAGAATATTAACCTGTTCTATTCTAATGTATTTTTTAAGAAAGTAAAATGTAAAAAATTTTATTAAAAAATATTATAAATGCATAGTCACTGTGATTTTGAATTTATTTAAGTAACATTTTTAATAAAATTATATAATTTTATTTTCTTAAATAATTTCCTTAAAATACTAGTCAAGAAGAAAATATATATAGAGAAAGAGAAATAAAAGATCAATTTATTATAAAAGGAAGAGTATCATAAATTTTATCAATTCAATTATTAAATTAATATATTTTACTACATCATTTTATTTTAACATATAATATATATATATATATATATTCTAATATACAGTAATTTAAATTTATTTAATAAAATATCAAAATATTTTAAAATTTTAAGAAATTTTGTAAACATAATTAACACGATAAAAATATTAATTTAACGACTGCATCGATGACATGCAACTGCTTAAAAGAGATATCCAACGAGACAGGTCATGATAGACTTAATCAGGTAGGAATTTGATCCTTCCTGGTACATACAGAGAGAGGAGTGGTCAAGTTTCCACAAATAATTTTAGTTAGAATTATTTCTTTCAATAACTTTCATAAACAGTTAAATTTTATTAACTTAATTATTAAATTAATAAATTTTATTATATAGATTATGTTTATAAATTTTTATAAAATTTTGATACTTCATTAAATAAATTTAAATTAATAGATAATATATATTTTTTAATATCGTTAATTTAAATTTATTTAATTAAGAATATCAAATTTTTAAAATTTTATAAACATAATTTATGTAATAAAATATGTTAAATATAACAATTGAAATGATAAAATTTAATAGTTTATGAAAATTATTAAATAAAATTATTTTTAAAATAACTTATATATATATATATATATTATGCATATTTGTGCGTAAACATATATGTACATATATAATGGAAAAATCAATTAACATTCCATATCAAGTTTATAAACTTATGCAACTTGATAAATTTTCTTAAAATATCGATAATTAAACTATTAAATTAATGATTCTTAATAAACATATCTTTTTTATTAAATTTTATTAAAATAAAAATTGATTAATATTTTATCTATTATTTTACTTTAATATATAATACAATATTTAAAATATAAGATAATATTCATCATTAGATAATTTATTTACTAGTGTTTAAATTATATAAAATTTATATATATATATATGATTAGATAATATCAATAATTTAACAATTAAATTATTCAAATATAAATTCTAAAAATATTTATTACATAATATAAGTTTAAAAGTTTAACATTTAATATCAATTGATTATCCATACATATATAGTTATAGTTATTAATAAATTAAAAGATAAATTACATTGATTTTATTTAATATTTATTTAAAAAAAATTGATATCCTTTTCTTTTTTATCTTATACAATTCTCTCTTAATTATAAAGATGTAATATAATATACTTCTTTTTCAATTATAAGATTTTATATAATTTTTTTTAATTTTTTATAATATTTTATTTATAAAAAAGATCAAAAAATATTGAAAATAAAAAATATTAATTTTTTAATATATTTCAAAAAAATCAATATAATTTATTTTAAATTAAATTAAATGATATACAAATTAAAATAATGATCAACTCATAACACTAAATTTCTTTTGTAAGACTCTTTCTCAATCTTACATTGACATTTTCCTTACATATACTAAGTATAAAATGGTATGGTTAATATATCAATATATAATTATTGGTAATAAAAATAATAAATTATTTTTTATTAATTTAAATTATAAATTCATTTTATGTTAATATACATTGATTGATATTTAATTATAATATAATTTTTTTATTAAAAATTTTGTTCAAAATTAAAATATAAATTTTAATTAATATTTACTTTTATGTATGATTTAAAGAATGAAAAGAAGGACGTGAAAGTTATGATTCTTGAATAAAAAAATTAATTTTTTTATTTAATTAATATTTTAATTTTTGAAAAAATACATTTTTTAAATTTTGTCTTCATATATTTGATGTCATGTTAATATTTAAAATTGAATACAAATAATAAACTTATAAAAACACTAATTAATAATAAGTCAAATGATTTTTTGGAGAAATAATTTAAAAATGATTAAAATAGGAAACTAAATTAAAAATTTAAAATCTTTTTTTAAAAAATCTTATTTAAATTACAATAACATCAATAATAATAATAATAAATACTAAATAATAATAATTCATCTTCCTCGTATATTTTAACTTTTAGTAAAGAGTGAACTGTAATTTTTATCTTTTACTTTATTAAAGTGTTTTATTATTATTTCTAACTTATAAAAATTAAGGTGTTATAAGATGTTTATTTGTGATGTTAAATGTCACAATGTTAATTCAAATATATTTTAAGGATCAATAAAAAAGGATCAAAGAAATTGTAGTGGTAAATATGAAACACCATAGAAACAAAAATAAAAAGAAAGATAGATATAGTAAGATGAATAAAATGAAAAAGGCCTTAATGTATTATGAAATGTTATTTAAATATATTTAAAAATTATGACATTTAACAGTAAAAATTAATACACTATTTATAAAAATTAATGCTAATAATTAATATGAAATGATAAAATAAAAAATAAACGGTCTAATTTTTTAAATTAAAAATAAAAATAAAATACAACAATCCACTAACCCATCATATTGTTTCAAAGTACCGCACTATCGACCAAAAAATAAAAGAACCCAACATATTTCATATCAACCGTCAAGCCCAATTTTAGTCTTTGTTCTCAAAATTTTGTCAAATCCAAATGGTTTTAAAATATCGATCACACACCCTTTTTTTGGGTAATGTTTTTAAAATGTCGATCACACACCCTTTTTTTGGGTTAAGGGTCACACCCTTTCAGCCCAATTGAGAATAAAACACGTTGACGCAGGTGAAATAAGCAAAATTACAATAGGTTGAATTGTATCTTGAATCTCACAAGTGGTTTTGGTAAAATAGTCTTAATTTTTTCTCAAATACGAAGATTTGGAGCCGTATAAACATAAAACCAATATGGTTCAAGTGATAAGAATCAGTTCCTTATCTTTTAATACAAGTTTTCTTAGATAGCTGCAACACGAAAGTAATAATAATTAAATTTTTAAATATTTTATTTTATTTCTTATCTCTCAAATGTTTTAGCTAATTAAATTTTTTATTTTTAAAATTAACAAATAGTTACTCTATATTCCATTTTTTATATTTATAATTTTCTATCTTTCCTTTTAATTTAAAATATTTACAAAGTGAATCGTTAAATTGTTTTTAACCTTTTCATAATCAAAATTTACAAATCACAAAATGTTAAATTTTATTCACAATAAAAAATTAAAATTTTACATCAAATTCTAATCTCACGTCTCATAATATTTTATAAATTTTATTAAATTTCTCAAAATTTTAACTTCTAATGTCATTTATACTCAGATCGATCAAACCATTAAATATTTAATTTTATAAAATACGTTGTGAAACATATACTCATATGGTGTTGTTTATTTTAACTTATTTCAATCTTCTTCTTTCGTTATTATGAGAAGTTGGAACTAAGCAAGTTCAAAAAATGACTTTTTAAAGAAATATTTTTAGATTTTATTTTTTTATCTTTCTTTATTTAAAACTTAAAAAATATTTTTAATTTAAAATTATAAAATATAAAAATATATCATTCATAAATTTAAATTTATGATAATAATCAAGCCAAAAAATCCCTTAATGTTAGCATTAATTATAAAAAAAATTAAATTTTACTAGGATTCATTCCTAGTGGTTAGAATAAACCATTACAAGATTACATAGACAAGTTAGAATACACTATCACATATAAACTATCAGAAGATTATACAGACAAGAAAGGTAAGTGTCGCAAAATATCTTAAGGTCAAATTTGGTAAAACAATTGGATAAAAATAAATTTAAACTTTTTTGATATATTTTTTTCAAAGTTTTTTTTTGTTACTTTTTCTCTTGTCACGGTTGGATTCACATTTTTTTTCTTCCGTTCTCTTGTTATAGTTCTTTTTCATTAGACCACACATCACTTGATCTTTGACATGACTTGTACAAGTTAAGGAAGAGATTCATGGAGTTCTTCTTTGTCAAACACATTATATTTTTTCTCTTTAGTTGTAACACTATAGCATTATCTTACTTCTAATTTTTACTTTTCTTTATCTATTTGAATGTTCAACTTGAAAAAAAATAATTTATATTTTTCTTAGCATACTTTCTTCATTTTTCACAATTTTTTCTTCCATAGAATTTGTTGCTAGAGATTGTTTATTTAAAATTTTATACATGTACACTTTGAAGTTTTTTCATGAAATTTAAGTTTAATTTGTATTGTTATTGTTATTAATGAGGAAATCCTCATTGATCACTTGATATTGTTATAGATCAAGCTATCAAAAATGATGACAAGAATACTTGAAAAAGGATCGATTCCAAAAGAATGCCTTTCTACAAAGAGGTTTTTCTTTCAACCCATTTCTTTTAATTTCTAAAATTGGATATTTCAAGTGGTTTGGACAATTTTTATGTTATTTGTGCTTTGCATGAGCATATTGAGGTTTCCTTGGCATCTTTCGCAAAAACTATTTCTTCAAGAAATACCTTTTACAATTTGAAAGAGAGACAATGATATGAGCACCATGTTAAATAAGAGTGATCATTTGAAAATTTTTCTATAAGAAATGAGAGATCCAATGAATAGGATAAGACCATTCGTATGAAACAAACACTCTAGGGTCTTACCAAGAAAGATATAGAAAATGAATACGTTGATCCAAACCCAAATTCAATATAGATTAATTTATGTAATTATACTATTAAAGACCTTAATTGATAGAACTCTTCTCTAATTTTCAGTCAAATTAATGTTAGTTTAGAATTTAATATTAATTAAACTTTTTATTTTTTTTAAATTAGATCTACATTAATTTAAGGATAAGTTTGGTATGTCTCTTTAGGATTTAAGTCTCTTGTTATATTTAAGTAGGCAAAAATTTAGAAATTCAGTGTAAACATGATTTTATGAATAATAATATTTTATTTCAGAGTGTTCATCTCTTGTGAGTTGATTACCTTGATTTTTAGGTAAAGAACTATCCTTAATAATATTTATTCTTCCGACATGTCTTAATAAGGGTCAATTCCTCTTTGATAATTTTAGTGATATTCAACCAATCGTGGTATTTTTCAGGTTCTTGTACTTTATCTAGATTCTCAATATGTTCCAATAACATTTTTGTATTTCAATTTAATCCATGCAGGTTGAACCATATCAAGTGGAATTAGAACTTTGACTCTTGAAATCAGGTGTCATCTATTCCTTATTTTATTTTATTTGTCTTTCTTTGTTTACATTGTTTTTCTTGTTTTTGTTCATCTTCTTTTTATCCTTTTCTAAATTGTCCATCAAATATTTTATAAATTCCTTATCTAAAAAAGTAGTCATATCTCTATCTTGTACGGTGCTAAAGTTCTTGTCTTCCTACTATTTGATAGACAAGTGAAAGTATAAAATTAAACAAAAAAGGAAAAAGGTGATTGTAATAGAATCCAAGTTTAAAAAAAGTGATATAAATTCAAGGTTAAAGAAAAGTTCAAGATAGATGGATGTAAAAAAATACTTTTAGTCTTGGTTCACCTTTAATATTTAAGTACTTGGTTTTGAATAATTTCAATCCTTTATTTATTTTGTCTAGTAATCCTTACTCTATCCAATTTTTTGTATCCTTGATTCTTTCGTTATATATTGAAAAATAAATTTGTGAAGTTCCTAGTTCAAGGTCTTATAGGAGAATTGAGAACTGAAAGGCAAGATTTGATGAAAGCATTACAGAAAAATCTATTTTGAGTGTAAACATGAGTGAGGAGTTCAAAAATTGAGGGTAAATACTAAGAGAGTAATTTGTGAGGCTTTACTAAATTAATTTATTTTTTTGTTCAATTTTTAGCATTGTCAACATGAATGATGAATCCTATCAAAACAAAATGGATCTAAAGATATTTATAAAACTTATTCAAGATCAATTCCAAACGTTTAACAGGACATTGCACGATATGGTAGTTTCCAAAGACTACCTCACCCTCATGAAGAAGGAGATAGGGGAGAAATCAGAATGAGAAAGTGAAGGTTTCATAGGAGGAGGATGGTATTGAGAATAAAATGATAACAACCTAGGGAATATTAAACTATTTGTTCCATCATTTCAAAGAAACAATGAGTCTGAAACTTAGCTTGATCAGGAGAGAAAAATGAGCGTATATTTGATTGTCAAAATTATTTGAAGAAGAAAAAGGTAAAGTTAGCTAATGTATCTTTCAACAACTATACTAGTATTTGGTAGAATCAATTTGTGCTTACTAGGAAGAAGTATGGAGAAAGACCTATCTAAACCTAGGAAGAGATGAATGTGGTTATGAGAAGAATACTATGCCAAGTCACTACCATAGAGATTTGCATTAAAAAATGTAGACTCTTACTTAAGGTGCCAAGAATGTTGAAGATTATTATAAGGAGATGAATTTTCATAATAAGAGAAAATGTTAAAGAAAACTAAGAAATAACTATGGAAAGATTCATTAGACATTAAAAAGATAGAAAACTAATGTGATGGAACTATAATATTATGTGAAGATTATAATATCCTAAAAATGAATAGCGATTTTACGCTTAAGGCGTTCATTTGGTTTCGTTATTAGTTTGGTATCTTATGATGCAGAATCTTTGGAAAATACTTAGTATAGAAAATAGGGTAATTTTTTAAAATTGTTTGTTATAAATTACGAGTCTCGTTGAAATAGCGTACATGTCAATAATTAAGTTATTAGACGTTCTTGTGCGTATATAGAATAATAGCATTACGTATCACTTGCTTTACTCCATGTATCTCTAACCCACAGTAAAGAATTACACATAATTTATTCACATAACATATAACTTCACATAATTATACAATTCGTTACATGTTCACAACAATCTTAGGCACTAAGGCCTTTGCATACACTTTATTACACACCATAATTTACATACCAAATTTACATACATATTTGCTACATATTATAATACATATATTATACATAATCTAACATACTACTACTTACTAATAATTGGGATGCTTGCATCCAACTATTTACAAAAATTTACATTATTGGTATGACTCTTCAACTTCTTCTTTTTTGTGCATACAAACTGTGGGACCAGCGAACCTCGCTTAGCCTAGTGATGGAAATGTTCTAGCCACATAATTTGATCCAAGGACATGAAATCCCGTCAGCCATCTTTTGATAAGCTTGAAAGGGGTATGACATCAGATATTGCAAGCTCCCTTGTGAAGACCACATATGTGATGAACTATGGTAATGAGACAGAGTCTAAGGATCAATCTCTCTTTCTAAAGAAGAGGATTCTTCAGCAGTGGCTGTCTGTTGTCTATAATAGCTAGGAGGAGGTAAAAAGACTCCGCCAGGGTGAAATGCTTCCAAGGGAATTGCAAATCCCGTTGTCAAAAAGTTCGGGCTCAATACTTCAGAGATAAACAAATGTCCTAATGAGAAATAGATTCTAATGCTGGCTTGCGTTGTGATTAAAATACCATGAGGGTTCACCGATCAATCCACATTGTTAATATCGATATATACCACCAACGTCGCAAAAGATATGGTTGTTGTTTGAGAAGAAAATAGGGAGAGAAGGAGTGAGAAACTAGGTTTCTTAGTAGGCTTCTACTCTACATCCAGTGTCATTACTTTCATCCCAACCACTTCAATTTATTAGAAAAATCATGACGTGCATACAAGATTGCTTTTAATTTTTCAAAAACTCCTACTGAAGTAGGTTATTTTTGTACAGAGAAAAAAAATTTATTACATAAACATATATCTGTCTTAAACTTCATAAATTTTTGGATCACAACACAGATATTATTTGACTCACATTTTATTCTTTATCTTATACATTGTCTTTTTCATTCTTTATTCCACAACTTCGCAAAATTCTTTAGACATAGACATACATTATAAATAGTCAAACAATATCTTCTTATTGGCTTTGCTACTCTACCTTCTATTCTTAAGGATATGAACTCATTCCTAGATGGTTGTCACCACCTCATAATAAGTGAAGAACCCTTTTGTCTTTGGAATAGAAGGATTTTTGGAGAACCTTTTTGTCTCCTCTTCAGTAGGACTCTAGGCGTCCCCTAGATATGCACAAGGAACATTAAGAGCAGATTAACTTTTCACATAAGTTTTCTTTGGTGATCCCTTAAACCTTTTAGGTTTATTTTAAAGGTTTCCAGATAATCATGCATGCTCAAACAATATTTAAGCAATATGCTATGCACATTTAGATCTCAAACTCTATCAGATCATGAGTCATATAAATTCATCATTCATAGCATCATCTTTTCAATATTTATGAGCATTCAATACTCAACTCACATTAAACAATGTGCATTCATAAAACATCACAAGTTAACTTCTAAATCACATTTCGATAATATAATTACATGTACCTAATACATGTTCTAACTTATTTAACTTTTTAACTTTTTAGTGAATCACTCAAGGGACTTAGTTCTCTCAACTCTCTAAGTTGCTCCTCGACCTTTCATTTTCTCAAAGTTCCATTTGTTCACATGATTTTTAGAAACTTAAAAGTTCTTCTTTTAGGTGGCCGAATGACACCTTTTAAGTTTTATTCTTTGTGCTCTTCATTTTGTAAGTCTTATGCATGTCTTATTCATACTAAGTTTAAATATTAAGTATTAGCAAGTTTTTAACTAATTTAAGTCAATTTAATATGCATGGTTGAATGTTACTCATGCCATTGCTAAGCTTCATTTAAATCACTTTTACATAACAAGGCTTCTTAAGGTACCTAAACCAAGTTTTCTCCTAATTAACCTTAAGTGACTGAATGTGAGTCCTTAGTTCCTAAGGCCTGATTCTAGTTTACTTTTCCATGTCTTCTGAGTTGATTTTTACCAATTAAAGTGTTATTTGTTAATTATTACAAAACTTAGATATTGTTAAGACTCTGTCTTTCTTGATAGTCATGGTCGAATGGTTTGGCGTAGCTTCCACTCTCATGGCATGTAATTTATGCATCCTTAGATTTAGTCTTGAATCTTAGTAAATTCTTAACTTCCTTTTCACTAACTTAGTTAATATGTCAAAATGAGCTCCTTAACCTTTTTAAAGCTTACTCTCAATTTTAATCTCTTTTACTTATATACCAAGGATGTTTAATTAATGATAGTTAAGAATTAAATCTCCTTCTTGAATCAATTTACCCTAGGTGGCCGAATGGGTCCTTTGCTTATTTTAAAACTTCTTTACACTTTTAATCCCTTATACTTATATGCCAAGTATCCTTAATTAAACCTAGTTAATAATTAAAACTTCTCCTTGACTAAATACCCTTATAGTAGCTAAATGGCACTTCTAAAGTCTAGGCATCAAATTTCACTTCTAATTAACTTAGGTTGACCAATTCTTATAGTTGAAGTATAGATTACAGATCTTACCAAGCTTAGTTAATTTTTAGGTCTTCTCCTCTAACCCTAATGATCATGGCTGAATGACTACTCTTTTCCACATAAATCCATTGTTCATTTTTAATTACCAACTTATGCCTTTTTGAAATCTAGATTAACTATTAATTAAGGATTTACTTAATTTTTATCTATTTTGGTTATTATGGACTTAGTCACTTTTAAACTTTTATTACACCTTTAAAACATCCATTTACTTAATTAAAATTCTTAAGAAACCTTTAACCATTTTAAGCTCATTTTCTCTTAAGTTACACTATGGTGACTGAATGCACACCTAGTGGTTTTTAGGCCATTTTAGCTCAAATTCTCTTCTTCCAAAAGTTGTTTCACATCACTTAGAACTTAGTTACATGGTTTGTATCATTTTTAAAAATTTTATGAAGTTTTATCTTTAAGTTTGCAATTATGGCCGAATGCCCCCTTTGGGTTGCTAAGGTCACCTTTTCAATTTTCCTTCTCACACAACCTTGGTTCCTTGATTTTGTGCACTTGTAGCACCTTAAGCACTTGATCCATATATTGCTTCTCCAAACTCCATAGCTTGGATCATAGTCAAAATGAGTCTTAAGAGTCTTGTGAGGCTTTCCTGCTATTTATGGTTCCAAAATTACAACTTTCACTTAGTAGTTTTATATCCATGCCCAAATCAAGTTTTTGGGACTTAAAAATTAATTTTTATTTCACTTTTAATATGTAAGTCCATGAGTTTAGATCTGGATATAATATTACACAAGTCCACCATAGTAAGAAAATCAACAACTTTTAAGCTCTAAATGTAAAAACATGCAAAATAACATATTTTTTTTTCCAAGAAACAAAGTGTAGATCCCCAAGATCTACACTAAGAACCATCCATATCCTACCAAGAACACTTCAAAAATTTACTCATGACTTGTCAAAACTTTCCAAAGAATCAAAATGGATTTTAAAAGAAATTTCACTGATTAAATTTCTTTTAAACCAACCAAACTTCATTTTATTTTTCAAAAATTACTAAAAAATGGTGATACTTATTTTGAACCATTTAAAGGAATCCTTAAGCCCTCATGAGTCAAAAAAAAAAATAAGATATATGGATTTTAGAGAAATGATCCACCAAACAAAGAAAACCCAACCATAAAAGTAATATTAAAGCTTAAAAAGAAAATTAGCAAATCTTACTTGATGGTGATTTAGTTTGGGGTTATGGTGGGGCTGTGGTGGCTGATCTTGGTTCCCCCTTGATGGTCCACAAAGATCTTCTTGGTGAAAGTGGTGGGGCTTAGTGTTTAGAGCTTGATTTTAGCTTAAATCTCAAAGATGGAAACTTAAGCTTAAGGTGAAAGGTTAAGATTTTGGATTTGGTTCAACTTGGAGATAATTTGAATAATTTTGCTAAGTGTTTAGGGAGTAAAAACTGAACCAAATGAGGTCCCCATGTATCTTAGTGAATTCAGCCAAGTAAGGGTAAAATTGGATTAATTTTTCACTTAAGGGTATTTTGGTAATTTTGCATAGAATTTCCATTTTCCAAAATAATTCAAAATATAAGTAATTATCATTTTAGAATTATTTTAATGTTAATGAGACTTATTTTTTCACTAATAAATTTTATCTTTCTCTAAGCATGGTTATCTTTTATTTAATCAAGGTTAATTAGCCTTAACCATGATTAAAGAAATCTTAGCATTAATTACTTTTGTCTTTTATGAGTTTACTTGTGTTGAATTCATTTGATGACTCATCATCATGATTTCCACATGGTAATTTTGTGCACACCATGTGGGGTCCACTCTTGTCTTTTTCACATACTTTCTTGCCCTCTCAGCCTTCGAGGGATCTTTTTATAATTTTCCTCAATATTACGAGAAAATTTTCCAAACTGTTTCTCTAATAATTCTAACACATTTTTGGTTAATTTCCAAGTTAATCTAAGGCCACTTGATATTTTTCTGGGAACTAACTAGCTCTATATAGAAAGCATAGCTTTCTAAGGGCATTTTAAGTGTTTTTGGACTTTTCTAAGGGCGCTTTGTCCCTTTTTTATTTCCTAAGTTTTTCTCATTACTATTGATTTTTTGATGTTCTATAATCCACTAAATTTTTGTTTAACTCTTGTTTTATATTTCTCTTATACATTATTTGAGTTGCCCAGATGTAGGGGCATTTTTGTCATTTAAACCAAATTTTCTAATTTCTCTATTTTTGGTTCCTAATATTACTTAGTATTCTTATAGAGATTATGTGTGGCTTTAAAATTTGATTTCATGAAAATTATTGGTGTCAAAGAGATAAAGGATTTCCTTCAAAAATCTATTCACTTGGAAAGATCATTCAAATCTAGGAACACTCGTAAATATGCTTCTTGTTCATCATAGAAGTCTAATTGGCCAGTAAGAAGGGAGTTCCTAAATTAAGGAAGAAATATAAGAAGAAGTTGATAAAGAACCATTTTGTTGATTTCTTAGTAAGAAATTAGTCATAATTATTGCATGATTAATACTTATTCGAATGCAATTATACCTAATTTTTCTTATTTTTGCAAGAATAGTCATACAAACAAAAAATCATAAACTTGGTGAATTTTAGACTAAAATAAAGGTAAAAAAGGCATAAAAATATGAAAAGGGTGGTTGAAGGATAAATATGCCCTATGCAGAGCTAGCGTCGTTGTGCTGGTTGGAGCACGACTTTATAATAGACCAGGTTTTTCGACATGATCGTGAAAACTTAAGCACAACCATATTAGATGATGAGCACGATTGTACAAACTTATGCACTACCTTATAATGTCCTAAAGTTTCTAACACAATTGTGTAGACTTGAGCATGATCATGCTAATCTTGAAAGATGCCAAAAATTATTGAAGTTGGCCCTAATGATGAGGATTTAGATTAGCCCTGATGATACTACAGGTGATTCAAAGAAGCCATAGTGACTCAAGAGGTGACTTAAGTCAACCTAGTTTTCTATGGAGGCAGCCCTAATCCATGCCTATGCAAAGGAAGGTTCATTATTGATGGAAAAAACGTGTTACACGCCCTAAAGGCCTTAGGCATCACACACATTCTCCCCCACTCGTATTTCATTTCTTCTCCTGATATCCTCTTGTAGGATCTTGATGTAAGGGACCCTCTTCAAAGTGGAAGTTACACTAAAATTTTGTATTTATGATCTTAGGATTATGTTATGGATAATTTTATTGGGTTAGCTTGTTCTCATTTGTTATCTTTTTCTATATGTAACTAACCCCTAAATCATGGAGCTTTGCTAAATCTTGTGATGTAAATATTTGAGTCCTATTTTTCTTTAAGAATGATTATATATTTTCATTATGAATGATTTCATGTTTCTTTATTCAATTGCATTGCTTTATCACGCTTAATCAATTAATGAGAATTTGCCACTATTGTTGATCTCTAAGTTGGTTGTGGAGTAGGCGATCGTACCATTATCCAATTGGTGGAACTATAAGGTAATTAAGCCTAAGAATTTTAAAGGCTCAATCGGTATCCTGAACTTCTAATCGATTATTAACTTAACAAATCTGAGTATACTTCATGTTTCCCTTAACTATTCATCTTGCATGATCATTATAGGTTGTACTTATGAAAAATAATATTATTATTGCATGATCATTGGATAATAATAGCATTTGAACGGATGGTTAATAATTTATGTTTAAATTATTCATAAGAAAATTTGGAGGTAAAAATAGGTAAAGTTTTAAAGGGATTCTAATTCTCATGCTTATCCATACGTTCATACTTGCGTTCCTTGGTTTTCATTTTCTCTAAACTTGTTTTCATAATCTCATTTCTTACAACTTGTAACAAAACCTATTTTTGGTGTTTTAAAATATTGGTATTTAAACTTATTTTGTAAATTGTAGACATAGTCTTTATCGAATCGACGTTAAGGGTCTAAAATACCCTCTTTCTACACCGATTGGTATACTTGTTCATGGATAAAACTTAACATACAATTTTTACACTGACATTTTTCATGCATCAAATTTTTGGTGTCATTGTCGGTAGGCATGGCAACGGGGCGAGTGGGAAGCGGGTTTCATGTTCTCCACCTCCGACACCCTATGCCAGTCCCCATCCTTGTTAGGTTTAAAATAATAAACTCCATCCTTGTCCTTGATCAGGATCGGGGAAACTTGTCCTGCACCAATCCTCGATATTTTTATATTTTTATTTTAGTTATTTTATAATTTATTAAATTATTATAATATTTTTAAATTTATATAGTTTGTTACTTTTATAATCTTACTAATTTTATATAATATTTTTAAAATAATAAGAATATTTTTATAATTTTAGCAACAGGGCAGGTTTGGGTGCAAGTATCAATGTCCCCAAACCCTCCCTCATCCTTGCTTTCAAAAATCAAGTTTTACTTGAAAATTGGGGTGGGGTTAGGTCAGGCAGGGTAGATATAAGTTTTTTTGTCATTCCTAATTGTTAGGGACTATTCATTAATAGTTTCAAATGTTTAAATTTTGATTGTTTAAGATGTATTATTTAAAAATATAAAAATTTTAAAAAGAACAAATAATAAAAATTAATTTTTTTCTTTTATCCTTGCATAATTGTTTCTTTATATATGCTAACTCATTCTCAAGCTTCATTTGAAGTTTAATCTGGAGATAGAAAGAATAGTTTGTAGGTTGAGATGATAAACCAAAGTAAAAGAAGTGGTAGCACAAGAACGTTGGAAAGTGTTCCAAACTTTAAATTGAAGTATGCCCTTATCAATATTATTTAGAACTCGCTTCAATTTGGAGGGACAATCTTGGAAGACCCATATACTCACATCAAAAAGTTCTTGAGGCTAATGAACACCATAAATATGAATGGTGTTATGCATAATACCATACAACTATAATTATCCCCTTTTTTATCATGAAGAAGGTAAATAATTACCTAACACAATATTTTACACAATCAATGCAATTCAAAATCATAGTGAGGATTGTTTGCTTCACCTAGTCTGAGAATGAGTCCCTGTGTGAGGCTTGAGATCGATTTTTAGAACCTTTTTGGGAAGTGTCCATATCATGGGTACCAAATATCCCATCTTATAAAGATCTTCTATAATACCTTTCCTATGCCAACAAAGTTCTTTTTGACATAGCTTCTAGTGGGGGTATCCTACATATCCCCTCAGAGGACATAAGAGAAATCATAGGAAACTTATCTCCTATCATATCACCCATTTCCTCCTCTTTTACCTATTACTCTAGCTGGTGCTTTTGCAATGGTGATGGAAACTAAGGTTGGGTATGACTATTGTTGTTGATGTACAAGGATGAAGGTGCCTCGGGGTCCTCGCTGAGCCACCTTGATGCGGTGCCAGGTATCCATGTTAACCAAGGTGATTGGCCGCACTAATGTGGCTGCCAAGGGAAGAACATTATGATAGCAGTAAAGGGAACATGCATAGGATCCGATACCAATGTAGCCAAACTACCCCATTAGGTGGGTTGGTTGATCCCCCTGGTAGGGCATGATGAAGAATCGTCCAGGGTCGAACCCTCCTTCCTCAAACAACAGCCTAGAGGAGGAAAATGGATCTTCTAGACAACTCTTATGTTATTGTTCTTCGAAAAGATCCCTATAGAGAACCATCGATGGATAATGTAGTGTCGCAACCGTAATTCCGACGAGACGACGAACTCGCTAAAATTTTGAAAATGAATGAATTTGGATTAATGTGGAGTCGCCACCAAATTTTTATTTAAGGGAAAAAGACTTGGAAAAAACCTTGACTCGGATAAGAGATTTAGGTTCGGGAGTCGGTTACAAGTAGAGAAGGTGTTAGGCACCCTACTCGCCCGTTCCGAGGAACGGTACCCTTAAACTGAGTGTGTGATTTTTAAAACTGTTTGATCCCTTAATCAATGTGAAAATAGATAGCTTGATGGAGGTTAGCCTGACAGGACTTGATCCTGCTCCTACTTATTCCCCGGTGCAACGGGAACTCAAGGCTTACGTAGTTCTGACTATGTTTTGAAGGCTTGACCTTCAAAAATGTTTAAAAGAGTGTTTGGAAGATGCTCGAAGGCTTGACCTTCGGAGCTACTTGAAAAGTAATATTCGAAAACGGCTCGATTATTTTGAAGGATATTTCAGAAAAGCAATCCTCATCCACATATGCACAGGGCCCAAGACAACTACGACTGCACTTGGACCCATACAAATCTCTAAACAATGAACAGCAGAAACAGCTACCAATTCGTGCTTAGAGCTCGTCGCGTGAGATTAAGAATTGCAAAACGAGATTTTTATTTTTGAAGAATGATGAATAAAATGAGCAAGGTTTTTATATCACCTTGACCCTTATACAGAACTGGTGCAAGTTCTTAGCGTATGTTTTTGCATGAACACATATGGCCACCTACTAATGGATGGTGATGTGGGCATCCCTAGCCCGAACGCCTTCATCAGTGGGTACATAACTTCTACCAGAACATGGAGTGCTGGGTATCTCTTTATTGTGTATGGAAAAGGACAAACTCTCGTCATTCTGAAACTCGGGACCTCTCGATGTATGTTGAGAAAGCTATGTTCATGTGCATTCAGATTTTTGTTGCTACAGTAGCATCTTCGAGCCAGGTGAGTATGCGATCGTGTATCTTAAGAGCCAACAAACGGGAGTGACTCACTCGGCTCGCTGGAGCGACCAAGGGTGCATGCAAACTGATCTCTACAATCGTGGGTATTCTCAGCAAACTTTGAGTCAAATGTGCCATGATTCTAACGTCTCGACTAGTGCGGGCTTCTACTACACCAGCGCCTGAAGTCATGAGATCTTCATGCGTTGTCCAAACCGCCTCATATGCTCCTTGGGGAATTAGTTGAAACACTTAGGGGACCTTAAGGAGCCATAGAGACCCACTGGATTAAATGTGCTTGCTCTTGGCTCATGTGCAGAAACTCTCCTTTGGTGCTTTGCTCTGTACCACCCTACGACCACGTGACTAGCTTCGTTGCCTTCCCACGGCCAAGCCTCGTATGAATATCTCGTCTCACCTCATTTGGATAGGCTGGTGTTCATCTGAGGTTTATCAAGGTGGAAGCCATGGAGGCAATCCTTAAGCCGTCTTTCTACTTACCAAGATTCAGCTAAAGGGGTAGGTTTCTACAAGTAACCATTATGACGTCTGCTGTGCAGCCGTGGCCACGAGGGAAGGACAAGGTTAACCTCCCCCCCTTCTTTTTTCATCACTACAGTCTTACACGTGCATCTACAGAATTCCTACAAGAATCTCATGTATGCATGACCTTTGGGGTGAAATCCTAACCCTGCTAGGTTGTTTAGGCTTGGGTCCCTACTTGTTCTGCAAGGATGTGTTACTTTCAATGTACAACCCTTTGCTCGTGGGTGCCCAAATTCGTTTTGCACATTACACTAACTTGCAGTGCATGGCGGGGTTTTGGTGAAGGAGCTTATGCCACCCTCATCTATGTTGTTGAGGTGGGGCTGTCTAAGTGAGACGCTGGCCTTCTGGAGCAAGGTGCTCATAACCCTGGTATTAGACCTACACGTTTTTTCTCCTCACCGCGTGGAATTCTTGCTCCTTTTGAGTAGAATGGATGGATTTAAATTCACCTTATTAGATTACAGTCCCTTGATGCTGGTTTTTTCTTACATCCCCAACGCACAGGCTCATACAGATCCTATCATGCACCCCAATTGGAACGAGGAGGCCTCGCTTCTAAGGCCTTGTCGTAACCACAAACAGCACACATGCTATGCCTATACCCTACCAGGTTTTCGTTCTGTTTTCCCTGGTGATCGATTCGAGTTTACTCTATTACAAGCCTCTCCATTCACTCAAGATTTGTCAAGAAATTAACCAAGAGAACCATAGAACTTCAGGCAATATCAAGCAATCATTCGCTCAAGATCAGTAGAAAAATTTATCAAAAATCCACATCATTCTGTGCATCACCAAACAAGATTCATGCTAAGGATCTTAAGAAGTTAACCAAGAAATTACAGAGATTCATGCAACATCGATCGATACTCATGCTAGGGATCTTATGCGAAGCTTATAGGAGGTTCTGACCTGTTCGAGGATCGGAGTGGGAGCAGTGTCCGGTCCGGTGATCGTCGAGTTTGCCTCTTCTCTGCGTCGCGATCTTGGAATGTTCAGTACCCAGCTTCCTCTGTAGCTCTCTCTTCTAACAGAATCTTCAGCCCCCGGGAAAAAGCCCGTGCAATGGGTGTTTAACCCCTATTCATAAAGTATTTTTTTTGCCAAATTTAAAACCACTTTTTCATTTTTCGCGAATCTCCTTTTTCTCTAATTTTTCAAAACTCATCTTTTCTTAAATTTTTCTTTTTGATTTTCAACATTTATTTTTCTTCATTTTTCAGGATTTCCATTTCCAACATTTCTTTTATTTAATTTCTAGCATTTATAGAATTTAATTTTTCTTTAACTTTTTATTTCCAGAATTCTAATTTTCTGATTTTTCATAATTTCATTTTAAATTTTCTTTTTAGTATTCTTTTATTTATCTAATTAATTTTCAATTTTTAATTTTTATTTTTTCAGAATTCTAATTTTCTTCTCTTCTTCAAATTCTTCATTATCTTAATTTTTCTCTTCCTTTTATATTATAATCTGAATCTCTTTCTTCGTTTTTTTTTGCTTTGTTTAAATTTCAGAATATTTGGATTTTCAGGTTTTTCTTTTGCTTAATTTCTTTTCCTACTTTTATTTTATTTTTCTTAAAAAAAACAGCATTCAATTTCCTTTGAATTTTTTCTGATTTCCAGAATTTTAAATTCTTTTTCTGGTCTATTTTATCTGCTTCCATTTACTTTATTTTCAAAATTAGCTGATTATATTATTTTTACTTTTCAGAATTTTGTTCAATTAATTTTTCAGAATTCGATTTCTGTTTTAATTTCTACTTTTCAGAAATTCTTACTTTTCCTTAATTAATTTCTTTTCTGATATTTATTAATTTTCTAGATATTTTTTTAATTGTATATTCAGATTTTACTTTTAATTAATTAAAAAAAATCAAATTATCTCTTGTTTTTATTTATTATTATTATTTTTTATTTTAGTTTTAATTCTTAATAAAGATTTTATTTTTATTTATCCTTGGTTTATCCATTTTCCAGTTTTTATTTTTCATTATTTTTCTGCCTATAGCTCAATTATGATTCATTTTTTTTTTTTATAATTTCTTGGGTTTTTGACTTAGGTCATCTTCTAGTGGACTTAAAAGGGGTCTCGGACATAATTGAGTGTTTACAGTTTTCCCCTCTTTACTCATTTTCTTATTAGATAATGTGAGGAGTACTCTACATATTATTGTGATAAGAAATGGGTAAAGACGTAAACAAATTATGTCCGAGATGGGTACCGCGATAATCCTGGAGTTACCGAATCCTTAAGATCACAGAATTTTTAATCCTATGTGTGGAGAAACTTAACCATTGAACGAAGACGAGTCCTATGAAGATTGACCTCATGTGCTGAGATGCTAAAATTACAGGAAAGCATTAAACTAAACTAAATGATGACCCGACAACATAAGCCATTGGGCGGTCAACTAGACTAGATGGCGGCCTGACAACATAGGCCTGAAAGCAGTAAACTAACTAGATGGTGGCCTAACAACATAGGCCTAAAAACAGTAGACTAAACTAGAGGGCGGCCTGACAACATAGGCCTGAAAAGCAGTAAATCTAAACTAGATGGTAGCCTGACAACATAGGCCTGGAAATTAGTAAATCTAAACTAGAGGGTGGCCTGATGACATAGGCCTGAAAAGCAGTAAATCTAAACTAGATGGCGGCCTGACAACATAGGCCTGAAAAGCAGTAAATCTAAACTAGAGGGTGGCCTGACAACATAGGCCTGAAAAGTAGTAAATCTAAACTAGAGGGCGGCCTGACATCATAGGCCTGAGAAGCACTAAACTGAACTAGAGGGCGGCCTGATATCATAGGCCTGAAAAGTACTAAACTGAACTAGAGGGCGGCCTAACATCATAGGCCTGAAAAGTACTAAACTAGAGGGTGGCCTGACAACATAGGCCGGAAAGTAGTAAATCTAAACTAGATGGTGGCCTGACAACATAGGCCTGAAAAGCAGTAAATCTAAACTAGAGGGTGGCCTGACAACATAGGTCGGAAAGCAGTAAATCTAAACTAGATGGTAGCCTGACAACATAGGCCTGAAAAACAGTAAATCTAAACTAGAGGGTGGCCTGAAAACATAGGCCGGAAAGCAGTAAACTAAACTAGATGGTAGCCTGACAACATAGGCCTGAAAAGCAGTAAATCTAAACTAGAGGGTGGCCTAACATCATAGGCCGGAAAGCAGTAAACTAAACTAGATGGTGACCTGATAACATAGGCCTGAAAAGCAGTAAATCTAAACTAGAGGGTGGCCTAACAACATAGGCTGGAAAGCAGTAAACTAAACTAGATAGTGGCCTGACAACATAGGCCTGAAAAGCAGTAAATCTAAACTAGATGGTGGCCTTACAACATAGGCCTGAAAAGCAGTAAATCTAAACTAGAGGGTGGCCTGACAACGTAGGCCGGAAAGCAGTAAACTAAACTAGATGGTGGCCTGACAACATAGGCCTGAAAAGCAGTACTGAACTAGCGGGCGGCCTGACATCATAGGCCTGAAAAGTACTAAACTAGAGGGTGGCCTGACAACATAGGCCGGAAAGCAGTAAATCTAAACTAGATGGTGGCCTGACAACATAGGCCTGAAAAGCAGGAATGTAAAGATGCAATGTTATGGCCTGACAACATAGGCCAGTGAGCAGGAAAAACCTTGCGATCTTGCTTGCGGATTCTGACTTCCCGGCTTTCTTCTAGCACTGACCGTATGCCTCAGAGTGAGCTAGAATCTATGAGCTGTTAGGGCTTTTCTTGCTTTTACAGGCATATCTATCACGCGCGCCATTTTTTATAAGATTTTTGTTCAGAAAGAAGTTGCAATTAGGAAAGCTTCGACATAACTCTAATTCCAGAACAACGTTAGTAATCAGCAATTGTCATTCAAAATTTGAGTAATTACATTCTGAATATATTTTGACAGAAGAAAATACAGTTGCATATGATGGGGAATTAACAAGATAGTCAAAAGGACATAGGGTGTTTTTGTGACTAGACATCCGGTGAAATGGTTTTGATCGGCGGCGATGCCTTCGAGACGATTAGTGCTAGTATCGTACTTTGGCGACCTCTTCATGCCTTGCCAACCCAACTTCTGAAAAGCCAAAATTTTGCCCTAGTTTATTTAGCTTGCCCCAGACCGATCTTGAACCTTTCGCTAGAACCGTGGATATTTGCCAATTTTTGCCCCAGTATAAGACACAAATCATGATTTGGCCATGAATTTGCCCTAGTATAGATGAAGACTGCCTGTTATCCTTTCTCAACCTCCTTAATCAGAAGGAACAAATCTGTTTTGTCGATGCCGTTTTTTGTCTAAACCGCCCTTTCGGGTTTTCGGTTTAGGATGCTTCTTGCTTGAATTGCCCTAACATTTGCCTAGGCCGCCCTCGCGGGTTTTCGACCAAGCAGGCTCTTGTCTGTATACCCTAACTTTTGCCTAGGCCGTCCATGCGGGTTTTCGACCTAGTGGGCTTTTGTCTGTATGCCCTAACTTTTTCCTAGGTCGTCCATGCGGGTTTTTGACCTAGCGGGCTTTTGTCTGTATGCCCTAACTTTTTCCTAGGTCATTTTGAGGATGGTTGACCTAGCGGGCTTTTTTGCTTGCATTGCCCTAACTTTTGCCTAGGTCCTTTGAGGATGGTTGACCTAGCGGGCTTTCTTTCTTGTATTGCCCTAACTTTTTCCTAGGTCATTTTGAGGATGGTTGACCTAGCGGGCTTTCTTTCTTGTATTGCCCTAACTTTTGCCTAGGCCGCCCTCGCGGGTTTTCGATCTAGCGGGCTTTTGTCTGTATGCCCTAACTTTTGCCTAGGTCATTTTGAGGATGGTTGACCTAGTGGGCTTTTTCTTTTAAGCATAATACTTTTTTACAGCATCTGAGTTGAGGGGGTTAGGCAAGTCTTTGCCGTCCATGTCAGCTAGAACCAAGGCACCTCTGGAGAAGGATTTTTTAACTACATAGGGCCCGTGGTAATTTGGAGACCATTTCCCTTGTAATGTTTTCTGCATGGGCAACAGCCTTTTGATCACCAGATCTCCTTCTTGGAACTCTCGAGGATGGACCTTTTTATCAAAAGCTTTCTTCATTCTTCTTTGGTATAGTTACCTGACATATCGACGCCCCAACCTTTTCTCTTCAATTAAATTTTGCTGGTCCATCTGGGCTTGGACCCATTCAACTTCTTCCAGTTGGGCATCCATCAAGATTCTCAACGACGGGATCTCCACTTCAATTGGGAGTACGGCTTCCATCCCACACACTAGTGAGAATGGCGTTGTCCCGGTTGATGTGCGGACAGAGGTCCGATATGCATGTAATGCATAAGGGAGCATTTCATGCTATTCTCTATATGAGAGAATCATTTTCTGAATTATCTTCTTAATATTCTTGTTGGCCACTTCGACTGCTCCATTCATCTTCGGTCGATAGGGGGACGAATTGTGATGTTGAATTTTAAATGACCGCAAAGCTTAGACATCATCCTATTGTTCAGATTGGATCCATTGTCTGTGATGAGCCTGCCGGGCAGTCCATATCGGCAAATCAACTCCCTCTTCATGAATCTGACTACCACGTTGCGAGTCACACTGGCATATGAGGCAGCCTCGACCCATTTGGTGAAATAATCGATGGCGATTAATATGAAGCGGTGTCCATTGGACGCTTTAGGCTCTATCGGGCCGATGACATCCATCCCTCACATAGCGAAAGGCCATGGTGAGGACAGCACGTTCAATGATGTTGATGGCACGTGGATATTGTCCGCATGCACCTGGCACTTATGACAAGTCTTGACATGTTTGTAGCAGTCAGCCTCCATGGTCAACCATTAATACCCTGCTCTCAGGATTTTTCTCGCCATGGCATGTCCATTAGCGTGGGCACCGAAGGATCCTTCATGAACTTCTTTTAGGATCTTGTCGGCTTCTGCTGCGTCTACACACCTGAGCAGAACCATGTCGTGATTTCTTTTGTACAGAATTTCTCCATTGAGGAGGAAACCTGCAGCCAATCTCCGTAGGGTCCTCTTGTCGTTTTCAGATGCGTCGGTAGGGTATTCTTTGCTCTTCAGGAATTGCCGGATGTCATGATACCAGGGTTTTCCATCCGGTTCCACCTCTACTGCATGACAGAATGCCAGTCTGGAGTGATGCTGGATGCGGATGAGAGGCATATCTTCTTCCCGTCCAATTTCGAACATAGACGACAATGTGGCAAGGACATCAGCCAGCTGATTGTCTTCCCGCGGTATGTGCGAGAAAGTGGCCTCTTCAAAGTGATCCAACAATTCCTAGAGGCGTGCTTGGTAGGGCACTAGCTTCGTGTCTTTGGTCTCCCACTCTCCTCTGACCTGGTGAATGACCAAGGCCGAATCACCAAAGACCTCTAGGCGCTTCACCTTAGCTTCGATTGCGGCTTGAATCCCCAAGATACAAGCTTCATACTCCGCCATATTATTTGTGCAGTCGAAGGCTAGCCGGATGGTGATAGGCATATACTGTCTTTGTGGAGAAATCAGTATAACTCCTATACCATGACCCATCATGTTGGATGCACCGTCGAACAACATCATCCATTTTTCCCCATCCATCTTCTCTTCTTCACCAGAGATCGCCCTTAAATCCTCATCAGGAAACTCTGGCTGCATGACCTGATAGTCGTCTGTGGGCTGTTGGACCAAATATTCTGCGAGTGCACTGCCTTTGATAGATTTCTGCGTCACGTACAGAATATCATATTTCGAAAGCACCATTTGCCACTTGGCAATTCATCCTGACAGCGCAGGCTTCTCGAATATGTACTTGATCGGATCCATCCTGGATATTAGCCACGTGGTGTGACTTAGCATATACTGTCTTAGGCGGTGTGCTGCCCATGCCAAAGCACAGCAAGTTCGTTCCAAGAGGGAGTATCTGGCTTCGCCACTCGCGAACTTCTTGCTCAGGTAATATATAGCCTGCTCCCTTCTCCCAGATTCGTCATGTTGACCGAGCACGCAACCCATTGACTGGTCTGTTACTGTCAGATATAAGATCAAGGGCCTCCCAGCAACTGGCAGTACCAGGACTGGTGGGTTCTGTAGATATGATTTGATCTTCTCAAAAGCTTCTTGGCAATCCTCATCCCAACTCATGGGTTAATTCTTGCGCAATAGCTTAAAGATTGGCTCGCATGTAGCTGTCAATTGAAAGATAAATCGGGAGATATAGTTGAGTCTTCCTAAGAAGCCTCAGATCTCTTTTTCAGTTCTTGGAGCTGGCATATCTATGATTGCTCAGGCTTTGTCAGGGTCGACCTCGATTCCCTTCTCACGGACAATAAAACCCAATAGTTTTCCTGATTTGACCCCAAAAGTGCATTTAGTCGGGTTCAACCGCAACTTGAATTTTTTGAGCCTTTCAAACAACTTCTGCAGATCCATGAGATGTTCATCCTCTGTTCGGGATTTGGCGATCATATCATCCACGTAGACTTCTATCTCCTTGTGGATCATATCATGGAATAATGTGACCATGGCCCTCTGATAGGTTGCCCCAGCATTTTTCAATCCAAAAGGCATGACCTTGTAATAAAAGGTTCCCCAGGCTGCAATGAAGGTGGTCTTCTCTCTATCTTCCTCGGTCATCTTGATCTAATTATAGCCTGAGAAACCATCCATGAATGAAAAATAGGAGAACTGTGCAGTGTTATCGACCAGCACATCGATGTGGGGAAGTGGAAAGTCATCTTTCGGGCTGGCTCGATTAAGATCTCTGTAGTCTACGCACATCCGGACCTTTCCATCTTTCTTGAGGACCGGTACTATATTTGCAACCCATTCAGGGTAGTTTGCAACAGCCAAGAAGCCGGCGTCAAATTGTTTTCTTACTTCTTCAATCGCCGTATTTGCTAAACCGGCCAGTCTCCCAAAACATCTGGCTCAGTGGTCAGCTGTGTCTTTGTACCATCTACTCTCGTTTTGGATGTCCTTGATGCCCTTTTTTTGCATTCGAATTACCTCGATAACATTCCATTTTTCTTCGTTTACCTCATTCTGCCAGGCCACTAATAAGTCCTCGATCTGCCTTTTCGTGTCTTCCATTCGTTGTAGCAGATCGTTCCTCTCTTCTACTACATAATTTGCCTCCATTTGAACCCTTTTGTTTGTTGCTAAGATCTGGTTCTTCTCCTCTCGGATAGTGTGGATCTTGACCTTCATCTGCTCTAAGGCACCCCTCAGTTGGCGGTTTTCTTGGAGTGCGGCATCTCTTTCTTGCGCTCTCAATCCAAGCTCTTTATTGGCCGCTTGCAAGTTCATGTGTACCCGAGAAGCCCGCTCTCGTTCACCCTTTTGCTGATCCCTGATGGATGCTATGAGAGCTTTGTTCACTTCATCTTCCCTTCTCCATGTGGCACTCTCTTGTCGTTCTTTCAACAGTTCCTCTTCCAATCGGGCATTTTTCTTGGTCATGACTTCTAGTTTTTCCTTCAAACTTTTAACGACCTCATCTTCAAATACCATTGGCGAGGGTTGATTTTCAGATGGGGCGGTCGGAGGTTTGAACGGCAGTTTAATCTGTTGCACGCGGTTTCTGACCCACTGTCGGTATTCTTCTTTGCCTCCACAGCTTCGGACCCCCAATTCTTTTCCTTTCCGAGTAACACTTTCCCATGCTTCTCGTACTTTGCGGAGGGGCTCGGCGAAATCTCCCTCGTATTTCAAAAGGAAAGGTGTCACCAATTCATACGATGGAGTGCCTTGATGGGGTAAGGTACCTCTGCCTCACCCTGATATTGGGTTGTAGTTTATGCAACCCCTGGTTCCCATGAGGGGTACATTTGGGAATCCTTTACAGTGGTAGATGACCTCTATTCTCTGTTGCCAAGTAGGCTGCCATCGGACCTGTTCTTCTTTTAAGCCAGCGAAATGAGCTGCCCATTTTTCATTATTCATCGGCTTCATCTGATAGCACAGCAGGTCGGATATAGGACACTGCACTTTCATACCCCTTTTGAAGGCGTGAACATTTATCCATATGTACAGCATTGGCAGACAGGAAAGCAGTTTCTTTCCTCTTCCCTCATGACAGAGATTCAGTGTGTAGTAGACGTCGGCCAACAGGGCGGTAACAGGGTTTTCAGCCTTATTTTTTCGAGCCAAGAATATATCCACTGCGTTTAGATCAACAAAATCCTCTATGCCTGGAAAGAGGACCAGTCCATAGATGGTAAGGGCTAGTACATCCATGTAGGTGTCCCACTGACTGCTATCGGCTAGATGCTGCATGTAAGTTTCCAAAAACCCTCGGGTGAACCCCTTAGCTTGATTCTTCCCTTGGTAATCTGTCAACCGGTCGCCTACTTGTAAACCCAAAGCCTGAGCAGCAGTTCGGAATGAAGTGTGGTGTTCCAAATGGTTGTAAGGGCGGGCTCCCTCTAGAGGCAGATCCAGAATCTGCTCGAATTCTTCAAAGTAGGTGTCAGCTGGAAGTCGGGAAAAGTAAAGCATCGGAGAGGGGGATCATAGTATTGCACCATCGCCGTGAGGGCCTCCTCTTGCACTTTGACTTTCAGCAGTTTCAGTACGTTTCCATACTTTTGGTGAATGTCATTTGCTGAATGCTTGTCAATTTGTTTCCGAAATCCTCCAGGCTAGCAAAATCAGTCAGCTTGACCCTAACCCTCTTTCTCTTTCTTAACTGCCCGATTTCCGCATTAATTTCCATTTCACCTCTTCTTTAGATGTCATTGAGAACCTGATCCCTCAAAAACAAAAGAAAAGAAAATAAAACAGCGAAGATAAATATGTTAGATTTTTGTCGAGGTGGGACTGATGCATGATAGATTATAACAAAATGCCAATAATAACCTTACTTGTGCAGAAACTATCAATCTCCCCCTCTTTTCTTTTTTCACTCTTTGTCTTTCCTTTTTGACTTTTTCTTCTTCACTTGATTCCCCCTCTTTTTTCTCTCTTTATTTTATTTTTCTTTCTCTTTAATTTTTCTTCCCTTTTTCTTCCTCTCTTTTCATTTTGTTCATCTCTTATTTGAACTTTTTCCGCTTTTTCTCCTTTTTCTTTTTTCTCTTTCTTTAATTTTTCTACTCCTTTATTCTTTAGTCATCCCATCATAAGTGAAAAGATTGGACCTGAATTTGCAGAATGTGCCCTCCTTTTGTCCTATTTGGGTAACCTGTCCTAAGGGTCTATGGCCATTAATGCATGAACCTTTCAAAAGGTGGTTAGTAGTCCTAAGGTATAAAAGGTTACTAGAGCTAAGTTTCTGTCCGCAATGCTTGCTGCAACAGTAGAAAAAGCTACTAGTTGTAGGGCATTACGAATAGGACGCACTCTAGTTGGGATTTTCGTGATAGTCAAACAGGACGTAAGCCCCAAAGTGACACCACTAGATCCCTCTAGTCCTAGGCAGCACTCAAACCCGGGTGTAGGGCCCCACTCGAAATAGAATGCGTATGCAATGCATGTAGGGCACTTTATTTTGGGATACCTGCAATTGGGGAACTTGTACAGATATATAGAGCAATTTAATATTCGTCTATCCTAAGGTTTGTACAAAGAATAAACAAATCAATAAATCACAGATAAGCAAACAGATAAATAAGTCATGCAATAAAATGGAAAGGGATCAAAGTAATACACACTCAAACAAATGGGCTTGACTCTCTAATGTCCCCATTGGAGTCGCCATCTGTCGCAACCGTAATTCCGACGAGACGACGAACTTGCTAAAATTTTGAAAATGAATGAATTTGGATTAATGTGGAGTCGCCACCAAATTTTTATTTAAGGGAAAAAGACTTGGAAAAAACCCTGACTCAGATAAGAGATTTAGGTTCGGGAGTCGGTTACGAGTAGGGAAGGTGTTAGGCACCCTACTCGCCCGTTCCAAGGAACGGTACCTTTAAACTGAGTGTTTGATTTTTAAAAATGTTTGATCCCTTAATTAATGTGAAAATAGATAGCTTGATGGAGGTTAGCCTGACAGGACTTGATCCTGCTCCTACGTATTCCCTGGTGCAATGGGAAACTCAAGGCTTACGTAGTTTTGGTTATGTTTTGAAGGTTTGACCTTCGAAAATGTTTAAAAGAGTGTTTGGAAGATGCTTGAAGGCTTGACCTTCGGAGCTACTTGAAAAGTAATATTCGAAAACGGCTCGAATATTTTGAAGGATATTTCAGAAAAGCAATCCTCATCCACATATGCATAGGGCCCAAGACAACTACGGCTGCACTTGGACCCATACAAATCTCTAAACAACGAACAGCAGAAAAAGCTACCAGTTCGTGCTTAGAGCTCGTCGCGTGAGATTAAGAATTGCAAAACGAGATTTTTATTTTTGAAGAACGATGAATAAAATGAGCAAGGTTTTTATTTTGTAAAAAAGGAAAGGCAACCCTAACCCACATATGCACAAGGCCCAAGACAACTACGGCTGCACTTGGACCCATACGAATCTCTAAACAACGAACAACAGAAAAGCTACCAGTTCGTGCTTAGAGCTCGTCGTGTGAGATTAAGAATTGCAAAACAAGATTTTTATTTTTGAAAAAATGATAAAAAGGGCAAGTGACAAGTAAATATTTTGAAATTTTGGAGGAATCTATCAACTAAGGAATGTTATGTTTCATGGATTATTTAGGGATTTTGGATTTTTTATGAATTATTTAGGAATTATAGAATTTTTATGAATTATTTAGGTATTATAGAATTTTTTATTAATTTGTGAAATTTTTGAATTTTTTATTAATTTTCTTAATTTCTGGAATTTTTTATTAATTTTGATTAATTTCTGGAATTTTATTAATTTTGTTAATTTTCTGGAATTTTATTAATTTTGTTAATTTTTTGGAATTTATTAATTTTTATTAAGGGGAAGAATAGGCATTTTTTGAAAGACCAGGGGTAGAATGGTCATTTCTGCAGACAGGGGCAGAATAGGAAGTTTTTGGAAAGACCATGGGCAGTATGGTCATTTATGTGGAAAGGACAAAATAGGAATTTATGAGTTGGGGCAGGGGCAGAATAGGGATTAACAGACTTCCCTAGGGGCGTTTCAGTAATTTGGAGGCTAACATGGCTTGGCTTGGCTCTGCCAGCTTGGATATTTGAAAAAAGGCAAATCTGTCTTCAGGGGGGTTCAAACTTGCGCCCCTGTATATGTGTATAAGGTTCCCAGCCTGGACTGGAATGTGGGTTTTAATTTACTCAGAATGATGACAAGCGCCTGTGGAGGATCAAAGCTAAGACCAAACATTCACCACCTAATTAGCCTAACCACTTGGCCAGTATGAATTTTGACTTACTGTATGCGCTGCAATTATTATGAGCGTGCTTAGGATTGGGTCTCTTTACTCCTACCCAAGAGTTATTTCACTTTTGGTCTGCGGGCATGTGATTGCTGGCCACGTGCTTGGTTTCAGCCAATCATAAACCACCCATTTCCTACCTCCAATCATCTCCCATTATAATGGACTATGAGAGACACATTCCCCTTGGGGTTATATCACGTTGACCCTTATACAGAACTGGTGCACGTTCTTAGCGTATGTTTTTGCATGAACACATATGGCCACCTACTAATGGATGGTGATGTGGGCATCTCTAGCCCGAACGCCTTCATCAGTGGGTACATAATTTCTACCAGAACATGGAGTGCTGGGTATCTCTTATTGTGTATGGAAAAGGACAAACTCTCATCATTCTGAAACTCGGGACCTCTCGATGTATGTTGAGAAAGCTATGTTCATGTGCATTCAGATTTTTGTTGCTACAGTAGCATCTTCGAGCCAGGTGAGTATGCGATCATGTATCTTAAGAGCCAACAAACGGGAGTGACTCACTCGACTCGTTGGAGCGACCAAAGGGTGCATGCAAACTGATGTCTACAATCGTGGGTATTCTCAGCAAACTTTGAGTCAAATGCGCCATGATTCTAACGTCTTGACTAGTGCGGGCTTCTACTACACCAACGCCTGAAGTCATGAGATCTTCATGCGTTGTCCAAACCGCCTCATATGCTCCTTGGGGAATTAGTTGAAACACTTAGGGGACCTTAAGGAGCCATAGAGACCCACTGGATTAAATGTGCTTGCTCTTGGCTCATGTGCAAAAACTCTCCTTTGGTGCTTTGCTCTGTACCACCCTACGACCACGTGACTAGCTTCGTTTCCTTCCCACGGCCAAGCCTCGTATGAATATCTCGTCTCACCTCATTTGGATAGGCTGGTGTTCATCTGAGGTTTATCAAGGTGGAAGCCATGGAGGCAATCCTTAAGTCGTCTTTCTACTTACCAAGATTCAGCTAAAGGGGTAGGTTTCTACAAGTAACCATTATGACGTCTGCTGTGCAGCCGTGGCCACGAGGGAAGGACAAGGTTAACCCCCCGTTCTTTTTTCATCACTACAGTCTTACACGTGCGTCTACAGAATTCCTACAAGAATCTCATGCATGCATGACCTTTGGGGTGAAATCCTAACCCTGCTAGGTTGTTTAGGCTTGGGTCCCTACTTGTTCTGCAAGGATGTGTTACTTTCAATGTACAACCCTTTGCTCGTGGGTGCCCAAATTCGTTTTGCACATTACACTAACTTGCAGTGCATGGTGGGGTTTTGGTGAAGGAGCTTATGCCACCCTCATATATGTTGTTGAGGTAGGGGTGTCTAAGTGAGACGCTGGCCTTCTGGAGTAAGGTGCTCATAACCCTGGTATTAGACCTACACGTTTTTTCTCCTCACCGCGTGGAATTCTTGCTCCTTTTGAGTAGAATGGATGGGTTTAAATTCACCTTATTTGATTACAGTCCCTTGATTCTGGTTTTTTCTTACATCCCCAACGCACAGGCTCATACAGATCCTATCATGCACCCTAATTGGAACGAGGAGGCCTCGCTTCTAAGGCCTTGTCGTAACCACAAACAGCACACATGCTACGCCTATACCCTACCAGGTTTTCGTTCTGTTTTTCCTGGTGATCGATTCGAGTTTACTCTATTACAAGCCTCTCCATTCACTCAAGATTTGTCAAGAAATTAACCAAGAGAACCACAGAACTTCAGGCAATATCAAACAATCATTCGCTCAAGATCAGTAGAAAAATTTATCAAAAAACCACATCATTCCGTGCATCACCAAACAAGATTCATGCTAAGGATCTTAAGAAGTTAACCAAGAAATTACAGAGATTCATGCAACATCGATTGATACTCATGCTAGGGATCTTATGCGAAGCTTATAGGAGGTTTTGACCTGTTCGAGGATCGGAGTGGGAGCAGTATCCGGCCCGGTGATCGTCGAGTTTTCCTCTTCTCTGCGTCGCGATCTTGGAATGTTCAGTACCCAGCTTCCTCTGTAGCTCTCTCTTCTAACAGAATCTTCAGCCCCTGGGAAAAAGCCCCTGCAATGGGTGTTTAACCCCTATTTATAAAGTTTTTTTTTGCCAAATTTAAAACCCCTTTTTCATTTTTCGCGAATATCCTTTTTCTCTAATTTTTCAAAACTTGGCTTTTCTTAAATTTTTCTTTTTGATTTTCAACATTTATTTTTCTTCATTTTCAGGATTTCCATTTCCAGCATTTCTTTTATTTAATTTCTAGCATTTCTAGAATTTAATTTTTCTTTAACTTCTGATTTCCAGAATTTCCAGAATTCTAATTTCTGATTTTTCATAATTTCATTTTTAAATTTTCTTTTAGTATTATTTTATTTATCTCATTAATTTTCAGTTTTTAATTTTTATTTTTTTAGAATTCTAATTTTCTTCTCTTCTTCAAGTTCTTCATTATCTTAATTTTTCTCTTCCTTTTTTATTATAATATGAATATCTTTCTTCTTCTTCTTTTTTTGCTTTGTTTAAATTTCAGAATATTTGGATTTTCAGGTTTTTCTTTTGCTTAATTTCTTTTCCTACTTTTATTTTAATTTTCTTAAAAAAACCAGCATTCAATTTCCTTTGAATTTTTTCTGATTTCCAGAATTTTAAATTCTTTTTCTGGTCTATTTTATCTGCTTCCATTTACTTTATTTTCAAAATTAGCTGATTATATTATTTTTATTTTTCAGAATTTTGTTCAATTAATTTTTCTGAATTCGATTTCTGTTTTAATTTCTAGTTTTCAGAAATTCTTACTTTTCCTTAATTAATTTCTTTTCTGATTTTTATTAATTTTCTAGAGAATTTTTTAATTGTATATTCAGATTTTACTTTTAATTAATTAAAAAAAATCAAATTTTCTCTTGTTTTTATTTATTATTATTATTATTATTATTTTTAGTTTTAATTCTTAATAAAGATTTTATTTTTATTTATCCTTGGTTTATCCATTTTCCAGATTTTTATTTTTCATTATTTTCTGCCTATTGCTCAATTATGATTCTTTTTTTTTTAATAATTTCTTGGGGTTTTTGACTTAGGTCATCTTCCAGTGGACTTGAAAGGGGTCTCGGACATAATTGAGTGTTTACATGCAGAGGATCGGGTCTTGAATGGCGATGCACTATAAGACACAAAGGTTATAGGTCGAACAAAGCTGGAAGGTACTCGAGAGAAAGTATATTGTAGGGCGTTTCGAACCTCAATGCGATGTTGAAATCAGCAAGAGTATTTTGGAAGTGTCAGACTCCAAGCCGGTACTGGATGATATGGGTCAACATGTCATTAGTTGAGGGGTAGCAAATGGGGGAGGTCAGGAACTCCAAAGGTTAGCTCCCTATAGGCAAGCTCTTGTATGAACATGACTACTGTCCACCTTATTTTGTTTAGATATCTTGCAACTTGACTCTTTATCCCCAATAATTGCAACAATTCCTGCTCCAAGTTGCAAGTCGAGATGAAAGAGAACTCTTGCAGTCTCTCTAGTAAGGACTCCATGCCAACACTCCCCTATATGATTATGTGGTAGGCCAAATCTTATGGGGGTTCCACCTTGACGGAGGTAGATGTCCAACTTCTTTTCTGCATGTGAGGAGGCATTTTTTTATTAGGAGAGGAAAATCTAAGTCAAAAGGGAAAGAAATTATATCAATGAAAAATTATGTAAAGTGAAAGTGACGTGTGATTTACTTCCCAACTATTTAAAGATGTCTGAGAGGCACGACCGTGCTGGACATAGTGCACGACCATACTCACTCCCTTTCCCTTTATTTTACACAAATAAATAGGTTACCTCTTGTAAGCACTTGTTTTACATCACGAGCCTAACGTACTTGTACCTGATAGCTAAGTGGGGTTGTGGGCACTTACCTGTGGTCTGCCCATGGTTTGCTTGGTGTCTTCTTCAGACGCACTATCTTTGCTATATGGGACCTCTATCCTTTTGAAGGTTCTTTTTCTCCTCAATATCTCATGAGGGCATGCCTTCTTGAACTTATAAAGGCTTCCTCGCTTGAACCGATTCTTTCTTGTGAACACCTAAAATTGTGAGCTAAAAATAAAAAATTTCTTACTTATTCAGAACTCACACTTTCAAATGTGCCTAGGGTTCCTTAATTTTTTTCCTGTGGCACTTTGGGTTTTTATATATTGTAATCCTGACTTGTTTTTGTCTAGAGGGCATTTAAAGGAAGAGATCATATGGAATTGCAAAGGACATCTTTGGGGAGTTATGTTAAGTAGGTGTTTCCAAACACCTTTTCTTCATCACCTCATCTTAGTGTGAGCTCCCTCTATTGCATGTTGATTACTACTCTTTTGGTGGCTAAGAAGGGTCTCATGAAGATCAATGGGACCTCCTTATCCTCCTCAATACTAAGCATGAAGAAATATGTAGGAAAGGTGAAAGTTTCCACCTCAACAAGTATATCATGCACTATTCTTTTTGGATATACAAGATGCAAAGAGACAGTGATAGGTTTGGGCTTTACCATACCTAATCTTATAAAAATACAAAATGGCGTTGAGTTTATACTAGAGCCTAAATCACACAAAGTTTTATTTGCAATGTAGGGTAGAACAAAACTTCCTGCATCCTTAAGCTTTAGTGGTAGCTCTATTGCATCGTTATTTTCTTCTCCTGCAAATTTTCCACTTTTGTCCCGCTTCTTAAGGTGATTGCATTCATCTGCTCCTTTGGGTTCACCTCATTCTAAATAGTTAGTGTTCCTAGCATTCATTTTCCTAGAAGGGTTAGGATCTTTCTTAATGTTCCTCCATGTTTTGGAGTTAGGACATTTGCATCTCTATGTTCTGGAGTCGTGCCTCCACATTTAGGAACCTTGATTTCGTGGAGGTTAACTCCTTCCTCTCTTTCCTGTAGCCACCTTAATTTTGCATGTGAAAGGGCTTATAAACATTGGAAAAACCATTAATATTATTACCTTGATACTCTTTTCAATATAGGTTGTGGTAATTCTTTCATATGGAATTATTATCTTAGAAATATAAAAAATATTAGCAAACGTTTAATATTATTATTAATATTTTAATAAAGGTTTCCAAAACGATAAATAACAAATATTTAAACTATTAAAAAATATAAAATAAATAATAGTAACTTTCTATAATCGTAGATAAGTAACAAAAATTTAAACTGTCGTAAATCTTTTAAACTTTAATAAAAAGTTATAATAAACCTTAAGTAAATCCTAACAATTAGAGATGAATTTATCCATATTAACTTAAAATCATTACTAACCAATTTTACACACAATTTTTTAATGTTTTAACTAATTTTGAATAAATAATGTATTATATAAGAGTTTAAATTTTTGATAAAATTAAAATTAATCATAATTAAAAATTAAATTTTTTGTAATAATCTATAGTTAAAATTTATGTTAAGTCTATCTATCTCAATAAAAAAAAATGGTCATTGCATATTATTACTTTGATGCTATTTTTATATTTAAAAATAAAAAAATATAATATGATAATAAAATATATTAAAATAGAAATAATGTTAATCTATATAATAGTCAGAATTGTATTTGTTTTATACACTATACGTTATGCATTACATCTGATTTGATTGAATGGAATAAATTCATAAAGGTGAGAAGGCATATTACAACTAATTAATGCGAAAAGAAAATATATAACATCTAATATTTGGTGGAAGAGTTATTATTGATCCTTTTTCTTACTTTTTTTTGGTGACATTACATAATTAATTTTCCAAGTTAATATCATTTTATCAGTGAAAATCCTGAGTAATCTTAGTTTTGTAGAGTCCAAAAGAAAATGAATGTGACATTGTTAATTAATATCTTTACCAATTTTTTGTATGCATTATTTTCATGTTCCTAAGAATCTATATTGGCTAACTGCTTTTGTTTCTTAGTAATTTTTAAGTACTCTCCATCAATTTTAAATTAATTATTATTTTAATTATTTTAAAAATTATTTATCATTTTATAATATTCAAAAATACCTATAAACTTTTTAAATTTTATCTTTTTTTTTTTCTACTTTCTTGTAAAATCGTAGTATTTATTTCTCTTAAAAAAATAAATATTAAGAATCATTCTTTTTTCTAATTAAAAAAAGAAATTTTAGTCTCATCATCAATGTTTTTCATTTAAAAAGGAGAGTAATTAAATTCTTGAATTCTCATATAACACACTAAATGAAAACTATTTTAGAAAAAAGCAGCTGGTTCTTAAAAATTTGTTATTAAACTAGTTTTGTTTAATAAATTTTAGTTAGAATTTTTTATTGTGTAATCTATAAATGCAGGTGTAATACTACCATCTCTCAAGCCTTCAACTTTATTTAGTAGATGACATTACTCAAGAAAAAATCAGTGTAGAGATGGTTATCAAGAGGAATGAAGAGGATACAAGAAAACCTTGTGATTTGGAATTGGAGAGAGAAAATGAGTGTGACATTTGTTTGGAGTCTTGCAGCAAAATGGTTTTGCCAGAATACATCCCAAATACTATTTTCTTTATGCATTACGATTACTTATTTTAATTGAATAATACGCACAGAAATATCTTCTCCTTTCACTACTCTACTTAAGGGACTTAGTGATCCTAATGAATATACAAAATATTTCCTTCATATTCTCTCCAGGTAAGGTTCATAAAATTTATCATGTTGATTGTATTTAGTCTTTTACTTTGTTGCCTAAACTTCTAGATGTAACAGATTAGTTTTAAGCCTCTTTTTGAAGAAAAAAACTCAATTCTTGAAGAAATGATTTATAGTGCTGTAAATTCATGGAGGTAAGTCCTTCCTACTTTAGATGTGGTTTTATTAGACATACTATTAGAAACACAATGTTCGTTAGTTATTTTGATTAGGTTGATATGCCTAAGGAGATGAAGGACCATAATTGGGATCAAATACATGTACAAATATAGCATTTTATCCTAAAAACTTAAAAAAATTATCAAATTCATGAATTTATAATATAATACATTTTTAAATTAAATTATACAAAAAAAGCATTGAGGTGGAACACCATCATAGAGAGATGGTCTTATCTACTACTACTCTAAAAGCTAAGGTATTAAGAACACGACTAAGAAATAGAGTAAAGGAGATGATGGATCAGGGGATAGAAAACCCCTTGTGCTCGAGCAATATGAGTAATTGGTCACTGCAGTTGATCATTGGTGTAAGTTTTGTTCCCCTTAAGATGTACTTAGAAACTTAAGGTAATAATAATCATATACTTAAGTAAAATGAATTATCCATAATGTCATTGTTTAAAGTTGATAATGTCTTTTTCATGTCCTTGATATGTGGGCTAAAAGTCAGACAAATGCATAAAGAGAGAAGGCTATGACTTTTGGATACAGTAAGTCAGTCAAGGGATACATATAGTTAAAGTAGGAGTTGGTAAGTAGGTTATAATGTAAGTTAAGATGTTTAATAACTAATAACTTATTTAACTTATTCAATTTCAAATGATTGATGCAGATTGCATCATTGAGGTTAGTCATGACATTTATACCCTAACATGTGATGTGGTAGAAGACTTGGATTAACAAAAATGGTGTCATTGTTGAGAAGGATAAACAAAGAATGCTCGATAAGTGTGTAAGTTTTCCTTATCTTATTTTTAAATCTTATGTTTATGTTATGTTTAAAATTTGATCTTTGACTTATCCTTTCATTTTGAATCCAGGAGATCTTATCATAGCTTTTCACCCACGAGGATTCTCAAACCACGAAAAGAGATGACATTCTCACAAAGGCATTAGACATATATGAGAATCTAGAATGTGTTAAAGAGACAGGATTTGATGCAACATAGACATTTGTGTTTGGCCAACCACAATCCTACCCATATTCATCTTCTGCTTAGTGGAACCACATGATATAGTGGGTAACATCTGTCACAAATGGTTATGTAATTCATTGATTCATATTCGATGTCATCATTCATGCTAGGCCAACAACCATCACAGCCACAGTCATAGAAGGATAGTGGTACACCAATAGATGTAGTAGAGATCTATGAGATACTTCATTCAAATTTATTACATTTACTTCATCATAGTAATTTCAATATTTTTTATTTATTAATATTTAATTTTGGAGTGACCATCATTGTATGTTATACCTATATATCTCATATCAAGTTATTGGTACAAGTATGATGTTTCAACAATGAACACAACTCTACATGGATATACCCTTCCTCTAGATCATGTTCGAGTATCCTTTGATACCTGATAGCTAGGAAAAGGGCAGTCACCATAACTAATACAAAATGAGGTTGAAAACCTCATGCATCTCATTTGTAATTGGTACTTTTGTTACATGATTAGTATCCCTTATCAACACATCACCCTAGGTAATTGTTTATATTAATACTTCTCATGTAAATATACTTTATAAGAATGATCAAATCCATTTAAGTTATTACATTATTTTCAAGTCATGTCATTAACATCCAAGGGAAAGGAGAAAGTTACAAGTCATATAAAGGGGTCAATTACTCACTTGTACGTGAGTTATCTAAATCTGTTGTCGATGATAAAAGTTTCCAGGCACCGAAGGTAAAATGCGTTCCAAAATAATAAAGGTGTATGAACTTTAAGCATCCTATTGGGATAACAGACATTCACACACGTGCTAACATCTATGGAAGTTATCTATTAATAAAATTGGGATGGAAAACCTCACAGAGGTAATAAGTCACAAATGGTTGAACACATCTAGCATACATTTCTATGTCAGGTAATAACCTAAACTTCATTATTTTAATTTTATTTTATTATTAGTCAATAAAAATTAACTCTCTCTTTATTTTATATTTTAATATATTTGTGAGAAATTTACTTGCATGATGGTAAGAAAAGAAAGTAAATTTTCATTTATATCTCCATTTGAGTTGGATAGCAGCTCAAATCCTACCTCATATCAACATACTGTTGAGATATTAAATTGTCATGTAGGATAAGATCACTTTCTTATCTTACCTTATAATGTATAGAGAGATAATTGTTCTTTTGTGAGTCACTGTATTTATTTATGTTATTAAAATATTATAATAATTTATTTATCATTATGCACAATAATGCAAGCAATATTATATGTTGATTGCTATCAACACCTCAGATGAAATATCTATTACATGGATCCACTCTACCAAAAACTTGCACAATAATCATATATGAAAAACTTGTTTAATAAATAAGTATTGTTAAAAAGAGGAGTAATAAGTAGCATAAAGTTAAACCAAACAACATAAATAACAATACAAGTAAATAAATTTCAATAATTAATTTCTAAATTAAGTATAAACAATGTAATAATTTTATGTATTTTTATCTTTTTGTTTATTTTTATAGGGTTGAAAGAAAACTAATAAAGTTAATTGTAGGTATATGTTTATCTCTTTTATTCGTTATCCTACATTATGAATAAATAGTTGTTCAATTTAATGTAAGTTATCTTTATATTTTTTAACTTATTATTTTTGTATTGTATAGTTCTTTTTATTTATGGAGATTTTTAATGTTCTAGTATATTTTAAAATTTTATTTTCTCACAATTTGACAACTTCAAAAAAAATGGTCTACATATTTATATTATAAATTTTTTTAAATTAATATTTAGTTGTATTTATTTTATTTTTTAATTATAGATAACATGCATAATGTTTGATATTTGTAATATAATATAATGATGCTTTATGTAATTTTGATTATTTTTATTCATAATATAAAAAATATATTATGTCTATTAGGTATTTTAAAATTTAAAAAATTTCAATAAAAAACAAAAATTTTACCAATTTTTTTAAATAAATTATAAAAAGATAAAACATCTGAAAAACAATTACAAAATTTCTCTCCAAATGTATCTAATAAAAAAATTAAAAATTAAAAATTAAAAATTAAAAATTAAAAAACATATTAAAAAAGTGGTTTAACCATCAGTTTGTGATAATTTATGTGACATAAAATTCACATGGAGTCAATCTTCAAATGCTACATGTAGAGGGGTTAATGAATCATTTTCCGACTTAATCATCACTTGATGAGCAATTGATTAGAGAGTAATTTGAATGGTTCTAAAAAATTTTTTTTAACTTTTTTTTTGTAGTGTATATACATAATAATTATGTTTTTTAATATAAATTAAGAATATTTTAATTTATTAAATATTATTTATTTAAAAATAGGTTAGGATCAATTATTATAAAATAATTCTGATTTATAATAAATTAAATTTTAAGTATGAAAAAAATATTTATAAGTATAAATTTTGTATGATAAAAAAATAAATTGGTGGTATAAATTTTCAAAATCTATACAAATAAATAATATATTATACTAATATTTGACATATTAATAGTAAATAGAAATATTTTTACTAATAAAATTATTTGTTACTGTAATATATCATACAAAATAAGTTAGTCCGATATTAAAGTGTTAGTAAACATTAATTTTTTAATAGTAAAGTTATTTTAAAAATAATTTATATTAAGATAAAATTTTATTTAAATAAATTTTTATACAATGTAAATTTAATAGATTCATTTTTTAAATAATATAATTCTAATATGATATTCAAATTACTAAATTTTATAAAAATTATAAATTTACATTATGTAATTTTATATTTAATATTAATATATATATATATATATATATATATATATATATATATATAAAGTATGCTATAGGTAAATTGGGGTTATTTGATAAAGTATTAAATAGTTTTTAAATTTAATAAAATCCTATAAATTTAATTTTATAATAAAAATTTATTACTTTTTTCATTTCTAAAATATAGAAATGTTAAAAAATATAATTAATGTTGTTAATTAATTTTAAAAAATTATTTATTATTTATTTATTATTTATTTATTAAAATTGATAATAACTAGATAAATATAAGCATATGTATGAAAAAAATAATACTCTTTCAAAAATCAAAATAACAAATAAATTAAAATAATTTTTAATCTATTTTTAGATAAATAAATAAAATATTAGAAGAATTAAATAGTTAAATTTATTAAATATTATCTTATAAAAATTTTATTAAGTAAAATAAAATTCATATAAATTATTCTTAAAATAGATTGATCTTCATTAAAAAATATATTATCCACATAAATACATTCTCTCTTAAAGTAAATATAAATAATTATATCCATTTACTAATTGTGTAAATTTTATTAGAATTTATTATTATATTACTAAATCATATAAGCATATATATTTTTCTACTATATTATTTTTATTATTATAGTATATAAATATATATATATATATATTTTAAAAAAAGTCACATAATTTTTAATTGTTCATAAAGCTTTAAAATTATTTTAATTCTCATTATCGATGTATACTTATACGATTTAAATTTATTATTCTTTCATATAATTTTTTTTAATATATATATTATTTTTCATGGGTCAGACTCATCCTTGTCCCCTTGGATAAGTCCCTGCATATGACCAAAAGCCAAAGGTATCAACCTAATAATTAGAATAATATTGAATAAAACATTTAATATAAGAAAGGACAACATTGATTTGCACTTGGCCATGAAATTCAAAATTTTGCCATTAAAGAATGATTTTATTGCAAATGATGAATGAGGAAAAAGAGAGTGGTCCTCGGAGTTGACCATGAGTTGCCCTGGTAGGGGACCAAATTTGCATATCGCAATGTAAACCAACAAAACTGGGAGTATAAAATTATATATTCCTTGTTCTACCAAAAATTTAAACTATATAGTACATATCGATCGATACTGGGGAATCGGCCACTTGAGTTTTTCTTTTCCTGCTAAGTTATGTGCCAGAGCATGGATGCGTTTGGCAGATTTGATGTCTATTAGATTCTGCTAAAATAAATAAATAAATAATTGTTTTTATGTTAAAAAGGAAGTTAAAAAAATACAAGATTTATATCGGTGATGAACTTTTACGTTGTCGTTATAAAGAAGAGAAGAGAAGAGAGGGAAGCAGTGTTATCCTGTACCCAACCTAACGTATAGAATAGCTCCTAGTGTTTTATGGGTATTATGTTATATGATTTATTTTTTTATGGTTTACACCACCTTCTCTGAATGCCTTCAAAAAACCGGACGGCGCAATTAAAAGAAAATAATATTTATATATGATGATAATTTTTTATTTTAATATATTTTATTTTTATTATATTATATGTTTCATTCAATTTTTTATTTTTCTTTTTTTACATTTAATTAAATACATTCTAAATAAAATTTAAAAGTGGTATGCGTCGTGCTTCTTGTAAAATTCGATGTAATGGAGTTGTAATTTCGTTATAGATTGTAAAATTTGTTATTTTTTTTTTAAAAAAATTGAGATGCTTTCATCGGTGGTTCGTTTCTGCATTTTTTGGTTTGGGAAGATTCTAGAATCCGAGTCAGATCTGCACGGGGTATAATGTTGCTATTTTCTCAATTACGATCACCAGTGTTGAAGTTCTCAATCACGAATTCCAAATGAGAAAAAGTATTGAAGGGTGGGATCTGTTCTGAAAGTTGATGTTACTGTTTGGAGTTACAATTTTTTTAATAATATTAAAAACATGTTTTCCTTTTTAACTATCTTCCTTTTGGGAGAGCTCGGAGACTCTTATCGGGTTTTTATTGAAATCTTTTAACTTATTTATAAGAATATTGAAAATTAAAATAATAATTTTTATTTTCTAGAAAAAAAATATGATTAACAAAATTGACGTAGTCAAATTTATTGAAAAAGGTAATATTTATTTTAATAATTTTTACATTTTAAAAAAATAATTTTTAAATATATCCTTATATATGTATAAAAAAGAGAAAAAGTAGCATGATTCAACATGCTTTAATATTCTTAATTTCAGAACGATATATGATTTCTATTATTCACATCTATTTTAAAATATGTTTTAAATTTTAATTAATATTTAATATCATAAATCACTAATTCTTAAAGTAATTGTAAATTAATAAAAAAATTTACATATAATTTTGTTTGTTTGAAATTTTTATTACAAGGATCAGGTTATTTCAAAAGTAATTTTATTTAAAATTATTTTACTTGAAAACTTTTATCTACAACTATATTTCATCAATCCTGTTAAATTAATAAATTATATTATATAAATTATTTTATAAACTTTTATAAAATTTAAAAAATGTATGATACTTAAAAAAATAAATTTAAATTAACGAATAATATATTTTTTAAATATCTATTAAATTTAAATTTATTTAATAAAATATTAAATATTTTTAAGACACACTAGTAAACTAATTTATTATGTGATCAATTTTACTTATGAGATGAAAAGAAATTTTTTAATAAAATAGGTTTTTAATCCTTCTAAAATATTTAAATTTTAATTTTAATTTTTTAATTTTAAAATTTTTAATTTAAATTTATCATTTTTTAAAAAATATTATAATTATAATCTTTAATATTAATATAAGTTATATTGAATTAAATTAGATTAATTATTTTTTTTTATATTTTAAAAAATATCTTAATTATAATCTTTTAATTATGATAAATTTATTTTAATTTAATATAATTTAAATTAATATAAAAAATTATAATTAAAATATTTCAAAAAATAAAAACCTCAACCAAAAATTTTAAATTTAAAAAAATTAAAAATATATTTAATCCAAAATTTCTATATTCTACATTTCATCTTGAGTACAAATAAGCATTACAAAAAAAAATCCCCAATTCCCAAACTTAAAAATAAAAGGAAGAATTTCATTTTATAAAAATTTACTTTTAACATTTAATTTAGAAATTGAAAATATTCATCATTGTAACGAATGATTTAGAGATGAATTCTTAAATTTGTTACTGGGAGATCGATTTAGAAATTGATTTATTAAAAATTAATTTTTTCCATTAATTTATGATTTAATAATCGATTTGAATAATCTTTTCATTTATTAATTTAGAGATCAGTTTATTAATTAGGGATCAACTTTTAACCACTAACTTTTAATGATTTGAAAAAAAAATTATTTGTGAATTTAGACCTTATTTTGAAATAGTTATGAAGTTTTTTATTTTTATTTTTAAATTAATTAAAAAAAATTATTAAAACAATTAGTTTTGAGTTTATTTGTAATATATTTTTAAAATAATTTAATTTATAATATTATATTATTTCATATAAAATAAATACTAAATAATATAAATAATATTATAAAATAATTTATAAAATGATATATCTTGCATATTGATTATCAAATAATATAAAATAAAAAATTATTGTATAATATTTTTATATTATATTCATTATCATTATAATTATTATTTTTATTATTGTTACTGTCACAACTAATATTATCATTTCTACTACTAATATTATTATTATAATAATAATACTAATAATAATAATAATATTTATTTTTCTTATATTTATTTTTTTAAAACAATAAAAATTGGTAAATTTTATGTTAATTTTTATACCATTATTATAACAAATTTATTTTTAATAAAAATTATTTTATTTTATTTTATTAAAAATTAAAACCCTTATCACATTATTCATCCATAGTTAGCCTTGTAACTTTACCCAATTTCATCCTAATTCCCTTATGAATGATTTGAGTCAATTGCTAACCATCCGTTCTAATTCTATTACTACCCAATGATCATGCAATAGCAATATTCTTTCCCTTAAATTACTACCCCCAATGATCATGCAAGGTATATAATTAAGAGAAGCATAAAGAACATAAGGACTTGTTAAATTAATAACTGATTAGAAATCAAGGATTCGATTGATCCTCCAAAACCCTTAGATTGATTTACCTTATAGTTCCGTTAATTAGGCAATGAATACGATCGCCTATCCCTAATTAACTTAGAAATTAATTCTCATTAATTAATTATGCGTAATAAGGAAAACACAATTGAATAGAAATACACAGTCATTCATAAAAAGGAAAAGGGGTTCAATTGGTTACATTATAAGTTTCACCAAAGCCCCATGATTTGGGGATTAGTTACACATCGAGAGATAAGACAAATAAAAACATACTAATCCCATAGAACAATCCATAATCCTAATTCTAAGAGAGAATGACAAAACCGTAGTGCCAGCAAGACTGGCAATAGGACGTTGTAACTCGTCTTGTGAAGAGCTTCGACTCGAAATCCTACGGGGAGGATACTAAAAGAGAGATGAGAATGGAATGGTGTGTCTCGGGGTAATGATAGGCCTACGCCCGGAGAGTGGTGTGACCTTTGGAGCCTGGGTGGTGTCATATGATGTAGTAGAGCCTCCCTTTTATAGGCGTGGATTAGGGTTTCAATGTGGTGGACCGGGCTTGACTTAGCCGCTTCCTTAGGCCATCGCGACCAATCTACGTAATCTTGTAGCATTGCGGGCGACGTGTCATTGTCGCATTAAATGTATTATCTTTTTATGTTTCTTTTTACCCTCTTATTAGTTCAAAACTTGCCTATTTCGGATTCTTAGCTTATGACCATTCCCTACAAAAATAAGGAAAATCATGTAGAATTACAATTAAATAATCATAAATTATATTGTAATTATAACTAATTTTCCATAAATAAATCAACAGAATGGTGGTTTATCACATCCTCAAACTTAAACATTGCTTGTCCTCAAGCAATATCCCAAGGAATGGAAATGTAGCAAGTATAGAATCTAGAAACCTCACATATTTAAGCATGCAGCAACCAAGCATAATTACCATCATGAGAGCAATTAATAATAATCCAATTAGGACCTTAGTTCCTTGAAATCAAGTATCACACATAGATGTGGTCACTCTTCTCACCATCTCTCAACCGTATATGGGTATAGATCATTAGCACTCTACTCTCACTTATCGTACACAACCATAGGCTTGCCTATAAACCTCAAATCTCCACTGAGAGTCAAATTGCACACAAGAATCAAAAGGGCTTCATCAAGGTTGTAATGTGGCTGAAGGAATTATATAATTAGGTATGATATAAGAAGGGAGGAGACACAAATGTTTTCTTTTCATAATATTTTCAATAACTTTTACCCTTAAACTTTAAGCAAATTTCTTTGGTTTTCATGATTTGACAATTTTTTTATTTTTTTATTTTTTCATTATTTTGTTTTTTTGAGCTTTTTCTTCTATTTTTTTTTTATACTTGTACTTTCCCAAGAATTTATTTTGCTTTATTTATTATTTAAGGGTACTTGAATTTATCACAATTAATTAAGGGCACCAAAGAATATAATTTTCAAGGTGTTAAGCTCAAAGGGGCACTAAATGATATCTAAGTCTGGGTCTAATCAAAGAAACCTAATTTGCCTTTATCATATTCTTGTTATGCAATCAACTTATATAAGCCTTGACAAGGTTTCAAGGCAAGTTCTAGAGTGTACAAGTCGAAGGAAAATAACTCAACAAAAAGAAAGGTTGTGTGCAACCTCAATTAGGTCCAATCCTCACTATAGTTATTCTAGTGTGAGACAAGACAACAAGGAACATGACTAATTATCAATTATTTTTATCAAAAGTTCTCATGTCCTCATTAGATCCAATTAGTGTTTGCCACAAAATATTAGAGATCCCTAAACCCTAAATTCACTAGCATTCAAAAAATTTAAGCATATAGGGATATCACAAGGGACAAGGATTATTAGAAATCATGAGGAGGGAGTTATCCCTCCTCAAACTTAATCTTCTACCATTCTCTTAATTCACTGGAAAAATTAATTACCATTACAATAGATAGAAGAATCAAAGAAGAGGAAGGATAAGAAATTTTGATAAACGAATAGGAGGGAGAGAGTCTCCCTCCTCAAACTTAAGCTCTGGTATACACATACATATATGTTGTAGTGAAGAGTAAAAGAGAACTTCCCTGAAAAAGTAGCACCGAAGAGGGAGAAAGTCTCCCTCCTCAAACTTAGAGACCATCTGTACCCTCAATTTTCCTGGTGGATGCTAATGGTTGGAGAAGAAGTCCTATTGCATTGGATTAACCTTATCACACTAAACATACATGTTAGAGACGAACAATAAAAAAATACATCCTAAAAATAGGTTCTATACATTCATGTGAGAAAGAAAGAAGAATTTTTTCTTTTGAATTATACGAATACATAAAGGAATAAAAATTAACTAATATCCTAAAATAACTAATCATAATAATTTATTGAAAAACAGGTTGCCTCCTGAAAGCGCTTGTTTTCCGTCACGAGCCTGACGTACCTTTACCAATGCCTAAGCACAACCACGGGTGGCTACCTTAGGATCCAATAGCACATTGATACGTTTCTTAACCTTCATCTCTTTCAAGGTTTCCTCATTTTCTTTGACAAAGTTCATCACTCCATTTGGAAATGTTTTATCCACCTTGTAAGGGCCGCTTCCCCTAAACTTAAGTTTTTCTGGAAACACATGAAATTGTGAGTTATAAATTAATAATCTTTTATTTATTTGGGACTCACGTTTTTGTGTTTAGGATGTCCTATTTTTGTCCTCTTGTTTATGGACCTTTGAATTCTCATACACTTTAATCAAAGTTCATCTTTAAGGCTTAAGTTAAGCCTCCTTTGTGGTTGCATATTTGGTTCGAGATTCTTCTCCTATAAGAATCTTGTAGGTGCGAGTGTAAGACTTATGCCTACGATGTCATAAGTGGACCATCTAAAGGCTTCTTTATTTTCCCACAAGACCTTTTGCAATTTCTCTTCCATTGTTCCTCCATCTTCAAATTCTTTCGAGCTCTCACCCATAGGGGTTAAAAGGTCATCAGTAACCTGTTGGTGGTCGTCAGTAACCACATGCTCCTTTTCATTCTCTTTTTCCACATGCATCTCCATTTCTTTCTTGCTCTTAAGAGTAATCGCATTAGCTTGCTCCTTGAGTTCACCTCGAGGCTGGCTAGGTAAAGTCTCACGCGCTTGCTTTGTGCCAAAAGGTTAGTGAGTTGGCCCAGGTTGAGTTTCTATATTTTGGAATCGTGATTCCATATTACAAATCGTGATTCTAAAGATGCTTGCTCCTTCCTTTCTTGCCTCCTCGTAACCTCCTTGGTTCTGTATGTGAGGGGCCTGTAAACATTTTTGAGCATTGTTAGTATGATTATTACCTTGATGTCCTCCCAAGTTGGGGTGATTCTTCCAAGTGGGGTTATAAGTGTTTCCCACATAATTAGCCTCCTCATTTTGTTGGGCTATATCAACTTCAGCCATGCATCCTTCATCATTGAGACTTATGGATCCACAAAGGATTACACAAGTTAGGTTCATATGCCAATTGAGTTGGGATAGCCAAGGTACATCGTATGGTGTACGTGCTTGCATAAGTACCTCCATCTTTTTTTTTTTTTTTTTTTTTTTTTTATTTAAGGCCTCTATCGACTGCTAGCGGAGCGGTATGGTCAACTTGATACATTCTGCTGGTTGAGTATCTTTCTTCCTTACATGTCTATCAATGAGATCTCCATTGATTCTTTTGGCGGCCAAGTTCCCTATGATTGTCCATGTGTCCTCTGGAGGAATATGTATGATACCCACTGATGATCTTTTGCATCTATAACACTTTATTGACATAGGAAAAGACCGTTGTAAAAGATCCTGCACAAGAAGAGGTATTTGGTACCCATGATGTGGGCACCTTCGGAGAAGGTTCTGGAATCTATCCCAAGCCTCATACGGGACTCATTCGTGCTTGAGTGAAATTGACAATCTCCACTATGATCCTAGAATTCATTGATTGTGGAAAATATTGGTCAAAAATAGACGCTGTAATTGGTCCCAAGTAGTGATGGATGCTTCCGGAAAAGAGTCTAGCCAATCGTTCACCTTTTTCAATGATGGAAAAGGGGAACAATTATAATCGAATGGCATCTTGCGTAATGCCGTTCATTTTAATGGTATTTATCACCTCGAAATTTTCTAATGTGGAGATGTGGTCTTGATCTTGTCCCTCCAAATTGAAGTGAGTTCTGAATCATATCAATAAGAGTAGGCTCAAACTCATAGCTAGGAACACCTTCTAGTGATAGGATTGAAATCTTTTTGTAGGCCCTCACTACCTGGGGCCATGTAATCCAATAATGTCATTCGTGCCGCCATCTTTCTTATTTTAGTGGTGTCTCGCCTCAATCTTCTACCTGTTTTTTCCTAACTCAAGATTAAACTGTAATTAAGAACTTTGAGAGCGAGTTAGCATAAACAACCAAAAGATCGCACAAAATTTAATAATATATTTTTTTTAATTTTTTTTTTATTAAATTTTTTTTAATAAAATATATACATGTCTCAAGCAATTAAGATTCAAACTTATAAGATTGTTAGAAAATAATCCCCGGCAACGGCGCCAAAAACTTGTTGTGCGTTTACTATGCGTACAAAGTTTTACCCACGGGCAAGTGCACCCGTCGGTGTAGAAAGGGGTATTTAAAACCCTTAATATCGTTCCCACAGAGACTATTTTAACAATCTTAAAAGAATATTAAATCCTAATTTTTGAGCTCACCATAAAAGAGTTTTTTAGAAATATATAAAGTGAATGCAAAACAGGAATAAAACGAGAGTTAGAAATTTAAATACAAAAGAGCACAAATACGAGTTCAATTATGAAAAGACACGAGACTTTGGTTTCCCTTGTAACTTTACCCAATTTCATCCTAATTCTCTTATGAATGATTTGAGTCAATTGCTAACCATCCGTTCTAATTCTATTACTACCCAATGATCATGCAATAGCAATATTCTTTCCCTTAAATTACTACCCCCAATGATCATGCAAGGTATATAATTAAGAGAAAGCATAAAGAACATAAGGACTTGTTAAATTAATAACTTCGATTAGAAATCAAGGATTAGATTGATCCTCAAAACCCTTAGATTGCTTTACCTTATAGTTAAGATTAATTAGGCAATGGTACGATCGCCTATCCCCTAATTAACTTAGAAATTAATTCTCATTAATTAATTATGCGTAATAAGGAAAACACAATTGAATAGAAATACACAGTCATTCATAAAAAGGAAAAGGGGTTCAATTGGTTACATTATAAGTTTCACCAAAGCCCCATGATTTGGGGATTAGTTACACATCGAGAGATAAGACAAATAAAAACATACTAATCCCATAGAACAATCCATAATCCTAATTCTAAGAGAAATGACAAAACTGTAGTGCAGCAAGATCGCGATAGACGTTGTAACTCGTCGTGAAGAGCTTCGACTCAAATCCTACGGAGGATACTAAAAGAGAGATGAGAATGGAATGGTGTGTCTCCGGGGTAATGATAGGCCTACGCCCCGGAGAGTGGTGTGACCTTTGGAGCCTGGGGTGGTGTCATATGATGTAGTAGAGCCTCCCTTTTATAGGCGTGGATTAGGGTTTCAATGTGGTGGACCGGGCTTGACTTAGCCGCTTCCTTAGCCATCGCGACCAATCTACGTAATCTTGTAGCATTGCAGGGCTGACGTGTCATTGTCGCATTAAATGTATTATCTTTTATGTTTCTTTTACCCTCTTATTAGTTCAAAACTTGCCTATGTTCGGATTCTTAGCTTGCGTGACCATTCCTACAAAAATAAGGAAAATTATGTAGAATTACAATTAAATAATCATAAATTATATTGTAATTATAACTAATTTTCCGCAAATAAATCAACAGAATGGTGGTTTATCATCCATCACTGATCAGAATGCATGGGACACCAAATCTGGACAGAATGTGCTTCCTCAAAAATTTTATTACAGATTTAGCATCACACATTTGTGTAGGAACAACTTCCATCCACTTTGAAACATAATCCACAGCTAGCAGTATATACTCATTGGAGTATAAGATAGGGAATGGTCCCATGAAATCTATGCCCCACACATCAAATAGCTCCACTTCTAAGATGTTAGTGAGGGACATTTCATCTCTCTTTGAGACATTTCCACTGCGTTGACAAACATCACACAAAACTACAAAGTCTTTAGCATCCTTGAATAATGTAGGCCAGAAAAATCCACTCTGCAACACCTTTGCTGCTGTCCTTCTTCCATTGAAATGACCTCCACAGGTTGAGCTATGATAGTGCTACAGAATGTCTCTTTGCTCTTTGCGTGGGACACACCTTCTAAGCAATCCATCCACACTTTTTTTTACAGAAAGGGTTCATCCCACAGGTAAAATTTGCTATCATGGTACAGCTTCTTCCGCTGCTGCCAAGACCATTCAGCTGGAATAATTTGTGCAGCTTTGAAGTTTGCCATATCTGCGTACCATGGTGCAACAACAATGGCTAACAACTTCTCATCTGGGAATTCCTTATTGATCAAGACTTTCTCATCTTCTATTATCTGCGTAGGCAACCTGGACTGGTGGTCAGCTGCACCATTGTCCTTGCCTTTTCGATCTTGGATTTCAAAATTCCACTCTTGGAGGAGTAGGATCCACCTGATCAGCCTTGGTTTTGCCTCTTGTTTTGACAGCAAATGTTTCAAAGCAGCATGGTCAGTATACACAATTACCTTGGCACCAATTAAATATGACCTGAACTTGTCGAAACCATAAACAACGACCAACAACTCTTTTTTAGTTATTGTGTAGTTCAACTGTGCACTGTTTAGCACCTTGCTAGCATAATATATGACATGTAGTTTCTTGTCCTTCCGCTGTCCTAGCACTGCACCTACAACAAAGTCACTTGCATCGCACATTAGTTCAAATGGAAGACTCCAATCTGGGGCTGCAAGTATAGGTGTTGTGATAAGTCATTCCTTGAGTGTGTTGAACGCCTTCAAACATGCATCATCAAATCTGAATTCAGCATCCTTCATTAAGAGGTCACACAACGGTTTGGAGATTTTGGAGAAGTCCTTGATGAATCTTCTATAGAATCCGGCATGCCCAAGGAAGCTTCTCACTCCCTTCTCATTTACTGGAGGAGGGAGCCTTTCAATCGCTTCAACCTTGGCCTTATCGATTTCTACACCTCTTGATGAGACTTTGTGTCCTAACACAATGCCTTCTTGTACCATAAAGTGACATTTCTCCCAATTCAGCACCAAGTTGGTCTCCTCACACCTTTTCAGCACATAAGACAGGTTGCTCAAGCAATTGTTATAATCAGAAGCCAAACACGATAAGTCATCCATGAAGACTTCTATAAAGTTCTCTACCATGTCGGAGAAAATGGCCAGCATGCATCTTTGAAATGTGGCGGGTGTGTTACACAACCCGAAAGGCATCCGGTGGTATGCAAATATCCCATAAGGACAAGTGAATGCAGTTTTTTCTTGATCCTTGGGATCCACTACAATCTGGTTGTAACCAAAATATCTGTCCTGAAAACAGTAATAGGCATGTCCAGCCAGTTTTTCCAACATCTGGTCTATAAATGGAAGGGGAAAGTGGTCCTTCCTGGTAGACTCATTGAGTCTTCTATAGTCGATGCACATACGCCAACCGGTGACTGTCCTTGTAGGAATGAGCTCATTCTTCTCATTAGAGATTTGTGTTATCCCTCCTTTCTTAGGTACAACCTGAACTGGGCTTACCCACGAGCTATCTGAAATTGGGTAGATGATGCCTGCATCTAATAGCTTGAGCACCTCCTTCTTCACAACCTCCTTCATGGTTGGATTAAGTCTTCGTTGGGGCTGCACCACAGGTTTAAAATCTTCCTCCATTAGGATCTTGTGCATGCAGAAGGAAGGACTTATTCCTTTTAAATCTGAAATAGTCCATCCAATGGGAGACTTGTGAGCTCTTAGAATTCTTAACAGTTTCTCCTCTTCTTGTTCATTCAGGGAGTTGCTCACTATCACTGGAAATGTGTTGTTTTCCCCCCAAGAATGCATAACAGAGGTGAGATGGAAGCTGTTTCAATTCTGTCTGTGGGTTGTCCACTCTTTCTTCTTCCTTTGGAAAACATTCAGAGGATTGTGAGTTTGTTTTCATGAGTGGATTAGCTTCAAGGGTGGCAATGCATTCCTCCACATCCTGGCTTTCTTCTTCTCTCTCCTGGTTCAAGCCTTTAGAATGCCAGAGCACTCCTTCAAGAATGGACTCACTGTCCTGTTTTTCAAGAGGGACTGACAGTGGCGTAGCCAACACGGTTACTGGCAGCGTTGCCAACGCGTCCATCCTCATGCAATGTGGCTGTTCAACAGGATGTTTCATGGCTTCAAACACATTGAATGTTACCTTTTCATCCTGCACTCTCAGCATCAGTTGCCCTTGCTGCACATCAATAAGTGCTTTTCCTGTAACAAGGAATGGCCTTCCTAGGATTAATGGAATTTCATCATCTTCCTCCATGTCCAGCACCATAAAATCTACTGGGAATATGAATCTGTCCACCTTGACCAGGAGGTCTTCCACCACTCCATATGGATGTTTGATTGACCTATCAGCCAGTTGGAGGTACATCATGGTAGGCTTCACCTCCTCTATTTCTAGTTTCTTCATTATGGAAAGGGGCATTAAGTTGATGCTAGCCCCTAAGTCGCATAATGCCTTGCCAATCTGCAAATTCCCAATGGTGCAGGGAATTGCAAAAGAACCTGGATCCTTTAGCTTCTGAGGGAGTTTCCTTTGGATGATGGCACTGCACTCTTCCATGAGAGCTACAGTTTCATCCTCCTTCAACTTTCTCTTCTTGGACAACAACTCCTTCATGAATATCGCGTAGGAGGACATTTCTTCCAGCGCTTCAGCTAGTGGTATGTTGATCTGCAGTTTCCTGAATATATCCAGGAATTTAGAGAACTTTCTCTCCTCCTGCTGTTTCTTCAACCTTTGAGGAAATGGGACATTTGGCGTTGCCAACGTAGCTTTTTCTCTGTTGGCCACGACTTCCTCAAATAATTGCCTTTTACTTTTTCTCACTAGCCTGTCATGGAATTCCTTCTTCTGTTCTTCCTTCGCTGTTGATTCTAGATTGGCTGCTGGGTCTCCTCCAGGTTGTATTTCTATTCCATCCTTGGATGATTGGTCTGCTGGATCAGCAGTACCATTTGTTTGTATGGCTACGTTTTCTATTATCTTGGGTAGTTTGGGTAGCCTTGGATCTATCATCTTTCCACTCCTTGTTGTGATGGCATTGCACTGCTCTTTAGGATTCACTATTGTGTCACTGGGAAAACTCCCAGCGTTCCTTTCTGTGAGCTGTTTGGACAGTTGCCCCACTTGGTTCTCCAGATTCTTAATGGAAGCTTGTGTGGACTACATGGACTGACTCAGTATGTTTCCTAGGTCTGCAGAGTTGTCCTGTGGTTGGTTTGCCTGTTGTTGAGTGGGCTATTGCTGCGCATACTGCCCGTTCCTCCTAGGGTTGTTCTGGTTCCTGAAATTAGAATTATAAGAGTTAGAATAAGGAGGATACTTAGGCCTTTGTGGCTGGCCCATATAGTGCACTTGCTTCTAGCTGGATGCTCCTGTTACATCTATGTTACAACTTTCGTTTCATGTTCTCCCCCACAGAAATAACATTTTAGGGCTTGTACTTACTGCGGGGTTCCTACGTTGAAGACCTGCAACTGTTTTGTTAACGCCTCTAGTTGCTGTGAGATCAGCTTGTTCTGAGCAAGTATTGCAGTTTGCGTGTCTAACTCCAGCACACCTCTCTTGGGCACGCTTCTGTCAGTTGGTGATTGGTACTCATTGGAAGCCATTATCTCGATCAGCTCCATGGCCTCCTCTGCAGTTTTGGTATTCAGAGATCCTCCTACTGAGGCATCTATGATGAGTCTAGTGGCTGGCTTGACTCCATTGTAGAAAATGTGAACTTGATGGACATTGGAGAAGCCATGGTGTGGACACTTCCGCAAAATCTCTTTGAACCACTCCCAAGCCTCACAAAGTGACTCTCCTTCTTTCTGACTGAAACAGGAAATCTCTCCTCTCAGCTTGTTGTATTTAGAGGGTGGGAAATACTTCATGAGGAATTTGGATACCAATTCCTCCCAGGTGGTGATGCTCCCTCTTGGTTGGGTTTGCAACCAATACTTGGCACGATCTCTTAAAGAGAACGGGAATAGTCTCAGTCTGATTGCTTCTTCAGAGACGCCATTCGTCTTAATTGTGTCACATATTTGGAGAAAGCTTGAAAGGTGGAGGTTCGGGTCCTCCACTTCACTGCCTCCAAACTGATCCTGTTGCACTAGATGGAATAGTTCCGGTTTGATTTCAAAGTTGTTGGCAACGATCGATAGTCTCACGATACTAGCGCTGCAACCTGCTGAATTTGGGACAGCGTATTCTCCCAATGTGATTCTCCTATTAAGCTTGTGTTCCTCCATGATAGAGTGGTGTACAGGATTATATTCGCTGGTCCTTTGCAGTTTCTATTGCTCTTGTTGTGCTTTTCGTATTCATACTTCCTTTCAGTTTCTTCTTGCAAACTTTTCAATTTCAGGTTCAAAAATCAATTCCTGTCCTTCTTCACCTCGCATAAACAAAAATACACAAGATTAACCTGAAAGGAAAATCAGTATGCAAACAGAGTCAGAAAATCAAACGGAATTGCTCAATCTAGTACTCTTCAATATTGAAAAACAAATCCCCGATAATGGCGCCAAAAACTTGTTGGTGTGTAAACGTATGAAGGCAAGTGCACCTTATCGTTTTATAGAGTAAAGAGTGAGTAAGAGTATCGTCTCCACAGGGATTTGGTTCAAGTATTGAATTCCTACTAGTCCACTAATTGAACTCAGTTATGGGAGTGCGTAGGTAATGCAAATTGAGGGGCGTAGACAACGCTAGCAGAAAATAACAAAATTCACAGAATCTGTCACTAATCTGGAACTCTGTTCCAGTACACATAGAACACTTCAAAATACGTTCAGAACTGTCTAATACTCAATAATCAATGTGAATGTGTAAGAAATCAATGTGTGGAAGGTGTTAAGGTTGGATTTCACCAAAACTTCCCCTCTGTAACCGTGGATAATTGCGTATATTCAAGATAAAATATAATCGAAGATCGAATTCACAAATATTGATTGAAGGTCAATCCCTTGACTCATCAATTCTTCACTCAAATTAGGAATTCTAATCCCTTAGTAATTCCTAATTTGATGTGAGTCTTACGTTCAAGAATTCAAACGATCTCACAAATGCGAACCTCTATCCCTAGAGCCTTCACAATTATATTATTCAATCCCAGTTCCAATTCAAAAACTAATTTCCCAATTGCAAAAAAGAATTTCAGTTCAATCTATAAGTGACCAAGTCATAGAAGCATTAAGAAAAGAGATGAATAATCAACGTTTAAAGGAAAACAATCTTGAATACATGCAAAGCATCCGAATTACACGGATCAGTCAAGGATTCATCCTTCCCTAACAGGGATTTAATTACACATAATAATACAGAACGAAACAGGGGAGAGGGAGAAATGTATAAGCATGAAGACACGCTGCAGAAGCACTTTGTCCTCAACCCTAGGGTTCTTTCTTCACCCAGAATAGAACCAGCGTCTGGGAGAACGGCGACTCTATTCCCTACGTCTGTGTTCTGGAGATAGATCAGTGGGTAGAGTGATTGATGCCCTGTTTTTGTTCTGTTCTGGGCTTTTTTATAGCTCCTGGTCTGTGTCGTCGTGTGTCCAACGTGGCGCAGCTGCATTGCCAACGCGACGCGAACAGCAGATTGCTTCTTTCCTTTCAAATCTTCATGTGCTCCACGTAAGTTCAGTCGCGTTGCCAACACGGAACCCTTTAACAGATTTCAGAATTTAAAACACATCATATTTATAAGAATTTCTCACCTAGAAGGCTCTAAAACTTTATTTTCCAGATTTTGCATGGTTTATTCAGTTTTATGTCATTTTCTCATGTTTTAATAGTGTTTTATACTTCAATTACTCGAAATTATATTGAATTATGTTCCAAATAAGTGTCTTATTAGACACTTATCAACGCTAATGATAGGAGAAAAAGAAGTCCATATTCTTTGGGTTATCCTTCTCACACTAAAAATACATGTTAGAATTAAAGGAAAATGATATAAGTGTGTATATAAATTTGTTTTGTACATAAAAGAACATAAAGATCAAATAAACCTAAACTAATCTTAATAAAGAGAAAAAAAATAAGAAATTAGAAGGTTAGTTATTGAGGCGATGGATGATCCATCTAGTCATGTAGTATCCACAACACGACTATGCTATATTTTAGAAGGTTGTGCTTCGCCTTTAGCACAACCATACAAACTGGGTGTATGCCCCTTGCAGCAAAGATGCTTTTTCAGCATAACCGTGCTAACATGGGCATGACTATGCCTATTGTAAGACCATATGTTTTTATTACTATTTTCATTTTATGTTTTGAAAACACAAAAATCAAATAAATGTAAAGCTAAGAAAATAGGTTGCTTCTTGCAAACACTTGTTTAACTTCATGAGCCTAACGTACTTGGACTTGGTGGTTAATTAGAACCACAAGTGACTACCTTAGGATCTAATAACATATCAGTGCACTTAAATTGATTCTTATTCAAGTTTTCCTCGTTCTATTTGTCAATGTCCATTACTTCATATGGAAAATCTTGTAAAGATTGCTCCCTCTAAACTTAAATTTTCCTGTAAACACACAAAACCATGAGTTATAAATTAATAACATCTTACCTATTTGGGACTCACGCTTTTGGATGTGCTTGGAATGCCCTCTTTTTGTCCTTTCATGGTGGGACCTTAAGGCCCATAGGTATTAATCTTGAACTCATCTTTATAGCTTGGGTTAAGTCTATTTTATGGTTGCACCTTTAGTTTAAACTTTCCCCCCATATGGATCTTATAGGTGAAAAATGTAGGCCTTATGCCTTTGATATCACGAATGGACCATCTAAACGCTTCCTTATTTTCTTGCAAGACCCTTAGCAGTTTCTCTTCCATGGTTCCTGTAAGGTTAGAAAAGATAATAGGAAGAGAAGAATGAGAGGATAAAATTGCATACTTTAGGTTTGAAGGGAGAGACTTGAGTTTGAGCACTAGAGGTTCTTCAACTGATAACTTAGGTTTATAGGTTCCACGACCTTTTATACTGTCAAATTCTTGAACTTTCTTGCGTATGCGTGCTTCTAATGTTCTTAATTCCATTGTACATTTCTTGGGGTCACTCATGCTAACCTTCAATCTCTGAGCGAAAGGGTATTCTAGGTTGGTAAGGTTCCATATAGGGTTTCTTGTAGACCTTCTCCATCATTTCTTCAACCAAAGTCCTCTTTTGGTAACACCCAAAAATTTTCATAATAGACTCCCTAAGTTAAAAATTTTATTTAGCAAGAAATAAAGCAGAGTTAAGAATGAAAGCTAAGAGAAATTTGAGAATTTTTATGAAATGACGAAAATGCCTCTACACTAGGATGATACAAATAAATGTGCAAGTATCCATTATGAAAGTTAAAAGACATTGTAAAATATTAGAATCCATCAATGATGGTTATAAAGTCATGATAAAATAATAGAAACAAAGATAGAACGAAAACGCCATAAGGAATGCCCAAAAATACCCCTTACACCCTTAGAAAGTTCTATCTTCTATAAGGGATGAATTATTCTCGAACAATTGGCAAATTAAATAAGAATAGTTTAGAAATGAACCAATAATTTTTAGAAATATCAGAAAAACAGTTTAGGAACTTTTTAGAAAATTTTTAGAAAAATACCAAAATACCCTTGAAAGGTGAGAAAGACAAGAAAATGCGAAGTAGAAGCTGGAAATTGGACCTTATCCATTGAGCACGAAAATTTTCATGTGGAAAATAAGGTGATGACTCACTCCATGAGTCATTACACCATTTATGACATGTAAGACAAAAGTATTAATGAGAAGAGATAAAATTAAGCATGGTTAAAGTAAATTAACCTTGATTAATTAAAATTAACCATGTTTAAAATAAATTAACCTTGATTAATATTAAATTTAGATTTATTAGTGTTAAACTAATTCTAAAGGATAATTCATTACATTAACATTTAATTTGGAAAATGAAAATTACATATAAATAGACCAAAATGCCCTAAGTAGGAATTAATTCCCACATTCCCTAAAGTGGCCAAATGTCTTATAGGTTAATGGGAAACTCATTTAATTTATTATCAAGCCTCTAAACACTTAATCAACTCTTATAAACTCACCAAAAACTCTAACTTCTCTCAAAATACTAAAACATGCACTAAACTTGAACTTTCATTTTTGAAGTTTAAGTTTTAACAAGACAAATCAATAAAGTCCCACCACAATCACTAGAGGATTTTATATGGACCACCAAGGAAAAGTGAACCAACTTCAAAAGACCCATCAAACCTTCATAAAAGTCTTCAATAAGTAGGGTCTTCACCGTACACTCTTTCTAAGCTTTTAATTATGTGTTTATGACTTGTTTTTCTTCTCTTTTTGGTGGATCTCTCTCTAAGTTCTATGGATCCCACTTGCTTGAGTTTGATGGAGTTCAAAACTATTCTTGATGGTTAAGAATTAACATCAACAAGTTTTTAGTGGTTTTTAGAAGTTAAAAAGGAATTTTGATGGATTAAAGTGCTTCTTGCAACCTTTGGAGCAATTTAATTGGTTAAAATTTTTTAAAAATGATTTCTTTGAAGTTTAGGCATATTTGAAAGTTTTTATGAGAATTTTTGAGATTCTCAAAGTAAGGGACGGATAGATCTTATAGTAGATCTCCACTTGGTTATCTTGAAAAATGCTTTCTTTATGATCTTTATGTTCAAAGTTGTAAGGTTGTTTATGTCTTCTCTTAAAGTTTTTAATCTTGAACTTGGAATTTGATAAAATTTTAGAGCTGGACCTATATGATAAATATCCTAAAAGGCTAAAAAGGTTAAGGCATAAAATTTATAAACTTAACTTAAAACTAGTAAGAGCAAAAGTGGATTTATAGACTCAAAGTTGAATAAGACACTTAAGACTCTCCATGATCATAACCAAAGCTATGGAGTAAGGACAAATATTGATGGATCCAAAAGTATGTGATCTCACAATTGTTAAAATTCATGACACAAAGGTCAAGTGAGAAGAAATTGAGAAAAAGACCTTGTTTAGACATATGGTGGATTCAAACACTTCCCACTAAATTAAGAAAACTTGAGTTTAAAATTTTGATTAAGGTGTAATGAGGAGTATAACCATGTATAAGAAAGAAATTATAATTTTGAAAGAGACTTGGTAATGGTTTGGGTAACCATTCGGCCATGCTTGGGTAATTTGGTGAAAGTAAGTTAAAACCTTGTTAAGAATTAAAAATTAATCCAAGTATACATAAGGTGGTGACTAGGAATCAATTATGAAGTTGTGGGAATGAGAAGTACCATTCATCCATGCCCACTGAATAAGAAGGAAAATTCTTAAAAATATGTAAGATGGTGTGGATTAATAGCCTATGTCCTAACTAGGATAAATCACCTTCTAATGTAAAAATAAATAATAAAAAATTAACCATAATGCTTTAGGAGCTTAGGGAGTGGGTTCGGCCATCTATAGAATAATTAGGTAAATTAAGTTAATTTGGATGCTTAAAGATATTTAAACAAGACACGAGTAAGAAGCTTTGAATTCATAAGTAATGAGGTAAACAGGTAAGTTAATTAGTGGTTCAAATTTGATTAGTAAAGTTATTAGTCAAGAAAGCATAAAATGTCTAACATTTAAACTTGAAATAAGAAAGTTGTGCATAAAACATCTAAATTGATGAACACAAAGAAGAAGAAATAACTAAAGAGGCCTTTCAGCCAACTAAGATAGGAATCCAACATTTCATAATCTTACATTAAAAATATTAAGAGAAACTTAATCTTTGAGAAAAAGGAAAGGTTGAAAGGTAACTTAGAAGGATGGATGGACTAAATTCCTATGAGAAATTTATCATATATCTTATGAAATAAAGTAAGATGGACAAACACTTGGAGAAAGGTTTCATGCTTTCCAAAAAATCTACATTAAACATAATTAAGAAATCTTGATTAGAAGATTGGTTTCTAATTAGAATAATTATACCAACTTATTATGTTGCCTTGTGAGTTCACAATGATGAATGTAAAGTGTATGGATAATACTCTTGACTGTTTAGAGAGTGATGTGTTATGTGATGCTCATGTGTGGGTGATAAATGTGAAGGTAGTTTGAATTGGAGACTATAGGTGTATGACATATTGGTTGAATCGTTTGGGCATGCATGTTATCTAGAAGCTTTAAAATTAACCTAATTAACTAAAAGATGACTGAAGAAAGAACTTATTTGAAAAGTTAGTACTACTTTTAATATGTCTTGTGCATATTCAGAAGACAAAATGGTCACTCTAAGGTGGGGACAAAAGGGTTCTTCAAAAATCCTTCTATTATGAAGCGTCAAATCTTTAATAATTATGATGGTAACGACCATCAAAAAAAGAACTTATGTCCTGAGAATAGAAGGTAGAATAGTTGAGTCAGTAAAAAGATATTGTTTAACTAAAATGTATTGTATTCCTATGATCTAGATTATCACTAAAAGAGTGATAGGGATATAAAAAGTAAGGCATAAATGAAATGATAGTCAAATGATATATGATGTAATGTGATTCCAAAAATAAATAAAATTTATGAAATCTAAAATAAATAATTTATATGTTTTTTAAATATAAAAACATTTTTAAACAAGGCAATATTTTAATGAAATATATCTAAGCAATTTGTAAAATTTTAAACATAAAAATAAGGCAATATTTTTAATGAAATATAAAAATAAAAAATGTTAACTTTTTTAAATTAAACCAAAAAATGAAACATTTTCATTATATACGCCTCAATAATCGAACGAAAATTTGGACTCAATCATGAAAATTTTGGAAAGTAGAGAATAAAGTAAACATATATATATAATGTACGTACATGTGTGTGTGAAATCAATTTGATATTTTATTTACTGGTAGCAGGTAGTTCATTCTTTTATGAAAAATTATTGTCTTCAGTTTCGTTGTTCAATAATATTTATTTGATGTCTTATTAAGATGTGCTTCCGGATAAAAATGTGACATTTTTAAATACCAATTTGATATACGTATATTTTTAATTTAATAGCTCTTATTGATCCTGGTCTTTATTATTTAATCAAAACAAAACAACTGAAAAGGTAATTAAAAATTATTACAATGGATAACACAACCATATTTTTATTTTCTACATAAATGCATGTACCATATAATGGAAAAATTGCATGAATTTATAAATAAGTTAATTAGTGCTCTTAATACATTCATTAGAAACATAAAAACAAAAAATTAATAAAAAATATATTTGTTACACAAAAATATAATTTTTTTTAACATTCCCTCCTTTATCATATTATAGATTTTATTGGATGTTTTAGTTCATTTAAAAATATTCAGGATTTAAAAAAAATCAGCAAAACATTAATTAACTTTTTAGTGATACCATTATTTAGACATCTCACACCATTTCACATAAATACTAAAACATAATTTTTAAATTATATTCTATCTTTTTAAGAACAATTTTGCCAAAATTTTTTTTATCATAATTTGTATAATTAATAATTTTTAAAAAAGTAAGTACCACTTTTAAAGGAAAATAACATAAAACAGAGAAAATAATTTTAAATAATTATAAATATTTATTTATTTTAACTAATATCTTTCAAACATTATTAATTTGACTCAAAATTGAAATCTTTCTGGTAAACATTATTGAGCACCATACAGATAACTTGTCCTTCCATTGTAGAAAGTCTTATTCTTATTTTACCAAATAAAAATTTTCAACTAATAATGAATTATCAAACACACTTATAATATATTTAAATATTTTAAAAATTAATTATAAATAATAAATTTTACACAACAGTTTAGTATAATTACATTGATATAATTTATTTTAAAAGATGCATCATCAATTATTTTTTAAATTTATTCCTTTATTAAAATTCATCCTAATTATGTAAAAATTATAAGATTTAAGTTTATCCAATTATTGGATCAATTTGACCCATCTGGATTAGTTGTTATGAAATTATCATATTGATATAAATTTACAAAATTAGCTGAATTAAAATATTAAGTTTAACACGATTAAGTGCTCCACAGAGTTCTATATATGCAACTTCCCAAAAATTTGAAATGGTAATCAATACTAAGCTCTTAAACCAATAGTAAAGAGAGCTAGACATCATAATCAATGGAAGGAGAACCCAGGCTTCCTGTTCTAGATTTCACCAAGGAAGATTTGAAGCCGGGAACCAATTCCTGGTTATCAACCTGCAGAAGTGTGCGTCAGGCATTTGAAGAATATGGTTGCTTTGTAGTTATGTATGATAAAGCTTCTAACGAGCTTCGAAATGGTGTATTCGGTTCCTTAAAGGAGTTGTTCAATCTCCCAATGGAAACTAAACTAAGAAACGTATATGAGGGCATGCCTTTGAAAAGCTACGTTGGACAGCATCCTAAGATTCCTCTCCATGAAAGCATGGGTATAGATGAGGGAACAACACTAGAGGCAATTCAAAGTTTCGCTCAAAAAATGTGGCCTAACGGAAATCATCAATTTTGGTACTAACTAATAAAATTTTTATCCTGAATTTAATTTGACATCATCATGTATTTATGTATTTATTTTAAATACTAAACTTTTTACTACCCTGTTCTTTGATTTGTTGTTGTGGATTTATTTAGTAAATATTTGTTTGAGTATGCAAAGCTAGCTGAAGAATTGGATCGGATGGTGGCCAGAATGATATTTGAAAGTTATGGTCTTTTGGAGTACTATGACTCATACATAGAGTCTACTAGTTATCTCCTTAGGCTTTTGGCACACAAAGCACCAAAACAGGTTGAGCCTCAATTGGGTTTTTTGGCTCACACTGACAAAAGCTTCACAACAATTCTTCACCAAAATCATGTCAATGCACTCATGGTGGAGACAAAGGATGGTTACTGGATCGATGTTGATTTCTCTTCACCTAACTCCTATGTTGTTCTGGCTGGCGATGCACTCATGGTGAGAATTAAATTTTATTTTGTCCTATATGCCAAATTAAAATTTATTCAAATCAAATTTGTTTTCATGTTTTAAGTCCATTCTTTATTCTAGTGACCTGCTCGCTACATTTCGATTTTATTTTGGTGATTTCTGAGTTGATCTTTTACGGTTTTGCTGGTTCAGAGCTTGGATCATTCCTTGAAACTTAACATTCTACCTTTGGGTTTGACTATTACTTACACTGATCAGCCTGATTTCTTCTATGCATTTATGTTGGTTTTTCCAAAAACAAAATACTGAAAGATGATCCATTAAAGAGATGAAAAAATCCAAGAGTTAGTTTATTGCTTTTCCAAATTATATTTTACATTATTTTTGGTTGCTAGAGATTGGATAAAACTCAGTTGTTCGGATATTGTTGATGAATATTGATTGTGGCACTCTTGTTTGGTTTATATTATATAGGCTTGGAGCAACGACAGAATAAACTCCCCTAATCATAAAGTTTTGATGAGTGGGAATGAAACAAGGTACTCTCTTGGTGTGTTTGCCTTTAACAGAGGGATTCTAAAAGTACCTGAAGAGCTAATTGATGAGGAACACCCGTTGCAATATAAGCCGTTCGATCATCTAGGATTACTAAACTTCACCTACGGTGCTAGCATGAAATCCTATTGTGGCGTGTGAAAAACTTGCATAGATTAATTAAACTTTAAAAAAACTCTAATATGTATTTCATATAGCATGTCTTTGGAAATAAACCTTTACTAGACTTTGGTTCAGATGTGTCTTTTTAATTATGTGATTTGTTACATGTTCTATTTGTGGTTTGTACTACACTTGCTTTCTTAATTTTCAATACATTTATGTTTTAAATGAAGAAGGTAAATTGGTATTTCGATTCGATTAGGGATTGAAAATCGAGAACGTAATATTGAAATAAGGGATCATTATTAAAACTAATACAGACAAAACTAGGTGTACCATGTGCAGTGAAAATTAAAATTAAGTAATTAATGCTTTCCAGTATAACATATATTAAATTTATTAATAAAAAATTTATCCCAATGTAGTTTCTAATTAACATTTGTCACGTTATTATAAAAAAATTCATGAAGTATCTAACCCTACGTACTTATCATCAAAATTAGGGTATTAGCCAAAAAAAGTATCATTATAAGTAGAATTTAACGAGACAATTTTACCTATAGTTAATATTCACTATTACCAAATCAAACTTCAAATTTAGATATGACAATCCTCAAAATATGGAAATGATTTAAATATGTTAGCGCTAATTTGAACTACTATAGAATAAATATAAATCTTTAATAAAATAATACAGGAGAAATAAAAATTTGATGGGGGAAGACAAACCCCTCGCTATCCAAAACATAAATGATAAATGTGAAGATACAAATCCTTGCTATGAATACCAACATTGAACTGATTTCTGCTACGTGCCATCGATGTTGGATGGTAACTGCCTCCTAATTGAACTAGTATACACTGTCACCGGTGTCTCCTCATCACTATACATAACAATATTTGCAAGGAATGAAACTATAAATAATTTAAAAATATAAATAATTTAAATTACTTTATATTATTTTTTTCATTTTAAAAAATATTTTATTTTTATAAACTAATTTAAATTTTTACATTTTATTTTTCGATAGAATAATTTAAATTTATTTTATTAAATTTTTTATTTTTTATTTTTTCAATAGAATAATTTAATTTAATTTTATTAAATTTTTTATTTTTCAAATTTATTATTTAGAAAAACAATCTAACTTTCACTAAATACAAATTTAATTATTTTAACATATTTATTTAAAAATTAAATTTATCAAAAATAAATTAATATTTATAATTTATAGACAATTTAAATAATTTTTTCATTCAGAAAATATTAAATAATTTATATTTAAATGTTTATTAATAATTTAAAATAATGCAAATATTAGCCGTTTACTTTGTAAAATATAAAAAATGAATAGGGACGTGCGTGATCACGAAGTTCGACGATTTCTTCCCTTCCGGTGGGAAGTGGAAGAACTTGAGATCTTCAGATAAGCAATCATCGTGGAATTGAGTTTGTTATGGAAGTTGTAACGGCCAATTGTTCGGAGGTCGCAGAAGGGCTGATTCGGAGTAAACACATCATTTTTAATGTTTTTTATTAAAAAAAATCTAAACGGAACATTTTATTAGTTAAATATATCTTTAAAAATCACTTTTTAAATGACTTATCCAAATAAAGAATAAGAGAAATATGCAGTAATCAACTTTTTTGGGTATCAGGTGCAATTATTGATAGGTGATTATGTCTTTGATGCTGAAAGAAAAACTATGATATTTTTATTTATAATTATTTGATTGATTAGTAACCATAAACTATAAAAAAATATAACACTGATAACTACAAGAGAGAAGGAGCTAGCAACAAAAGAAGCATGCACAGGTCGAACTAGCTAGCAACTACCAATAGAAAATCAGCCACTACTATGAAATTGATATATTTTGCAAGTTGAAGAACCCGCAAATTAAGACAGGTAATTAATTTTCTTCCCTAATATCACTCCAAAGACTAAGAGTAAAAAAAAAATGCAATGCCTACGTATTACATATACTCTTGAAGAATCAAGTAAAAAAAGAAAGTGAATGAAATCATAAATAAATGATTTTATCTTTGTAACACGCTTGCTAAAATAACAAATCTTGCTTTCCTTGTACCTAAAATATGAGAGCGTTCTTTATATCCGTAAAAAAGGAAGAGAATATGTAGGTAGCATTTTAGGAAATTCCATTTAATCAAGACTATTACTCTATTTCAGGTGGAGATAGAGGGGGATTCTTGTGATATTCTTAGAGGGGAAAAAAAACCATTTTAGTCTGAGATAGAGGAAGGAATTTGTGGGATTTTGGAAGAAATAAACCCTTGTATACTCTGAAACATTATATCAATTAAAATAATTTTTATATTAATTATAAAATCAATATAAATATAACGATATAGATTTTAAAATATTTTACAGTACTTGTTCAATCGATATAAATTTTGTTTTATATTAATAATTATTGTAGAATGGGGTTAACATCTTAATTGAGAGTAAAGAAAGAAAAGAAAAAAATCGATGGATGTAAATATGGAAAGTACATAAATTATAATTGTTTTTAATTATTCAATATTCAATATACACACTTCTTAAAAAAATTAAAAAAATAGAAAAAGATAGATAGTATAAAAATTAGCTGACGAGAAAAAAGAAGAGTTTAAAGGAAGATTGGTTGAATTACACTATTGCCACATGTGTTTTGGTTCAAAGTTAATACCCGTTCTCAACTCCTTCGCATCACAATGATTCATCTCTTCACATTTGCCAACCTCTAAATATATTCACCCAACCCTAGTTATCTCCATCACCTCCTGAATTAGTACACAACGCAACTTCACTACTTGCTTATCCTTATCATCCTTCCTCTCACTACTTTTTCACTGTAGAATATTTAAAGACTAAAATGTCTAAAACACATCTAGTGTCACAGCAAGAAGTTTGCCTTATTGCCTTATGCCTGCGGATACTTCTAATCATAGAAATTAAAATTGTATATAGGTATCTTATATTTATGGATATATAATAAGATGTAATTATAGATATTTTATATTTATAAAAATTTAATATTATCATTGTTTGCTTTAATGATAACTTTAAAATTATAAGTATATGTATAATATATTTACAAAAATTTAATTTTATCAATAAATATTTTAATGATAAGTTTAATAATTACAAGTATAGGTTTTACATATATACAAAATATTTTATTAATATTGTTAATATTTTTTTTGATTTAGGTATAATTTTTTAAATATTTTATTTATTAATATTAAACTATTAATAAATAAAATATGATTATTTTAGATTATATTTTGAATTATTTATATTTTTTTATAATTATTAATATTTATAATTAATAAATGAAAATTATTTCAATATTTTTTAAAAATTATATATAATAAAACAAATTATTTTATCCAATTAAAAAAATTTATAATATTTTAAATCTTCCATCTAAATAAATGTTTAAAATATAAAAACTTAAATTTTTTATTCAAATAAAATATCTTTAAAATAAAAATGTTTAAATTTTTCAAATTCTTTTGCGAACATTATGGTTTTTAAGTATCATGTATCTTCCCTGTGTACGTTGGGTTTTTTTCATGCATTTCTATTCCTCAAAACCTCTTAAAACATAGCATATTGGATTTCAAATTTAAACAGAAATAGAGAATTTCTTTGAACTCCGTAAGGTGAACAATCTCGCTTTTAATTTTTATTCTTAGCATCAATAAGTTATTTGTACCTATTTATTTATCAATTTCCTTATCATTTCAAAATTGTTTGGTTGCTCATACACTAGTGATTCTATGTTTTCACTACTATTCTTTTAGATTGTTGGAAAATTAAAAAATTCAGAAATTAAAAATCTTCTAACGTTTTTAAATTTTTCAATGAATAAATTGTATCTATCCTTTTTTTCTCAATTAGTTTTTGATAGATAAAAGATGCAAAGCAAATTATGTTGATTAGATCTTATCATTTTCTTTTTTCTATGCGAGTATGGTGTGCCATTACATTTATTCAGATAACCAAAATCAGGTCAGGAATAGTTTTATAATGCCTTCCATCTTTTTTTAAAATTGATTAATGCTTATTTTCATCTCAAAGATTGATTTTCTAAATTACACATAGAAGATGAAATCTGGTTTTAATTATTTAATATGTAGGATTAATTGATTCATCATTTTCTGCCATATATAATTTATAATGCCAATTAAGATATTCAAAGTCATGGATTATTATATCTGATAATTTAAAAATAAAAAATATATATATGACATATTAATTTTGTATGTTTAAGTAAAAAATTATTTAAATTATTGTAAAAATTAAATCATTTATTATAATTAAAAATTATTTAATAACAACATTAGTTTATGATTAGTTTCAAAAAGTAAATAAAGGTTAACACGTAAATCTTTAACTACAGTTGTATATGTATAAAAGTGCAGGGCATATAGAAAAAGTGTATGTAGATTTATCTACGGCCACATAAAAACTTAGGGATGGAAGTGAATAAGACTGCCTCATTGTGGGCCTACAAGCCCAGCTTGTTTAAAGCCTAGTTAAGCTCGACTCGTTTAATAAATAGATAGACTTAGGCTTGTTAAAAATCCCTTTTAGATAAACAAGCCAGGCTCAAGCTTATAAAAAAAGTCTATTTAACCTATTCAGATACCTATTTATATTTATATATTATATATTTATATTTATTTTAATATATTATATTTATATAATATTTATTTTATATTTTATTTATATGATATTAATATATATATATATATATTAGAACCTATTTAATGGCCTTTTATCTTATAGGCTTTAAATTTTTAAGATTTTTTAATTAATTATTTATATAGACTTTAAGTTTATTTATTAATTTTTTTGTTATGTAGGCTTTTAAACAGGCTTAGGCTTTAAATCAGACCACCTTGACAAAAAAAAAAAGGCCTTCGACAGGTGACAAACCCATGTTTAGGTCTCCAAATTTTTAAACAGGTCAGACTTGAACACTCAAAGCCTAACTCGGTTCGGCCTACTTCCATCCCTAACAAAACTGTTGGTAAAAGCTCGTAATCTTTACCTACATCATCAATAAAATATAGTTAAAAATATAAAATTGTAGTTATAACTTATAATGATACCTAAATTTTCATAGCTACCCACTACACATCATGGATGACAAATATGATCCACAGCTTGGTGTATTTGAACATATACGTGAACACTAAATTGTCCGAAATTATTGTTTTTAAAAAATAATTATTTAATTATATTTTAAAAAATAAAAAATATATATATATATATATACTTTTACTTATTGTTCAAATTGATTAAATTAAAAAAATAAGTAAAAAAAATCTCAACTATAAAAATAATAATATAATAAAAAAACAAAAATATAATCAGTTTAAAGTTGAAAAAAACATATATGATCCAATAATCATTAAAAAAACAAAAATCAAAAGAATCAATAAAAATATAAAAAAAATTGTTAAAAGTTAATTAATTAATTATGAAGTTAGTTAGAATGGTTAGTTGAATCAATTATAATATAATAAAGTTTGCTAGAATATAAGTTAAGTTAACTTATTTATAAATAGAAAAAAAGATTAAAAAAAATCACTTTTCACTGTTTCTGAAAAGTAGAAGTAGATCTCCCCTTTCTCCTCTCTTTCTAAGGGTTCAACATCAGAAAATTCTTCTCTCTTGATGATTCTTGGATTCAAGTTCTTAAATTCAAGCAACACAAACTTAAAAATTTTCTTTGGTCATCTTCAACAACTTTGAATTTTTCTTATAGTGTTTTTTCTTATCATTTTTTCAATTTATTTTGAGCTTAAATTATAAAATGATTATGTTTTGAAGCATTTGAATTAAAATTTTTTAAATCATGCCCATGATTCTATAATTTAAATCATGCAAATTCCATTCTATTAAATAAATTTCTTTTTTTGAATTTGCTCGGAATAAATGCTTATAAATTTTTTTTTTTACTAATCAAATGTATTTGTATTGATTATTTCATTAAACACGTGATAATTGCTTTGTGTTAGTTTTTTTCAATTTCAAGAATCTAATTATAAAGTCCAGTATAGTCAAATTGTGGTTTTCCTTGATTAAGTTTATATATATATATATATATATATATATATTTGATTTATTACAATTAATTCAATTAATTGATTAAAGTTCATTTCATAGCATTATTCTTCTTCCATTTTCATTATTTTGATTCTTGAAACACTAAAAGTCGAATCCACACACAAATCAGTAAAACATAAGACACACATAGGTATTAGCTAATTCTCAACAAAATTTTGAACACATACATACATCATATACCTATACAGACAACTACATCATATATACATCATTTTTTTCTTTTATTTTATGTGATATATATACAAATTCAAATACATTCATACAGTCATCCAAGCATCTTGAGAAATGAAAATGAATAAAAAAAATTAAAATAAAAGTTGCTCCATCCACCATAGGATTGTTTGAAGCATTTTTACGAACATTTAATGATTATGCACAATAACTTGATCATCATGTTCCTTTGTCCTCAACATCATTGGTAGACATATTAGGCCATATACATCAAGTTTGTTTCTTTCTCTTAAGGATTCACAAAAGTAGAAAACAAACTAAAAGATAATTAATGATAATTATTTGATTAAAATTAATATTAGATTAATTGAAAAATTACTTTATTTCCTTTCAAGTTGGATGTCGTGATCCTTCTTCTTCCTCATCCTAACTTCCTTCACTGTGTCTCTTGTAACCCCGTTGGGGTCTTACCGAAATCTCACTCACTGTCATCTTCTTCTGGTTCACTACCAAGCCTCATCACCATCTTCATCCATCGGGGCCCCTTCGTTCATCGCTAATGCGAGATTCCCTTCATCGCGTTTTCCCACAGCTATGGTAAAATCCTGTCGGAATCTTCCTTTGCCATCACCATTACCGTAGATGGCTATGTTTCTTCCTTCATTTCCCTCTAAAGTTACCATGCATGGAGGAATCCTCCACTTCTTATTCTCTTTCTCTTCAACATCACAAAACCCCTAAGCTTCAATCTCACACTAATGCTTCCCCTTTTGCTCACCCGAGTGACTTTCCACCACACCTCAAAACCCCAAGCTCACTATCACCGTCGTGGGTGGCAATGATTTCATTTCTCATCCTCTCCATTCTCAAAATCACCTACCTCTCATTTCACTCTCCTTCATCCAAATGGCATCGTCACTCTCACGACACCCGCAAGAACCTCTACTCTCTCCGGTGGTGGAACGCTTGTCCTCCCTCCCGAGGTCTCTCAACCCTAATCCCTCTAGATTTCCCTGTGTCTTTGTGCTAGGAATGAGGAACATGTTATCCCATTTTGTTTAAATTATTTTCAAACCACCGACTCTTAACTTTAATATTAAGTAAAATTAATAAATGATAATATCAATTTGGAGCATGGTCCAGTGGATAGTTCACTTAAGGATATATGTGCATCCTTAAGTTTGAATCCTGCTAGACCTTATTTTTTCTTTGGATAAATTATCAATACTTAAGCCTGTTTTAAATTTATAATCGAATGCTAATCATAATTAATATATTCAGTCTAGTGGTTAGCATGCTTTAGGAAGTTTGAGGACTTCAGTTTAACTGTTATTAAAATCTATTTTTTTAATAAATAGCTATTAATTCTTCCATCACTCTTTTAGATAAACCTAGGTTTTTACATTTATATTTTTTTATTTATTATTGGACCAAAAAGATAAACCTAAATATTGTTTTATATATATATATATATAAAGTTTGATTGTTGAATATTAAGTCCAACTTTATTTTTGAGAAATAAAAATAAAAATCTAAAATTCTATTTGTCTAATATGAAATTTATTATTTAAATCAAAATGATATAATTTATTCTTTTAAACAACTAATTTAGGTTAAATCTATTTTCCTTTTACAACTCATTTGGATCAAAGTCTATTTTTATTTTATATTTGATTTGGGTCAAGCACAATATACCTTACAAAATAGAATTAGTCTTCATTAAGGAGAGTTTACTTTAAATTTAATAAGGTAAACTAAATTTTAAAAATAATAAATATCAATGAAGTACATTTGTTTCATGGTGAAATTAATTTTTTTTATTTCATAATAAATATTTTTTTATTTTTTTAAATCTCATACAACGAACTTTTAACATAGATGAGTAATATACCTAAGAATCGTGTAAGTCACAGCGCAACCTTTGTTTTTCTTAAATCCTATGCATATGTGGATTTAAAAAAATTAATTAAATATTTTATCCGACTTAAATCTTTTCAAAAGTAAATTTTAAAAATTCATGCAATGAACTTTTAATATAGACAGTTAGTACTGCTCTGTGTTTTAAGAATCGTATAGGTCCTACTGCAACATTCGTTTGATTTAGGCCTTGTGCATATGTGGATTTAAAATTATAATATATTTTCACAAGATTTTTTTTTTCAAAGATAAGTCTCTTAACCAGAACTATGTAATCTTGAATTTTTTACTGCACTAGGAAATATGTAGGAGTAGGATCAAATCATAATTGACTATTTTCCATAAACCTATTTATTTTTATTCTATTTAAGAGATCAAAAATTTTCAAAAGGATTAAAATTACACACTCGATTTAATGATATCGTTCTTTGGAACAGACAAGTAGAGTGCTAATATCTTCCTTATTCATAATCAGCACCTGAACCTAGAATTCTTTCTTTATTGGTTTTTTTCAAATATTTTTTCCTTAAATAAAATTTGGTGCCGGCTCCACAATTTTAAAACCTTTCATTCTAAATTTGTCGAATTTTTTATTTCGTTGTAATTTCGATTGCAACAATATACCTACAATTTCTTTACATTTAGTGACAGCTTTTGTTTGTCATTACATGTTGTACTCATCTCCCACAATAATTCAATAATTAAAATAATGGATATAACTCCACACATATATGTAATCCTATACTACATTAATGAAATTTAAAATTCATTTTATTAGTATATATATATAATTGTTGAAAATGTACCCTGTATATCCAAGAATGTGATAGTTTCCCTCTCATATTTATCATTTTTTATATCTTAAGCAAGTACGTATGCAAGTAAATGTATCCTACATATTCGTGGTAGAACACACAATAGAAACATCCTTGAGATAGCTTCATGTGTATTCCATGAAACATATGAAAGCATTCTTAAGATAGAATGATGCAAATTAAATAAAAAATTAGTTTGCATACAATAATGAGCAAAAATATATTCCTGTTTTACGATGGGAGAGAAGTTCCCTATCTTTGAGGTGAACAATGTAATGTGTACGACTTCAAAGTTTCTTTATCTCTCTCTTGTAATGAAACCCAAATTTTAGTATAAAAGATGAAGAGTTGTGAGATAATCTGATAAGAACAAAATAGGCAAAGATTAGTAGAAAGAGAGAGAGAAATTGGTCTCCAATAAAAGTTCACATTTATAATGGATAATTAAATTTCTATTTCCAAATTTAGGCGGCATGACTTTCTTGCAAAGCACAACAAACACAAGTAATTTAACATTTTTTAATGTCTATGAGCCACATTCTAACTCCAACTTATTATTTATTTTACATGGAAAGACATTCAGAACCACATAGCTTAAAGATTCTTCTTTTAGTCTACAATTACAAAGCTTGAAGTTCCAATTTACTTGTTTATAAATTCTACTCCATTTTAATGGTGTCATTCCACATTCTTTTGTTAAAAGATTTTCAAGTTATATAATAATAGATAGGTTCATGATAGAGGCTAAATATCCATCAAAGTTTAAGAAATTCAGAGACCTTACTACTTATCCGTATATTGATTGAGCGGTTCCTAAATATTAGAGGGAAAGGTTTCAAGAGCCAAAGGCAATCACTTATCCCTCTCTTAACAACATCTATGAAAATTCTTCACAATCTCAAGCTACAAATCCTTATGGATAAACTTCACAATTAGTATCTCATTATTTAAAAATTTTCATTATTGATATCAATTATAAAATGTTTTTCTCGCATTAAAGTCAAGCAATAACATTATAATAAAGATTTGGGTAATTCTTAATTTATGTTAATCTAACTAATTAATAAAGGTCTAACAAACATTCCACTCCTACTCATTAGTGCAAAAATACGATATTATAACAAGATTTTATATCGGTTTTTTAAAAACCGATGTAAATAAAAACGCGGTGCCATTTTTGTAAATAAATGTAAACTTTCTACATCGGTTGGGAAAAGAACCGATGTAGAAAGTACTTTTACATCTGTTGTTGTAAATCGATAGGGGTGACTTTCTACATCTATATTTTCCCAACCGATGTAGAGTGAGTTTTTTTCCAAACTTTCTACATCGGTTACGAAAACAAGCGATGTAGAAAGACTTTCTACATCGGTTGCTCGAACCAATGTAGAAAGTGGATTTTTTTAAAACTTTCGCATCGGCATTTTCAACCGATGTAGAAAGTACTTTCATATCGGCTTCCAGAAACAACCGTAGAATGTCTTCCCCCTCGCACTTGTTTTTCGATGTTGTTCGTTTAACCTCATTTTCCAAAAACCCAGTTTCTCGTTTCGACTTGTTCTCTATTTTCGCTTAAGTCTTAGCCATTGTCAACATCTTTATTGTTCGTGGTTTCACTCCGTGCTTACGTCGTGGGTCGCTGCCGCCGCGGAACGATTTCGTTCTGCTCAACTCGGGCTCGTCGCGCACCGAAAGGTTCGAACTCGTCTTTGTTGTTATTTTATACATCTCATTCATCCTTATTGTTCGTGGTTTCACTCCGCTTACGTTCGTGGGTCGCTCGCTGCCGTTGAACGATTTCGCTTCGTTTCAACTCGCGGCCACGCACCGTAAAGTTCAACTCGCCTTTGTTGTTATTTATGATCTTATTCTATTATTATGGCGAAATTTACATTTATTTTGGTTGTATTCTGTAATTTTTGCTTCTTATTTGGCTATACCGTGTCGTGTCGTCAGCTCAACCACCGTTGTGCCTCCATTTGGACATCGCTTTGGCCACCGCTCAACCATTTTGTGTCAACGAGGTATGTTCTATGCACCTCTACTTTGTAATTGCAGATGTGAAAGTTTGCTTAGGGTTTATGTATGTGTTATAGTATTGATTTTGAGTTTAAATATGTTGGTTTGTTTTTTTGAGTTCAAATACGAGCATACCCTATTTCCCTTTTTCAAGGTTGAATATAATGAGTGCATATTACTAAATAAGTAAATCATTCATTATATTCAATCTTGAATTGTCCAAGTTGACATTTTAGGACTAAAATTTTTTATTCAATGGTTAACAATTTCTTCATAAATCTTGTAAATTGTACTGATTAATTTTGGTTTAGTTCATTTTGCATTGTCTCTGTGTACATGCTTCATTATGGTAAATAAAACCATAATGAAGTTATGTACTTGGAGACTGATGCGAAATGTTGCCGAAATTTCACCAAGTATGATATTCAAGATTTTAGAAGTATGTTAATCGACCTAATAAAAAACTTTTCTCGAATGGGATAGGGTCTTACCAATAGTGAGGATAATAAATTAACAACAACAGTGACAAGGTTAATCCTAAATCATGTGTTGATGATTCTTGTATAGTATGATCGTAGTGGATAATGCTAAACAACCAGAGCGATGAGTACGAGAATGGGGTTGAAGAGTTTTTGAATTTTGCGCAGAAAATCTACCTTTGGAAGTAATGGACAATTTTACTGTCTCGTGGTGTTAATTGTTCTAAATGAGAGACGTTTGGGTGTTGGTCAAATTAGAGAGCATATTCTTTTGTGATGGATTTTGGCAAAAGTTATATTAAAACGATGGACATGGTGAGTTATTAGGCATGCTGGTGTGTGTCACAGGAGGCTGATATAAATATGGAAGATTGGGTAGAGGATATGATTCGTGATGTAGGTGCATCGTCCATTTGAGCCGGCAAATATGTATGGTAACTTATCTACTCCATTAGAAACCTTTGTATTCGGATGTACTACCTTTACACGATTGTCAAAGAAGTGTTAAGATTATTCACTTTGAAGGCAAGGAATGGGTGGAGGATAAAGTTTCACCAATTACTTGAATCAAGTTGGTAGAGATGCTTTCGGAAGGTAACACATTACCAAAGCGTAATTAGAGGCGAAGAAGGTGTTGTGTCCGATGGGTATGCAGATAAGAAAATACATGTCTCGCCCAATGATTGCATACTATATGAAAATGAGTTTGAAGGATTACATGAATGCCCTGCAGTGTGTCTAGCTTTCACGATTATAAACTCAAGGATGGTGATTCTATTTGCAATGACAAAGACAAAGCGCCTCCAACCAAAGTGTTATGGTATCTTCCAATAATTCCAAGGTTCAAAAACGATTGTTTTGTAATAAAGATGAAGCAAAGAACCTTAGATGGCATGTAGATGAAAGACTCGACGATGGAAAAACTGTCATCCAAATTGATGGTTTGCAATGGAAGATGGTTGATCAACTATATCCCGATTTTGGGAATGAGCCAAGAAACCTAAGACTTGGACTTGCAACAGATGGAATGAATCCGTACGGTAATTTAAGTAGTAAACATAGTTCATGGCCTGTACTTTTGACAATTTACAACCTTTCTCCAGAGTTATGCATGAAACGTAAATACATCATGTTGTCCATGATGATTTCAGGTCCACAACAACCTGGAAATGACATAGACGTTTATCTTGCTCCTTTAATTGAAGACTTGCAAAATCTATGGGAAGAAGGTGTGGAGGTGTTTGATGCGTATGGTAATGAAAATTTTAAGATGCGGGCAATGCTTTTTTGCACTATTAATGACTTTTCAGCATATGGAAATTTATGTGGATACAGCGTTAGGGGCACAAAACATGTCCCATATGTGAAGAAGGCACAAGTTACCATCAACTGCATCATGGAAGGAAGACAAGTATCTTGGTCATCGAAAATTTCAAGGACTAATCACCCTTATCGTAGATTAAGGAAAGCTTTTAATGGGTTGCCAGAAAATGATGTTGTTCCAAAAGCCTTAACTGGACAACAAGTCTACGATCGGGTTAAAAACATCAAAACTGTTTTTGGAAAGACTCAAAAAAAGGTCACGGAGACAAGGATATGGAAGAAAAGATCAATATTTTTTGATCTTCCATATTGGTGCAAACTTGATGTTAGACATTGTATTGATGTGATGCATGTGGAAAAAAATGTGTGTGATAGCATCATTGGAACACTTCTCAATATACAGGGCAAGACTAAAGATGGAGTCAATTCTCGACTGGATTTGGTTCACATGGGTATACGACATCGCTAGCTCCACAACACCGAGGGAAGCGAACATATTTGCCCCGGATATCATACATTGTCAAAAAAAGAGAAAATTTCTTTTTAGAGTGCCTACGTGGGGTTAAAGTGCCACAAGGGTATTCTTCAAATTTTAAAAGACTTGTCTCGATGAAAGATTTAAAGTTAGTTGGGTTAAAGTCTCATGATTGTCATGTGTTGATGCAACAACTACTTCCAGTTGTTATTCATGACATTTTACCTAAAAAAGTTAGACATACAATAAGTAGGTTATGCTTATTTTTCAATAAAATATGTAGCAAAGCCATTAACCCTCTAAAATTGGATGAGTTGGAAAATGAAGCTTTCACTATCTTGCCAATGGAGATGTATTTTCCTCCATCATTTTTTGACATTATGGTTCACTTGGTTGTTCATATAGTGAGAGAGATCAGATTATGTGGTCCGCTTATTCGAGGTGGATGTATCCAATAGAACGATACATGAAAATATTAAAAGGGTATGTGAAGAATTCACACGTCCCGAGGCATCTATGATTGGAAAGATACATTGCAGAAGAGGCCATTGAGTTTTGTACAGAGTATTTGTCGAGTGGAACCCATAGAGTTCATAAGTCTCGTCATGAGGGAAGACACGGAGGTAAAGGTACACGAGGCATAACCGTGGAAAAGCATGGGTCATGCAACTAAGTCCTTCAAGCACATTTGTATATTTTGAATAATACCGATGAGGTTCAACCTTACTTATCTACTCACAAAACTATGATAAGGGAGGAGAATGTTCGAATGAACGAGAAATGGTTGTTGAATAGCATAACAAAACGTTCTTAAACTGGTTTGATGAAACAATTAAGAAGGATGATGGTGCCTCTCCGATACATTGAAGTGGCTAGCAAATGGCCTAAACTTTGATGTCATATGTTGACTCGGTAATGCGATGATCAATCATTTTTCATTTTACACAAGTCTAAGGATGATAAAAGTACCATGCAAAATAATGGGGTTATGGTGGTGGCGAGTCGATGCATTTTGCAAGTTCTAAAGATAAAATCCAAAAGGTTCCATATCTTTACTTTGGAGTGATTGAAGAGATTTGGGAGATTGATTACACCAAATTTAGAGTGCTGTTTTCAAAATGCGAGATAGGTTGATAGTACTAATGGTATGCAAGTCAGAATGAATTAGGATTTACATTGGTTGACCTTCAAAAAGTAGCTTACAAGGATGACCTTTTCTCATGGTCCACCAAGCAAAACAAGTGTTTTATGTCCAAGATCCTTCATAAAAGATGGTCAGTTGTTCTTCAAGGAAAATATAACAATTGCTAGTGATGACACCAATGATCTTTTAAATATTGATATTTCTCAAACTCTAACTTATCATCATAGGGATATCTAGTATCAATGAAGAAACTAAATAGATGATGATCTTATTCAAGATGATCATCATGAATGAATATGGGAAAATGTTACTACATGATACAAGTTAGTTATTTATTTAATTATTTCATCATTGTATGTTTATTTTTAACTTATTTTAAAATGTTTATTGCTTTTTATGCTTAGTAGAGTTTCTAACATCTTTTCTCTTGCTTTCAAATTGCATGGGCTGATTATTACATTTCTTTTCAACTTTCAATACTTGTTTGATGTAATTTAAGTTATTTCATTTGTAAATTAAAGTTTGATAATAAATAATGATGTATTTAGTTTAAATATATAGATTATGTGAATCTGGGATTCTCCTCGTCTGTGATTCTCTGTTAATCCGCTGATTCTCAGGTGTATATGCAGATATGTTAATAAATAATACGGTGATATACCTAAACAAAATGAACATTAAAAAAAAGGACTTTGTGCCTCGGTTCGACCATAACAGTCTTAGAGAGAAGTACACTTTTATCGGTTGTAAGAGACGATGTAAAAAGTATGACTTTTTACATCGGTTAAAATTACAACCGATGTAGAAAGTATACTTTTTACATCGGTTTTGCCCACAACCAATGTAAAAAGTGTACTTTCTACATCAGTTATTTGCCCAACCGATGTAGAAAGTCATACTTTTTACGTCGGTTGCAGAACCGATGTAAAAAGTCTTATTTTCTATATCGCCCGCTTCAACACCGCCTGAATAACCGATGTAAAAAGTGCTTAACAACTGATGTAAAAAGCTCATTTTCCACTAGTGACTCTAGCTCTACAAACGAGATCTACTACTGACTTGTTTCAGATGTTGACGTCTATGCCATTGTCGAACAAAATGGTAGCAGAAATAGCATCAACATCTCTCTTCAATGTAAAAAATGGATGAGAGGTGAGAGTGGTGAGTGGTGAGAAGGAATGAAAAATAATTTGTTTCAATCTTAGTTTAATTTGATTTGTTAAATAAGTAATAGATTTAAGTTTGTTAAAAGTTCTCTTAGATAAACAAATTAGATTTAGGTCTATAAAAAAATTTATTTGATATATTTAAAATTTTATTTATCTTTATATTTTATATATTTATATTTATATTTATTTTAATATATTATATTTATATATTATATTTATTTAATATTAATATATTTATATAATTTGTTAAAAATTATAATTTTTAATTTTAAAGAAAAAAATTCTCGATAGCTTTTTTCTTATTCTCAAAATAAAATCCAAGATATTTTATTTAAATAATTTATATATGTTTATATAGGTATTAAGCCTATTTAATAATATTTTTATTTTATAAATTTTAAGTTTATAATTATTTTTAATTAATTATTTATATAAATTTTAAATCTATTTATTGATTTTTATTATATTGTAGATTTTTAAAGCTGATAAACTTTAAAATAAGGCAGAACTAATAGATTTTAAAACATGCTTAATCTTGACAATAAAAAAATTTATGATAAGTAATAGACTTAGATATAAATTTTAACAATTTTAAAAATGACTGACTTAAACATTCAAAACGTATTTGATATCCATCTTTTTTCATTCTTAGAAGTGAAGGATAGCACAAAAAATTATGCCATATATAAAACAACTATACATGATTCAGTGTAAATAATAGAAAAAAAATTATATCAATTAAAAAAATCTGATGTAATAACTTTTCATCAAATTAAAAAAAAAAATACTATATTAACTTTTATCTTAGTTATCTAATAATTAATGTAATGTAAAATATAGTTATAATTTATTTATTTTTACTTGGTGCATAGAGACAATTTGCAATAAAAAATTTTAAAAATAAAAAATAATTTCCAATAAAGATCATAACACTTTCTCGCATTATTATACGACTTTACCATTCATTATTACTTTGCCTGCCCTTTTTCTTTTATTTTCACATAAATAATAATACATTTCTCACGTTCTCGCTATCTCACGCTCTATCAACTCCAAACCTGATTCCGGTTTCCTATTTCTTGACAAGCAAACTGACATGATCTTATTAACAGACTCCTCAACGTTAACTTTTATAATTATTCTTTTAATCTAATAAAATAATAAAATTTAAATTTAAAATATTTTAAATTTTTTATCATTAAACTAATCTTAATAAATTAATAAAATTTTTGATAACTTGATTATAAAATTATTTATTTAACATAATTTTAACGTCGAATATTTTTTATTTTTAATAAATATTTTATTTTAGATTGTACAAATGCTAGGCAACGTATATGGTATAATCGCTAAACATAGGATACTGAGCAAATAATTATAGAAGCTTAAATTCGTGAATGTCACATTTTACAACTGTCCTTGTGTTTAATATTACAAATCACGTTCCTTATAAAAAGCACTTTGTCCTGTCAAAATTTTTTGCCACGTGAAATATTTTAAATCACGTTCACTTAGTCTTTAGATAAATATGACCTTAAAATATTTCACTATCTTCCTTGAGATATTAACAAATATTATTATATTTATATCTTCGCTTTCATTTTGAGCAACAATACTATATGTAGTTGTACATTGGCATTAGCCATTTATCCTAATTATTTAACGGATTGCAAGTAAATCCTCGAGATGTACAATGAGTAGGAATGGTGAAGAATTATTATTATTATTATTATTATTATTATTTAATTATATTAATAATGATAATTATAATAATAGATGATAATAATAATGATAGTAATTATGATAATAAAAATAATTTTTATTATTATAATAATAATAATTATTATTATTAATATTAATGTTAATATTCATTTACAACTATCTTTAGATTTAACATTGCAAATCACGTTCCTTAAAAAAAGCGCTTTGTCCTGTTAAAATTTTAATGGCACGTGAAATATTTTGAATTGCGTTCACTTAACCTATCGATAAATATGACCTTAAAATATTTCACTGTCTTTCTTGAGATATTAACAAATATTATTATTCACTTTTTAAAAATTAATAAATATTTATATCAGTTATATAAATTAATATAATATATTAAATTTTAATAATTATATCATTTAAATTATTGTTAAAATATTTTTTAATTGTTATATTAAATTTTAATAGTTATAATAAAATTTTGTTAAAAAAAATTGATAAAAATTAATTAAAATTATCATTATTTATTTTTTATAATTATTATAAAAAATATTTTTTTAATAATATTTATATCTTAACTGTCATTTTAAAAAAATATTGTAAGAATTTGATCATTGACATTAACCCTTTATCCTAATAATTGAACAGATGAAAGTAAAATGTTAAGATGCAAAATGAGTATTAATGGAAGAAAAATATTATTATTATTAATATCATAATGTTTTGGTAGTATGAGTAATAGTAATAATTATAGTAACATATAATAATAATAATAATAATAATAATAATAATAATAATAATAATAATAATAATAATAATAATAATAATAATAATAATAATAATAATAATAATAATAATAATAATAATAATAATAGCAGAAATTTTAATATTAGTAATAACAATAATAATAATAACAATAGTAACTGTAGCATTAATAATAATAATAATAATAATTAATTTAAATTATTGAATTTTTATAAAATTAAATTTATAAATTAATATTATTTTAAAATTTGGATATATATATATATATATATATATATATATATATATATATATATTTTGGAAGATTTGAAAACTTGAATATGCTATGCTCATGAATAAAAAATATCGTTGAGATAATGTTAAAAATATACCTTATCATTCTATTTTAGGTCTTTAACTTGTTTTCAACATTATAAAAATGTAAAAAATAAATATAATTACTACATAATATAATAAAAAATTAAATAAATATATTTTATATTAAACTTACATGTAAATTAATTCAAGTGAATTTTTTAATAAGTATAGGATATTTATCCTTTAATAAATTGAATGTATTCATTCGTCTGTAATAAGTAAAATAATTAATAAAGATCATCAACAATGTATATATAAAAATAATGACTAGAAGTTTGTATTATATTGCTATTCTTTGATTTTTTTATTTATTTAAAATTTTATAAAATTTTGTAGATATAATTTAAATAATATTTATTAATTTAATGATTGAATTAATAAAATTTAACCATTTAAAAAAGATACAAGTCATGTAACCTTTAACATAAGTTGTTCTTGAAATAACTTGATCCTTTCACAATAATAGGAGGGATCAAGTAACTTGAGAAGAGATCAAATTATTTTAAGAATAACTCATGTTAAAAGCTACTTAACTCATATATCTTTTAAATGATTGAATTACATAAATCTAATTGTTAAATTAATAGATTTTATTATATAGATCATGTTTACAAAATTTCATAAATTTTGAAAAAAGATTTCATACTTTATTAAATAAATTAAAATTAATGTATATTACGATATGTATAATTTCATATCCATTAAAATAGTTATATAATGAAGTGTAAATTTTTTTCAAATTTTATAAAATTTTATAAACATAACCAATATAATAAATTTTATTAATTTAACAGTTTGATTGATGAAATTGAAATATTTAAAAAAGATATAATTTTTTTAACACAAATTACTTATACAAAAACTCAATCACTTCATATATATATATATATATATATATATATATATATATATATATTCAATTATCCAAAAAATAAAATATAATTTGTTTTATGGATTATGAACCACAAATTTAAAAAATTAAATAATTATGAGCTTGGGATCGAATCACATATGATAATAACAGATTGATTATAAATATATATATTCAATTATCAAAAAGTGAAATGTAATTTATTTTATAAAATATGAGCCATAAATTTAAAAGATTAAATAATTATGAGCTTGGAATCGGGATTACACATTATAATAATGGACTAATTATATATTGAGTCAGATTCGTTGATATTAGGTGTTAAGCTTTAATATTTACACCAATTTATTAACCTTATATAAAATATAAAATTCACTAATCCAACTATTGAATCATGTTATAATATCTAGTAGATCATGCATATAAAATTTCAGACAAAATAAAAATTGATAGATACTTCATCTTATAAATTTATTTTAACGACTCATATATTATTTAAATATATGTAAATATTAATAGTTGAATATATACATATAGATCTCCAAATTCTATGAAATTTTATATACATAATCTACTAGATATTATAATATAATTCAACAGTTGAATTAGTTAATTTTACATTCTATACAAGGTTACTAAATTGATATAAATACTAAAGTTTGACATTTGATGTCAATAGATCCTTCTCTCTGTATATATATTATTTGATAAAATTAATAGATAAAATAATTAAAAATTAAAAGATGATAAATTAATAATTAAATTAAATATTTAGTAAAACTAACTTTTACAATAGCGGATAAATATAAAATGATAAATAAAGTTCTAATAACTAATGAATTAAAACTTAATATGTATTGCACTTTTTTCTTTAAAACAAAAATTATAAAATTTAATTAAACAAAATTAAATTTTTTAAAGATTTTTAGTTTCTATAAACAAATTTTAAATAATAAGTGTTAGAAATGTAATTATTTTTATTAATTTTAATTTTTTCAAAAGACTTCATATTTTAATTAACAAATAAAAATAAATAATACATGAATTAAAAGAAATAACATATATTTAAATAATAATTTAAAATATAATATTTTACTATAATATCAAATATATATGTCAAAATTAATAATATTTAATAAAATAACAAAATGATATTAAACTTATGAAAATAAAAAGATATGTAAAAAAATTATATTATAAAAATATATTAAAAATAAAATAAAAAGTATTTCAGGTAGAAATTAAAAAGCTTAAAAAGATATTTGAAATAAGTTTTCAAAGAATGTTAGTAATTGGCCCAAAAATATTAGTAGCAACAAGAAAGAATTATTTTACTTAATGGAATTAAAATATTTTTACAAAATTTTAATTAATACTTTTAGCTTTCAATTAATTGAAATGCATTGTCAAAATACACCATAATATATTTAAATATTTTTGAAATTATTTATAAATAATAATGCTTACATAAACAATTTAGTACAATTACATTGATATAATTTATTTTAAAAGAAACATTGTAAATTATTTTTTATATTTAAATTTTGTATTAAAATTTGATGAGCTAATTAAGTAAAAATTATAATATTTTTGTCCAACTATACGGTTTAGTTGTTAGGACTTGGTCAGATTTGTACATATCTACAAAATTAGCTGTATTAAAATATTGAGTTAAACCATTAGGTGCTCCACAAACTTCCCAAAAATCTGAATTGGTAATAAAAACTAAGCTCTTAAACAAATAATTAAGAGAGCTAGACATCATAATCAATGGAAGGAGAACCCAGGCTTCTTGTTCTAGATTTCACAATGGACGATTTGAAGCCGGGGACCAATTCCTGGTTATTAACAAGCAGAAGTGTGCGTCAAGCATTTGAAGAATATGGTTGCTTTGTAGTTTTGTATGATAAAGCTTCTAGCGAGCTTCGAAATGGTGTATTCAGTTCCCTGAAGGAGTTGTTCAATCTCCCAACGGAAACTAAACAAAGAAACGTATATGAGGGCATGCCCATGAAAAGCTACGCTGGACAGCACCCAAAGATTCCTCTCCATGAAAGCATGGGAATAGATGAGGGAACAACACTAGAGGGAATTCAAAGTTTCGCTCAAAAAATGTGGCCTAACGGAAATCATCAATTTTGGTACTAACTAATAAAATTTTTATCCTGAATTTAGTTTGACATCATCATGTATTTATGTATTTATTTTAAATACTAAACTTTTTACTACCCTGTTCTTTGATTTGTTGTTGTGGATTTATTTAGTAAATATTTGTTTGAGTATGCAAAGCTAGCTGAAGAATTGGATCGGATGGTGGCCAGAATGATATTTGAAAGTTATGGTCTTTGGGAGTACTATGACTCATACATAGAGTCTACTAGTTATCTCCTTAGGCTTTTGGCACACAAACCACCGAAACAGGTTGAGCCTCAATTGGGTTTTATGGCTCACACTGACAAGAGCTTCACAACAATTCTTCACCAGAATCATGTCAATGCACTCATGGTGGAGACAAAGGATGGTAACTGGATCGATGTTGATTTATCTTCACCTAACTCTTATGTTGTTCTGGCTGGCGATGCACTCATGGTGAGAATTAAAATTTTTTTTTTTCTACATACCAAAATAAAATTTATTCAAATCAAATTTGTTTCCTGTTTTAATTCCATTCTTTATTATAGTGACCTGCTCGCTGCATTTCAATTTTGTTTTGGTGATTTGTGAGTTGATCTGTTACGGTTAAGCTGGTTAGAGCTTGGTCCATTCCTTGAAACTTAACATTCTACCTTTGGGTTTGACTATTACTTATACTGATTAGTCTGATTTCTTCAATGCGTTTATGTTGGTTTTTCCAAAAACAAAATACTGAAAGATGATCCATTAAAAGAGATGAAAATCCAAGAGTTAGTTTATTGCTTTTGCAAATTATATTTTACATTATTTTTGGTTGCTAGAGATTGGATAAAACTCAGTTGTTGGGATAATGTTGATGAATATTGATTGCTGTACTCTTGTTTGGTTTATATTATATAGGCTTGGAGCAACGACAGAATAAAGTCCCCTAATCATAAAGTTTTGATGTGTGGGAATGAAACAAGGTACTCTCTTGGTGTGTTTGCCTTCAACAGGGGAATTCTAAAAGTACCTGAAGAGCTAATTGATGAGGAACATCCGTTGCAATATAAGCCATTCGATCATCTAGGATTACTGAATTTCCCTTATGGTGCTGGCATGAAATCTTATTGTGGCGTGTGAAAAGCTTGCATAAAGTAGTTAAACTTTAAAAAAATAATATGTATTTCAAATAGCATGTCTTTGGAAATAAACCTTTACTAGACTTTGGCTCGGATATGTGATTTTAATTATGTGGTTTGTTACATGTTCTATATTTGGCTTGTACTACTCATGCTTTCCTAATTTTCAATGCATATATGTTTTAAATGGAGAAGGTAAATTGATATTTGGATTTGATTAGGGATCGAAAATCGAGAACGGAACATTGAAATAAGGGATCGTTATTAAAACTACTACAGATAAAACTAGGTGTACCATATGCAGTGAAAATTAAAATTAAGTAATTAATGCTTTCCAGTATAACATATATTTAAATTTAGTAATAAATTTTTTATACCTTTTTTAAATCAAAAGTTATTAAACTCTGACTATTGTTAGAATAATATATGTTCAAATTTATTTAATATGTTTATCACTAAATTTCTTTAAAATTTATTGTTAATAAACTTTTCAATAACAAATATTTACACTTAAATTCACTTTTATAAAGGGTGAAAGATCATTTAGATCTTAATCATTAACCTATTTTTTATCTTTAATATTATATATAAATATAAATTTTAATTGTAAGCAATTATATTAATAATATATTACAAAAATTTAAATAAAAAATAATATTAGTATTAATATTACAATAAGAAAAATTTAATATATATTAAAATTATTATCAAATAAATTTTAATTAATATTAATATAAATTTAAATTTTTTGTAAATATATAATAATATATTAAAAATATTAAAATAAATATATTAATATAAATTTTAAATTATGGTATACAATATTTTATATTGTAATATTTTAAATTTAAATTTTTTTCAAGGTAATATAATATTTTTGAAATATTGATTATAATTTTTATTAAATATTTTAATAAAAATAAATATTTTTAAAGAAATATCAACTGTTAATAAATATTTTTAATACATATTTAATTTTTAATACAAATATTTTAAGTCTCATTTGTTTCTCTTCTATTTTTAAATATTTATATTAATATATTTTTAAAATATATTACATTAATTTTATTTCTTCTTCCGATCTTATTTTTTTAATTTAAGAACAATTAAATTATTAAAATTATAATTTAAAATATATTATTTATAACTTTTATTTTAACTTTAATTTAATAAATTTCTTTTATTATTATGATTGAATATCGATTGATCTTATTACACATATTTTAATTATTTATATAATTAAATTAAAGAATAAATAAAATATTGAATCGATAAAATTATAATAAAAATATATTATTTATATATTATACACTAATTTTAGATGTAATTTATAATTTAAAAGTAAAAAAGTACTTAAAATAAAATTTTGTATAATAAATAAATTATTTTTAAAATATATATTATATATTAGTTTGAATTTAAAAATATTTTACAATGTATAATGCAGTAAAAAAATTTTAAATTAATATATTAATATAAATTCAAATTATACTATATAATTTCTTAACTTGTAATATTTTTAATTTAATTTTTTTTATTATAATATAATATATTTTTAAATATTTTAATAAAATAAATATTTTTAAATAGAAATAACAATTTTGTCAATAAATATTTAAAATGTACAATTATTTTTTATTAGAAATATTTTAAATGTCGTTGTTGCTTCTCCATAATTATATTATAATATTAAATATATTACTTTCTCATCTGATTTTGTTTTTCAATTTAAAATAATTAATCCATTAAAATTATAATACAAAGTATATCACTTCTATTTATATACTAAATTTAAATTTAATAAAAAATATTTATTTATTATTATTATTAATTAATAATTAATATTATTATACATCTTTTAAGTATTTATATATATAAATTGAAGAATAAATTAAATAAAAATTAATTCGGTAAAATTATAATAAAAAATATATATTTCTTGTATATTGTATACTAATTTTAAATTTAATCTAAAAACTCTCAGCGGATTTCGGCATCCGACGATTTCTTCCCCTCCGGTGGGAAGCGGAAGAACTTGAGATCTTCAGATAAGCAATCATCGTGGAATTGAGTTTGTTATGGAAGTTGTAACGGCCAATTGTTCGGAGGTCGCAGAAGGGCTGATTCGGAGTAAACACATCATTTTTAATGTTTTTTATTAAAAAAAATCTAAACGGAACATTTTAATAGTTAAATATATCTTTAAAAATCACTTTTTAAATGACTTATCCAAATAAAGAATAAGAGAAATATGCAGTAATCAACTTTTTTGGGTATCAGGTGCAATTATTGATAGGTGATTATGTCTTTGATGCTGAAAGAAAAACTATGATATTTTTATTTATAATTATTTGATTGATTAGTAACCATAAACTATAAAAAAATATAACACTGATAACTACAAGAGAGAAGGAGCTAGCAACAAAAGAAGCATGCACAGGTCGAACTAGCTAGCAACTACCAATAGAAAATCAGCCACTACTATGAAATTGATATATTTTGCAAGTTGAAGAACCCACAAATTAAGACAGGTAATTAATTTTCTTCCCTAATATCACTCCAAAGACTAAGAGTAAAAAAAAAATGCAATGCCTACGTATTACATATACTCTTGAAGAATCAAGTAAAAAAAGAAAGTGAATGAAATCATAAATAAAAAAGGAAGAGAATATGTAGGTAGCAACTCTATTTCAGGTGGAGACAGTGGGAGATCCTTGTGATATCCTTATAGAGAAAAAAAAAAAACCACTATATATTCTATTTTAGATAGAGATTGAGGAAGGAATAAACCGTTATGGTTAAAGAGGAGTAAGTAAAAACTTGGAATAAAGTGATAAAAACTTGAAATAAAGTGATAATCTTAGGCAATTGTTCATTAATAGGGATGGAAGTAAATAAGACCATTCGAAAGGGATCTACGATCCGACTCGTTTAAAGTTTAGTTAGACTCAACTCGTTTAATAAATAGATAGGCTCAAGTTTGTTAAAAAGTCGTTGTAGATAAACAAGACAGGTCTAGGCTTATAAAAAAGCCTATTTAACCTATGCATAAGCCTATTTATATTTATATATTATATAGTTATATTTATTTTAATATGTTATATTTATATAATATTTATTTTATATTTTATTTACATAATATATATATATATATATGTTTTAGGCCTATTTAATGACTTTTTTATCTTATAGACTTTAAGTTTGCAAGCTTTTTTAATTATTTATTTATATAGGTTTTAAGTTTATTTATTGATTTTTTTTATGTAGGCTTTTAAACAGGCTTGTAGGCCTTATAGGCTTTAAATCAGGCCAAATCTTGATAGAAAAAAAAGCCTTTAGCAGGTAACAGGCCCAGACTCAGGCCTCAAAATTTTTAAACAAGTCAGGCTTGTACACTCAAAGCCTAGCTCGGTTCGACCTACTTCCATCCCTATTCAGGGACTAGACATACGTCATATATTGTAGATGAATTAGGATGAATTGACCCAATACAGGATGTATCTTTTCTTCTCTTTCTTTTATTAATTTGCTATATTCTTATTACTATTTTATTTACATTTAATTTTTTTTATAAACTCGCTATAATTTTTACATTAACTAAAATAATATCAACTAAATATATATAAGATGTGTGAACAATTATCGTCTTATAACCTAACATATAGGATTCAGTTAGATTTAGATCTAATTTTTAACATGATATTTCAACATATTCTAAATTTATTGTTGGGATGTGATGTTCAATTCTACAATTAATCCACCTATCAATACCTACAAGAAGCTTGCGTTGAAGGCATGCCTAACATGATTGACATTATTTGTGCTCATCTTGATCAAGAGCTTGAACTTGAGTAACTTCAAGCAACTAAGCATTGAGTGACAATTTTTGGGCTACCTCCATGAGATAAGGTCCATTAGCGACAACCTTAGTGATTAATCCATCATTCTAGGAATCAACTCTTGAGTTTTTGGCATCCCTCACTTATGATACATTGGTTGAAAATCCCTACACCCTCGCTGTGAGCTACTAATTGGGAGGTCGTCTCTTTTAATAATCCCTTGTTGAGTTTAATGTATCATTAAAGTTTGAGAGAGAGGTTGGGATGGTGACACTTGGTTACATGGGCACCTTTGAGGAACATCCTAATTGACTTTCGAAAGGTACCTTTCTAGACTAAGCTCACAGGAAAAGATGCCTATGATCTCGTTCTTGCATAGGCCACTAGTATTTGTGAGCCTACTTTGCATATCCTGCATAGGTGTTTCTCATCAGACCTTTTTGGATGGGAAGGTATCGTTTTCGTCTATAGGATCCACTTATTCCTCCTCTGGCTAGTAGTCTATGGCCACCACATTGATCCTAGCAGGTTCTTCATCATGTCCTGCTTACACACTAGACAACCCCTAAGGAAGGTCAAATAAGTTACATTGACATAAAATCTTATATCACCATGCTATGTAACTTCCACGATGTTATTCATCCTGATGCTACCCAAATGCATCACACGATCTTGTGGACAAGACTTGGTCCCAGATGGGCTTACTAAAGCACCACTTCAATGGTTCCTGCATTATTCTCCTACTAGAGTAGCATCAACAACCAACCTAGCAACTAGATCCACAAGTGATGCAATAAAAGGTTCCTTCAAAGACAGGAGAGCACTACCTAGACATTAACCAATGCTCTATATTTTAGCACTACCTAGACTAGCTAGATAACATTTTTTAGTTTCTACAAGGCTAGATGGACCATCCACCATCCTAGTGATTGATATTTTGTCTATTTCTCTCTTGTATTATTAGAATATGGATTAATTTTTTTTCCTTAGGACACTTAGGAACATTTTAGGCATAGATTCACGAGTGAAAAATAGGTCTTTTACATTGGTTGTTTTGGACTTTTTATATCAATTGTTTAAGCGATATAGAAGCGGCGGATATAAAAAGTTACACTTTTTACATCGGTTCTACAACCAATGTAGAAAATACACTTTTTACGTTGGTGGTATAAGAACCGATGTAGAAAGTACATTTACTATATCGATTTAAAGCTTTTAACTGATATAATAAGTGGACTTTCTACATCAGCTCATACTTTAACCGATGTAAAAATTTCACTTTCTACATCAATTAATGATTGAAGCAATATAGTGTGTGGGAATTTTTACATGAGTTAAAGTAAGAATCGATATAGATAGTCCCTTTTTTATGTCCAATTCGTTTGGGCATATATAAACAAAATTTAATCACAATACCTGCATAGAGAACTAAACAACATAACCATACAATACAACAACCAAAGAACTCATTTATCAAAAATAAATATATCATTATATATTACCAAATCTAAATATATTCAATATTTTACAAAGAAAATAGCTTTAAAGTTATATAAAATCAACTCAAATTGGCTAACTCTATCATATATTCCTCCCAACGTCTTCTGACATCATCAATGTCTTGTTCAATTAAAGGATGGTGAGGATTTCAAAATATCTACAAAATGTTGGAACAAAATTAGAAAAAAAAATATCAAGTGATGAATTAAAATCAAGTTACCTAATTGTGATAATTGTCATTACCTTAGTGTAAGAATAAACTATAACTGCTGAGATAATATGAAACATATGTCTTGTGACATAATATCCACACTCGGCTCCTCCAGCTTGTCTTTGGAACTTGAAAAGAATATAAAAAGTTAAATATAATTAATGATGATATAATGATAAAAAAATAAAAGAATTGAATGATTTTTAATAAATTACTTACATATGGAATTATCCATGAACACTTTTTAATATTAGTTGAATGCATCCTTTTTAATAGAAAATAAGCATTCATTTCTATATAATAAAACTTCAAATTAATACCTTCAGGAATAAAATCAATTAATATAAATACAAAAATGATAAAAAAAAAACTTACACATCAATAATGTCCCTTGTGTCTTTTCTTTGGTTTTTTTCAGTAAAGCATAGAAAGACAACTACATTTTGCTTTGGACAACTAATGATTAATTGCCACTAAGCCCTCTAAAATTTGGATGAAATTGAATCAAAATGAGATATTTAATTTAAGGTGTTAAATAAAACTTTCAAGTATTGACTTATGATTGAGAATAAGATGCTAAATAACAATATTTGTAAGTGTGTAATCTACTATGAACGTAATCCTATATGTCAACTGGCTTTTTCTTGGATTTTTGGATATGAACAGGATCAAGGAATGCATATAAGTCTATGTTACCTCTTTGCGTACAGATGTGATACAAGTACCTAATATTATGAATAAATTTTAATTATTAGAATTTGATACTTAATTAATTCAAGTAAGGTTTAGAGATTTACTTACATCATTCATATTATAGAACTAATACACATAGAAGATCGTTATTCACAATTAGCTCCAAGATATCCTTCTTAGTAATATAGAAGTAGATAACAGTGTGAGTCCCTATTATATCAGGTTCCATAGTGAATTACAAAGGTTGGTTGCCTAGGTTAACAACAATACTAAACAGATATGCAAGCAAATCAGCTTTAGGTTTCTTTCGTTGGAATGAAAGATCTTTTTTAGCACTGGCATCAATATCATCTCCAAGATCTTCCTTGTGACCCTAAAATGAATTTAGAAAATATTAGGATATATATATATATATATATATTAGCAACATAAAAAAAATTTAAAAAATTATTTAATATCTTAGGTTGAACCACTAGTAGAAAAATAACCTTTTATAACAGGATTTTACGTCGGTTATCTGTCAACCAATGTAGAAAAAAGGCGGTGGCATTTTTATAAATAAATTTGACACTTTCTACATCGGTTACTTTACCACTAATGTAGAAAAATAGGCGGTGACATTTTTGTAATAAAATTTAAACTTTCTATATCGGTTGATTTATAACCGACGTAGAAAGTCACTTTCTACATTGGTTACTTTATAACCGATGTAGAAAGTCACTTTCTACGTCGGTTATAAAGCAACTGATGTAGAAAGTCTGACTTTCTACGTCGGTTGAGTAGTGTAACCGATGTAGAAAGTTCTTTTTACGTCGGTTCTTTGAAACAACCGACGTAAAATCTGTTTTCCTTCTTCTATACCTGATGCGACCGTTGTCGTCCTCATAAGTGTAAACACTCCATTGTCGTCCTCCTGCCCTAACTAATTGCTCTAAGCCTCCATAAGTGTAAACACTCCATTCTCTAAGCACGCCGTCGTTCTCAAAGCTGCCGTCGTCCGAACGAGAAGAACACCGTTGTTCTCGAAGCACGCCGTCGTCGTCTATGCCATCGTTGTCGTCTACACCGTCGTCTACATCGATATGTAGCATTCTGGCTCTCTGATTAGGTTTAGTTTAGGGTCTCTGTTTCTGTTTCTGCATTACTTTTTAGCCTTAGGTTCTCTGTTTTGTTAAATCACTCTGTTTCTCTGTTAGCTTATGTTTTGCCTTCTCTGTTTCTACGTGTTACTCTTAGCCTGTTTTTCCTTTAATAAATCAGGATGCCCATGCTTCATAGTTAGTAGATTAGTATATGAATAAATTTATTAGTTTAATACCTTAAATGTTTGGTTTAAAAGATTTATTAGTTTAAAAGATTTGTTAGTTAACACCAAGCAGTGGCTAGTTAATCACCTGCAAAAACAATACCCCCATTAAAGTAAATTGTTAGAAAATGAAGGTGTTGGTGACTATAATTTTGCTAAGGGGTTCTTTTGGAGAAGCTCTAACTATATATGAACTAAGGCCATGCAAACATAAGAACAGAATATGAAAATATTATATGAAATGGATAGAGTAAGAGAGGAGGAGAAAGGTTCTACAAGATTAGCCTGTTTTTCCTTCAATAAATCAGGATGCCCATGCTTCATAGTTAGTAGATAAGTATATGAATAAATTTATTAGTTTAATACCTTAAATGTTTAAAAGATTTATTACTTTAAAAGATTTGTTAGTTAACACCAAGCAGTGGCTAGTTAATCACTTGCAAAAACAATACCCCCGTTAAAGTAAATTGTTAGAAAATGAAGGTGTTGGTGACTATAATTTTGCTAAAGGGTTCTTTTGCAGAAGCTCTAACTATATATGGACTAATGCCATGCAAACATAAGAACAGAATATGAAAATACTATATGAAGTGGATAGAGTAAGAGAGGAGGAAAAAAATAAGTAATTATCATTAAGCTTGAGTGCAAGTCCTAATCCATAGTTGCAAACTTGGAACAGTAGTTGTGTTTGACATCATTCCTTCCACAAATTCTTGAGTGCGTGCTCATCTTCTTTTCCTTATGCTTTGAAGGTTTCTTCTATTCTTAAACAGAAATTGTTCAGAAATATAGTCTTTTCAGGGGCTAGTGGCTTGGTTGATTTAGTGATGTTTAAATGAATCTATGTGACTTCTTTTTGTGTCCTTTTCTCACTTCTGTTTGTGGATCTGTGTACCCTATGGTGAATTTTAATGTTTACTAGGAATTTCTATTATCTAATGTTTAAAATAATTGCTATTTAGTCTGTTAAGCATATGGCTCCCATGCATCTTAGAGACCAAATAATCAGATAGGATTTCAATGTTCAGTGTGGTGTGATTAAATCTTTTTAACAAGTAGCTATTTGAGCACAATATAAATATGAATTGTATTTATTGATTCTATTCAATAATTTTTTCATATTTTTTTCCTCTTCTTTTAACAGATACATGGCTGACCCTTTAGAGGTTCCTCCTTCACAAAGTGGGTCTGAGAACCCTTCTTCTCGACAAAAGAAGGGAAGACGAGCCACACGGTTAAGGGAGTTAACCCTTAGCCGGAGCAGCGAGTAGAGGATTCCCATAGAGTTTGATAAGGCCACTGGGAATCCATTAGGGCCAAACAAGACAAAGTTTAAGAGTTTTGTGGCCCTCCTTGGACGAAGCAAAGCTAGTATTTTGAAGAAGGATTGGGATGATGTTGAGATGCAAGTGAAGGATCAAATTTGGGAGACTATCATGGTATTTAACGTTAAAGCTTTAAGTTTTTCCATAAATTTATCATTCACTAACCAATTACATCTTCTTTTATGTAGCTTACATATGATGTACCAAACACTAACTTCCTGAAGAGGAAGTGGCTTTCATTTGCTCGTGAGCGTTGGAGGGGCTTCAAGACACATCTCACCAGCAAATATATATATATGGGTCACTCAAGGATGTGTCTCCTTGTGAGGAGTACCAGTTCCTTGATGAAGACACTTGGCAGAGATTTGTTGAGTGTCGAATGCATCCTGTATTCGTTGTATGTATCTTTCCAATATTAAATATTTTTAATTGACTAATATAAGAAATATTATGATTAATTGATTTGCTTTCTTATAACAGGAGAAAAGAAAGAAGGCTCAACAAATTTTTGCTAAGAACTATTACCCCCACAGATTATCTCGTGGGGGTTATGAGTTGCTTCAGGAGAGGCTGATCGAGCAGAAGTTGAAAGATCGTCAGCAATCATCTAAAGCAGATCCCTTTACACTTCTCTCTCCACCCTCTCCACCTTCACGCCATGAGAAATGGAAGAGGGCACACCAAAAGGCATATGGAGAGTACACATTAGAGCCTTCTCGCATTGTTGCTGAGAAGATTGTAAGTAATCACACAATTTTGTAAATTTCCTTTTTAGTTATCTTCAAACATTTACATTACTGATAACGGTCATTTTTTGTTTTGTAGGATTCTTTGGTTGAACAAAGCTCACAAGGAATCTTTGTTCCAACTGGCCGGGATGACATCTTAAGTACTGCTATTGGCCAACCGGAGCATCCAGGGCGTGTTCGTGCAGTTGGCCGAGGTGTTGGCCTTAGACAGTACTTTGGATTGTCTTCTAAATAGACATTCGAAGAAGGTTTGGTGTTTAGAGATGAATTGGACGCCATGCTCGAAGACATGAGGCAAGCACTGCGGCAAGAACTTCAAGAAGAGCTCAGACAGGAGCTTAGGCAGGAGCTTAGGCAGGAGCTTGCATCTTTGGGACTTTCCCAAACACAGACACAGGGCCACCATCCATTACCTTCTCCTAGGCGCGTGAGCACAAACGGAAGTTGTGCTCCGACGCAGGAGCAACTACAGGGAGAAGAGGATATGGATTATATGTTGATGATTATGAATTATATGTTGATGATCCATATCGTTTGGTAGCAATTGGGAAAGTATATACCTTGGGTTCAACCATCCATCACCAGCAAATTGATGATGATCATGTTACAGTGGTGGTTGAACAGGTTGAAGATGCAGATGCTCCTGTTCCTGTCCCTACTGAGGAGGTTCATGTCGTAGGGCAAGCCCCCAATCATTTCATTATGGCCGAGGAGACTTGTGCAGCGAGCTCAACCTCAGGTATTAAATAATTTTAGCCTATGTTACTAATCTTTTAATATATATATATATTGTGTGTGTGTGTGTGTGTGTGTCTATATATATATATTTCTTACTATTTTGTGAATTTATCGTAGGTTTATAAGGAAGATCGTGGGAAGAAGATTGATTTAAGTGCTAAAGGAGATCTTCCTGAGCCTTCTCCAAAGAAATATGAGGTTGATTTGCTCACACGTCTATTTGGTATCGCCATGAACTTGGGCGACCAAACTTTGCAAATAACAATGGAACCAGATATCATAGGGAAGCCCACACCTATCCCCTTCTATATTACTAAAAAGGATATATTGGAGTTGGTTGTGGGTAACGATCTCCTGTGTGTAACAGTTCTACAATTATGGTTGATGTAAGTAAATTTCTAAACCTTACTTGAATTATTTCATTATCCAAATCTAACATATGAAAATTATTCTCAATATTAGGTACCTGTATCATATATGCACTGAAAGAGGTAACTTACACCTCTATGGATTCCTGGACCCAGTTCATATGCAGAAAACTAGGAACAAGGCAGCTGAGATACAGGGATATCTTCAAAGGAGATTGTAGTCTGATAAAGACTGTTACCTAGCCCCCTATTTTCAATCGTAAGTCAATACTTAATTTCTTTATTTCATGAATTCAATTCAATTCCTAATTTTTGTTCATTGTCATCCATATTTTGTAGGACCCATTGGCAATTAATCACTGTAAACACCCATTTATGTCCGAGGCTCCCAATTATCAAAATTAGAGAAAAAATAAAATAAAAAATCAAAAGGTTAAATCTGAATTTTTTTATATATAAAAATGAAAATTTAATAAAAATTTTAAACCTAAAGAAAACAAATTAGAAACAAAAATAGTAAAAACAGTAAAAATATAAAAAATAAAGAAATTTAATAAAAAACTAAAAATCTGAAAAAGAAAGGAAAGTTAAAATAAACAAAGAAAAAATATAAAAACAGAATATTAAAACAGAATATGAAAACAAAAGAAAAAATAGAATATTAGAAACAGAATAAAAAAAAAAGAAAAAACAGGAAAATATGTAATATATAATCAAAAATAAAATTCTTGAAAAAAAAGAGAATAAAAAAGTTTTAAAAGAGAGGAGGCATTGGCGGTTTTTCGCTGGCTCTAAGTCTTTCTTGGATCATTGGAGATTCTCTAATCACGGGCAAGACTTCTCTGTTCTCAAGAAGCTTGGCCTCCATCAAGAGTTTCTGGCGCCATTGTCTCAAGGAAGAGAGCCTTGGACTCGATTGTCAAGGGTGTTCTCGTTCGCGTCTGGTTCTCTCTTCAAGAGCCTGCTCCTTGGTGCAGATTCGAGGAAGAGACATTTGCTGTTTGTCACATAAGTCTCGTCATGGTTGCTCTGTTTCTATTGAGAAGAGAAGGATGGTTCGTTTTAGTTCCATACAGGTTAGTAATCTCGTGCTCTTTCCATTCTAGTATATCATTTTGCTTCATAAAGATCAAATTTGGATAGAGACTTGCTGTGTTCTGATTGCATGAATCTGAATATAGTAAGTGTTGATTGCGGTCACGTTAATGCTGTATGAAAGTTCAATCGGAGTTTATTCAAGTGAGAAGCGAATCCTATGTGTCAAGATTCTGTTGAGTTCGTCATTAATGAGTTCACAAGGTTAATCAAATAAACAATGTAAATTGGTAGAGGGCGAACCTTATTGCCATGAGTAGAATTATAAGATCCATTTACAAGTCTTAGGCACTTAAACCGGTACGATCATCAACGTAAAATGCTGGTTGATAATAAAGAAATTCAAGATCCTGATCTCTTTGTCAAAATGGCCTGGAATTGAATCGGGAGCCATATAAATGGGCATAAGAAACTCGCTCTGACTTGAATTCAAGGTCCCAAGCTCTTTGACAAAACAGGACTTAGAATTATTAAGTACATTAGCCTGAATTGAATCGGACAACCACGTGAATGTAGATAGAAGCCTGTTGAAACCAGCGTAACTCTCTCATCTTGAGCCAGAGTTGCTTGGCAAATCTTTAAAATAAAAACTGGCCTATTGCTATATCCATTCTGCTGTGATCAGTGTGGAATTCTGTTTTGAGGCCCGTTGCAGTTTAATGCGTAGTGTAAGTATATCGAAACCAGTGTCTCATCATCAACACGACGAAACAAGAGAAGATTCATTCATTCTCCCTAAGGTCTAGTAACTAAAGTATAGAAGGCCCTCTCGGTCCCTCTCGTCTCCTGGCATATGACTTTAATATTCAGGTTGAGTTCCTAAATTCCCATGCATGCATCTGTAACAACCGATGAAATTGATAAAGTTGTACACCAAATGGTAATTAATGCTGGTGCATAGAAATTAATAAAAAATTCAGAAAATAATAAATAATTCAAAAATTAAATAAAAATTCAGAAAATAATAAAAAATTCAAAATTTCCAGAAATTAAATAAAAATCCAGAAAATTAATAAAAAATTCACAAATTTCAGAAAATAATAAAAAATTCAAAATTTCCAGAAATTAAATAAAAATCCAGAAAATTAATAAAAAATTCAAAATTTCCAGAAATTAAGAAATTAATAAAAAATTCCAGAAATTAAGAAATTAATAAAAAATTCCAGAAATTGAGAAATTAATAAAAAATTCCAGAAATTAATAAAAATTTCAAATTTCTAGAAATTAATAAAAAATTTCAGAAATTAAAAAGAATTCTTCAAAATTCCTAAATAATTCATGAATTCAAGATTATCAAGTATTTTCATAAAATTCCTTAATTGGTAAATTCCCTCAAAATTTCTAGTACTTGCGTCTTGCTCATTTTATTTATCGTTCTTCAAAGATAAAAATCCTGTTTTGCAATTCTTAATCTCACGCGACGAGCTCTAAGCACGAACTGGTAGCTTTTTCTGCTGTTCGTTGTTTAGAGATTCGTATGGATCCAAGTACAGCCGTAGTTGTCTTGGGCCCTGTGCATATGTGGATGAGGATCGCCCTTCTAAAAATATTTTTTTTTTCAAAAAATAATCAAGCTGTTTTTGAATATTACTTTTCAATTAGCCCCGAAGGTCAAACCTTCGAGCATTTTCAAAACACTCTAACCATTTCAAATATTCCCTTTTCAAGCAATTCTGAAGGTCAAGCCTTCGAGCACCATTCATTTTCAAATACTCCTTTTCAAGCACCTCTGAAGGTCAAGCCTTCATAAACCAGAACTACGTAAGCCTTGAGTTTCCCATTGCACCGGGGAATACGTAGGAGCAGGATCAAGTCCTGTCAGGCTAACCTCCATCAAGTATTTATTTTCACTCTAATAAAAGGGATCAAACTATTTTCAAATAATCACACACTCGATTTAAGGGTACTGTTCTTCGGAACAGGCGAGTGGGGTGCCTAACACCTTCCCCACTCGTAACCGACTCCCGAACCTAAATCTCATCTAGGGTTTTTCCAAATCTTTTTCCCTTAAACAAAAATTTGGTGGCGACTCCACATCATAAAAATCAATACATTTTCTAAAATTTTAGCGAGTTCGTCGTCTCGTCGGAATTACAGTTGCGACAATCATTATTTGTCCAAAGCGGAATGTAGTTGTATTTCTATGCTCTGCTTGGCAAAAACCAAAGAAAGGCATAAAGGACATTATAAATTTGTAAGTTTTTAGGATTTTGGTATTTATATTCATATAACTTGTTATTCTCAAAGGTATTCATTTGCTTTTTATTTTACTGTAGAGCAATGAATGTTCAACTTCGGTTAAAAGGGACGCATTCATCAAATATTAAAAAGCCTGTATGGATAATTCCAAAGGTAAGTACTTTATTAAAAGTTATTCAATTATTTTATATTCTTTTATCACCATCTCTAATTATATTTGATACTCTTTTTATATTTTTGAAGTGTCCAAGACAACCCGGAGGAACCGAATGTGAATATTATGTGATGAGACATATGTTTCTCGTTGTCTCGGCTTCTATTGTTAACTCTTGGCACCAGGTAATTACAATTGTCCTAATTTAATTATTTAATTTTAATGCATAACATGATATGTTCACTAATTTTAATCAAAATTATTTTGTAGATATTTGACAATCCTCAACCTCTGTTAGATGAAGAAATTGATGATATCAGGAGACGTTGGGGGGAATTTCCGATAGACGTTGCCAATTTGGGTTGAATTCATGGAATTTTTAGATATTTAGTTTGTTTTTATTATATTTCATAATAAATATTGATGTATTTACTTTAAATATATAGACTTTGTAATTTCTGTATTGTCTGCCTAGTATTCTGTTTATATATACAGGTATTGTGAATAAATAACATGACAATTTCCCTAAACAAAAATAACATTTAAAAAAAAATAAACTTTCTACATCGGTTGTGACCTTAACCGATGTAAAAAGTGACTTTCTACATCGGTTATGGTCACAACCGATGTAGAAACTCAAACTTTCTACATCAGTTTCTATATAACCGATGTAGATCTACATCGGTTCTACAACCGATGTAGAAAGTATTATTTTCTATATCGCCTACTTCAATACCGCTCAAATAACCGATGTAAAAAGTCCATAGCAACTGATGTAAAAATCTTATTTTCCACTAGTGAACTTGTTGCATAAGTCTTCTCTGTTATAAATTAAAATGATTAAGGGTGTACCCTATTGTATGAACCTCCTCAATAGGCATAAGAACAGGAGCATTTGTATCTTAAACTCGTTCAACCACCAACCTAACATTATCATCACCAATTTCCTTATGATGGATGATTGAACCCAACTTATACACTTTCCCAATAGTTACCTATTGAAGCATATCATCAACATATAACTCATAATCCTTCTCCTCCGTCTACATCTTCCTTGATTGGAGTAAAACTCCCTTTTGTGCTAATGGATTTAGGAGAAGGGGAATGGTTCTCTTGTGTATGTGTTTGGGAAAGTCCCAAAGATGCAAGTTCTTGCTTGAAATCTTGTTTAAGCTTCTGTTTGAGCTCCTTTAGAAGCTATTCGCTAAGTTCTTGCCTCATGTCTCTCATTGCCTCATCCCTTGAAATGAGTCATTCTATTGAGCCACGTGTACTAGAAGACAATCCAATGTATTGTCTAATACCAACACCTCGTCAAGCAACATGAACACAACCTGAATGCTCTAGTTGGCCAATAATAGTATTGAGAATATCAACCCTTGAGCAAAGTTTCCCTATGAGCTTTATTCGACCATAGAATCCTACAAAATTTAAACTATCATTATCAATAATATATATATATATATATATATATATATATATTTAAGTTAATTTATACAAAAAAATTGCTTAATTTGTTAATTACTTACAATCTTCTCAGCAACAATGGGAGATGACTTTGATGTATACTCTCCTGAAGGCTTTCGTCGTGCTCTCTTCTATTTCTCATGGTGTGTGGGTGGAGATGGTGGAGATAAAAGTGTAAATGGGTTTGTTAGAGATGAATGTTCACATTCCTTTAACTTATGCTTAATCAGTCTTTCCATAAGGAACTTATAACCCCCATAATATAGTCTATAGGGGTAGTAAATTTTTTTAGAAATTTGTTGAGCCTTCTTTCTTTTATCCTGTTATAATAAATCAAATCGATTAGACATAAAAGAGATCATATGAGTCAAATAAAAGTAAACACAAACATGTAAAGATACATGCAACGAATCTAGGATCCTTCCAGATCTCAACAAATCTCTACCACATCTCATCATCAAGGAATTGGTACTCCTCACAAAAAGAAAAATCCTTCAATGGAGCATATATATATATATATATATATATATATATATATATATATATATATATTGGGGAGATGTGTCTTGAATCCCTTCCAACGTTCACTAGCAAATAAAAGTCATTTCCTCTTAAACAAGCTAGTATTTGGTACATTGTCTGTAAGTTACATAAAACAAGAGATATAATTAATTAGTAAATCATACAGATATATGGAGAAGTTCAATGCTTTAAAGTGATGTACCATGATAGTTTCCCAAATTTGATCTTTCACTCAAAGCTCTACATCATTCCAATCCTTCTTCAAAATACTATCTTTGCTCCATCCAAGGAGGGTCATATAACTCTTAAACTTTATTTTATTTTGCCCTAAAGCATTCCCAGTGTCCTGATCAAACTCTATGGGAATTCTTTAGTTACAACTTTAGCTAAGAGTTAACTTCCTTAATCGTGTGACTCGTCTTCCCTTTTTCTGTTGAGATTGATTATTGAACCCTCTTTAGGAAGAGGGGTTCTTAAATGGGTCAGCCATGTGCCTGTTGAAACATGTAAAAATATATGTTAGAAAATATACTAAATATAAAATAAGTAACAAACATTTTAAAATAAGTAACAATAAACATGGATTGATGATATAATAAAATAAATAACTAACTTGTATCATGTAGCAACAATTTTCCATGTCCCTTCATGATGATTATTTCAAATAATATGTATATCATCAATTTTATTTTCTTCATTGACAATAACTATCCTGGAAGAGAAAGAAGTTTGATAAATATCAACATTTGCCAGATCATCGGTGTCATCACTATCAATTGTGGTTTTTTTCTTGAAGAATGACTAGCCACCTTTTTTTAGAAAGATCTTCAACATAAAAAGCTTATTTTTCTTGATGGGTTATGATAAAAGAGTCATCCCTATAAGATACTTTAAGAAGGTCAACAACCCTCTTGCATTTGAAAACAGGCACTCCAAATTTAGTATAATCAATCTCCCCAATCTCTTTAATGATTCTAAAGTAAGATACGAATACCATAATAGGATTTTTATATTTGGAACTTAAAAAGTGCATGGACTGAACTATCACCATAACCCCATTATTCTGCATGGTACTTTTATCATTCTATGACTTTGTGTAAAAGGAAAAATGATTGATATCTACTCCAACATGTGACATCAAAGTTTAATTCATTTGCTAGCCACTTGAATGTATCAAAGGCACCATCATTTGTCTTAATGGTTTCATCAAACCAGGTTAAGAACATTTGAAAATAGGCACTCTAAATTTAGCGTAATCAATCTCCTAAATCTCTTCAATGACTTGAAAGTAAGATATGAATACCATAACAAGATTTTTATCTTTAGAACTTGAAAAGTGCATGGACTCAGTTATCATTATAACTCCATTATTTTGCATGGTACTTTTATCATCTTGTGACTTGGTGTAAAAGAAAAAATGATTGATATCATATCCACTCCAACATATGACATCAAAGTTTGAGTCATTTGCTAGCCACTTGAATGTATCAAAGGCACCTTCATCCTTCTTAATGGTTTTATCAAACCAAGTTAAGAACATTTGTTATGCTCATTCAACAACCATTTTTCGCTCATTCGAAGATTTTTCCCCTTATAATGGTTTTGTAAGTAGATAATTAAGGTTGAACCTCATCGATATTATTCAAAATATACAAATATGTTTGAAGGATTTCGACCCGACTCATGATTTTCACATCTATGTTTCGTGTATCTTTACCTCCTTGTCTTCCCTTGTGACAAGACTTGGGAAGTCCTATAAGTTCCACCTCTGATAAATACTCTGTACAAAACTCAATAGCCTCTTCTGTAATGTATGTTTCAATTATAGATGCCTAAGGACGGTGTAGATTCTTCATACAACATTTTAATATTTTCATGTATTGTTCAATTAGATACATCCATCGTAGATAAACTAGATTATATAACTTGATCTCCCACATTATATGAACAACCAAGTGAACCATAATGTTAAAATATGATGGAAGAAAATACATCTTTAATTGGCATAAGACAACAAAAGCTTCATTTTCCAACTTATCCAATTTAAGAGGTTCAATGACTTTGCTACATATAACATTGAAATATAAGCACAACCTAGTTATGGCGTGTCTAAATCTTTTAGGTAAAATTTCACGAATAACCACTAAAGTAGGTGTTGCATGAAAGCATGATAATCATGAGACTTTAAGCCAACTAACTTGAGATGTTTCATAGAGACAAGCCTTTTGAATTTGAAGAATAACCTTGTTGCACTTTAATCTCACAAGGTATTCACAAAAACACATTTTCTCTTTTTTTGATAATATATGAAATGTTAGGGGAAAATATGTCCGCTTACCTATAGATTGTGACGCTAATTATTGTCGTGTACCAATTTGAACCAAATCTAGTCGAGAATTCATACCATTCTTTGTCTTACTATGTATAATGAGTAGTGTTCCAATAGTGCTATCACACAATTTTTTCCCATGTATTACATCAATATAATGTCTAACATCAATATTGCACCAGTATGGAAGACCAAAGAATATTGATCTTTTCTTCCATATCTTTTCCATAGGGGCCTTATTTTAAGTCTTTCCAAAAATAATGTTAATGTTTTTAACCTGTTCATAAACTTCTTATCCAGTTAAGGCCTTTGAAGCAACCACAATTTCTAGAAACCCATTAAAAGATTTTTAATCTATAATACGAGTGATTATGCTTGAGAAATTTTTGATGACCAAGGTAAGTTGTCTTCCTTCCATGACGCGGTGGATGTTAACTTGTGTCGTATTCACATATAGAACATGATTTGTGACCTTTAATACTATATCCACACATATTTTCATATGCTGAAAAGTCATTAATAGTGCAAAAAAACATGACCCATATCTTAAAATTTTCATTACCATATCTATCAAATAAATCCATACATTCTTCCCACATATTTCTCAAGTCTTCAATCAAGAGAGCAAGATAAACGTCTATATCATTTCCAGACTGCTGGGGGCCTGAAATCATCATAGATAACATGACGTATTTAGGCTTCATGCACAACTCCAGAGGAAGGTTGTAAACTACCAAAAGAACAGGTCATGAACTACGCTTACTACTTAAAATACCATACGAATTCATTCCATTGTTGCAAGTCCAAGCCTTAGGTTTCTTGGCTCATTCCCAAAAATCCAAAAATAGTTAATCGATTGTCTTCCATTGCAAACCATCAACCAGATCACAAAATTTTCCATCAATTTGTCTTTCATCTATATGCCATCAAAGGTTATTTGCATAGTGTTTATTACAAAAAAATCGTTTCAACCTTGGAATTATTGGAAGATACCACACCACTTTGGCTGAAGGCCTCTTTGTGGTTTCACCGCATCTAGAATCATCATCTTTCACTTTATAATGTGATACTTGACATACAGGACATTCATGTAACCCTTCAAACTCTTTTCTGTGTAGTATGCAATCATTGGGGCAGACATATATTTTCTGATACTCCCTACCCATCATACATAATACCTCCTTTGCTTCATAATTAAGCCTTGGTAATGTATTACCTTTTGGAAGAATGTCTTCCAAAAGTGAAATTTTGTGAAAATTCTATCACTTCACCCATTTCTTTCCTTCACATTAAATAATCTTAACATTGTTGATAATTGTGTAAATTTATTACATCTCGGATTCAAAGATTTCTCTGCATCATTGCATAAGTTACCATACACATTTTCTAATTGAAAAGAATCATGTCCTTAACTCGATCTTCCATATCAACGTCAACCTCCACCCTTTGGGACTGACTTGGCATGTCTAATAATTCACCATGCCATGTCCATCTTGTGTAACTCTTACAAAATCCATCATAAAGAACATACTCTTTAATTTCATCAATGTTTAATTGTCTTTCATTTAAACAATTATGGCAAGGATAATAAAATATCCCATTATTACAAAGATTATTACGTTGTGGAAAATCCTGAAAATCTTCAATTCCATTCTCACACTCTTCACTTGTGTGTGCAACATTTATCCATGTACTGTTCATATTATATAGCATTCATAATTGGAAGACGTTAGAGAAACCCTCTAACTTGGCCTCACATATGACAACCTAACATCCTCTCTATTGGTAAGGTCCTATCCCATTTGAGAAGAAATTTTTTATTCTTTAGTTAATAATTACTCCTTAAATCTTGAATATCATATTTTGTGAATTTTTGGTAGCATTTTGCACTAGTCTTCAAGTACACAACTTGATTATGGTGTCATTTACCATGATCAAGTATGCACCTAGAGACAATACAATATGAACTGAATTGAAATTTCATAAAGTACGATATAAAAGATTTGAGAAGAAACTGTTAACTCCTAAATGAAAAGCTTGCTTCCTAAACTGTCTAACTTGGATAGTTTAAGATTGAATACAATGAGTGACTTACTTATTCAACAATAATCTCATTATATTTAATACTAAACAGGAAACTAAGGTTTTTCTCAAATTTGAATTAAAAAAATAAAGATAATTAAGACATACATAATTCATAAAATATTCTTAACACAATGGTGAAGAAGAAGGTGATTTGGAGATGCTAAAGATGAGGACTAGAATAACTCTAAGAATTTAATGATGAACAAATTTAATTTGAAACTGGATCATAATATAGAGAAGATATGAATCCTATGAACAATATGAGCAATAAATGCAATACGGTCCAAATTTGGTATAAATTAAGGCCTTTGTATTAAAATTCATTCATGTTTTCCTTGCTAGGTTCAACTATGAGAGAAAAGAAAGCTAGAGAGAGAACCATGTAAAGAACGAGACTTTGATTAAAACATCAAATCATCATAAACAATTTCTTTGTGAACATATCTGTAATCTCAAAGACCTCATACTACAAGATAGGTAATCTTAAGTATTTTCTACAATTGGCTATTTTCATCTCCCTTACCAACTGTAGGAATCCTAGCATTCCCTGATTTTCTTAGTTTAAAACTTTGTTTGTTGTAGTTTAAACTTCATAATTTATAATAGACCTAAAAAATTCAGAAAAAAGAAGAAAAACCCTCACAAGTTATACATATAGGTTTGTCCTTTTAAGTCTTACATTAGTCCATGGTCTAGGAAGTCCTTTTAAGTGTTTTAAGTCTTACATTAGGTAATGCTTTAGGAAAGATCTCTAACTTTAGAATCACACCTTCATGAATATCTTTGAAATAGTTTTAACTAAATGATCCAAATCTGTCCAAGAGTCATATATATGCTTTCTTATATTTGTTTAATTTCTGATAGAATAAAATTTAGAAATAAGAGAGTATAAGAACATTGATTGTAGTTGTAATACTTTCTCTTTGTTTTTCTCTATCTTACTTTCTGATTACGGCTAAATACTCCAAATTTACTATGTTTGGACTTTAGGAAATTGGATATTTGATCACACCAGTATCATCATTCCTCATTATTTTGATTTAGATCCTTATCTTAGTGGCAAGATGACTTCTTAACAATTTATCAATGCACTTTCTTAACCTATCTAAATATGATTATTTTTTATAGCTTATATGTTTATAACATTGTTGTATTTATACATATATGGAATCGTTGTAACAACCTAAAAACGAATACCGGTTTTACACTTAAGTCGTTTATTCGGTTTCATTTTTAGTTTGTTATCTCATGATGCGGAATTTATTTTAGAAAATACTTGTATGAAAATACAGTAAATTTTTTTTTAAAACAATTTGATATAAATTGCGAGCCTCGTCAATAAAACGTATGTAATAGTAAACTAAATCATTAAACAAATTATGCGTGCGTTTAAAATGTTAAGAACTCTAATTACTCATCTTATTCTTTTCATTAATTATTTGCACGTAAATAGTTAATCAGGTTGAGAACATAACATACATATTACAACATAACTATACATACCATTTCAATACAACACATAAGTCTTAGGCATGTAGGCCTTATTATACAATTATTACAAACCTTAGTTTACATAATAACCTTTTACACATCCTAATACAATATATACATAAGTTAGCTTAATACTACATAATAGTAGTTAGGATATTTGCATCCAATTATTTTCAACATCAGTGTGATGTACATCTTCTTCCAGAGAAAGTGCCTCACGTTCGCTTCAATTATGTGAACTGCTACCTTCAATTATGTGAACTCCTACCATAACAAACAACGTCCGAGGTGTCTAGGAAGAAAGTGGGAAGAAGGTAGGGTAAGAAACTAAGTTTCTCACTAGGCTTTCTACTCTATTCTAATGTCATCACCTTAATCCTAGCCACTTCAGCTGATATTAGAAATCATTTCATGCATATAAGATTACTTTCAAATTCTTTGAAACATTCCTTTGAAGTGGATAATTTTTATTTTAAAAAACATCTTGTTGCTTAAACATACATTTATATAAACATCATAAACTTAGGATCACAAATAAGATATTATTTGACATACATATTATTGCATGTCTTATACGTTATTCTTTGTCATTCTCTAGCCCGTTCTTTGGGAAAATCATAAATCTGGTCCCACAAATTAAGGGGGAAATATTTAGAGACAGATATGTATTAAAATTTGTCAAACAATATTTTTTCATTTGGCTAAACCTCTACCTTCTATTTAATTAAGGATATAAGCTCATTCCAGGATAGTCGTCACCACCTTATAAGATTGCGAAGAAACTTAAGTCTTCACAGTAGAACTATTTTTAGAAGAACCTTTGGCTCTAAGAAGTAACCTTTGGCTTCCTTTTAGTAGGGCTATTGAGGGCCCTCTGGATTCTAGTGTGCACATGGCACAAAGGGAGTAAGTTACGTCTTCACATAAGTTTGCTTTAGTGATCCCTTAAACTCTTTATGTTCATTTGAGTAGCTTCCAGATAATTATGCATGCTCAAACAAATTCCCAACCAATATGGAATGCACATATAGGTTTCAGATCAACACAAACCAATCTCATACATAATCATCATTTCTTCCTCATTCATGAGCATTCACAATTAATAATACAAGTTGACTAGTAAATCACATAACATTGTATCCCAAATACAAGCCCAAACGATTTTCTCAATTCGATTTCTAATGTTGAATCACTTAAGGAATTTATTCCATTCAACCTTCTAAGTTACCTCTCATCCTTTCCCTTTCTCAAGTTTGTATTTGTTCATTAAGATTTTCTTACATCTTAGAATATTAATCTAGGTGCCCAAATGGCACCTTTTTAAATTATTTACTCTTTGTATTCTTTGTTGTTCAAGTCTTATGCATGTCCTAATTTATTCTAAGTTCAATTATTAAGTATTTACGACATTTTTTATTAAACATGGCTGAATGGTAACTTCTACCTTTTTCTACTTTCTTTTGAACTTTTGATTCTTCTTATAATATTCTAAGACTTTTTAAGTTATAAAAAATTAGGATTTTTAAACTTCTTCTCTCTTTATTAACCTACAATGGCCAAATATAAATTCTAGGATCCTAATTTTTTCTAATTCATTTCCTCCCTTCTAATAAGTCAATTTAGGTTATTTGAAGTCTAACTTATTTATTTGCATCCAAATTAGATACTTTTAGATCTTCCTTCTCATTAGGTATGCCATGAATGAATTAGTTAGTGAACTTCTAACTTCATGTTTAAGTCCTAACCAACCTTCTTAATCATGCCTCTAATAAACCTTTGAAATATGTTACCTTGTGTTCTCCTTTTTACTACCTTAATAATTAGGTCTAATTGACTCTTAAATTTTTAAAATATATTTTATTCTAAACCAAATAATATCTAATTAAGGCAAGTAGAAATTAATTAATCTTTTATGTCAATTTATTCCTAAATGGTTTAATGACCTACTTCCCTAAATCCTACCTTTCATACACTTTAACTGTATTTTGCTTACATTTCTAGGATCATTATTTGGACTTAGTTAGGGATTAAAATTCATTCTTAGTTAATTTAAAAACATGGTAGCCAAATTCCAACTTCCTAAACTTAGGTTTCCACAATTTCCTTCTTAACCCTAAGATCATTTACCTAAAAAAATCAATAGGTCTCTTTATCCATCTTAAAACTTTTTCATACTTTAAATTCATTTTATTCACATGAAAAAGATCCTTAATTAAAATTAATTGTAAATTAAAACCTCTTTTAAGTTAATTACCACTAAGTGGCCAAATGCCACTCTTCTAGGTTTTGGGTTCCTTTCTCCTAACCCTAGTTAACTTAAGTTGACCATTTCTTAATCCTGGTTAACCTAAGTTGACCATTACTTGGGGACCAAACTTATAGTTCAGAATTGACTTAGTCTAAGGTAATTTTAATTCTTTTTACCTAACATTTAATGGAATGGCCGAATTTCACATTTACCCTTACTTAAGTTATGATAAATTTTCTAGTTACCCATTTTTAAGTTTTGAGGGAATTGTTACCACTTAGTAATTTTTGGATTTTACCTTAAGCTTACCTAGGCTATATACTCTGAAACTTAACATTTTAAATGTTTATTAAACCTCCAAATAAGTTATTTACTTGCTGAAAATGGTTGATTTATCCTTAATCACATTTTAAACCCATTTTTGCCAAAATCTCTCTAGGGTGCCCGAATGCACTCCTAGAGGTCTTTAACTCATTTTTTCTTTGATTAACTTTGTTCAAAGGTTATTTTAGTCCATTTAAAACCTGATTTTAGAGCTTAAGTTATTTATAAAAATTTTAACCTAATTAAGCTTTGCTTTGGAGTGGTGGCCGAAAGCCTTCCTTGGTTAGCCAAGGTAATTTCTTCAAATCTTCCACCTCACACCACCTTGGTTCAATGGTGTTATGATTTTGCAGCCCATCTTGCCTTTGGTCTATGCTTATTTCATCCAGGTTATGATGCTTAAGTGCTGGCTATGATGAGTCTTGGGTGCTATACAAAGTTGTTTCCATTTTTATGCTTAAAATTACAACCTTTGCTTGGTAGCTTTTAGCCTTTGTCCAAAGGGAGCCTTTGGAACTTATTACACAAATTTATTTCACCTATTAACATACATAATTAGACGTGTAGATCCAGTATAGATATCATCACAAACTCATCACAAGAGATAAATCACACCATTAAAACTTAATCATCAAAACAAGCATGAAAACAAGCAACATATCACTTTTTCTCAAGCATTAGAACGTTGATCTTCATGATCTAATCCAAGATCCACACATTCTCTTTCAAATAAAATTCAAAAACTTTGATCATGAGAGCATGAAAGTGATCAAAGCTTCAAAAATAATTTTAAAACAAAACCCACAAATTAAATTTCTTGTATGTTCCTTAGAAGCACTTTTAATCGAACAAACTTTATTTTTCTTTTCAAAAATAAATAAAAATTGATGGGGTTGATTTTGAAAAGTCAAAATACAATTTTATACTCTCACAAGTGAAAATAAAAGAAGATACATAGATCTTGGGAAAAAGATGCACGAAAGAAAATAAACACACCTTAAAAAGATAAGTTAGAAGCATAAGAAGGCAAGTAGAAGGATCCTACTTGCTGAAGACCTCCTAGGAGTTTTGTGGGGCTTTGATGGCTGCCTTGGGTCCCCTCTTGTCTGATCTAAACATGGACAAGTGATGGTGGTGGGACTTTGGTGTTTATATCTTTAATCTAGCTTAAGTCTTAAAAATGAAGACTTAGACTTAAAGGTGTAGGTTTTGGGTGATTTGAGGTAAGGTAACTTTAGAGAGAATGGAGAGGATTTTGGTAAGTGTTTAGGCTGATGAAGCAAATGGGGTCCCAAGGGTCCCAAAAGAATTCGGCCACTTATGGGCTAAGTGGAATTAGTTTTGCACTCAGGGATATTTTGGTAATTTTGCCTAGATTTTTTCTATTTTCCAAAATAAATCAAAATTCAAGGAATCATCCTTTTAGGCTTAGATTAGTGTTAATTAGGCTGAGTTTACCTCTAATTATAATGAACTTAGCCTAAGCATGCTTTACTTTTAATTAACCATGGTTAAAGGAACCTTTTTACTATTCATTTGTGTCTTTTTGTAAAAGACTTCGTTGACTTGAGTTTCATGACTCATCACCATCTTTTCTAGCTATTAATTTTCGTGCATATTGGTGTGGGGCCCACTCTTGGCTTGCTTATCACATTATCTTGCCCTTTTGACCTTTCAGGGGCATTTTTGTAATTTCTCAACATTTCCAAATCATTCCTATGACATTTCTAAGACATTTTAGTTCGTTCTCATGTTAATCTGAGATCATTTACTATTTTTATGGGAATTGACTAGCTTTGTGCAAAAAGTATAGCTTCTAAGGGTATTTTGGTCATTTTCAGATTTTCCGAAGGGCGTTTTTGTCCCTTCTCAAGTTTCTAAAATTTTCTCACTAATTTTAACCATCCATGAATTTTTATAATCCCTTTAGGATTTATTTTACTTGTATTTCCATTTCTTTGGCTCATTATTGAGTTGCTTAAGTGTAAGGGCATTTTTGTCATTTGCATCATAATTCCTAATTTCTCTGCTTTTGGCTTCTAATTCCACCTAGTTTCATTCTAAGAGTTATTGGTAGCTTCCAACATTCATCATAGAAAAATTAGGATGTTACAGTCGTACTAAGTAATTTACTTAAATAGTTTTTGATATTATGTGCCTAATTTAACTCTTGGGACTCAAAAGTCATACAAGGTAGATGCATCAAAAAAGGAGAAGTGAAGATTTTATGAGTCAAAAAGAAGAAAGTTGAAGGTTGTCACATTAGAAAGTTAGCAAGCTATATGTGATAAAGAGGTTTGTAAATCTACTTATATATGTTCCCAACATTTTGAGCATGATGACTTATGGCTAAGTTTGAACATATAACTTATGTTGGCTTTTCTATGGGTTGTTAAGGATTGGAATTCACATATTTTGGATTTACTTTGATTAGCTTTTTAGAATTTCTTGCAGGATTATAACATTGAAATTGCTGGTTCATAATGCATGGATTATTCAGATGTTTCATATGTCCACTAGGCATTTATAGCAGATTGGAGGCCAAACACATTTATGTATTCTGATTGCATATCCACTGCATCTAGAGAAGGAAACCTTGCTTATGATACAATTTCTCAAGAAGATATTCAATTTTGTAGAGGCACCCATGATTATGGTTTAAGCGGAAAAGGTCCACATCACTAGTAATCAATTTGCATTTCCATATGTATCAAAGTTTCCTCAACTTTTTCATACCACATCTGATTTGAGGAATGTCATGAAAGGTGTTAGTAGTACCACAAATATTAAGAAACCAGTTTTCGATATGACCTTTAGCTCCAAGTACTATTGTCGGCCTTACAGGTTTTGGAAGGTACATAGTGCTCACTTGGTGAAATTAGCACTGAATTTTCCGCCTGCAAATCTTCCTCCATATTAATGAAACTACAACAAAATCCTGAGAGGATAGTGTTTGTCGCAACCGTAATTACGATGAGACGACAAACTAGCTAAAATTTAAAATGTGATTTTGATTATGTGGAGTCGCCACCAAATTTTTATTTAAGTGAAAAAGATTTGGAAAAACCCTATCTTGAGGAAGAATCTAGGTTCGGGAGTCGGTTACGAATAAGGAAGGTGTTAGGCACCTTATCCGCCCATTCCGAAGAATGATACCCTTAAATTGAGTGTGTGATTTATTTGAAAACTTGTTTAATCCCTTTAGAATAAAAATAAAAATAAATAAATTAGGTGGAAGATAGCCTGACAGGACTTGATCCTACTCCTACGTATTCCCTGGTGCAATGGGAAACTCAAGGCTTACATAGTTTTGATTAAAGGCTTGACCTTCGAAGGTGTTTAAAGAAAAAAGAGTATTTTGAATTTTTTCCTTTAGAGAGAAAATCCTTAGTCCACATATGCACAGGATCCAAGGAAACAAGGGTTGCATCGGGATCCATATGAATCTTTAAAGGTCGAATAGCAGTGAAACCGCCAGTTGTTATTTAGATTCCATTGCGTGAAACTTGGGATTCCAAAACGAGGTTTTTTTTTTAATTATTTAAAAGGATTCTTAGCCCACATATGCACAGGGTCCAAGACAACTACGACTGCACTGGGATCCATATGAATCCTTAAACATCGAACAATAGAAAAAGCTACCAGTTCGTGTTTAGAGTTCATTGCGTGAGACCTAGAATCAATGAATTTAATTTGAAAATAACAAAATAAATGGGGATAGAGTTTGGCCCAAAATTAAAGGAAACTTGATTTCGATTTGATTAAGAAGAAAATGAAAAATGAGCTAGACCCATATTAAGCCTTGATTTCAAGAGTAAGAGGATGAAATTGGGCTAGGATTAGAATTAAAGGAAAGAATTGGATTTGGATTAAAATTAAGAGGAATTGAATTTGTTCTCAAAAGCATGTTGGGCTTGACCCATAAAAATTATTTGAACTAAAATAATTATTTTGTTTAGAAAATGATAATTAAAAAATAGCCAATTTAATTCCACTAAAGTCCAATTAAAATAGAGGTTGCATAGTACATCTTTAGCTTAACTTTGGCCATTCATCCTAATTGAAGGCGACTTGGTTTAATTGCAAAGTAGTAGCAGCCCAATTAAAAGGAAGGCCCACTTTAGTCCATTGTAACCAGCTAGTTTATTGCCTCATTGAAACTGTGATCATGGCACTAAATTATTATGGCCTGTATTGAAGTAGGTATAATTAACAATGGCCCAATCAGGGGTTGTAGAGCTATTCTAATTTAAAATGCTCATTATGATCTGGGGCTCAAATTGAGGAACGGAATCATGGCCTTATTTCTAATTAATATGGTTGTTCAACTAGTGATAATCAATGGCTGGAAATGATGTAGCCAAAGCATGGCTCAATTTCTATTTCAAAATGGAGCATGGCCCAATCATTCAAAATGGAGCATGGCCCAATCTGATTCAATAAGCCATGAGAAATTTCATGGGAGGACGGCTGTGGTCCAACACTATCTCATAACCATGAGCTTGTATATAAGAGAATTTAAAATAAATTGTTGCATGCGGGACTCGAACCAGGTGCCTTTCGCATAGACGTAGTCGAATCAACCACTTGGGCCAAATTAAAGTTTTAAGACTTATGATCCTCTGATAAAATTAAATACGGGCTATACCAGCACCAATTAAGCAACCTGGAATCAACACAGTTGCAGCCAATACAATGGCAAGGACAAGGTATACAGCAAGGGTAGCAACAAGAATTTAACCGACCAATACCCCAACAATAAAAGCAATTGGAGCAGTGGGTGCACCATAGAAAACCTGAATGAATAAAATAAACTAAATGTAAAACCAAATGGAGACTCTTTGAGCTACCAACTATGCCTGAATGTAGTAGCACTTGCACCACTTAGAGCTAACAAAGCTTGGCAGTTGGAGAGAGGTTGCTGAAAGCAATTGGAAGCCTTCAAGTGATAACAAATCATAAGGTATAATGCCTTGGGTTTAAAATAAGCATAATAAGCATTCCGACCAAGGCAATGAATTTCCTAATGGACCTCCATCAAAGAAAGAGACAAAACCCCCTGTGTCAGAAACTGATAGATTGCATGAATCGGGTGCCACCAGGTTCACCAAAACAGGATCTACTTAGAGAACAACTAGGGAATGTCATGATCGATGCCAACAGATATTTGGCAAAAAATATGAATAACTAGCATTGCAGAGTTTCAGGTATATTCTGTTTCATTCAAGCATAGTGTCAAGGTGTCGGTTATGCAGTCCCGGTTCATTGCTGCTGCTCACATAAATAACTTATGAAAGAGGTGCTTCAAAGGTCCATAATCTGGACGTTAATCAAATGTCAACGAGCGGCCTCAATGATAGTAAGAAGCAAACTCCACAAGATATGACTTGCAAAGAATCTTAATGCAAGTTGATAACAAGGAGTTTTGTCATGCTTTTTGTGTTTTGGTGGCAACTTGTAGACCCTGCTTCTCCAAAGAACATATCAAGAACATCATTCCTACATGCTATATCTTTGGTAGCTTTGACAGCAACCATGACTCTCTCACAACAGAGTTCATCATGTGCTGTGATGAAGAAAGATCGCACGATCTCGAAAAGTCTCAACCCCTGATGCACTCCAATTAGTATAAATCGAGCAAAGTTTCAGATTTAAGGGAGTTCAAAGAAACTAGAATGCATATGGGAGGAGGGGAAGGAATTTCATAGAGCCATAACTTCTCGTTCGAATTGGAAGAGGCGATCGAATAAAGGAATACTTCAGGAGTTCTTACCATCAAATACAAAATCAAGAATAAAAGCTAGCAAAGACCAAACATAATTTGTTCTTGACCAATTGCAAATCACATGGGGAACCAGATTTCCCGTGATACTGATATTACAAATTTACTAGCAAACACACAGTTTTCTGGTTCATGCATGATCTAAACAAAGCCCTGCTAATTTCTTGATTTAAAAACATAAAAGAGTCATGGCTAACATGTATGAAATCAAAGTGCAGTTCGTAGTAGCCTACTAAAATTCCTGGAGTTGACGTGTGCTTCTTGTGATCGCTATACGTGAACTTGAGCCACCAGAATGAAGCAAAGCTTCCTCTAAGTCGTGAATGCCAAGAATGGCTTCCCACTTTGCTTGTCGTGATGATGTTCGTATCAACTCTCCTCTTCGAAAGCAACTGAACCCAGTTGGGGGCCTAGAACCGTAAAAAGATTTTCCCAAGAAGTCCTCCTCAAAACCTCCTAAAGCCTTCAGCAGTAGAGCATCAAGGCCCCCCCAAATTCTCAAGATTCGCCCCCAAAAAACCAGCCAAAACAGAGAGCCAATAACCCCCTTTTCTCCTGCATGCCCCCAGGCTCCTATGTCCAAAACCTTTTTCCTTTTTCCCCTCCCTCCTTCCTTTTTTTTTTTTTTCTGTTTCTTAGTTTTACTTGTTATTATTTTTTTTTTGTTATTTTCGTTTCTTTTTTGTTTTTTTCAGTTGTGCCGTTATCTATTTTTAGTTTTTTTCAGTTATTTAATTATTTTTCGTTTTATTCTGTTTTTTCTTTATTATTATTATTATTATTATTATTATTATTTCTTAGTTTTTATTATTTAAATTTATTTATTTTGTTTTACTTTTTTTGTTTTTTACATTATTTTGGGTTATTATTATTATTATTATTGTTTTTGCTTATTTGTTTTTTCTATTTTTTGTTTATTTGTTTCTGTTTATTAACCTTAATATTTATTTATTATTTAAATTTTTGTTGGTTTACTGATTAATTTAACAAATGGGGGCCTCAGACATAATTGAGTGTTTACAGTGTTCCATATCGTCAGCAGGAAGGTCAAAATTTTCTACTAGCAGCTCTGAGCTTGCTTAAAGCACTCCTTTGACTGTTTCGAATGATAACATCATCAGATATGATGTAGATGATATTGGTGATTAGTCTTATCCTGAGATAGTGATAGAGCAGGAAGAGTTAAGTGATTCTGAGGATGACATTGAAGAACATGTAGAGTTTGAGTGTGAGGAGATGGTCGATTCTTAAGGAGAGATGGTTCAGGTTGTGAACAAGCTCTTGATGTTCAAAATATAGTATTTGGTTTATCTTTAGTTTGCTTTTGGTTTTCTAAAATTTATGTTGTTTAACTACGGATATTGTCCTCACTTCTAGCCATCAAACTATACTTTTTTCAGTATTAAGTTCTTTAATGTAAAAGGTACATATGTCCTTTACATTATGAGCCATGAATTGGGACGGCTTACTTCTATTTCCAAATTGCTCTACTCCTTTTTTTATAAATTTGAGTATTTGATTATTACTTTTTTGTCTCTTATGAATCCTTCATTGGATGATATTTCATTATAATAGTTAATCAATGGCAACTTGATGACTATTTCCAACCAGGAAAATTTGAGATTAGTTTTCCTTATCAGATTCTTAGTTGTACTAGCCAAGCCATGTCCAAACTCTAATAGCTAGATGATTCATTGGTTTAATATAATTTTTTCTCTCTGCTGCATTAAAACTCTTTAATTTTTACTTTTCTCCCATACTTCAATAGATATGTTTTTCAACAATCTATTACGTAATTGTTTTTGTTACTTCTTGGTTCTTGACTATATGATAGAGCCAGTTGGTCATTTTTCTTTAATTTATAGTCCCTATATCATACTTAGTCAGATTCAACACTCCATTCTTCTTGCATGATGCTAATTTATATTCAATATAAATTTTAAAATATTTTTTTCTTCCCTTGTAACCTTCCTTTTAATCTATTTTGTAGGAGATCCCAATTTCTTAAGAAGAAAATATTACAAAGTATATGGCTTGTTTGAAAAAACCATGTGAACTAAGGGCCAATTCTGATACTAAAATTGATTATGGCTTTTGTCCAAATAATACTACACTAAATATGGTTTTGACTAGTGAAGGGTAGGATGACAGGAGTGGTTCCTTATGGTTAAGCTTAGATGCTTGTACATCAGATAATCCTGTACTAGCAATGGCCATGCTTCAACATAGCACGATTGGTGAAACTTCTGCTCCCAGAAACTTTTCAATTGGTGAAGAGAAGAGACACACCAAAGTATTTTTTTTTTTTGGCAAAAATATCTAATACTCTTAATACATAGGCAACACCTATTCTCCCTAGTACATACAAATATATTTTTTTTTTTGGCAAAAATATCTAATACTCTTAATACATAGGCAACACCTATTCTCCCCTAGTACATACAAATAGTAACATCTTTTCTCCCTCACAATGGAGCCATTAACCCATCACCCAGCACCTATTAGTCATCTCCTAATATACAATCTACACACACCCTTTTTTCTCTACACAACTTAAGGATTTAGTTTTTTAGCTTAGAAAAAGGTTATCTACTACAAAAAATTTTCGATTCTAGAAAAATTACACAACACCTATTCTTTTTATAACATAACAGTTTTCCTCCACAACATGTACACCAAAACTAGAAAACTCCAAAGGAAGATTGTCTTCTGTAAATTGCATACTTATACTCTAAATTTTAGATATTTATGTAATTATATAACTGACTTAAATGTGAAAGATAAATCTATATGCTATAACACTAAATAAACAAAATTTATTAACCTCTTTTAATATAGATTTCCTTTTCAAATCTCTTTTATTTTACAATTAACATAATAAACTACAAAGAACACTCACTTCATGATATTTGCTAAGCAAAACAAACTAATGTTACCTTTTCTATGAATAGGCACACTAATCTCAAGCTTTGTCTCCACATAAGACAACTAATCACCAAGAGAATTCCACTACCTCTGTTATAGATTTGCTGATCACCAAAGTTATATCATTCAAAGAATTTTAATTAAATGACTCACATTTGGCTAACAACTTATACTTATCCCCTTAAAACCTCATCTTCTCTCCTTAAAATTGTTTAAAATGTTGTAGATCATATTTTTCTAAAATTAGATAGTTTTGAGGTTTTAAAATGTCTATGAAATATTACTATTGGGGTATGAAGAAAAACTTTCAAAAATAGAAGAAGATGAATCAATACTTTCAATGCAAGAACTTAAGAACTTATGAGAGATAGAGATAGAGATAAAGATAAAAAGAGAAAAAAAGAAAACATGAATGGTCTTGAGAGGAGGCTTATTAAAATGATTCGAATGCTTGGTAGCCTGAACCTTCTTTCTTGAAGCTTGAGTCTACCAATAAAAGAGAAGGAGATAAACAAAGTCCATAAGTAGAAAACATGCAGAATATAGTCCAAAAATTATGAGACAAGAGTGTAGTACATGTTACAATTGTTTTGGTACACAAGTAGTAGAGAATGTGAGATAGGCAACAAAAATTTCACTAATCACTAAGCTTCTTACATATTTAGTGCTTGATTAGATCGAAATATAGTCCAAAAATTATGTAGTTCAAATGATAAAGGCTACAAAGGTTTGGTTAGTCCTAAAGCTGTGATAATGGATAAAGTTATAGGGGAAACTAAAACTCTAAACTCTTCCATAATTGAACTTGTATTTTTTTGTTTCTACTCTGCCTACTTTAAGATTATTCTTTCTTTATTTTCTTATTTTATTTATAATTCATGTATAATTGATAACTACACTTTTTTGGTGAGCTTAAAATTTAAGGTTCAATCAATTTTTTTCTTGTTAGAATAACTTATGTGATTCAATATTGAGGGTTCTAAATAGTCTCCTTCTAACTTTGGCTAGTATACTTCTATAAATAAAATTTAACTACAATTTTAACCATATAGAATGCTATTTTTCACTTTAAAATACTTTCAAATAATAAGGCATATATTAGAGGATTAATGATTCTTTCTTATTAGATCTCTAGGCAATGACTTTAAGATTTCAAACTAATACTTATAAGCACAAAGTCTTGTTAAGAGGGCTAGTAAGTCATTTGTACATAAAGTACTCATTCTTTAGTTATTCATCATCATATATTCATTCGTCCATTATTCGTCCATTATTTTTAAACTAGAGATTATAATCTTTATGAATATCCATGAAAAGAGAAATGAAAGCTAATATGGGATGGAAGAAGTGCATCAACACTAAGGAATTAAATGATTTGAAAAATGGAATAAGAAGACACGCATGGTATTAGCCACGAAATTATAATTTGATTACTGAGACAAAAGTCTCATAAATCTAATTTAGTCTCACAAATGTAATGTCTTCGTATGCGTAGGTGATTAGGTATAGATGAGAACATTCTTATTGATGGTTAACCGTTGGAACTCATAAATATTGAGCTTTTATATTCATAGGATTGACATAAAGATCAAGTTACACTTTTGCACTACAAGGGAATCCTTAGCATGATGTTGAGGATATTAAAATCCTCACATATGGAATTTCTTTGGTCAAAATTACTTTTAACTATATTGTAATTTCTAATAGTATATAAAAGTCTAGAAAAATTCTAACTAAGAATGTGCCCAATTGATAAAATTTTGGTCATTGTAAAATATGCACTAAAAAAATATACTTTTAACAATGATTTATTAGTTAAGGTTTAAAAAATTATGGGAAAATTTAACATTATCAACAATTTTTTAAACCCACGTTAAATATTTAAATTTATTTACAATTTGAGTCAACCATGAATAAATAAAGAGATAGCAAGAATGTTTTTTATTAGAGAATATATTTATTCTTTTATTTTTTCTTATTTTTTTTTCTCATGAACTTGTATATGCCTTCTTCTCCATCTTCTGAATTAACATTTTAAATTTTTTATTCACTTGGTTAAAAATCTTTGAAAAATCCACCAAAATTGATGTAATAGCAAACAAGCTCCTCTTCTCTAAATAAGAAAGTTCTCGTTTCATCTTCTAAGCGATGGATCTCATTTTTTAGCTAGTGTTCTTCATATGTAATTTCAATATTATTCATTTCTCTTCCGAATTTTTTGTTAATTTGTAAAATTTTCTCTATAATTTTATGTATTTACTTTGTAGTTTGGTTTCTTATAGATTTGGTCTTACATTTTCTTCTACTTTAATCTTATTATATACTTTGTTTTATAATATAATTATGTTATGTGATTTTTATTTTTTATATTGAAATTAATTTAGATTCAAAAGTTGTTAATGTTATTTGCTGGAATTATATATAAGACTATTGATTGCAAGGTGATTGATAAAATTATTAAAAAAAACTTGATAACATAAACAACAATTTAAGAAGAAATAAATTATTTGTATAGGTTAGACTTCTAAATTAGATACATTTGTACAGAAGGAGAGAGGTGTAATCACGTTGAGCGGAGATAAGATCTTAATTAAATAATACAGATATGTCATCCATATTTTCAACATGTCATTATGTTTTTTTCTCTCTTTTTGAATTTGATCTAATTGATTTTTTATTTTTGTTTTCAACCACCGAACAAAGTAAATCAAATATAGTAATAGAATAAAAGCATATATTGTCTGAGATAGTTATCGTTTGATGATGATAACATTGACTTCTTGGAGAATATCATATGAACATGATTTTAAATTTTTTTTACAGGAGTTCCCCTGAACTAGGATTATTATGAGTATTTGTGTAATAGAATGCAAATTTTATTTCCTTTTTATTAATGTACACCTTTTTCCAAGTAGGTGGTGTCCTGGACGAGCCTCATGCTTACTCATTTGCACAGTTTGATATTTCAAGAAATATTTCATCATTGGATTTCACTAACAAAATTGAAGAGTCTTATATATCAATATCAAGTATTTATTATGCCATATATATGATATGTGAGGTTGGTGATTAGTGATCTAATGCTAATTTTTAATTTTTGTATGGTCTAATTTTATGGATTTGAATTGTGAGTGGTTGTTGTCATTATAGTTAGAGCAATAAGTGCTAAAGATTAGATTACAAATAATGAACCTTTCTGTTACAGGTTGCACATATCTAAGATTCTATATATAAGTTTCTGAAAAGCTTTCCATTGAAATCAAAGCAAAATTATTTTAAGCATGTTATCTGAGATCGAGACCTGAATAAAACACCAAAATCTCACTGAGTCTATTTCTTGTCATGGGACAAATGAAAAGAAAGAAAAATAGAACATTATATGAGTTAATCAAGAACATCATGGGTTGACCTTAAGTTAGATAAATCCTCTTGCATTACATTGAGATAGTAAAAACAAAGATGCTTGGTTAGATTATATTGAGGATTATGCATTCTGCATATAATTTATTGAGGACTGGAAATTCAAATCACACTAGTTTAATTTAGTATTCCCAAGTTACATTTTGTTTTTCTCTCTTCTTTTACTACTTGAAGTGTTAATTCTGCTGTCTAGCTTCAATTTGAATTCATTATCTGTCATATACTTCTTGAGAACCTATATGTGTACCCTTATGAGTATTCATTATGAAATAGCACTTTGTTACAAGGATTATATACAAGTTGGTTCTTTGTTTTTGACATTTTAAAATGCAGTTGCTAGTTAAGCAATGTCTACAAAGAAAGTGACTTTGAAATTGTAATACATTTTTAAAAGAAAGTTTGTAGCAACCTTCACTTGTTTATGTGATTCTGTATTAAGTAGCAGTATAGTATATGCATCATCCGAGGCTTCTTTTGCGAGATTAAGAGTTTCTGATAAATTGTTTGGCCGACTCTGATACCTCCCGTGATAACTTATATATGGCTGAACACATGTGAGAAAAACTCTTTCCCCTAAGATTTTAATTACCACTATGCATTAATCTATAAGTTTACAATGTCACCCATTTACCAAAATGTAAATGTAAAAATTTCAATTCTTGTTGAAGTAACGTACGCATGACATATGTTACTAGAGAAAAGTATAACCAATTGTTTTGTGCCTTTTTTTTTCCTTCACTATTCTTTATTTTGTGCTGATAAGTTTTCTTACATGAAGTGAGTCTTTTCCACCCAAGGATAAACTTGTTGTTGTGTATACTGTATAAGGCAATTCGTTGATACAATGTATAAAATTTGTTCATGAATTTTTTAATATTTTTTTAACCATGTTAACTCATGTCTAAGGGACACCAATGAAAAAATTTAAAATGAGTTTATTATAAAATGTTTTTAATACTCTTTGATGTAAGCTTTAATAAAACTATTTATTAATTTTTTAACTAATATTCTTAAATCAAGGGACTGTGAATGTAACAAATGCACTCATAATTTATAGAGCCCTGCACAAATATACAACCAAACCGCTCCTTACATCCCTTCAAAATCCTTTTGCAACATGGTTATGGTTTATATATCATTTTATGATGAATTAATTATAGAAATTAGTAAACATTTTATGTATTATACGGATTTTTATAAATATATATATATATATATATATATATATATATATATATGAAATCTCAAAAAATATAAATTTAAAATTTATATTAGCAATGATACAAGATGTAAATAAAATTATAAAAAATATTCACTTAAACTATTATTTTAGTTATATTATTGTCAAAATTTATTAGATTAATATTAACTATAAATTTTAATATAAATTAAAATAATTAAGAAACTTAATAAATAATTATTTAAAATGTAGATGTCTCTTACAGTGTTATCGATGTTTTATTTTATCATTATATCCTTCCTGTAATGTTCCCTTGTTTTTTTAAAACTTAATTGGATAGATTCTCGTGCTACTTGACCCAGCTTAATCGATCCTTGGTTTAAACAAATTGATGAGATCATTTAGTGCGAGAACTAAAGCCATAATACCGACAGGTTACAAATTACACAAATTCATAAAGGACGAAGCATAGGGTCTCGTTGAACATGTGGTAATTATAGTCCTTTTTATCACTTTTGTTTATTCCTTTTTATCAATTTAATTTTCTCTCATTTCTTTCGTCTCTTCTTTATAAAATATTACATAAAAATAAAATGCAACCATTTCTTTTTCTAAACAGCTGGTCTATTTTTTTAATCAATGGAACTTAATTTTAAAAATAAATTACATTTATATTTTTAAAATTTAATTAAATATTTTGATATTTTTTCCTTTTAATTTTGTACAAGTCTTTCTGAATTTATATAAAATTATAATATTACATATTCCTTTTAATTTTACTTGCCAAATGAATTAATAAAATATTTTTAATGCACTTTTTTTAAAACGTTTATAATTATGTAACAATGCTAATTATACTCACATATAGATAATCAATTTAGCATCTATGACTATCTGTAGGTCTGTGATTTTTAACTCACATAAAAATGAATCTTAGAATATACTTATTATTGTTGAAAACTTGAAAGCAATTAGGGTACTTATTAGTGACCCTTTCTATATGCATAGTATTTATTAATAATTTTAATAATAATATTAACTTATATGTTATATTTATATTTGTTTATCAGGTGTTTATTTTTAGGGATATAACTTTTTAAATTTTTATAAATTTTAATAATTTTTTTAAAAAGTCAAATATTTTATCTAAAATATTTATTAGTAACTCTTTCTATATACATAGATATTTATTAATAATTTTAATAATATTATTAAAAATAATTATTAATTTTATTTTAACTTTATTTTATTTATATATAGAAGAAATTTAATCATTTATTTATTATTTTCTAAATATTATTCAGTTATCTTTTTATATATTTTTTTCTATACAATTTTAACTAGATTTTTACAATCGATTTTAATTAAATTAGTGTGCTTCTTTTATTTTTAAAAATAATAGATAAATATTGGATTAACATACCTTGAAATACTTCTCAATATGCAAAAGGATTGAATAAATTCTTAGACTTTACATTTGATAATCAGAGTGTGAAGAGTACGATAATCTACTCATATGTTAAATGCAAGTTTAAGAAATGAGAAACTAGAAAGTAGTGTATGACCATTTGATTCTTAAACCTTTTTTCAAAGGGTATACGGTTTGATTAAGACATGGGAAGAAAAGTCACCTAAATACTATAGTTGAAATACCTTCAATTCCACAATATGTTCAACATAGAAATCTTGTTAATGATCCTATATGTGACATAATTAATGAAGCATTTCGGAATCATTGCAATCATAAGGATGTGGTTGAATATGAGATTATATTTCCACAATCAAACCAAAGATTATCTGATGACAATGCAGAATATTTGGAGTTAACAAGAGATGGAAAAGAGAGATTGTATGAAAGATGTGATAAATGTTCAAAACTTTTTTTCTTGGTCAAGTTGTATCACATCAAATTTTTGTGCAAAATAAGTGAAAAAGTAATGTTGATGATACTAGAGTTATTGGTAGATGCATGTGGACAAGCTAAAACATCACCTTCATTCTACGAAACCAAGAATATCATTATTAAACTTAGCTTTAATTATATCAAAGTTTATGCATGTCCAAGGGATTGTATGTTATACTTTTGAGAAGATGCAGATAGAGATACATGTAAGACATGCAACAGATCTAAATAGAAATCAAAAGATAAGAGAGTAACTTGCAATTTTACTACTAATAAACAAAAGAAGGTTCCTGCAAAAGTTTTAAGGTATTTTCATTTGAAACCTTGTTTATAGATATTGTTTATGTCTTCTAAAACATCTAAGAATATGTGATGGCATGCATTGGACATGTAAAGGCATCCAAATAGATGGTGAAGCATGGAAGAGATTTGATTCATTGTATCCTGAGTTTGCTCTAGGCCCTCCAAATGTACGACTTGCATTGACTACTGATGGGTTCAATTCATTTGCTAATTTAAGCACAAGTTATAGTGTTTGACCAATTGTACTCATATCCTACTACCTTCCTTCCTGGATATGCATGAAGTAGAGATCATTTATGCTTTTCATGATCATTCCTGGTAAGAAAGCACCAGAAAATGATATTGATATATATTTACAACCATTAATAGAAGAGCTAAAATAATTATGGAATGTTGGTGTTAAAATTTTTTATTCATACAATAATGAAATGTCTAATACATATGTAGGTGTATTATGGACTAGTAGTGATTTTCATAATCTAGGAACCTTTTCTGAATGGAACACCTATATTGGATTAGTTTGTCCTACTTGAAATTTTGACTCAACTTCCAAACATCTTACTAATAGTCAAAAGTGGTGTTTCATGGGTCATCGTTGTTTTTAAATATGGGGCCTAAATTTAGATTGACTCGAAGTCTATTTGATGGAAATGTAGAAAATATAAATATGCTTACGGTAATAACAAGTAAAAATATATGGAAACAAGTTAAGAATGTTAATGTTGTATTCGAAAAAGAACTAGAAGATGAAAGACAGGCAAAAAGACCATGCGGAACTAATGGTATTAAGTTAGAACCTTCACAATGGAGAAGAAAAAGTATAGTTTTTTCAACTCTCTTATTGGTTTAATAATGTCTTACGCCACAATTTTAATGTCATACACATTGAAAAAAATGTATATGATAATATGATATGTACTTTGTTGAATGAAATTGGAAGATCAAAAGATCATTTAAATGCAAGAAGAGACTTACAAGAATGGAACATTAGATCTGATCTTTGACCTGATGAAAATGGTAAATATCTTCTTCCTTTATTTACATTAACAAATACAAATAAGGATATATTTCTCAAGATTTTAAAGAACATTATTGTTCCAAATGAATACTCAAGTAACACCAATAAAAACATTGATATTAAGCAATGTAAGTTTGGAGGATTGAAAAGGCATAACTCACACATCTTGATGGAGCAGCTTCTACCTTTAGCAATGAGAAATGCACTTTCTAAACAAGTGTCCTCACTCTTGATTGATTTGTGTCTATTTTTCAATCAATTTTGTCATAGAGTATTAAATGTCAATGAACTTAACCAATTACATATTAGGGTTGTTGTCACATTATGCTATATGAAAATGTTATTTTCACCTTCATTTTTTACAGCTTTAACTTGGAGGTCCAATCCAATATCGGTGGATGTACCCTATTAAAAAGTACTTAAGAAGATTAAAGTCTTATGTGCATAGCAAGGCTCAACCCGAAGGCTCAAAGAATGCTTTAGTTTACATAATTATGAATTAAACATGTGATATTAAAATGTTTTCTTGAATGATTGTGCCCCTTATCTATATTGATTTTCTCTTATATATGAAAATAAATTTTTATCTAGTTTTAACTAAAATGCTGCTTATTTATTCTATAACTAAAATAAGTGGTTCTTACTTCATCTTTTTGTAGAATAGGATATAATAACATGTGATAGTATAATATCACATAAACAAGATCTAATTTCTTTTATGTTATTTGATATTATGTTCAGTGGATGTTGAGTTTAAGTATTTTTAATATTTTAATGCATTTATAATGATATTAAATATTATAATCCTAATTTAAATAATTACTTTAAGATTTTAAAAAATGTTAATGCATATTTTGATATAATTTTTTTAATTTTTAATGTTATTTTTTCTATCATTACACCAAATTTTTATCACTTATTTCAATAAAATAAGAGATAAATAAATACATTAACCAAACTTAGATTTGTTTAGAAAATAAAAAAATTAGTAAAAGTTAATGTAACTATGGATAATTTAAGAAAGATTTTTCAGTCCGTAAACATATAATGAAGGTTTAAATTGTTAAAAATTATGAAAATAAATAGTAGGAGTTTTACATAAACTATGGATAATTAATAAGAGTTTAAATTATTGAAAACTATTTAAAATTTAACAAAGATTATAAAAATACCATTAATAAATACTAATGGTTTAAGTAATATTTACTCAAATTTACTTAAAAGTGTTGATGATTTAAATAATCATGGATAAATAATATGGTAAGAGTTTAAATTTTTAATAAAATAAAAAATAATTTTGATTAAAAATAATTCTTTTTAATAATATTTAAAAATATGTTATCAATAATTATATATAAACTTTATATGAATATGTTATTATTTATTTTTATTTTAAATTCATCTAAAATATATTAAATATTACATGAATAATTGAATATATATATCATTTATGCTTAAAAAAATGCTACATAAGAATTTGTTTCAACAAATAATTTGTTAAACCATAAATATTAATTATTTAATTTAAATAATATATTTAAAAAATAAAAATAAATTAAATTAAAAATAATTAAATTATATATTTTTAAAATTTTTAAAATATTAAAATTCTCCCTCCAAATACAATATTAAAATTTCATATGAAAGTCTTTCTATATTCTGCAATTGTGAATGCACTTAATGGTTGGGATTGGAGTTCAAATTTAGTGATCAAATTCACTTTACAAGATTTCAAATTTAACGTAATTAAATCTTTTCCCCTTCATCCTGAAGAGAAAACTTACACCAACACGCTGAATTAATTACTCCCAAGCAGATTGCAGGAATATTTATAATAGTATGTAAGCAAATAAGTTCCCCTTGGGCCAAGGAAACGACAAAAGTAACACATTCAACCTCTGACATGTCAATTATTTCGTTCCTGTGATAGAGATGTGAAAGGGACTTTTATTTCTTCATACGAAACATAGATCGTCTCAAATTAAATACCACAATATGCTTTGATTCGACTTGTACATTTAACGGCTTCTTCTGTGAAACGGAAGCCAACATATGCATAATGGTCAAATGGCTTATACTGTACAGGATGTTCTCCATCCACCATATCCTCTGATGTTTGCACCAGATTGGTACTGTAAGAAAGTAATCCCAAAGAGTACCTAATTACCTTTGATTTCAAGATGACACGATGCTCACAAGCGCGTATTCTTTCACTACTCCATACCTAAGTCATATCAATGTTAGCAAAATACAAAAGGATTAATAATTCTGGTCATCCCTCTGATTTTAGGATCGGCTGGAAATATTTGTCGGTTTCTATATTTCAATTTTTAAATTAAAATTTAAAAATAAAATCTCTTATACTAAGAAGGTACTGAGTTAGTATTTAACATATTTTTAAATATTGTAATTTAATTTTAAAAATTTAATTATTAATTTTAATTTAAAAATTATTAATTTTCATCTTAAAAATACAAACAATCATTATTCTATCCAACTACTAATATTATCATAACAATCATAATAATAATAATTTATTTTTTAATATTTATTTTAAATTTTAATTATTTTAAAGGGTTTAATTTTTTATTAATTTTTTTAATTAAAATTTTTATTTATCTGTATTTTTATGTATTTATAATAAAAAATAAAATAGAATGAATAGATTGACTTTTATAATATTTTAAATTAAAAAATTAAAAGTAAATTAAATTTTCAAAAATTTTAAAATTAAAAATTATCATAAATGAAAATTTAGGTTTTAATCTTCAATTAATACTATTAATTTTTAAATACTTTCAATTTATCTAGTGGTGAAGAGGTGAATATTAAAATAGTTCCGAGTTCGATTTTCATGTAAAAAAAGTGTTTTTAATTTTTTTTAAGTTTTTATTTTTTATTTTCTCTATTTTATTTTTTGTTTATTATTATTTAAAAGGATAGAAACTAAAAATTAAACTGCAGACAAAAGAAGAGAATTGAAAACAGTTGGTAAGGTTTTTAAAAAAAATTAAAATTAGAAACTAAAAGCAATAAATAAAGATTAAAAATAAAAAAATATGAGAAAAAATCAGAAAAAAAAAATATTTAAATGAATAGAAAAATTCCAAGCCTAAAAAAGGAAAACGCTCAACAGTAAACTTTTACAAAATACTTTACTATTAGGTTAGTGAATAGTGAATAGAAGCTTAATTACCATAAATGCGTCACCGGCCATGACGCAAAACAAAGGTGAGGCATCAACTTGAAACCATTCTCCATGTTTCAATTTAATTTCCAAGCCATCTACTTTCTGATGCAATATGGTTATGAAGGTTGAATCCGTATGAGAGTTCACTCCTACTTTGCTCTCATCCATCTCAGGTATCCTGTATTTGTAGCTCCGAAAAGCGTAATTGGTTGATTCAAGGAACCACTCGCATTTCTTCTTCTGCAGGCCATAGCTATCAAACACCATTTTCTTCACAGTTTGGTCCAGTTCTTTCAACAGCTTTGCATACGCATTGACACTTTCACTATTTAATTTAGAGAAATTTTTTTAAAAAATTTGATTAATTTAATGATAATTAATATAAATAAAATAATATTTGTTTTTTAATTGGTTTGTTTCTATTAAAAATATATCCGATTTTAGTTCTTACATATAAATCAAAAATAATTTGGTTTTAGTTACGTGCACCAAAAACTAAAATCATGTATTTTTTATAATTTTTAGAAATTAAAAATGAATAATTTTTTTTATAGAAAGTAAGATAAAATTCGTGATATTTTCAGAAATTAATAATTTATTGAAATCAAATAAAAGAATTTGCAACGATAAATACCAGAAACGGTCATTTCCTGCTGGCCACATTATGCGTGTGAATTTTTGGCAATCATCAATATTGGATGGATTGTCAACCGCAAAAGATTCGAATAAAGGGGATGAAGGTACTTGTCCCGTGTAGCCATGGTTTGGTTTGTCACTTGTTTTTCTCCGTTTTGTTTCCAATGGAAAATTAAAGAGTTCTTCCATTGCAAAGAAAACAGAATCGAGAAGCTGTGGACTAACCTTATCAAACCGTGCAAGGAAACAACCATATTCCTCAAATCCCCTTCGCACTATTTGACACGCTGCAAGCCATGTATCGGTGCCAGGCTTCATGTTTTCATTACAGAAGTCAACAACAGGAAGTGGACACTCACACACAGTTTGGGACGCCATCGTTTAGTCTAACAGATGCTTTTCAACTTTCTGTTATATGTTCAGAAGTTACCTAACGATGGCATATATGTAGTGCCAAAAAGGATCAATTTATATCGAGGAAATTTTGAATATCTTATCATTGATTTTAATTATTATTAGCTTTATAGTTAAATCTAATATCTTTATTATATATGTTAAGATTATAAAATTAAGAATAGATATTTGAAATTATTTATTAATCATGTCTAAAAATTGTAACCAAAATATTTCTGTCCAATATGTTTCCTATATACATCACCCCAGTCATTGATCCCATTTGGTAAAGTTTTGCTATGTTTTGCTTGTAGGATAAATGTTAGCGACACATTACGAAAGGGAAGACGAATTAGTCCTATCCTATACATATATAAATAGCTAAGATTAACTTTTTGCATGTTTTTACTTATTAAGATAAAATTTTCCCATTTTTCATGTTATCATATATAAATAAACAAACGAAAATGGATTTGTACGTCAATATGAAGAGAGAGAAAATTTACTTATTCTGGAACAGTGCTAGTCTGAGATTGCGCACGTAGATAAAGAAAATCTTTAGTTGATAAAGAAGAGTTAACTACTATTTTAATTCTTCAAAATTTTAAGATCGGCTATATTAATTTAAAATTATAAATTATTTATTTGTTTTAAATAATAAAAGTAATTTATTTTTAATTTTGTCAGAAAATTTAAAATGAATGTAATAGATTAGTTTATTTGGTAAGGAGATGAATATTAAAATAATCACCAGTGAAAACTGAGCTTTTCATCTTGGTTGTTATGAATTTTTTATATCGGTTATTTGAGCGGTGTTGAAGCAGATGTAGAAAATAAAATTTTTACATCTATTTCACTAGTTAACCGATGTAGAAAGTGAACTTTTATCTCGCTTAAGTTGTAGATGTAAGCTCCTTTGTAAAAGTTCATACTTTCTATAGCAGTTCTGCCCACAACCGCTGTAAAAAGTATACTTTCTACATCGGTTCTACCTACCACCAATGTAGAAAATCACTTTTACATCGGTTACTTAACCGATGTAGAAAGTCCAGTTTTTTTTTAATATTTATTTTGTTTAGGTATACTACTATATTATTATTCGTAATACCTACATATACAAACAAAATGACCAGAGACACAATACAAAAATCACATAATTTATATATTTAAACTAAATACATCGTTATTTATTATAAAATTTGAATTTATAAATGAAATAACTTAAAATTACATCAAATATGTTGTAATTTTAAAAGTTTTAAAATAAGGATTTAAGAAGAAATTGTTAACCACTGAATAAAAAACTTTAGTTCCAAATTGTCCAACTTGGACAACTTAAGATTGAATACAATGAATTGTTTACTTATTTAATAATATACTCATTGTATTTAACATTGAACGAGAAACTAAGGGTATGCTCATATTTGAACTCAAGAAAAGAAACCAACTTAACTTAGAAAGATCAACATGCAATTTAGACATATAATTATGGTAATTATCATTTTAGTAATTAACAATAAGTCGTGATCAACTGCAAGTAACCTATCTCATATCTATTATGACCTTACAAAACTTAGTTATGGATTCTTTATGAATTAAAAATATTCTCTTAACAATTTATCTACAGAGGTTGAACTTATGTTATATTCTTAAGTCATGGCGATTGTCCAATGTTTCAAAACCAGGCTCATGTACTCAAGTATTATCTATATTTAAAATGAAATCAATACTATAACATACATATCACCTAACTAAACAAAGGTGTAGAGGCTTCTTTGTTCAAGTTAACACAAGCAAACTTTCACATAAATACCTCACAATCAACACAACAATGGTAGAGCGGTGGCAGAGCGGTGGTTAGGTGGTGTCCGAGCAGAGGCATAGTGGTAGTTAAGTGAAGGCACGTCGGTAGAAAAATAAAAAGCTTGCAAATTATAGAAAACAACCAAAATGAATGTAAATTTCAACTATAATAACAAAAGGAGATAGATAAATAACGACAAAGACGACGGAGACTTTTTATACCTTAGGGTGCGCGACGACGACTCTGAGCGGAAGCAATGTTCACAACGGCAACGGCGACCACGAACGTAATGACGGAATGCAACAAAGAGTAACAGCGACGGCGGCAATGGTTAAGACGTAAACGAAAACAGAGAGAAAAGACCAAGACGAGAAATTAAGGATTTAGAAAATGAGGTTGAAAACGACCAGGGTCGAAAAAAAAGGAAAGGGGAAGACTTTCTATATCGGTTGTTTCTCAAAACCGATGTAGAAACTACTTACTACATCAGTTAAACGATTAACCGATGTAGAATCTTTTCTATTTTATTTACAAAAATGTCATCGCCAACTTTTTACATCGGTTTCCTAAGAAATGATGTAAAAAATTGTTTAAAAAAATTGACTTTCTACATCGGTTCTCAAAACAACCGCTGTAGAAAGTACTTTCTACATCGGTTGTAGAATAACTGCTGTAGAAAGTACTTTTTACATCGGTTGCTTTGAGAACCGATGTAGAAAGTTTACATTTATTTACAAAAATGTCACCGCATTTTTATTTTTACGGTTCATGACCAACCGATGTAAACTTCTGTTATAAAATGCTATTTTTCCACTAGTGAATTTTACATAAAAATTTTAAGTTCAAGTCTAATTGTTTTCTACATTGTAAAAAAAAATAATATAAACAAGAGAAATAACAATTTTTTATTTTTTAATATAGGTCTAATAAATTTTTTAGATTTAAAGTGAAGCTTAAAATCAAACCTTCCTCCTAAAATAATAAAAATAATTTAGAAAAATTTATTTTAAATTTATTTAAAATTGAGCTTTTAAATTTTTAATGGTGTAAAATTGTTTATTATTCAACTATAACATTATTCATTTATGATTAATATTTATAAAAAAATAATTGTTATATTAAAACGGGTACTTATTTTATATAAATGAAGTCTCGTATATTTGTTTACTTTTAATATTATTTTTTGGTTTAATTAAAATTTACTACAATTAAACATAATTTTCTTTAGAATTCTAAAATGAATATATTTTTTTCCTACGAATGGATCGAACTTGATAATGGTGTCGGAATAATAATAATTTATAATTTAATTTTTGCTAAAAATAAAAATTACAATATGTGTATTTGTTATCACATTCATGAATATTAGTCTTTGAGAATTGAAAAATAATCGAAGAAAAGGAGAGAATAAACTGGTTTATAATGAGTTATGTTTGAGATTAATTCCTTAGTGGTGTTAGAGAGATACATATAATCTGTTTAATGAAAGATAGTTTTTTAATTCATTACAGGTACATGAGCCTGTTTATAGCTACCAAATTAGAGTACGTAGTCTACTTCATCCTAGGTTATTTATAGTAAAGATCTAATACTTTATTCATCAACATGTATATAATTAAATAATTTTATAATTAATTTTAATAATTCAAATAAAGGATATATATTATAACATATATATTTTAAATAATTGATTAATTTTAATATATATATATATATATATATATATATATATTAAATTTATTATTAATTATTAATAATATAATATTCTTTCACTTGTATTATTAATCAATTGTTAAAGATAGATAAATATTTAAGATAATGCCAATTATGTAAAGTACATGTGAAAAAAACTCAAAAAATTTATCAATTATTATTTTAAGATAAGTTTTTGATAAAAGTATAAATTATATAATAAAATTTATATTTATGTATAAAATGATGAAATTTAAAAGCATAAAAATATTAAGAGAAAATAATAATTTTAACAATTAATTAAATTATCTTAAATGTTATAGAAAATATAATAATAAAAAAATCTCATCAATTAATGATATCTTATAAAATAGAATTAATTAAAATTTCAATTTCTACTAAATTAACACATCAAAAAATTTAATTATATCAATTTGAATTACAAGATTTTAAAAAAATTATATTAAAATTTTTTATGATGAATCAATTAATATTAATAACACATTAAATTTAAGTTTGAATCTTTTTTAAAAATTCATATTAAACAATACAATATTTTAAATGTTTAAAATTTATTATTTTTATAAAAAATTTCAAAATACTATAAGTTTTCACATGAAAACTAAAAATACAATTCATATATGAGGCTAAATTTTTATCGTATTCCAATAACAAATATTAAATGCAATTATAAAATACTCAATCAATCAATTGTTTACAATGATATATATTTTAATAATTTAAAATTTAACAAGCTACTATATTAATTTAAATAGGATAAAAATTTAAAATTTAATATGATAATGTAAACATTTATTTTAGATAGAAAATATATTGAATTAATAAAATTATAAATTAGTAAATACTTATAATTATTATTCAAATAATAAATTTTGCAAGAACATAACAATGTAAAAAATATACTCCATAGAAATATTAATTTTAAATGTGTAAAACACTTATAAATAAACGATCTTATAAAAATAAACGATCTTATAAAAATATAGAATGTTAATTAAAGAGAAGTATACGAGGATTACATGTTAAAAATATGAAATATAAATAAAATGAATTTTTTATTTACTTAATGTATCTTACTGAGATTTAACAATAAATCACATAAGAACATATAATAATAAAGTATGCATAAGAATACATCTTAGAATAATTAAATAAGAATAGATATCTAAAGCATGATCAAGTTAAGTTAATAAAAGAATTGGATATTGATAAATCGTTATTCTATTAATTTATCTATAAAAAATTAGATATAATTGTTATGTATATGTAATAAATAATTATTTGATTGTAATTTTATCTAGTTATCCTTATTTTTGTAAGAATGGTTACTCAAGTAGAGAATCAGAAACTATATAGATATTGAACCAAAAAGAAGGGGAAAAGAGCATAAATATGAAGGAGTAGTAGAAGAACAAGAATGACGCTTGGATAAAACTAGATTTTCTTTATTTTTATAAGAATGGTCACCCAAGTAGAGAATTATAAACTATATGGATATTGGTCTAAAATAAGGTAAAAAGAACATAAATATGGAAGAGTAACAAAGGACAAAATTGCCCTTTGAGAAAGCTAGCACAACTGTGCTAGCTGGAGCATGCCTTCACAGCGAACTAAGATTTTCGACATGGTCATGCATACCTGAGCATGACCATGTTGGATGACAAGCACAATCGCTTAGATTTAAGCACGATCATGCTAATCTTGGAAGGCTCCATAAATGATCCAAGTCAACTCTAATGATGCGGGAAAGGATCCTAGTTAGCCTCGATAATGCTAAAGGAGATATAGAGCAGCCATGATAATTGAGGAGGTAACTTAGGTCATCCCAGTTTGTAATGGAGGCAGCTTAATCCATGCCTATAAAAAGAAGATTATGCCTTAGAAGAAAAACATATCTTAACACCCTTAATATTTTGAAGAGCCCTCCAATCCACCTTTTTCCTTCCATCTCTCATCTCCACTTCCTCATTTCCCATTTATTCTTCCGATATCCTAACATAGGATATTGGCAAAAGGATTTCCTACACTGTGCAAGTTATAGATTATCTTTTCAGCCTTGCTAGCATTATGATTTTATATTTCTTATCTTCAAATTAGGATTATGGATAATTTTGGAATAATTTATCATTTGTTAACATTTTCTATGCGTAGCTAAGTCCTAAATCATGATGCTTTAGTGAATCTTTTGATGTAACTATTTGAATCCTATTTTTTCTTTATAAATAAATTTATGTTTTCATTATGAATAATTTTATGGTATTCTTTTCCAATTGTGTTGCTTTTTTATGCTTAATCCATTAATCAAAATTGGCCACTTCTTTTTTATCTATAAGTTGGTTGGAGGGTAGGAGATCATACCATCCTCCAATTGGTGGAACTATAAGGTAACTGTGTCTATAGATTTTGGAGGATCAATCAAAATTCTAGGCTTCTAACCAGTTAATTACTTAATTGTACCTAAGCCTCCTATGTTTTATGCCTTTCTTAGTTATCTACCTTTCATGATAGGGGCTAGGACTTAGAGAAAAGATTATTACTATTGCATGATCATTAGGTAGTAATAATACTAGATGGAAGGTTATCAATTGATATATAAATCATTTATAACGAGATTTTAGGATAAAAATAGGTAAAGTCATTAGGGAATCCAAATTCTTATGTTTACCCTTAACTTCATATTCGTGTTATTCACTTTTTATTTTCTTTAAACTTGATTTTATAATTTAATTACTCTACATTAAAATTGAAATTGAAATTTAACTTATGTCATAGATTGTTGGTATAGTCGTTGTGGGATCGATAATGAGGATCTCAAATACTCCCTTTCTACACCGACAGGTATACTTGCCCATTGGTAAAACTTGATATATAATTTCACACTTATGTCTTTCATGCATCATAGTTTTAGCGTTGTTACCGAGGGGCTATTCCCCAACAATCTTTGAAGTTTAGATTTTGATTGCTTGAGACTTGTATATAAATATTTTTGAAAAGAAATAAAAAACATTAAAAAAATAAAAATATGTGATATCCTTGTATACTTATTTTCTTTGTGTATGCTAATTCACTCTTAAGCCTCTAATTTACAATTCAATTGGGAGATAGAAAGAATAAATTGGAGTTTGAGACGAGAAACAAAAGAAAGGAAGATGGTGGTACAAGGATGTAGGACTTTGTTGGATTATAAGGCCTCTATTAATGAGAGCCTAAGGAATAGTATATCTACCCTGACATTGGAAGGTGTTCCACACTTTAAATTGAAGTCTGTCCTTATCAATATGATTTAGAAGACACTTCAATTTTGAGGGACGAACTCAAAGGATCTCCATCTCCACATTAAGAAGTTTCTGAGGCTAACAAACACCATTAAGATGAATGACATCACACAAGATATAATAAATTACGATTGTTCTCCTTTTCCATATTAAAGAAGGTGAATGATTGACTAGACTCTTTTCCGAAGGCATCCGTTACTATCTGGGACCAATGATAGCATCTTATTTTGATGAATATTTTTCACTGTTTGTGCAGTTTCAGATCATAGTGGAGATCACCAAATTTACCTAATTTGAGAATAAGTCCATGTATGAGGCTTAGGACTGTTTCCAAAACCTTTCTTCGAGGATCCCACATCATGGATACCAATTGACCCATCTTGTTAAAATATTTTACAACATCCTTTTTTCTATGCTAATAGAGTTGTTAATGACACTCCTTCAAGCGGGGGAATTCTACATAGTCCCCCAAAGGACAGATAGAAAATCATACGAAACTTAACTGCCAATAGAAACTAATGACAATTTGTGAATAGACGCATGTAGAAGAAGGACTCTGAACTAATAGGAATGTACTAGGTGGATCATACTGTCATAGGGCTCTAAAAAGATCACATATGTAGCCTTATCAACTAAATATACCTTTTCCTCAAAGATTAAAGGGAATGGAGATGATCCGTAATTTGTCAAATTTCTAATATCTTAAAGGAATTAAGGATCAATCTCATCTTCGTGGAGGTCATTTCCAAATTCCCAAGTGTACAAAATTCTTGAAGGAGATTTTGGAAAATAAAAAGAATCTTGAGGAATATGTGACCATCAAGTTTAACTAGGAGTGCTCTACCATCCTTTTACGGAAACTACCACCAAAGATTGAAGGATTTAGAGCGTTTCGTAATGTTTGATAAATGGTTTGCAAGTGTAATTTATTGATGTTCAAAATTTTTATTTTGTAACGATGGGAGGAAACATTATCGTTATGTTATTTTATTTTATAGCCGTTAGAGATTTATTACTGCTTTATTCCTATGACCGTTGAGAAATTATTTGGGCATTATTGCACCTTTATTTCTCATTGTTATAATTTTATGTTGACTGTTATGAATTTAATTTTTAACTGTTGTGATATTAATACTTGACCGTTGGCTGGATCACAATTTCCTATAAATATCATCTGGTCCTTGCAATTGACATACATAATAGAAATTTTCAACCTCTATGGGCATTGTTGTACCGTCTCTAGCACGTGTAGGTTCTGAGTGCACGGTTCCTTATATGCCACTGTGTTAACCTTGAGGAGTAAAGTTAGAATCAGAATGCACCAAAGGTCTGCCATATCTTTGCTTTCAAGGTAATGGTCCTTCCACAATGCAACATGCTCCTCTTTTCTAACAATTTGAAAGAAAAAAAATAAAATGGTACACCTTTCTTGGCAAATGTCTCCTTCTATACTTATAATCCTAGTAGGGGAGCATTGAAATACTTTCCATAATCTTTTGAAATACTTGAAAGGTATTAGGATTATAGTTTGAATTTTTATAAATTTCCTTTAGTGTTAGAAGGATTTTGAGATTATAACTGAATTTCAAACAATGATGAGGTAAGCTCTACTAGTGGATATGTTTTCACTTTAGATGAAGATGTTGTGTGTAAAATTGACCTATATAACACATTTTATTGTGGAATGAGTTTATTTCTCTTAAGAAAACAGGCCAAGAAACAAAATGATTAAGAAGTCTGTTAGTAGATGTACATCTATGGGAAATATTTGGACCATCAATTTACTGTGATTCACAATTAGCAATTCAAGTTGCTGACAATTATGCATACTACAACGGAAAGAAAAGGCACATATATGTTAGATATGATGTTGCTAGGTGATTGATTAAAATTATATAATCTTTTTGGAATGTGTGAAAAATAAAAAGTATGTAAATAGTGGAAAAGAAAAATGAAAAATATATAAAAGGTGAAAGAAAAAAAAACTTGCTAATCTTTTACTAAGGTGAAAATAGTTAGTCCTGGTTTATCAAGGGGATGAACCTTAGTCCTTGAACATGAAGAAATTATAATGGATACCCAATTGTAGGTCAAACTAAGCCATGCGATTACTCTTATTCATTGCACGTTCATCCTTCTATGACATAAGGTAATGCTCCTTTAAGAAAGATACATAGTCTTTTATGGTGGTGGTTTTAAGATGCACTTGATGTATCTATAAGACCTTTAAAATAAAGACACAACCCTTAATGGTGGTGCTTTTGAGATGCACTTGATGTATCAATAAGATGTTTGACAAAGATGCATAACCCTTAGTGGTGGTGCTTTTGTGAAGCACTTGATGTATTTATAAAATAGTGCTTTTTAAGGATGCACTTGAGGCAACGCTTCTTTTAAAAGAGATATATAACCTTTTGTGGTAGTGTTGTTGAGATGCACTTAATTTATCTCTAAGAGTACTTTTGAGACGTATTTAATAAACTTTAAAATAAACTAAATTATGAAGTAAAATTTTGTTCACAACTTTAATGTGTGAAAATAATTTTTGAGAAGGAAATTAATGTTTGAGAGATGCATTTAATGATGATACTTACATGAATAAATATGTGAGTGAGAAGATAAAAGCTTCTCTCTCTACGAAAGATTAGGAAATATTTCTAAAACACTCACATGAATCCCAAGGTAATATGAGAATGATTTTAAAATTATCATGGAGTCTCTACATTTTAAAGTTTTAGTATGTGTAGTGGAGGTTCCATCCTAGTTCAAAAGGTTCAAGAGAAATTAGCTTTTTGAACAAAAGTTTTCCTCACTTCACTATGTGTTAATTCAATCCTTTGGACATTAATACTTAGGCACAAAATTAACTTCCTATGCCAAGAAATTAGTCGTTTGTTAAGCCATTGATAGGGGTTGGTTAGATAAATAGTCTGCAAGTGCAATTTATTCATGTTTATAAATTTTATTTTGCAACAATAGGAGACAACGGTATCATTACGTTATCTTATTTTATTTCCATTGAAGATTTATTGGGGCTTTATTCCTATGACCATTGAAAAATTATTTTGGTATTATTGCACCTTTATGTCTCATCATTATGATTTAATTTAACTACTGTGAATTTAATTTCTGATTGTTGTGATAGTAATACTTGATTGTTGGATGGATGGGAATTTCCTATAAATACCACTGGGCCTTTGCAATTGAGATACATAACAAAATTTTTCATCCTCTAAAACTTTCCTTCTTGGCATTGTTGTATGAGACTCCAGCACGTTTAGGTTCTGAGTGCATGGTTCCTTACGTGTTATTATGTTAACCTTTGAGAGCAAAGTTGGAATTAAGTTGCACCAGAGGTCTGCCAGATCTTTACTTTCAAGGTCTTTCCACAATGCAATGTACTCCTCCTTTCTAACACATTGTACCTTGTACTATTAGCGAATTTTATTTTATAAATCTTTGTCTGACTTAGTCGCTAGTGTTAATCTAATGCCTTTAATTGGTTTTAAAATGTTGGGTATGAATAAACCCAAGCCTACCATTGTCTCTTTGTAGCTTATAGATAGATCTATCACATATCCAAGGGAAATAATGGAGGACATTTTGGTAAAAATGGATAAGTTCATATTTTCTACTAACTTTATCACGCTTGACACGAAGGAAGACAAAATAATTCCACCCTGTGAAGACCCTTCTTGACCACTGGGAAAGCCATGATCGATGTGCCGCAAGCAAAGCTCACTCTAAGGATTGATGATGAAGAAGTCGTGTTAAGAGTTGTGAACTTGTTACAACATCCAAATAATTTTTCCCTTTGTAATTTTTGGTAATTTCATAGAACCTCTCTCTCTAAAGTTACCTTTTATGCAAGAACAACCTAAAATAAAGGATTATTAGGACCCAAGGCTTAGTAAGGAAAAGAAAAAGAAAGGGAACCCCAACATATTTTAAAGCATAAGTTCCGGATAGGTAAGAGATTGTCAATTTATAACTTATGATCTTGATTATTTTCGAGAATTAGCCGATATACAGTAAGTGAGCTACTCCCCTATGCTAAGATGGAACTCACAAAAGAAAATAGGGAGATGCTTAAGAAGAAAGGAAAAAGGACCAAGCACTACAAGGAAGGTGCGTTTGATGAGCTTACCATTACAGCAGCAGGAGAACCATAGGTAAGCTGCCCATGGCTTTGCTTAGCCACTAGGTGTAGGTATGTCATGCTCATGATATAAAACAAGCGCTTACAAGAGAAAACCTAGCTTTTGATATGTGTATAAATTATTTTTTTAGGCAAATAAAATAAAGTTGATCTCAAAAAAAGAGGGGGAAACGAGAGACTTCCATATAAAGATTCTTATTTAAAAAACAACTTTGAAATTTTTAATATTGTTTCCAAATCTTTTTTTGTAGGTCTTTTGAGTTTTTTTTGCCATCCTTGAGGAAAGATGATCATAGGTTGGTGCTTGTGAAAGTTAAGCTTTATGACCCAACTTTGAACCTTTGAAGCATTTGTTGTTTTAAATATTTCTATTGCATTTGCTTTTTTTAATTGAATGTTTACACTATATCATTCACTTGATGATGTAACTAATATGCATAAATCCTTATCACATAATAAGGCATATAGGATTCATACCTATCATGCATATTCACCTTTTGAGGTTCCTAGTTTGTATAATTCCTTGTCCTATGTTAATACACTCGAGATACTTAATTTAGTTATGAATAAAGATGTTTATAATCTTGTTATGCCTAGTATGCCACTATTTTATTTTTCACATGACTATATGATCTTCATGCTTTGCATTTTTCACCTATTGACATCTTGTGTATGTTTTACATCTCCTCACATGTTGGAATATTTAAGGTATCTAATATTATGTGATAATGTCTCTACATATCACATAATTAATTTTCCTTGCTAACTCATCCATATTTGCACATTAATATGCCTAAGTATAATATGCATAACATGATAAAAATTTGTACTGTTGTTATATCATATTGACAATTTCTTGCATACAAAGCATAAGAGAATATAATTTGATTACAAGCCTGTGGCTTGCTGATACCTTAGGTTATAGGGTTGATCTTGCATTAATGGTAAACATAGTAAGTGAACCTTAGAGTTTTACAAGCGTGTAGCTTTAGTTGGCACAACTGTTTACCTTCATGCTAGCATGGTTATGCTTATGTCCATACAGTTGTGTATGCTTTGTTGAGGCCATCTTCCTCTTTTTTTCCACCTTATCTTTTCATGCCCTTTTTTGCTCTCTTTTTGGCCTTAAACATGCCTATTCTTAGATTATTTGTTTGTGGGACCATTTTTGTGAAAATAAGGGAAGTCAAGCTAAATCACAAATGAATAATACTAAAGAAAAAATGGAATATTATTTTTCCAACCCTTTTGATCATAAAGTGTTCGTGGCAAGGGAAGAAACCTTTTTAGAAAGGAAATTTCTAGCAAAAGATGGCCATCGTGGAGAAAATAAGACTTAATAAAGTTCAAGAAACCAATGAAACAATGGTTCATCAAGAACACAAGATAGAAATTGAATGACCTTTCTTGGATGTTTTAAGTTAACATGAAAATTGGAATCTCCAACAACGATTCAAGAACTAGTTGATCAGAGAGAAGTTAATGAATCTGTCTTAGAACTAAACCACAAAACCAAATCCAATCGAGAATTGGCACCATCTTTAGTCTTTCCTTGTATATTGAGAAGTGTTCCAATGATGCTATCACACATATTTTTTTCCACATGCATCACATCAATACAATGTCTAACATCAAGTTTGCATCAGTATGGAAGATAAAAACCTATTGATCTTTTCTTCCATATCCTTGTCTTGGTGACCTTTTTTTGAGTCTTTCCAAAAATAATTTTGATATTTTTAACCCGATCATAGACTTGCTATCCAGTTAAGGATTTTGAAGCAACATCATTTTCTGGCAACCCATTAAAAGCTTTCCTTAATTTACGATAAGGGCGATTAGTCCTGAGAAATTTTCGATGACCAAGATAAAATGATTTCCTTCCATGATGCAGTTGATGGTAACTTGTGCCTTCTTCACATATAGGACATGCTTTGTGCCCCTTAACGCTGTATCCGCATAAATTTCCATATGCTAGAAAGTCATTAATAGTGCAAAAAAGCATTGCCCGCATCTTGAAATTTTCATTACCATATGCATCAAACACCTCCACACCTTCTTCCCATAAATTTTTCAAGTCTTCAATTAAGGGAGCAAGATAAACGTCTATGTCATTTCTAAGTTGTTGTGGACCTGAAATCATCGTAGACAACATGATGTATTTACGTTTCATGCACAAATCCGGAGAAAGGTTGTAAATTATCAAAAGTACAGGCCATGAACTATGCTTACTACTTAAATTGCCGTACGGATTCATTTCATTTGTTGCAAGTCCAAGCCTTAGATTTCCATCAATCAGTCTTTCATATACATGCCATCTAAGGTTCTTTGCTTCATCTATATTACAAAATAATCGTTTGAACCTTGGAATTATTGGAAGATACCACAACACTTTGGCTGGAGGCCGCTTTGTGCTCTCATTGCAACTAGAATCACCATCCTTCAGTTTATAACGTGAAACTTAACATACAGGGCATTCTTGTAATCCTTCAAACTTATTTCTGTATAGTATGCAATCATTGGGGCAGGCATATGTTTTCTTATACTGGATACTCATCGGACACAACACCTTCTTTGCCTCATAATTACGCTTTGGTAATGTGTTACCTTCTGGAAGCATCTCTACCAATAGTTCAAGTAATTCGGTGAAACTTTTATCACTCCATCCATTCCTTGCCTTCAGAGTGAATAATCTTAATACTGCTGACAGTTGTGTAAACGTAGTGCATCCCAAGATACAAAGGTTTCTCCAAATTAGTAGACAAGTTACCATACATATTTTCCCGCTCAAACGACGCATGCCCTATATCACGAATCATATCCTCTACCCAATCTTCCATATCTATATCAACCTCCACCATCTGTGACACACTTGGCATGCCTAATAACTCACCATGGCATGTCTATTTTGTATAACTTTTGCAAAATCCATCACAAAGAACATGCTCTCTAATTTGATCAACACCCAAACGTCTCTCATTTAGACAATTAACACACGGATAGTAAAACTGTCCATTACTCTGAGGTAGACTTGTTTGCGCAAAATTCAAAAAATCTTCGACCCTATTCTCGTAATCATCACTCATCCGTTTAGCATTTATCCAACTATGATCCATACTACAAGAATCATCGACACATGATTTAGGATTAACTTTGTCACTCATAATTGTTAATTTATTGTCCTCACTATTGGTAAGATCCTATCCCATTCGATAAAAAAGTTTTTTTATTCATCGATTAACACACTTCTAAAATCTTGAATATCATACTTGGTGAAATGTCGGCAACATTTCGCATTAGTCTCCAAGTACATAACTTCATTGTGGTTTCATTTACCATAATCAACCATGTACCCAGAGACAATGCAAAATGAACTAAACCAAAATTTCATCAAGTACAATTTACAAGATTTATGAAGAAATTGTTAACCACTGAATAAAAACCTTTAGTCCCAAACTGTCCAACTTGGACAATTCAAGATTGAATATAATGAGTGATTTACTTATTTAGTAATATACTCATTATATTCAACCTTGAATGGGAAACTAAGGGTATGCTCATATTTGAACTCAAGAAAACAAACCAACATATTTAAACTCAAAATCAATACTATAACATACATATCACCTAAGCAAACTTTTACATCTGCAATGACAAAGTAGAGGTGCATAGAAGATACCTCACAGTCAACACAACAATGGTTGAGCGATGGCCAAGCGGTGTCCAAACGGAGGCACAATGGTAGTCGAACGACGGCACAACATGGTAGCCAAATAAGAAGCTTGAAAATTATAGAATACAACCAAAATAATGTAGATTTCAACCATAATAATAGAATGAGATGTATAAATAACGACAAAGACGACTTCGAACCTTAGGGTGTGCGACAACGACTTCGAACGAAGGAAATGGTTGTAACAGCGACAACGACCACGAACGTAAGTACGGAGTGCAACGACGAACAATAAGGACGTTGGAAATGACTAAGACTTAAACGAAAATAGAGAGAACTAGCCGAAACAAGAAACTGGAGTTTTGGAGAATGAGGTTAAACACGAACAGCATCGAAAAATAAACGACATGGGAAGACATTTTACATCGGTTGTTTCTCATAACCGATGTAGAAAGTATTTTCTACAGCGGTTGTTTCCACAACCAATGTAGAAAGTTGAAAAAAATCCATTTTCTACATCAGTTACAGTACAATCGATGTAGAGAGTTTGAAAAAAAACTCACTTTCTACGTCGGTTGAGAAAAGAACCGATGTAGAATACTTTCTACATCGGTTGTTCTGTGACTGATGTAGAAAGTACTTTCTACATCAGTTCTTTTCTTAACCGATGTAAAAAGTTTGCATTTATTTACAAAAATACCATCGTGTTTTTATTTATTTTAGTTTCTGAACAATCGATGTAAAATCCTGTTATAAAAACTCATTTTTGTACTAGTGCATATAGAAAAAAATATTTAATAGATAAAAAATTAGCTAAGAAGAAAATTATTGTAATAAATAATATTAGATCACATTTAATGGTGGATGACTCATTAACTAAAAGATTGAGATCCATTAACTTTAAATGCCATTATGAATATGAGCATTTTAGAGTCTTTTCATTCTTTACTTTTGTGGGAGAGATATAAAGTTGTAATCGTTATTTTCTAAAATAATAAAATCTATATTGTTTTGTTGTTTAAGAGTAGTTAATTACATAATTTATTGTTGTTGCATTATTTACATGATAAAATTTTATGAATATGAATAATAACTACACAAATAATGCTTTGAGTATAAGGTTGAACTCAAAAATATATTATGTCTATTGATATCATAAAATTTCAAGATAAAGTTTATGATAGAGTGAACTATCTCTTTAGTCCTTGAACTTGTTACAAAAGTTCATTTTAGTCCTTGAGAGACGTAAATTAACCCGTTAGTCCCTCACTTTGTTAATCGTGTTTCACGTTAGTCCAAGGAGGCAATTTCCGTTAACGACGTGCTGACGTGTGGCGTTAAATGCCACGCTGGAAGGTCAAATGCTGATGTGTGGTGTTAAATGCCACGTTGGAAGGCCAGGTGTCATAAAACGACGTCGTTTGAAAAAATAAATAATAGACCATGTACACGTCATCGTCGTCGTCGTTGTCATCTTCATCACTCTTTCCTCCTTCCAGGTACTCGAAAATACAATGTGGCAAAGGTAAAAGCGAACCTTGGAAGATTGAAACCCAGTGAGTAAGGTTCGAGATTTGTAAGCAATTCGTTAACTTTGCGAAGGTCAGAGTTCAATCAATGCATAAATCCTTTGTTTTTCCCTTAAGCACTTGCTACCTTTAGTTTTTCTTCTTCTTTATTGTGCTTCCTTCCATTGTAATTTGAATTTATCGTTCCTTTTATTTGTTTTTTTTGTCGTAACTCATTTTTGTTCAACTCACTGATCTCTTCCTCTCTACTTCGAATTTTGAAATTTAAAATTTGAAGCTTAAGAATTTGGTGAAACAATGAGGGTTTAAATTGGTGTAGTGATATAATGTTCGCTTCATTCTATTTAAAACAGCCATGGTGTTTCGAACCCAGGTTTGGTGATTCAAACTTAGGGTTTTGATATGTCATTCAATTCAATTAATTTCAGTTTGATTTGCGGAATTTTGCGCTCAGAATTGGGGAGTTCCATTGCGATTCGATCTTTAGGGTTTTGGTGTTGGGAAGATGATATTAAGTTTTGCATTGCATGTTCTATTCATTGCTGAATTTGGTGTTTTTTGGGCGTAAGGGTAACCCCTGTTTTTGTTCAGAATTGCAAGTGTTTCTCTGGATTACTCTGTCATTAGTCTAATTCATGCATCTGGTTGTTGACATATGCACAAATTGTAGTTAGTTGATTTGTAATAAGCAAATATGGAGGGGAGTTCTGTGTTCTTTGGAAACGGAAATAACTGCAATTTGGCTTAATTTGAGAGTATTGATGGGTGGGTCTTTCTCTGATTAGTTGGATGCTTGCTGTTGCTGTATGAATCTGTCCAATGAGAAACGTAACCCCAACAAGTTTTGGTGTTGGGAAGACGAGATTAAGCTTTGCATTGCATGTTCTATTCATTGTTGAATTTGGTGTTTTCTGGGCCCTGTTTTTGTTCAGACGTGCTTGGTGTTGCTGTATGAATTTATCGAATGAGAAATGCAACCCCAACAGAGCTCAAGAATTGATTTGGATGAATTGAGAGCACTTGGGAGGAAGAAGACTGAGTCAAAAGTCCAAGTGGCATTTCAACGTGACATTTAACGCCACACATCAGCATAGCATTTGACCTTCCAGCGTGACATTTAACGCCACACGTTAGCACGTCGTTAACAGAAATTGCCTCCTTGAACTAACGTGAAACACGATTAACAAAGTCAGGAACTAACGAGTTAATTTACGTCTCTCAGGGACTAAAATGAACTTTTGTAACAAGTTCAAGGACTAAAAAGGTAGTTCACTCGTTTATGATAATCACAAACATGTTACATATGAAATAAGTAATTTCATTAGTTTCTTTTGACACATAAGGGTAAGAAATTGTTGTTGGAAATGAGAAGGTAATTATGCTATTAATAAATATCACATAAGATGTATCATTTCTTACTATACTTCTAGACTTTGATCATTATGATTTTAATGGATAATATTAATGATTATGGATTAATCATGTGTTGATGAAAATAACACATTGATAGCCTAGTCAAATATTAGATGTCAAAATTGACAAAATTATTTTTAAAAAATGTACTCTATGGACTATTTTTGGACCCATATAGCTTTTATATTATCATCAACCTAAGCGTTTGTTTTAATGATGAATATGTGTTTATATATATATATATATATAATTTTTTTCTTTTTCTATTTAATAATATTCTTTATAATTTATTAATATACTCCAATGGAAGAATGTTGAAAATTTTATGATCTTATATTAATAAATAAAATTTTAATCTTATATTTAAAATGTTAATGACATGGTCTATAAGTATAATAAACCTATAATGTAAAATTATAAATAAAATATTATATCTTTATAAAAAGTTGCATCTTTTTATGAAAGTTATATCTTTGGTGAAAAGTGTAGACATGTAGATGTGTAGGCATAATGTTAAACCTATAATTTCAAATTAAAAATGAAATGTTACATCTTTATGAAAAATTGTATCCTTTTATGAAAAGTTAAATCTTTCGATGAAAAGTCTAAATAAGTGGATGTGTAGGTATGAAAAAAAAAGTTGTAACTTTTAATAGAGCTACGATAACTTTATAAAAAAGAGTGTTACGATAATTTTATAAAGAAAAGTGTTAGGTCCTCATTTAAACACAACAAAAAGTATTTATAATATTTAAAGATTTTGTCCTATCAAATAACCATCTACAACTATGTAAAATTGAATGAAAAATTTTACATATTAAAGAGAAGAAAATATTAACAAAAAGTATGATAAAAACATATACATTTCTATATTTTTTAAATATATATTATTATATATTTTTTTAAATTTATACAATATTTTAAATATGTGTTAGATGATAGTTATTCTAATTTAAATTTAACAAATATATCGTTTTTAATAAATTATATTATATATATATATATATATAATTTGATAAATATATTGATTGATGTCTTAAGTAAGTTTTGGCAAACTCTTAAAGTAAAAACGTTATCCGATCAAATTATTAAAATAGTAATAATCATATATAAATTTTTTAAAAAAATATTGAAATTTTAAAAAATGTAATTATATGGAATAGATTTATTTATATTTTAAATAATATATTGTATTAAAATAGATTAATATAATTAATAAAGTAAAAATCTGATTGTCAATTATATAAATCTTATACCCTTTCTAAACATTATAGAAAAAATTACAATATAATATTAAAGAGATAAATTTAATTTGCTAATTATAAACATTATTACAGTATAAATTTGTCATTGTTTATATCTGAGTTGAATGACTAATATTTTAATTAATTCATTTGTCATCACTTGGGACCAGTATTAGTTTTCCATCAATTTTCTGGAAAATTATTCGCATTCATAATTTTTGACTTTGTACCTTTCGGTATATATTCATCATCAATTATCATTATCAATATAGTTTCATTTTCTAGTCCAAGTTTTATAATATTAATCATAACAGCTAAATTTGGTCCCCTACAGCGTTACGTCTCTAATTAATCAACCGCCATAGGACCACTCATTTTAGTCATTCAACCTTTTTGATAAAATCATTGTTTTCTTTTTTTTTTTTTATAGCAAATCTTTGAATTTTGTCACATTAAAGCCTTTGCCAAATTCCAATTCATTTATATTTTCAAATCCAATGCGTGCTTAATATTCTAACCAGTCTTCGGCTCTTTCTTTCTTGGCCATATATGTTAAAGACCTAACAAAACTTTAAGCCTTATATAATCCTGATTGCGTTGTTGGAAGGTCGGTTTCAACGAACGTTGACAATTGTTTAGAAGGATGTAAACGATCTGTCTCAATGTGCTGAACGTCAATAACATAAATCAGTAAGCCTTAAGATAATATTAAGAACGCTAATTTCTTTTTCAAAATTGCCCGAAGAAGATAGCATTGAGAACACAGCATTTATTTTCATAATTTCCTGAAGAAGATAATATTAAGAATACAGCATTTATTTTTCATAATTGCATTTGGATTAGGATGAAATGGGTTTTTAATTTTTATATATATTGCTAAATTCAATTTTAAATTTTAATTTTTTTTAATTTTAATATCTTTAAAATTTTAAAAAACTAATATTATTATATTCCCTAATTATGTGATATATCATTTATTATTTTAAGATAAATATTAATATAGTAAAATATATATTATGTCAGCATAAAATAATAATGAAACTATTTTTAAAAATTTAAAATTTATAAGAAATAAAATTAATAATTTTTTACAGAATATTGAAATTAAATTTTTGATATATTTAACCAAGTTAAAATTATGTTATATTTACCAATTAAAATTAAAAAATTATTTTAGTTTAGAAAATTCTCCGTTTTATATCAACACGCACTTATTAATTCAGCAAGTCTCTGTCCTTTTGTTTGGTGCTGCTAACAATTGTCACTTTTGGGAAGCTAACACAGGTTCACCAACGTAATCTCTGACTAGATCTTCAACCTGTTTTCTATTTTTAAAAGCTTAATTAGAGATATGACACTGGCAAGGTTTGTGTGGTTTTGTGATAAAATTTTATAACTAATTATCAAGTTATTTGTAAACAAGGCTGAAAGAAGATTTTCATTTGTGTAGTTATAATTAATTTTGTTGGAACTTTATTTTATTTTTATTTTTAATTTTAATTTTAAAATTTATTGTATATGTATTTAGTTATATTATACTAATAATTTTAAAATGATATCTAATATGGTACATTTAAATGTATGTAAATATAAATTATTTTTAAAATTTTAAATATATAGTTCTAAGTTATTAACTTTTAAAAAACTTAAAACTAAGTTTAACGATAGACTAAAAACTTAATTTAATCTTTTAATAAAATCAAGTTATCACATGTTAGTATATATATGTTAGATAAATTAGTTTCACATGATATCTAACAAAATTTTATGACATATTTTTAATTTCCATAATATTTGTTTACTTATTCACATACAACCGTATAAAAAAATTAGTGATCATTTATATAATTATGAAAGGTATGTAATGCTATATTACGAAATAAATTATGATCAAATTTTGTGGGAGTAAAATAAACTATCAAACAAAATTTCATTAAATTAACTTCAAGACCTGTGTGAGTGTAATTTTTTAATATTTTTTAGGAAATAAGTGGTGGTACATAAGTGAAGGCTGTTAAAATTTTCTTATTTATTTTTAGAAGAATTGCGCTAATAAGTTATATTTTATAATTTTTTAAAAATATTTTAATAGTATAAATGTTTTTTATGATACTATTTGATTATGAATTGTTATACAGTTCAAAATATTAATTTTTAATAATTATCTTAAATTTATATTTAAAATAATTTTTATTTAGTTAATAAAGCTATTGTATTAATAATATATCAAAATTATATATATATAGTCTATGTACATTGAACGGATATTATTAATTTAAAAAATTATAAATAAAAATTAAAAATAAAAATATTTATTTAATAATAAGTATTATTTAAATAAAAAATCAATAAGATAGAATAGTTAAAAGTGAGAATGAAATTAAGTAAAATATTATAATGGTCCCCTTCAGTCTTGATAATTGATGTTAATTCGGATGTTATTGCTGTCTGATTCTTAATTTAATATTTAATTGATTCTAGTTTACATTATATTAATAGGAGAGAGGCATGGGAGAATTTTGACATAGATATGATATCTTTGATACCCATTGGTGAATTGCTTACACAACATAAAGAATTTGATTACTTGAAGTGTGGCTAGAACATTGATGAAATGAACAGTAACACAAACCACCTTAGGAATTTTCTTCCCTTCCAGATTTTGTTCGAGGAAACTGGTAAAAGCTACATCAAATATGATTTGACTATCATATTGACAACCGTCTGATGGAATGATTAACGCAAATTTTTTCTTTCACATTTTTAAAGCATTTATTTGGCGGATACACAATTTATTTAATGATATTTTTTAATTTATTTATTTTAATAAATTTAAAGGTAAATGTTAATATGAAATCGGGTAATATTTTTCATTTATTTAGTGTATCCTACATTTATCTATTTTTAAATTGAAAATGAGGGATTTAAGCAAGGAAAAAAATGTAAAAGGTTGAAAGAATTCATCCCAATAAAAGAAAACTCCTAGAAAAAAAGTTTAAGGAAAGAATGTCGGAGAACAAATCACTACTGATAAATTTATTTTCACCAGTGAAAAATAAATTTTTTACCTCGGTTGTTATGGACTTTTTACATCGTTTATTTGAGCGGTATTGAAGCGGGCGATATAGAAACTTAGACTTCCTATATCGGTTCTACAACCGATGTAGAAAGTACACTTTCTACATCGGTTAAAACTTCAACCGATGTAGAAAGTCATACTTTCTACATTATGTAAAAAGTTAACTTTCTACATCGGTTGAAGTTTTAACCGATGTAGAAAGTCTGACTTTTTACATCGGTTATGGTCACAACCGATGTAGAAAGTCACTTTTTACATCGGTTAAGGTCACAACCGATGTAGTAAGTTTTTTTTTTTAATGTTATTTTTGTTTAGGGAAATTGCCATATTATTTATTCACAATACCTGTATATATAAACAAAATACCAGGCAGACAATACAGAAATTACAGAGTCCATATATTTAAAGTAAATACATCAATATTTATTATAAAATATAATAAAAACAAACTAAAAATCTAAAAAACCCATGAATTCAACCTAAATTGGCAATGTTTATCATAAATTCCCCCCAACGTCTTCTGATATCATCAATTTCTTCATCTAACAGAGGTTGAGGATTGTCAAATATCTACAAAATATTTTTGATTAAAATTAGTGAACATGTCATGTTATGCATTCAAATTAAATAATTAAATTAGGACAATTGTAATTACCTGGTGCCAAGAGTGAACAATAGAAGCCGAGACAATGAGAAACATATGTCTCATCACATAATATCCACACTCGGTTCCGTCGGTTTGTCTTCGACACTTCAAAAAAATAAAAAGAGTATCAAATATAATTAGAGATGGTGATAAAAGAATATAAAATAATTGAATAACTTTTAATAAAGTACTTACCTTTGGAATTATCTATACAGGCTTTTTAATATTTGATGAATGCGTCTCTTTTAACCGAAGTCGAGCATTCATTGCTCTACAGTAAAATAAAAAGCAAATGAATACCTTGGAGAATAACAAGTTATATGAATATAAATACCAAAATCATAAAAACTTACAAATCTATAATGTCCTTTATGTCTTTCTTTGGTTTTTGCCAAGCAGAGCATAGAAATACAACTACATTCCGCTTGGGACAAATAATGATTAATTGCCAATGGGCCCTACAAAATATGGATGACAACGAACAAAAATTAGGAATTTAATTGAATTCATGAAATAAAGCAATTAAGTATTGACTTACGATTGAAAATAGGGGACTAGGTAACAGTCTTTATCAGACTGCAATCTCCTTTGAAGATATCCTTGTATCTCAGCTGCCTTGTTCCCAGTTTTCTGCATATGAACTGGTCCAGGGAATCCATAGAGGTGTAAGTTACCTCTTTCGGTGCGGAATACGATACTGGTACCTAATATTGCGAATAATTTTCATATGTTAGCTTTTGATAATGAAATAATTCAAGTAAGGTTTAGAAATTTACTTACATCAACCATAATTGTAGAACTGTTACACATAGGAGATCGTTACCCACAACCAACTCTAATATATCCTTCTTAGTAATATAGAAGGGGATAGGTGTGGGCTTCCCTATGATATCCGGTTCCATTGTTATTTGCAAAGTTTGGTCACCCAAGTTCATGGCGATACCAAATAGACATGTGAGCAAATCAACCTCATATTTTTTTGCAGGAGGCTCAGGAAGATCTGCTTTAGCACTTAAATCAATCTTCTTCCCACGATCTTCCTTATAAACCTACGATAAATTCACAAAATAGTAAGAAATATATATATATATATATATATATATATATATATATATATATATATATATATATATATATATATATATATATATATATATATATATATATATATATATATAGACACGATATATATATTAAAAAATTAGTAACATAGGCTAAAATTATCTAATACACGAGGTTGAACTCGCTGCACAAGTCTCCTCGGCCATATAATGAAATGGTTGGGGGCTTGCCCCACGACATGAACCTCCATCGATGGGGCGAGGAACAGAAGCATCCGCATCTTCAACCGTTCAACCACCACTCTAACATGATCATCATCAATTTGCTAGTGATGGATGGTTGAACCCAAGGTGTAGACTTTCCCAATTGCTAGGATGATATGGATCATCAACATATAACTCATAATCGTACATACCTGCATCCACATCCTCTTCTCCTCAGTAGTTGCTCCTCCGTGTCGAGCCAATGACTTCCCTTTGTGCTCACGTGCCTAGGAGAAGGTGATGGATCTTGACCCTGTGTCTGTGTTTAGGAAAGTCCCAAAGATGCAAGCTCCTACCTAAGCTCCTGTCTGAGCTCTTCTCGATGTTCTTGCCGCAGTGCTTGCCTCATGTCTTCACGCATGGCGTCCAACTCATCTTTAGACACCAAACCTTCTTTGGATGTGCACGTCAGAAGACAATCCAAAGTCTTGTCTAAGGCCAACACCTCGGCCAACCGCACGAACACGCCTGGATGCTCCGGTTGGCCAATAGCGGTGATTAAGATGTCATCCCGGCCGGTTGGATCAAAGACTCCTTGTGAGCTTTGTTCAACCAAAGAATCCTACAAAACAAAAAATGATCACATCGAGTAATGTAAATGTTTGAAGATAAATAAAAAGGAAATTTACAAAATTGTGTGATTACTTACAATCTTCTCAGCAACAATGCGAGAAGGCTCTGATGTGTACTCTCCAAATGCCTTTTGGCGTGCCCTCTTCCATTTCTCATGGCGTGAAGGTGGAGAGGGTGGAGAGAGAAGTGTAGAGGGGTCTACTTCATATGATTGCTAACGATCTTTCGACTTCTGCTCGATCAGCCTCTCCTGAAGCAACTCATAACCCCCACGAGATAATTTGTGGGGGTAACAGTTCTTAGCAGAAATTTGTTGATCCTTCTTTCTTTTCTCCTGTTATAAGAAAGCAAATCAATTAATCATAATATTGCTTATATTAGTCAATTAAAAATATATAATATTAGAAAGATACATACAATGAATGCAGGATCCATTCGAGACTCAACAAATCTCTGCCAAGTGTCTTAATCAAGGAACTGGTACTCCTCACAAGGAGACACATCCTTGAGTGACCCATATATATATATTTGCGGGTGAGATGTGTCTTGAAGCCCCTCCAACGCTCACCAGCAAATGAAAGCCACTTCCTCTTCAGGAAGTTAGTGTTTGGTACATCATATGTAAGCTACATAAAAGAAGATGTAATTATTTAGTGAATGATAAATTTATGGAAAAACTTAAAGCTTTAAAGTTAAATACCATGATAGTCTCCCAAATTTGATCCTTGGCTCGCATCTCAACATCATCCCAATCCTTCTTCAAAATACTAGCCTTGCTTCGTCCAAGGAGGGCCACATAACTCTTAAACTTTGTCTTGTTTGGCCCTAATGGATTCCCAGTGGCCTGATCAAACTCTATAGGAATATAAACAAATATAAACAATAAACAAATAAAAGTATGATTATTATAGGAATATAAACGGTTTCCTAACCGGTAATCAGAATAACTATGGAAGAGTTTTACACATTGTACGGAATGCACACCAATCAAAAATGAAAATCACATGTCTATCCATTTTAATTAATGTAAAATTAAGACAAAAATATAGTTTTAATCTAAATTATGATCAAAACTAATCTTAATCAGATCTAATAACATATATATCTAAATAAAAAGAATCTTCTTGAAACTTGAATATAATATCGTTTCTCAACAACCCGAAGGACTAAATAATTAACTATATGCCAAATAAATCATCGTATATACCTTCTCAGCCCCTTTTTCTTGGAAAGCAAATCTTGATGTTAAAGGTAATGGTCAGTACGTAGAGCTTTAAAGGGAGAACTATGTGATTTGTGTACATTAAACACCTAATCATGCTCATAGCAAAACTTGGTGGGCTAACGTAGAATCAAACAAGAAGAGATGTAAGCTATTTTCAGCTTCTGTTGTAGGAATGAAAATAGGTTAATTTATTTATTGAAAGCCTACAACAACCTAGGTTAACATAGATCAACTTTAAATTTTTAAAAAAATTTAAAGTTATAAAATATTTCTCATCCGAACTTCTTTAGTAAAAGATGAAAGAATGTTTGAAGATGAAAAACGATCAGCATTTGATCTATAACTTCCTATATTGCAAGTATTCGTCCACCATGATGATGAGGACTATTTTTGGTGATTCAATCCACACTGTAAAGTCATAAACAAGCTCCCATAACTTCTTATATTTAACGTTGAAACTTTTACCCACAATCAATCTCTTCTTTTAAGCAGTTTCCATCTTCAATTAACTATCATATTAATATTAAACCACTCCTAAGCTTTGAATACCCAAATCTCCTTCATTTTTATTGTCTTGCTAAAAGATTCTAACTGACCATATTATCTTCATTTTCCCTCCCCAAAAACTCTTGCTCATATACACATCACCTCTAGTAATCTTCTAAACACCACAATAACCAATTGTAGGGACCTAAGTTCAACTAAACTGCCTCAAGCCTCAACCTATGCCATCTTCCTTGAATTCCAAAGCTCTTAGCACTATCTTTGCAATGCCAAAACAGTAATATAATCTATTCTGGTTTATGCAATATAATGTAATATGTAGAAACAAAGTACTATCTTTGCAATATAATGTAATAAAAATAAAAATACATTTTATGCAATGCCAAAACAGAGTAACATGTAGAAGCAGAGAAGGCAAACAATAAGCTAACAGAGCAACAGAGTGATTTAACAAAACAGAGAACCTAAGGCTAAGCACTAATGCGAAAACGAGACGAGACCCTAAACGAGAGAGCCGAGATGCTACATCGGTGTGTAGACGACGACGTGAGCAACGACGACGGCGTGCTTCGAGAACAACGGTGCTCTTCGCGTAGACGACGACGGAAACTTTGAGAACGACAGCGTGCTTAGGTTTACATTTGTGGAGGCTCAGAGCGATGAGTTAGGGCAGGAGCTCGTAAATGGACTGTTTAACTTATGAGGACGACAACGGTCGCATAAGTTAAAGAGGGGGGAAAACAGACTTTCTACGTCGGTTGTTTCAGAGAACCGACGTAAAAAGGACTTTCTACACTGGTTACACTACTCATCCGATGTAGAAAGTCTCACTTTCTACACCGGTTGCTTTATAACCAATGTAGAAAGTCACTTTTTACATCGGTTATAAAGCAACCGATGTAGAAAGTCTCAAATTTATTTACAAAAATGCCACCGCCTTTTTTCTACATCGGTTGGCGAATAACTGACGTAAAATCCTGTTATAAAAAGCTATTTTTCTACCAGTGTCTTAAGAAGAGAATATTATTAATAATGGTTACTACTAGAAAAAATTTATGAAAATGGTTATCATTTCTAATTAATTTATATTTTTTATATATCATTTAACAAGATAGATTAATCGCATATATGTATATTTACATAATTTTTTTTAACTAAGTAAATAGTTGGCAACCTTCTAGATCCATTACTTCACTACAAATTGCCTTAAAAAACATATTTTAGTGATTTCTCAGGCACATCTAGGTTTAATTTTGCATTAATGTTATTTTTTTTAAAATATTCAATAATGTAACAATTATATTTTTATAAATATTTTTCTTAACGAATATTACATATATGAAGTGTTTAACATGTATTAGCATCCATTATAATAATTCAAAGAAAATTTACAGTACTCTTTTCCAACTTCTGATTAGGAGATCCTTAGCTAGAGATTTCCTAAACTCCATGATATTTTTTATTTTTCTTAAAGTTCTATTACTTGTGAAAGCATAAAAATATCAATGTTCTTTTAAAATTCTATTAAAAGCATTGATATTTTTAAATTATGATTTTGAAGTAATCCATATCATATTTTATGAACATATTTTTTTTTATAATTTTTAAATAGAATATAATTTATGTTCTCATCGCATATAGGATATGTACATTATTTTTTTATGTTGTATCCAAACAAATTGTTATATATTAAAAAATTATTAATTTTTTCTTAAATGAAAACTTTTTTTTTATACTCATCATATCACTTTACACTAGTTATAACCTCCTTAATTTTACTATTTTTTAATTTTTACACTAATATAATTTTTAATCATAAAACTAAAAAAATTTTAAATGTGTGTTGAAGATTGTTTTCTTAATTATTTATAAATAGATGAAATTTTTAGAAATATAAATAGTGAGAATTAAAAAGTTATTTTTTAAACAAAGTTGCTTACAGTAATTTAGAAAAAGTTAGTAAATTTTCAATATAAAGCTGATAACTTTGAAAATTGCCTCCTATGAACTTTTGTTAATTATTTGATGAAAATATAAAATTTTTATGTAATTTTTCATAAGTTTTAATTAAAAAATAAAACCTTGCAAAAGTTCTTGTTTGGAAGAAGCTTTTCATTTTATTAAAATCTCATCAACCTTTCCTCTCTCATTTTCATGACTGAAACAACCTAAACTTATCTCTTTATTCTTAATTTTCCTTCTCAATATTTTTTGCTAGATTTTTTCATTTTTATTTTATTCATGACCATTTGAATAGTGGAGAATAATTTTCATGAGTTCCTCTTTAATCTTTTGATGATTTTTGAGTTCCTTCTTAAATCCTAATTATTATATATTAATTTATTTTATCTTGAATCACTTAGGAATCACACTTTGAGGAGAAAATTTTGGAGAAAACTCTATCCTCTTATGATAGGACAGTTAGAGTCATTCTGTTTGGTAGGATGATAAACTACCATTCTTTTGATTTATTTACATAAAATTAGTTATAATTACGATATAATTGATTATTATTTGATTGTAATTTTATATTTTTTTTAATTTTTATTTCAATAACAGTCATACAAGCAAACAACATGAAATAAGATATATTTTGGGTCCAGAAAAGGGAAAAATGGCATAAAAAGGATAAAGGAATAATGGAAGGACAAAAATTTTCCTGGAGGAAGTCAACACGGTTGTCCTGAACTTCAAGCACTCCCTTCTAGTATCTATGGATGGTGTAGAAGATGACCTAGGTCAACCTTGAAATGTAGAATATGACTTAGAGAAATCCTAATGACATAGGAGGTGGCATAAGTCAATCTGGTTTGCAACAGAAAAAGCCCAACTCAAGCCTATATAAAGGGAGGCTAGGCTTTGGAAGAAATCATCCTTGAAACATACCACCATTACCCTCTCCACTCCCATATTCATTTTTCTTTCTATATCCTCTTATAGGATTTTGGAAGTTGAAGTCCTTTCCTAACATGACCTGCAATTAGGAATGGAAGTAGGCCGAACCGAGCTAGATTTTGAGTGTTCAAGTCTGGCCTGTTTAAAAGTTGTGAGGCCTAAGCCTAGGCCTGTTACCTGTTAAAGACTGTTTTTTTCTGTCAAAGCCTGGCCTGATTTAAAGCCTATAGGGCCTACAAGCCTGTTTAAAAGCCTACATTACAAAAAAATCAATAAATAGATTTAAAACCTATATAAACAATTGATTAAAAAGGCTTGCAAGCTTAAAACTTACAAGATAAAAAGACCATTAAATAGGCCTAAAACATATATATATATTAATATTATGTAAATAAAATATAAAATAAATATTATACAAATATAATATATTAAAATAAATATAAATATATGATATATATATAAATATAAATAGGTTCCTAAATAGGTTAAATAGGCTTTTTTATAAGCCTAGGCCTAACTTGTTTATCTAAAAAGGATTTTTAACAAGCCTGAGCCTGTCTATTTATTAAACGAGCTGAGCCGAGCTAGGTTTTAAAGGAGCCGAGCCAAGCTAGATTTTAAACGAGCCGAGCTATAGGTCCCTATCGGACGACCTTGTTCACTTTCATCTCTACCTACAATGCCTTATTATTAGCATTATCGAAACTACGGTTTTATCATTCATTAATAAAGAATTAGGATTATGGATTATTAATTGTATTAGTGTGTTTTTCTTAATTTCATCTATTATGTGTAACTGATTCCCAAATAATGAAACTTTGGTGAAACTTATGATGTAACCATTTAAACTATTTTTCTTCATTATATATGACTGTATTTTTATTCAATTGTATTTACTTTATTATGCTAAATTAATTGATGAGAATGGTCAATCTTGTTAAATTCTAAGTTGATTGAGGGATAGTCAATCATATCATTAGCTAATTAATAGAACTATAAGATAAACTCAATCTAATAATTTTGAAGGATCACTCAGAATTCTTGATTTCTAACCTTTTATAAATAAACAAATTTGAATATTCTTTACACTTCTCTTAATTATATACCTTGCATGATCATTGGGGGTAGTAACTTAGGAGAAAGATTATTACTATTTCATGATCATTGGATAGTAAGAAAATTAAAAGGGTTGGTAGCAATTGATTTTCATTATTCATAAGAGAGTTTGAGGGTGAAATTGGGTAAAGTCTAAGGGAAACCAAAGTTGCATGCCTTAACATAATTGAATTCGTGCTTGTGCTCTTTTTCCTTTCCTACTCTTTTTTTTTGTCTTTTTACTTTTATTTTAAAGTACTTCCAAGCAAAACTCTTTCCTTGATAAGCTCAAAAACAAGGATTCAATTATTATTTCAAGGATGGCTAAAATAGTTTCTATGGGAACAATGCCAGGGGTCTTAAATATATCCCCTTTCTACACTGATAGGTACACATGCCCGTGGGTAAAACTTAATATAATGTGATTTGCACACAAGTTTTTGACATCCTTGCCTAGGGACTATTCCCCAACGATCTTAGACACTTTGAATCTCTATTCCACGAGACATTTATATATATTTTTAAAGAAATAAAAATTCAAAAAATCGATTATCCTATTCTTGCGTAGTCTTTCTATTTATTTATGTTAACTCATTCTTGAGCCTCTCAATTTCACTTTGATCTTGAATTAGAGAAAATAACTAGGAGACTAAGATAAGAAACTAAAGTGAGAAAACTGCCAGAGTAAGGATGAAACACATTGTTTGATTATATGGTCCCAAGTGATGAGAGATTAAGAAGAAACATAGTTATTCCATCACTAGATGGAATATGTAACTTTCAGTTGAAGCTTTCACTCATTAGCATAATCCAAAGCTCACTTCAATTTGGAGGAATAACCTCATAAGATCCATACCTTCATATAAGGAAGTTTCTGAGGCTGGCTAATACCATAAAGATAAATGGAATTGCATAGAACGATATTAGATTGTGCTTGTTTCCCTTTATTATCACCAAAAAAGTGACTAATTGGTTGAACTCTCACCTAGAGGCATCAATTACTACCTGGGAGAAATTGTAGCATCTATTCTTAACACAACATTTTCTACTATCAATGTTGCCCAAGATCTTGTTGGAGATTGTCAGCTTCAGTCTATCTGACAGAGAATCCTTATATGAAGCCTTTGAGAGATTTTAGAATCATTGTTAGATGCCCACATCATGCCTATTAAGTTCCCTATCTTTTGTAAATTTTATACAATAGTATTTTTTATGCCTATAGAGTTATGATTTGTGCAACTTGTGGCAAAATCATCCTATATAGACCCCCTAAGGACACATGGATGATCATAGGAACATAGGCTATCAACAGTAACCAATGATGATCTGTTGATAGACATGTAAACAAGAGAGATCATTAGCCTGTTGGAATGTACTAGGTTGATCATACTATCTTATTAGCTGGTTGATACATGCAACATGTGAGTGTAAAAATGTATGTCAAGTTTAACTTATAAGCAAGTATACACGTTGGTGTAGAAAAGGTATACTTGAGACCCCTAGTGCTGATCCCACAAAGACTATGCCAACAATCTATAAAAGAAATTTAAATTATGACCTTTGAGTTCACTAGAAAAGGGTTATGTTTGTAGTGTATAGAAATGAGAATATATAAAAAACAAGTTTAAAGAAAATCAAAAGCAAAGAACACAAATGTGAAGTTATGGATAAACATGGGACTTTGGATCCTATTATGAATTTACCTATTTGTACTGCCAACTCTCCTAATAAATGATTTACACATCAATTTCTAACCACCTGTCCTAATGATATTACTATCCAAAGATCAAGAAATAGTAATAATATTTTCCTTTAATACTACCCCTAATGATCATGTAAGGTAAATAATTAAGAGGAGCATAAAGTACTTCGGATTTGTTAATCTAATAATCAATTATAGACCGATGATTTTCATTAATCCTCCAAAATCTTTAGACTTGGTTACCTTATATTTTTTCCAATTCGGGGATGGTACGATCGTTTACCTCTAACCAACTTAGAGATCAATAAGAGTGACCAATTCTCATTAATGGATTAAGCATAATAAAGCAACACAGATGGGGTTCAAATATTTACATCAAAAGGTTCACCAAAAGTCCATAATTTAGGGATTAGTTACATATATTTAAAGAAATCAAATGAGAACAAGCTAACCCACTGATTAAAAGATTGCCACAAGCAGCATAAGTGCAAAGGATCTTCTAGGTAGATCCATTGGGCCTATTACCAAATGTAGAGCCAAAAAGCTCTAAGGAGAGGTTGAGATCCTACTCAATCTTAGGGATGATCTTCCTCAAGCTCTCATTCCTATGTCCTCAGTTGACTTCATTAGACTTAGCATAGGATCTAGATGATTTTCTCTATACTTAGGCTTAGTGGGCCCACTTTGTATAGGTTTTGGGCTCATTTTAAGTATACTTTTTTATAGGATAGTTTAGGTCTATCTTGTCCCATTTAAAGGCTACAGGAGGGATGAATGATGGATCCATTATTGGGACAAAATCCAAGCCCAAAGGCTCCTAAGAAGAGATAGATCCTAGCATCTAATTTCTCCAAAGAATAGCTTATAAATAGGTGCCTTCATGCCATTTTCATCATCTTTTAGTCATAATTCACATTGAGAAAATTGAGTGAAAATTATTTCTCTATTTATCTCTTCTTATCATAACTTGAAAGAGGATAAGCTCCGCATCCTTAGCCTCCAAGGTGACGAAGAAGAAGAGCTTATCTCTTCGTAGAATGGCATCTTCATCAATACAAGCTTCAACCCCATTTCATCCTCCATTTGATCCATATTTGTACCTCTCTTGAGGTTTCCACCAAGTGGTATCAAAGCTCTATCAAGTGAAGATAAGACCCGAATCCACAATCTCTTTTAAATTCATCATAATTCTCATCTTCTACTTATCCTTCTCTTTGTCTTTTTCGATCTAGTTTTGGATGAAATTATTTATGTACTTTCTTGATTCATATATGTTTATCTTAGATATATGTAGATCCTTGAGTTTAATTCATGAACATGTGCATGCAGTTCCTTAAGTTTTTAGGATAGATATATTTGAGTGCTTTCTCATTGATAGCTCTAATTTTAGTTTGTCATCTTTGATGTCTTGTTTGTTATATCTAGTTCCTTTTGAGTAACCTTTCCTTGTTATGAATTTCTTCCTGGTCCTTAAATTCCCCTTAAGTTTTATGTACTTGTCATTCTTCATCTTTGAGTTGGCTTATTCTTCTTTCTACCTTGGAAACATCAAGGATCAGGGAGTGAGTTAAGAATTCTAATTTTCCAAGGCTGGTCTAAGGCGACAAAAGTGAGTGAAAGGTGTGGGGAATGCTGGTAAGAGCAGTGAAGATCAAAAGAGGGAAAGAGTGAACACTTTGTTGATGAAGAGTAATTTTATCTAATTTTACTTTCACTAAAAAAATTGTTTGCATAAAGTGATCCCTTTTTGTTGTGACTTGTTTTAGGTCAATCTTAGAGTGGAAAACCACAAGGAAAGGACTACAAGAAGTGGACTTTAAGCTTGAAGGAAGTACAAGATCTTTTTATGTAATTGGTACAATTTGGGTTCTTTTTGTAAATTTAGGTTCAAATTGTTTTAGGTGAAGTTTGTAATAGGTTTCTTCTATTTGTGTAATTCAGTTTCCATTGCAATTTATTTTTAAATTTAACTTTGAACTTTAAGCATTGGTATTGGATACTCACCAAAAGGCAAAATTTCATTTGGTGGCTTATGCATGATAGGGGGTAAGGAGGTACTAATTTTTTGATTATGCTAATCGTTCATTCAGCCCTTTTTTCCAGTTCAAGCACTCCATAGGGTAACATCCTATGGACCATAGATGGGTCATTCTATCTAGTTCAATTTACTTGGAAATAAACAAAGGCGCAAGTTATAAACCAGCACTTATTAACTTATTGAAAACTTACGCTTTTGAAGTGCTTGTCATGCCAATTTTTTGTTCTTTCCTTATACATCCTTGATTTCTCATATGTCTTCATTTGGAGTTCATTCAACATAAGGTTAAGGAATTTCATGCCTAAGTAGGTCTTATGTTCTAATTCAACCAGGAGATAACATGCCTTACCAAAGACAAACCTATTGGAGAACGTGCCAATACAAGTCTTATACACAGTTCTATAGGCTCAGAGGGCATCATCCAATATCAATGCCTAATCCCTCCTGGATGCAATAACATTTTTTTCTAAAATTCTTTTTATTTCCATGTTAGAGATCTCTACTTGATCACTAGCCTAAGGATGATAAGGGGTGGCAACCATATGGGTTACAACATACTCTTTTTAAGACCCTCTCAAATTGGTTGTTAATGAAATGTGTCCCGCCATCACTAATGATTACTTAAGGTCCTCTAAATCTTGTAAAAATATTTTTCTTTAGAAATCTTACTACACTTGCAACATTATAAGTGGGTAATGTCACTGCATCAACCCATTTGGAAACATAGCCAATTACAACTAGAATGTAAGCGTTATTCAAAGATTTGAGGAATGGCCCCAAAAATTCAATACCCTTACTAATTCAACCTTGGAAGAAGGATCTATATCATGCAATGAAGATAAAAAAGGAGGTGGAAGATAGAGGTGGAATCGGTGTAGATCTTCAAGTGCTTGTGAGCACCATCTTCCTTGGAATAATAAGCTTCTTTTTTGCCACCATGGCCACCATGGATAAGGAGGATTCCCAACCCTAAGCTAGTATCAAAATGGAGATAGAAGAGAGAATTAATTCAATTATGACTCAAAAGTGTTGAAGAATACACACAAGGGTACCTTATATAAGCCTTAACTAGTTCCTAGGAGCATGAATGCATGAGGCAGCTTTGGGAGTCTGAATTGGGCCTCTCATGGAGCCGAAAATAAGTCCCTCATCCCTCTTTGAGGCAGCCTAAGAGATGGGTTAAGTCAGGCCTAGAAAGCTCTGCAAAAGGTTATAGGGAATTAAAGCTCTATAAAAGGTTCTAGGGGAATAAGCCCAATCCTATCCATATTTGGGCCTCCTAATTCCTAAAATACAAGAAAATGACTAAGTCTTATTCTATTTATTTGAGGCTCAAGGCATAAAGGTCTTTGCAGCTGGGGTCATCCTTTGCAGCTAGGGACCTCAACACCATCTCCCCCCCTTCGAAAGCATTGGTCCTCGAATGTGTAGTCTCAAAAGTATCTACGAAATAAGGACATAAGAAGGTAGAGGTAAATTTTATTAATAAATAGAAAACAAGACTAATATCATGATCAAATACTAACTTCTTGAATATTCTAAACATTTGTAACAACAAAATAGGTAAATATAAATAGAAATAAGAGGTAGATTATATCCAGCAAATCACAATTATCATCATAGAAAGTATGAACTTGCATTAGTGGGATGATGGTCTTCTCTTTCTTATGATTTAAGGAACTATTAAAGGGATTCATGTGGTCAGTTGCCCTAGGTAGTGATGACAGCCAAACAACTGTAGAGGTGTTATCCTTACTAAAAACTCCTCATATGATAAATAAGGATAGTTTGAAAGATTACTTTGTAGTGTCTCAAGTGCCTTACCCCAAAAGTGATTTTCAAGGTAATAGGAATGATAAGAAGAGGTTTTCTAACTAGGAAGATCTTTCTTACCTCATCCTTCTGCTAAAGCCTACCCTCATCCTCATTAATAAGAGAGGCACACTCCCCCCTTACCTTGCCTTCTACTCTTGGTGCATGGTAATTGGAGGGTGGTGTCCTCCTTTATGAGTGTGGCCTATCACCTAAAGAAGGCCTTTTTATTTGTAGAGAGTGTCTTCTCCTTTCCCTATGACCTATGTATCCCCCAAAGTTGAAATCTTCACTTGATATCTACTCTTCATCATAGTTATCCTCATTCCTTGGTCCACTAGTTTTAATTATCCTTTGATTTCTTGGTTATTTTTTATACTTTCTTCTTTCTATATGATCTAGTCTTTATTCTATGACCCTTGTTTGGGTTTGGAAAACCCTTTCTATTTTATTGGCCAATTATTCCATTTAGCTTCTAGGGGATAGGTTGCGAGTACTCACTTGCAAATGGAAAAATACCTTTCCATACCTGGATTTCTTACACTAAGAATTAAATCACATAAGTTCAAACACTTAGCAATCAACGTAGGTTCTAAGGCATACAAACTCACAATGGTTAAGTATTTTACCTAGCCCTTTGACCTTGCAAAACGAAGAAAAAAGTTAGTGCTACACCGAATAATTATAAACGAAGAAAATAACACTTAGCATCCCCTTATACTTCTTTCATGCATAAACTACCACAAGTTATAAATTGACCTTAAGTGAGTATCCTACACCATGGTTCGAAGGTCCTTTTTACAAGAAATTGGAAATGGAAAATCAATTTACACAGAAAAGGAAACTTTACTTCAAGGAACTAGATTTTACAACTGAAACAATCCTAATTACAAAAAGTTCAACCTAAACAATTACAGCTCAAAATGTAATGCTCAATGTTACTATTATCCTTCACTTTAGTCTTCAATTCGACTTTGAACTTAAGTCCTAAATTAGGCCTTGAACTCTAAGTTTCAAGTCTTTGCTTCTTGAGCTCCTTGGTAGACTTTTCCTTATGCTTATGATTTTCCAAGTACCTACAAAATCAAGCATATAGAAAAAGGACACTTGCTGCCCCACTTGGTTAGTGTTATAAAAATTGTTTAAATTTCAATACTCCTCACTAAGTGTTTATGAAATTCTTCCTCTAGTATTCTCACTATACAACCATCCCTCTCACACCAATCCACTCAAATTGTTGCTTACAAATTAATTAAGTATACACCTAATCATTTTACTGATGCAGAGGAACCTTTAGAGACATCAAAACCAACACAAAAACACTCTCCTACTCCAAGTAGGATCCTCAGGCCCATTGGGCCCATTACTAGGGTTAGACCAAGAAGTTGCAAACAGAGTTCGAGACCTTCTTGGGCCTTTAGGAGACTCACTCTCAAGCTCAATCCACCTCCCTATTGGCCTTACATATTTTAGAATAGGATTTAGGATTCTTTTGTATTTTAGAAGTAGAAGGTGCAAGATATGTATAGGAGCGAGCCTATTTCCTTAATAACTTAGATAATGCATGATTCAAGCATAATAGCATTATATATGCATGCACACTATCATGAACTCTAAGAATTTTTTTGAAAGAGATAATACAAACATAATAAATTTAGAATGTAACATATATAGAAGGATCAGAACATTCAAGATTAGACCTACACAATGGCTAAAGGAACCAAATCATACACAAGAACTCAGAAACATAAGATTTTTATGCCTAAATTGAATTCAAATCTCAGAAATTTTTTCAATTTTTTTTGTTAATTTTAAAAATTTAGAACAATTACATGAAATATATAGATTAAAAAATTCAATTTTTTTTTTGACAAATATAAAATTAGAATTAGCCAAGTTATGATCAATTCATTCAAGGTAAGCACATTTTGGCACCAAGATGTAAACATGTCATTAATAAGGAAAATTTGGATTCATTTCTAATCCAAATGAAACAAATAAACGCATTCCATAAACTAGACAAGGATAGATCTAACACAATAAGGATCATAAAAAAAAAAAGAAGAGATCGTTTGACCAATCAAAAGTGAAAAGGAAAACAGAGGAGATGGTGAACTTAAAAGAACGAAGAATAAGCACGAAATTAGAAGGAAATTACAAATCGAAGATAACATCCATTGTGGGCCCAAAATAGGCCTAAAAAGCTCAGCAGAAAAATACAGGAAAACAGGCCAACTCTTATACATATCCTGGGCCTTCCACTTCTAGAATACAAAAGAATCCTAAGTCTTATTATAAAATATGTAGGGCTAATGGTGAAATAGATTGGTTTTGAGAGTAGTTCTCTTAAAGGTCTAAGGAAGTCTCCACCTCTGTCTCAACTTCTCAGGCCTAACCCTAGTGATAGGCCCAATGGGCCTAAGGATCTTGCCTAGAGTAGGAGAGTGCTTTGGTGTTGGTTCTGATGTCTCTAAAATGTATCATCATGAAAACAATAATACTCATGCCCAGATAGTTTTTCCAACATTGGATCAAGAAAATGATGATGAAAGTAATCCTTATGGGTTGTCTCGTTCAATTTTTTGTAATCAATATATACTGGTCATCTGGTTAGCTTCCTTACCGTGATGAGCTCTCTCTGGTCATTCCCCATGATTGTGGTGCCACCCTTTTTAAGGATTACTTACATCAAGCTTACCCATGGGCTATCAGAGATGGGATAGAATGTCATGTAGCTTGATGACCTCTTTTTTGACCTTTTCCTTCAGGTTTAGGTTGAGCCTCCTCTAAGGTTGTACCTTAGGCTTCAATTCCACCTCCATTTGGATCTAGTGGATGGAGATTTTGGGTTTATACCTTTGATGTCATGGATTTCACCATCCTAAGGCCTTTTTGTTCTCCCTCAAGACCCTTAGTATTTTTTTCTTCCATTGTTTTGTAAGGTTAGCAGAGATGATAATAGGAAGAGAAGAAGAATGAGATAGAAATACCTGCTTGAGATTAGTAGGGAGATGCTTAAGTTCAAGCATGAAAGGTTCTTCAATTGATGGTTTAGGCCTAGGGTCTTCCTCAACCTCCATTGGGTTAAATTTTACTTCTCCAATTTTAGCATTTATGGGCATCCCTACATAATCTCCTCGAGGTCATCGATGGCATCCTCCATAAGTACTAGAATCTTCTCTAAAGGTGTATTTAGTCAATACTTCTTGTACAAAAAGAAAGCTTAAGGATGGAGAGAACTCTAGATTACTTATAACATTGCATGAATCAAAGGTCCTTTGGTGCTTTAAAACATCTAAGACTCTAAACACGACTTCCTCATCATTAGAGCCGTCAAATAGGCCAGCCCTACCCTACTTAGCCCTAGCCGTATGGGTTAGGGCCTAAAAAGCCCTTAGGGCCAGCCCTATGGGTTAGGGCCAGCCCTTACATAAAAAATTATTATTATCTTAAACTATTAACTGTAAATTTTGGTTCAAAAATAAAAAGGTTACCGGATGAAATTATGAACGTTTGTGCTTTTGAAGATGATTCTAACTAGGGATGACAATAGACCAAACCAACTCAAAATTAGTTCGAAACTTGATTCAATAATTAATTCTTTGAACTTAGTTCATGAACCAAATAGGCTAAACTTGAACTAAAAATTAAACTTGTTAACTAAACCAATGAACTGGGCTATGTATAACTACTCGTTTGGTTCATGAACAATTTATATATAAATTAAATTCATATAATCTTTATTATTTTTATATAAAATAGATAAAATATGTAACTTAATCATAGTATATACTATTATAAGTTATATGTTTAGAAAATTTTAGGAAAAGTAAACTATAAAGAACTACAAATGATAAACAATATATAAGGATGGAAGTGAACAAAGCCGTCCGACAGGGGCCTACGGCTCGGCTCGTTTAAAGCCTAGTTAGACTCGACTCGTTTAATAAATAGATAGACTCAAATTTGTTAAAAAGCCTTTTTAAATAAACAAGTCAGGCCTAAGCTTATAAAAAAGCTTATTTAACTTATTCAGGGACCTATTTATATATATATATTTACATTTATTTTAATATATTATATTTATATAATATTTATTTTATATTTTATTTACATAATATATATATATATATATATATGTTTTAGGCCTATTTAATGACCTTTTTATCTTGTAGGCTTTAAGTTTGCAAACTTTTTTAATTAATTATTTATATAAGTTTTAAGTTTATTTATTGATCTTTTTGTAATGTAAGTTTTTAAACAGGCTTGCAGGCCTTGTAGACTTTAAATCACGCTAGATCTTGACAGAAAAAAAAAAGAAACCTTTAACAGGTAACAGGCTCAGACTCAAGCCTCAAAATTTTTAAATAGGTCAAACTTGAACACATAAAACCTAGCTCGACTCGGCCTACTTCCATCCCTAGCAATATACAAGTTCAAAACAATTTACAATCTTAAAAGAACATTACTCACATAATTATATGTGAAGAATCAAAACAAGTTTGTTACACGGGAACAATGACCAATGTTATAAGATTAATTCATCTTTAACAATTTTCTCAAACCAAGATATTATATCTAATATAGATGGTCACTCACTTGAGTTTTCTTTAACAACAGGTTCTGCTATATGAGTAAGCTTAGATAAAGTTTGTTTAACTTTATAAACTTATATAATTATATTCTCTATTCTATGAAATTTTTGACTAAAAATCACTTCAGTTTGGAATTGTTTTTTTTTATTACTCTAATAAGAAGTGTTCCTGTTGATAGAGTTGTCAATTTGACTCAAACTCAACTTCAACCCATGTGGGCTAAGGTCAAAATAGCTTGGTTACCTATGAGCTTCATTTTTTTTTTCTTCAAATATTTTTATTTTTTCTATAAATTATTTTTTCCTCTCTAGTTTTTTTTCCTCTCTTAAAATAAAGTAGTAATGAAAAGTTAAAATATATAAGAAAATTTAGAGAGACGAGAAAGGAAAAATATGGAGAAAGGATAATTTTAGAGATGGAAAGGTAAATATATTAGAAAAAATAAATTAAGAAAAGATAAAAGTATAAAAAAAGTTGAGAAAAATTCTAAAGACAAATGATAAAATAGTTAGAAAAAAAATAAAAAATCTAAAAAAAAGATAAATAAATTAAATAATATTTTAGTATAATAAAAATATTGAACATTATTTAAAAAGAAAAATAAAAAAATAAGGAAAAATTAAAAACAAGGATGAAATTTGAAGATTATGTGGATTTAGATTTAAAAATTATATTTTAAAACAAATTACAAAATAAAAAAAAATAAAAAAAAGGGCTGGGCTGCCCTAGCTAGGAGCCCCCTAACTAAGGCCTTTAAATTAAGGGTCATATAGGTTAGGGCTTAAAAAAGCCCTACTTCTAAGTGGACCACAAAATATAGGGCCAAAACATAGGGTTAAAAGGGCTGGCCCTAGGGCCATGGCCCATTTTGACGACTCTACTCATCATCTAGTCTCAATGTGAGCTTCCTTTGTTTTACATCAATTTGAGTATTCCCTGGGACTAGGAATGATATCGCTAAGATTAGCGGGACCTTCGCGTCTTCCTCCATGTCTAAAACAATCAAGTTTACAAAAAAGATGAACTTGTCCACCTTGGCTAGGATATCTTCAACAATTCCTCTAGGATGTGTGATTCTCTTATCTGCAAGTTGTAAAGAGATAGCTGTGGGCTTAGGTCCATTCATGCCCAGCCTTCTAAATATAGATAGAGGCATTAAGTTAATAGTAGTTCCAAAGTCACACAAGGCCTTGTCAAAGTAAGAATCACCATTAGTGAAGGATATAGTGAATCTTCCTAGATGTTTGAGCTTGGATGGAAGCTTGCAAAGAAGAATGGTGAAGCATTCTTCGTTGAGCTTAACACTCACGTACTCTTCCATCTTTTTCTTGTTGTGCAAAATTTCCTTGAGAAATTTTCATATTTATACATCTAGGATATGGCTTCCACGAAGGGGATGTTGATCCTTAGTTTCTTTAAGATTTTCAGGTGTATAGAAAACTAAGGATCAACCCTGTTTATCTTCAGCCTCTAAGTTAAAGGTATCCTAGGTTGATATGGCTCTACCCTAGGTCTCTTGAGGGTTTTCTCCATTGTCTCCTCTGGTCTCTTGAGGGTCTTCTCTCCTGGTTAGGGTGTCACTAGTACCAGTTGGGGGTTCATGGGCACCTTCTCGGTAGTTATCAGTGACCATGTATTCTTTTTTTTTTTTTTTCTGGCTGGTACCTCCAGCTTCTTCTTGCTTGTTAAGGTGATTGCCTTGGCCTACTCTTTAGCATCCATCGATGGTTTCTTAGGTGAGGCTTTAGGTGCTTGTTGGGTTAGGAGATTTGCAAGTTTTTCCAATCGTTCCTCCGAGCTCTTGAATTAGGATATATGTTGCTCTATGTTTTGGCATCAGGCCTCCATGCCCTGCAGCATGGATTATGTAGGGCTAGGCTTGTCCTGTTTCCATGCATAAGGGGGATTATAAACATTAGGAACATTGTTAGTGAAGTTTTGACCTTGGTGTCCTCCCTATGATAAGTTGGGGTGACTTCTCCTAATGGGGTTATATGTGTTCCTAAAGTAGCTAACCTCTTTTTCTCATTGGGTCAAGTGAGGTTCAGTTCTGCAACTTTCATCCTCATGATATATGGAACCATAGAAATTGTACTAGCCTTGCACGGTGTAGCAAGAACTGAGGTAGGCTATGTTTGTTCCAATTCTTCCAATCTTCTACTTATACCCTTCATTTGGTTAGTTAGAGTGGTGAATTGATATACCTGATACATAATAGAAAGTTGAGCATTTTTCCATCTCATATTCTTATCCAAAGTCCTCCACTAGTAGTTCTTAGTGGCCAAATTTCCTATAATTTTCCATGTATCTTCTAGGGGGTTGTGTAAGATACTCTGGTTAAAGACCACACCAATGATAGCCCTATGGGTATGGGACATGCTATTGTAGAAGATCTATATTAGGTGAGGTAACTGATACTTATGTTGTAGGCATATTCATAGAAGATCTTGAAAGCGATCCTAAGCCTTGTACAAAGACTTATTATTGAAATGTCTGAAGCTTGTGATTCCCCTATGATTCTAGATGTAGTTGTAAACACCCAATTATGTCCGAGGCCCTCCAATTGTTAAAATTAATCAAGAAACCAACACAAAATTAAATACAAAAATAATAACAAAAATAAAAATCACAAAGGAAGGAAAGAGAAAACAGATAAGAAAAATTAACGGAAAAAAACAAATAAAAACAAGTAGAGTTGATAAAAAATAAAATAACTAGAATATGAAAAATTAAAAGAATACAAAGTAATCAAAAACAAAAAATAAAGAAAATATAGCAATCTGAAAATAATTATAAAACAAAAATCTATAAAAATAAAAATCTGGAAAAATTATAATAACAAAAGTCTGTAAAAGTTAAAGAAATAAAAATATGTAAAAATCAAAAATAAAAATTTGAAATTAAGGAAATCTAAAAACAGAAAAAGAAGTTTTTAAAACAGAAAAACAAATTTGAAAAAACAAATAAAACAAAATTTATAAAACACCAAAAACAAAATAAGAAAAGAAAAAAAAGTAAATAACAAGGAAAATAAAAATGAAATAGAAATAAATAAGAATAGATATCAAGAACAAAAAAACAAAAAAAAAACAGAATTAACAAGAATTAATAAAAACAAAAAAGAAGTTAAGAAAATAAGATTACAAACAGAATAGAAAAGTAAATAACAGTAAAGAAAAACACAAAATCCGAAAATATATAATAAAATAGAAAACAAAAAATTAAAAAAAACAGAAAATAAAAATAATAAATAAAGAAAAACCAAAATTGCAAAAATTTTAAGGAGTAGAAACAAACAGAATTTGAAAACATAAAGACAACTAAAAATACTAAAAAGAAAATCTGAATAAATATAAATTAAGAAAAATAACGAAATGAAAATAGAAGGAAAAATGGATAATTAAAATAAATATATTGAATTAAAATAAATGAAACAGAATTAAAATAAATAAAACAGAATAACTGAAAAAAACTAAATGAAATAACTGAAAAAACGAAAAAGGATATTGGCATGAATGCAAAAGGAGAACGGGGCTGGAGGTTTTTCTCTAGGGGAGGCTCTCTCTAATTTTTGAGGAAGCAATCAAGGAAGCACTGTACCAAAAGAAGGGAGAGAGAACTCATGAAAAGGGGGAGGAGAGGTAACACTGGCAACGTCAAAATCTGGTGGAGAGCTACAATTTTCAGGCTTGTTCCCGACGAGTTGCATCAGGATATCACACTAAGAGGAAGATCAAGACCATTATAGTTGTCTTGGCGTTGTGTAGAAAACTTGTTTCCTCAAGCTCAACGCAAAACGAACGCCCATCATAGGTATACCCTTTCTTCTGTGACAAGAAGTGAAATAGGGTCATTCTCTCTACAAGAAGGAAGATTTCATGTTTGCCGAAGTTAGCCTAGCCCAGGTTGGATCTTCTATGCTTACTCTTTATTCATTTAAACCTTGCATTCTTGGAAAGTAAATATTTGTGCCGTGTGAAAAGAAGTTTGCCTTGTCAAAAATGCAATATGTTTTACGTATTCTTTCTGCATGGTAGTTCATCAATAGCATAATCAACACACCATGATAGGAATAGAAAAATGATTTCCTTGTTTAGCGACTATAGAGAATTAGATATGGTGCACAACTGGTTCAACCAGACGTCAGCTTGGGTTTAATGATTAAGTCTCTACAAAATCATCACCTCAGAGACTCTTTCTCCCCCTCCTTATAAAACTCAGTGAGCCAGGATTGCACAATCAATGGCTCGACGCTGTGCTCGGACTAAACGGAATCTACTTGACTCTCTGCAACATCATTAGCTCCCATCTTTGCCAAATACCTGTTGGCATTATACATGGTGTTCTCTGGTGTTCTCTAGGTAGAGTCTGTTTTGGGGATTCTGGAGGCGCTTGATTTATGGAAGGAGATCATAAAGTACTCCTTGCCATAAAGAGAGGATAATGGGAGCTGTGAATATAGTTCTAGCATTTCAAGTAGTTTGGTCCCAAGGATTGGAAGAACTGGAAGTAGACTTACTGATTTAGGAAATGACAAAGCTTGGTTCAAAACAGGCGGTGGTGTTGCAGAGAACATGTCTGGGCAAAGAAATGGTTTTGGTCTCAAACATGGTTTATTAAATCATAGAGCACAAAAGTCCATAAATGTGGGTGCACATCGTCAGCCTACACAAAATATTATTAGCATAAGGAATAATGTGATCTCAAGTAATTGGAAAAATTCTGAGGAAGAGGATTTCATGTGGGATGAAACGAACTCTGGTTTGACTGATCATTGACCCAATGTCTCTAGCAACACGAGCATGGACTCATGGGTGGGTGATGATGAAAATTTGAAAGGTGAAGATCACTTCCAAATCACATCTCCTTTTGGGGTAAAGATTGATAAAGAACTATCTGCCATTCAAAATCAACACCTGAAGTCCAAGGGAGGCAGCACGGTGGAGCCTCTCAGAAGCCCATGGAACCAGAAACAAGGGAGGGGGAGGTGCAATCAGGGTCACGCCTACAACAAATGCATGAATACATGGTATGGCTTTTGTTTTAGGATAGGGTGTTATAATGTCAAATGGAGGCTTAGCATAGTGGTGGACGCGCTAGCTTGCAAACCTGAGGTCCCTGCTTCGAATCCCACCAGAGGCATTTTGTGTTTTAATGTTACAAGAGGAGCCCAGGGCAATTACCAATCTTCCCCTTTCAAATTCCCTTAATTCCCAACATGCCCTACCAGTACAATTACCAATCTGCCCCTTTCAAATTCCCTTAATTCCCAACATACCCCTACCAGTACAGTTACCATTCTGCCCCTTTCAAGTTCCCTTAATTCCTGATATATCCCTGTCATTACAATTACCATTTTACCCTTCCAAATTCATAAAATTCCACAATTAATAATAAATTCATAAAAAAATTCTATAATTGTTAAATAAATCCGTGAAAATTTCATAAGTGCTAAATAAATTCATAAAAATCTCATGATCCCTAAATAAATTCATAAAATTTCATAAGTGCTCCATAGTTGCTAATAAAATCCTAAAATTCCTAAGAATTACAAAATTACCCCAAATTCCAGTTGAAACCCAATTACCTCAAAACTCAAAAATGAAACTCTTCTCTCTTATTCAAGTTTTCTTTTTACTCAAAAATATCAACATCATTTGCAAATTGTTCTTGTTAAGAAATTCAAAATCTCTTTTTTCTAATATTTTGGGATTCTTGGTCTCGCGCAACGGGCTCTAAACGAGGAACTAGCAGTTCACCTGCTGTTCAACGTTTAACAGTCTGTATAGGCCCCCGTGCTGTCGTCGTCGCCTCGGGTCTTGTGCCTGAGCGGACTAAAGGTCCTTCCAAAAATGAAAGTCTTTTCAAAATACCTTTTCCCTTTTCAAGCATTTTCGAGGGTCAAGCCCTCAAAACAAACCAGAACTACGTAAGCCTTGAGTTTCCCATTGCACTGAGGAATACGTAGGAGCAGGATCAATTCCTATCAGGCTAACCTCCATCAAGTTATTTATTTCACTCTAATAAAAGGGATCAAACGATTTTCAAAAAAATCACACACTCGATTTAAGGGTACCGTTCTTTGGAACAGGCGAATAAGGTTCCTAATACACTTTCCCTATTTGTAACCGACTCCTGAACTTCAAATCTCTTCCTTGAGTTAGGGGTTTTCCAATCTTTTTCCCTTAAATAAAAATTTGGTGGCGACTCCACATTAATCAATAAAATACATTTTTCAAAATTTTAGCAGGTTCGTCGTCTCATTGGAATTACGATTGTGACAGGTGGCGACTCCACTGGGGACATTAGAGAGTCAAGCCCGTTCGATCGAGTATGCATTGTATTTGATCCCTTCTCGTGTTTATTTGCACGATTTATTTATTGCACGATTCATTTATTTGCTTATTTTTCTGTTGTTCGTTTGTTTGTCTATTCGTTGAATAAACCTTAGGGTAGATAAACTATAAATTGATATATATATATATATCTGTACAATTTCCCCAATTGCAGGTATCTCAAATTTGTGTGCCCTCATACATTACATGTGCATTTATCATGAGTAGGGCCCTATACCCGGGTCTGAGTGCTACCTAGGATAGAGGGATCTAGTGGTGTCACTCTAGGGCCTACATCCTGATTGGCTACCACGAAAATCCTGGCTAGAGTGCGTCCTATTTGTAATGCCCCGCAACTAGTGGCTACTTCTACTGTTGTGGCAAGCATTGCAGACTCGAACTTGGCTCTAGTGACCTCTATACCCCAGGATTACAAACTACCTTTGAGAGGTTCATTTAAAAGGCCATAGATCCTTAAGACAGGTAACACACATAAGAAGCAAAGAGGGCACGCACACCCTTTCAAGATACAAGGGAGTTAAAGGCTACAATTGGGGATACAAAAAAATCAAGATAAAAATCAAGAAAACCCAAATAGGAGGAAATTCCTAGGAAAATTAGGAAAATAATCTTTTAAAAATACTGAAAATATTAAAAAGATTCAATAGGAGAGAAATTGAAATATTGAAAACCTAAAGAATGCTTTCTAGAAAAATTTTGGTAAAACTAAAAAGATTTTCAAACAAAAATAAAGGTCTTCTAGCGAAACAAAAAATGCCAAAATTCATAAAAACAATAAAATTGCTAAAAATCAAGGGCAAATAAATGAAGCAATACTCAATTATTTTCCAAACTGTCAAATCCCAAAAATTATTTGTGCATAACATTCCTTCATTCATCCTTTCATAAATTTATCATAAAAAAGAAAGATTTCAAAAATCATTCCACATCTACATACTCATTTTGCATCAACATCTTTATCATTCAAACTGTTTCTCAAAAAAAAATTATTTTTAACTTTAACAGAAAAAAATTAGAGAAAGACAGCTTCCTCGGCATCCTTATAGAACCAGATCACAGTCAAGAATCATGGATGAGCTGGAGAGACAGAATGAGGAGTTGAGAGATGAGGTCAGAACTCTAAAAGATCAAGTGGCTAGACTGATGGAGGCCATGCAACTATCCAAACAAAAAGAGGCAAGGGAATCTCTACCGAGAGAACCAACTGACCCAATACATCCTCCTGGCTTCACTCCACCATTAACCATACCTTAGCAGATCGAAAGGGTTCATTATGGGTTTCCTCATGGGCACGCACCCTCATACAACCAAACACAAGCCCAAACACAAACCCAAACACATAACCTACCTCCAAACACCATCCCACAGGCCTACCAAGCAGTTGTTGGGGGAACGAATCCTATGTTCACCCAAGAGCCTCACCCTGTGTACACACCATTTTTCCAACCTCACCCTATGCCTACGGAATACCCAAGCATCCTTCGGATGAGGATACAGAAAAGTGGAAAGTACTAGAGGATAGGATCCGGGCAATTTAGGGGAGTGCTTATGAAGCCAAAGATGCATCTGATTTGTGCTTGGTTCTAGATGTAGTAATCCCTCCCAAATTCAAGGTTCTAGAATTTGAAAAATATCAAGGAACCAGCTGTCCGAAGAGCCACTTGGCCATGTACTGTAGGAAGATGTCTCCCTATAGGCACGACGATAAGCTGCTCATACATTTCTTTCAGGACAGCCTGACTGGGGCAGCTGCAACTTGGTACACTCAGTTAGAGCGGACACATATCCATTCATGGAGGGACCTAGCTGATGCCTTCCTCAAACAATACCAGTATAATGTGGAGATGGCTCCCGATCGAACCCAACTCCAAAACATGGCCAAGAAAGGAGATGAGACCTTTAAGCAGTACGCTCAACGATGGAGGGAGTTAGCTGCCCGAGTACAACCTCCTCTCTCCGAGAAAGAGATGGTCAGTATGTTCATTGACACACTCCAAGGTCCTTTCTATGACAAGATGATAGGCAGTGTGACTTCTAGCTTCTCTGATGTTGTCATCATTGGAGAAAGGATCGAGGGTGGCATGGGTCGAGGAAGAATCACGCACAAGTCCACAGGGACAGTTGATGCCTTTACAGAAAAGAAGAGGACAGGTGAAACTTATAATGTGGCTTCTGGTCAAGGACAGTACATACCTCCGATGGCACCTTATGGACCAACTAGCTTCCAACAATCACCATACGTACCTCACACACCATATCCTTACATCGTTACCGCTTACCAAACACCCTACCATCCAACTTATAACTATCCAATACAAATCCAACCACCCACACCATACACGGTCCAAACACAAGCCACGAGCCCAAATCCTAGCTAAGGCCAAAAGAAGGAAAAGGATCCTGTCCAGTTTGATCCCATTCCAATGACCTACACCGAGCTGCTACCTCGGCTAATCGAGAACTCTCTAGTGGTTCCTTACCGTTTGAAACCTCAAAAACCACCATACCCTAAATGGTATGATGCCAATGCCATATGTGGCTACCATGCAGGGTACATTGGTCATTCTACAGAAAACTGCCAGGTCCTGAAATGCAAGGTGCAAAGCCTAATTGATGCTAAACGACTAGATTTTGGGAAGGTCGCTCCTAATCCAAGCACCGAATCATGAGAGCTCATCTGCTGGTTAGGAAAATGGGAGCAGCACAACAAATTTCTTTGTACAGATCAAGCCATCGAGGAAAATCATCCAGGATTTGTTATATTTTTCAAAATCAATCTTTTGTAAATACGTCTCAATGAATAATACAAAATTTACATTTTTCATGTTTCTTGAGCACGTGCTTCACATTATTGGCTTTACTTCTTAAAATTTCCATTCCTTTTCATCATTCAACCCATTTATTATTCTTATACCCAAACAATGAATACCAATTGGTGATAATGCCAGTGCTGTAATAAATAATCTTGAACGTCTAGTTAATCAAGCTCAAAGAGAAAAGCCCAATGAGGAAGCAGAATAAATGATCAGGGATTCTAGATCACCATTCAAAGTGACTTGTCAGACAAAGACATCCCGCTGGAATCAAGTTCAAATCCAGGAAAAATTAGGGATGCAAGAAAGGATTGGCTGAATTGGAAGCCCAAAATGATCCCAATAAAGTCAATATCTGACTACATAAAATTCAAGTAAAAGAGAAGACCCGCTGGATTAAAGTCAAAAAATAATCCAGGAAAAATCAAGGTCAAAACATAAAATTCAAGAAGAAGAGAAACCCGCTGGATTAAAAGCCAAAAATAATCCAAGCAAAGGTAGGGTTAAAGTTTAAAAATAAATCGACAAAGTCATGATCAGAAAAGGTCTTGCCGGTTTCCAACAACGATTCAGGCAAAATAAGGATCAAACAAAAGCCCGCCAGGTCGACAATCCTAACGACCTAGGCAAAAGTTAGGGCACAATCAAACAAAAAGCCCGCTAGGTCAAAAACCCGTAAGGGCGACCTAGGCAAAAATTAGGGCATAATCAAATAGGAGCCCGCTAGGTCGACAAACCCTCAAAGGGCGGCCTAGGCAAAAGTTAGGGCACAATCAAACAGAAGCCCGCTAGGTCAACAATCAAGAACGACCTAGGCAAAAGTTAGGGCACAATCAAGCGGAAGGCTCGCTAGGTCGACAACTCTCAAAGAATGACCTAGGAAAAAGTTAGGGCACAATCAAGCAGAAAGCCCGCTAGGTCGAAAACTCTCAAAGACGACCTAGGCAAAAGTTAGGGCACAATCAAGCAGAAGGCCCGCTAGGTCAAAAACCCTCAAAGGGCGGCCTAGGAAAAAGTTAGGGCACGATTAAACAAAAGCCCGCTAGGTCAACAACCCTCAAACACGACCTTGGCAAAAATTAGGGTACGAAATCAAGAGCCCGCTAGGTTGAAAACCTGTAAGAGCGACCTAGGCAAAAGTCAGGGCGAAACGAAAGACCTACTGGGTCGAAAACTCGAAGGAACAACCCAGGAAAAAATTAAGGTCAATCCAGGGATCCCAGGAGAACATGACATTCTGCACCTCATATCTTCCTAAAACTAGGGTAAAATTTTGCCGTTTTCTCAAGCTTGACTAATTAGACAATAAAGATTATAAAAAGCAGCATTGTTATTTTTCACCAAGAGGTGCCATTTGGGCGATCGAACCCACACTTTTCGTCATCCTTTCCTTTCAAATACACTACCTTAAAACATACAACCTCAAAATTCTCTATTTCTTTCTTTTAACCAGCCAAAATCCACTTATACACCCCAATAGTGCATATGCCAAGGAAATGTGAAAAATGTAAAAATAAAAGAGATTGATTTTGAAAAATCATGACAAGTCGGACGAATCCTCGACCATCGCAGCATGACATGACTATTTCCCAAAAGTTCCATCCTCTGTCAGACATAACGCCACCAAGACAAAAGGAGTGTGTCTTATTCAATACTGCTGACCATTGTTGGGTCTCAAAGATCCTGGAAAAGAAGGTTCCAAAGTTGATCAAGAAGCCAAGAGATTGACCAAAATACCGAACTTAAGTCAATCTAGCTCGTCCTGATTTTTTATTCTTGTCACACCAACTATAACATTGTCGAGAAAGGACATGTCGAAAAAATCAACATTTAGAGAAACAAAAGTTTTACACCATTTCATGGTTTGCATTCGTCTCATCAAATAATCATTTCAAGCATCAAAAATAGGAACCCCACATCATTTTTTGCATCTATTCAAGCATCAAACATCTTATCCTTTCCATCCGTTCAAATAGCACAACAGCATCGTTCATCCAAGCATTCCATAATTCATTTTTCAAAAATTAATTAAGACCTGGGTAAAACTGCTCAAGTCAATCATAGTTAAAAGGACTCAAGCTCAAACTGGGGCAAATGCTTGCCCACACAAAAACAATTTGAGGTCATCCTCAAATTTTGAATCAAGTTCAAACTGGGGCAAACGCTTGCCCACAAAAATTTAATTTGAGGTTATACTCAAATTCTGAATCAAGATTAAGCTGGGACGAACACTTGCCCATAACAAATTCAAATTGAACCAATCCTTAATTCTTCAACTCCAGAAAATTTCAAAACTAGGGCAAACGATTGCCCAGAAGAATTCAAGTCGAGGTCATCCTTAAATTCCTCAAAATCAAGTTCAAACTAGGGCAAACGCTTGCCCACAAAAATTCAATTTGAGGTCATCCTCAATTTCCAAGTCAAGCCCAAACTGGGGCAAACGCTTGCCCAAAGAAAAAGAATCCTATTTGAGGTCATCCTCAAACTCAATCAAGTCCAAACCGGGGCAAAAGCTTGCCCAACAAAATCAATTTGAGGTCATCCTCAAATTTTGAATCAAGTCCAAACTAGGGCAAACGCTTGCCCACAAAAATTCAATATGAGGTCATCCTCAAACTCAATCAAGTCCAAACCGGGGCAAAAGCTTGCCTAACAAAATCAATTTGAGGTCATCCTCAAATTTTGAATCAAGTCCAAACTGGGGCAAACGCTTGCCCACAAAAATTCAATCTGAGGTCATCCTCAAACTCAATCAAGTCCAAACCGGGGCAAAAGCTTGCCCAAAAAAATTCAATTTGAGGTCATCCTCAAACTCAATCAAGTCCAAACTGGGGCAAGAGCTTGCCCAACAAAATTCAATTTGAGGTCATCCTCAAACTCAATCAAGCCCAAACTGGGGCAAACGCTTGCCCAACAAAATTCAATTTGAGGTCATCCTCAAACTCAATCAAGCCCAAACTGGGGCAAACGCTTGCCCACAACAAAATTCAATTTGAGGTCATCCTCAAATTTTGAACCAAGAACAAAACTGGGGCAAGCATTTGCCTAGAAAATTCAAGTTGAGGCAATCCTCAATTCTAGAAAATTCCAAAATTGGGGCGAACATTCGCCCGGGAAAATCAAGTTGATGTGATTCTCAATTCCTCAACCCCAAATTCAAGATAGGGCAAACATGTGCCCAGAAAAATTCAAGATAAGGCAAACCTCAAAGTCTGAATCAAGATTCAAAATGGGGCAGACGCTTGCCCAAAATCCCCTCAAGTTAAGGCGTTCCTCGATTGCCAAAAACCTTTCAAACTGGGGAAAAATGTTTGCCCAAACTCCATTCAAATCAAGCAATCCCTCAATTACCAGGAATCTTCTAAATCAGGACAAAATGGTTGCCCAAGTCTCTTCAAGAAAATAATTATCAAGTGCCTAAAAAAACCTTCAAGTTAAAGGTAGGGTAAGCAATTTATCTTAATTCAAGAGAAAATTTTCAAAATAAGTTATCCGAGGTAGCCGACGAAGAGGTCCACATCCCACCCACATGCATTCCTAGGGTATACCATATTATTTCCCCTATGCCTGTCTTAACAGGTCAGTCATGCTTCGCCTGCCCTGACAGGCCATCCTTTCAAGTTAGTATAGGTTATTCTTTGTTTCCTTTTTCTACCCTAGCGGGTCATTCCTGCTTCACCTGTCCGGGCAGGCCATCCTGTCAAGTTAGCATAGATCACCTTTCATTCAAGTTAGTGTAGATCCTCCCATTTCAAAGTCACCTTGTCTTAACAAGTCCCTTTTCTTTTTCTTTTTTTCTATTGCTGTCCAAATAGTCATCATCAAGTTTTAATTTCTCCATTCATGGCCTATAGTGTCAGGCCACCATCAAGTTTACCTTTTTCCTGCATCATGGCCTATGCTGTCAAGCCTCATCAAGTTTTAATTTCTGCACACATCCTATCAAGTAGGATTTCATCTGCATTCATCCTGTCAAGCAGGATTTCAAGTTTTAATTTCTGCATCAAGGCCTATGATGTCAGGCCTCATCAAGTTTTAATTTCTGCACACATCATGTCAAGTAGGATTTTATCTACATTCATCCTGTCAAGCAGGATTTCAAGTTTTTATTTCTGCATCATGGCCTATGCTGTCAGGCCACCCTCATCAAGTTTTAATTTCTGCACACATCCTATCAAGCAGGATTTCATCTGCATTCATCCAGTCAAGCAGGATTTCAAGTTTTAATTTCTGCATCATGGCCTATGTTGTCAGGCCACCATCATCAAGTTTTAATTTCTGCACACATCCTGTCAAGCAGGATTTCATCTACATTCATCCTGTCAAGCAGGATTTCAAGTTTTAATTTCTGCATCATGGCCTATGTTGTCAGGCCACCATCATCAAGTTTTAATTTCTGCATCACCAAGTTTTAATTTCTGCATAATAACCTATGTTGTTAGGCCTTATCAAGTTTTAATTTCTGCGTCATCAAGTTTTAATTTCTGCATAATGGCCTATGTTTTCAGGCCTCACCAAGTTTTGATTTCTGCTCATCAAGTTTTAATTGCTGCATTATCAAGTTTTAATTTCAGGCTCTTCAAGTTTAAATTTCTGTATCATGGCCTATGTTGTCAGGCCACCATCAAGTCTACCTTTTTGCATCATGGCCTATGTTGTCAGGCCAGCATCAAGTCTACCTTTTTGCATCATGGCCTATAGTGTCAGGCCACCGTCAAGTTTCCTTTTAGCACGTTCAAGTTCCCCTTTTAGCACGCTCAAGTTTCCCTTTTCGCACGATCAAGTTTTCCCTTTTCAGCATGCTCAAGTTTCCCTTTTCAGCACATTCAAGTTTTTCCTTTTCAGCACGCTCAAGTTTCCCTTTTCAGCACGTTCAAGTTTCCCTTTTCACACGATTAAGTTTCCCCTTTCAACACGTTCAAGTTTTCCCTTTTCAGCACGTTCAAGTTTTCCCTTTCAGCATGTTCAAGCTTCCCTTTCTGCACGATCAAGTTTTCCCTTTCAGCGTTCAAGTTTCCTTTCTAGCACGTTCAAGCATCCAGCACGTTCAAGCCCAGCATGTTCAAGCTTTCTTTTCCGCACTTTGGCCTATAGTGCCAGGCCACCGTGTACATATCTTACATTTTAGTTCTTGCATGCTCTCCTGTCTCAAACAGGCCCCTCTCACTTCACTTTTCTTGTACTTCAGCAGTATTCATAGCCTAATCAGGTTATGCAATCAAGCCTTGAATATTTAAACTCTATCGGCACATGAAGCCGGCAACATCATTTAACTGCCACCCTCCAGGCATCCATGAAGTTCACTTTAAGCTCAAAGCTTCTAGTGATTCTCAGACTTTTTCAAAAGCTCTCCTTGGACATAATGTGTTCACGTCTTTACTCATTTCCTACCACGATAATTAGGAGAATTATTTCTCACATTATCTGGTAGGAAAACGAGTAAAGAGGGGCAAACTGTAAACACCCAATTATGTTTGAGGCCTTCCAATTGTTAAAATTAATCAAGAAACCAACACTAAATTAAATACAAAAATAATAATAAAAATAAAAACCAGAAAGGAAGGAAACAGAAAATAGATAAGAAAAATTAACGGAAACAAACAAATAAAAACAAGTAGAGAAAAAGGTTGATAAAAAATGAAATAAATAGAATCTGAAAAATTAAAAGAATACAAAGTAATCAAAAATAAAAAATAAAGAAAATATAGCAATCTGAAAATAATAATAAAACAAAAATCTGGAAAAATTATAAAAACAAAAGTCTGTAAAAGTTTAAGAAATAAAAATATGTAAAAATCAAAAAGAAAAATATGAAATTAAGGAAATCTAAAAACAGAAAAAGAAATTTTTAAAACAGAAAAACAAATTTGAAAAAACAAATAAAACAAAATTTATAAAACACCAAAAACAAAATAAGAAAAGAAAAAAATAAAAGTAAATAACAAGGAAAATAAAAATGAAATAGAAATAAATAAGGATAGATATCAAGAACAAAAAAACAAAAAAAAAAACAGAATTAACAAAAATTAATAAAAACAAAGAAGAAGAAGTTAAGAAAATAAGATTAGAAATAGAATAGAAAAGTAAATAACAGTAAAGCAAAACACAAAATCTGAAAATATATAATAAAATAGAAAACAGAAAAATAAAAAAAAATAGAAAATAAAAATAATAAATAAAGAAAAACCAAAATTGCAAAAATTTTAGGAGGAGTAAAAATACACAGAATTTGAAAACATAAAGACAAAACTAAAAATAATAAAAACAAAATCTGAATAAATATAAATTAAGAAAAATAACGAAATGAAAATAGAAGGAAAATTGGATAATTAAAATAAATATATTGAATTAAAATAATTAAAACAGAATTAAAATAAATAATACAGAATGAAAATAAATAAAACAGAATAACTGAAAAAAACTAAATGAAATAACTGAAAAAACGAAAAAGGATATTGGCATGAATGCAAAAGGAGAAGGGGGCTGGAGGTTTTTCTCTAGGGGAGGCTCTTTCTGGTTTTTGAGGAAGCAATCAAGGAAGCACTGTACCAAAAGAAGGGAGAGAGAACTCATGAAAAGGGGGAGGAGAGGTAACACTGGCAACGTCAAAATCTAGTGGAGAGCTACAAATTTCAGGCTTGTTCCCGACGAGTTGCATCAAGATATCACACTAAGAGGAAGATCAAGACCATTACAGCTGTCTTGGCGTTGTGTAGAAAACCTGTTTCCTCAAGCTCAACGCAAAACGAACGCCCATCATAGGTATACCCTTTCTTCTATGACAAGAAGTGAAATAGGGTCATTCTCTCTACAAGAAGGAAGATTTCATGTTTGCCAAGTTAGCCTTGCCCAGGGTTGGATCTTCTATGCTTACTCTATGTTCATTTAAACTTTGCATTCTTGGAAAGTAAATATTTGTGCCGAGTGAAAAAAAGTTTGCCTTGTCAAAAATGCAATATGTTTTACGTATTCTTTCTGCATGGTAGTTCATCAATAGCATAATCAACACACCATGATAGGAATAGAAAAATGATTTCCTTGTTTAGCGACTATATAGAATTAGATATGGTGCACCACTGGTTCAACCAGACGCCGGCTTGGGTTTAATGATTAAGTCTCTACCAAATCATCACCTGTGAGACTCTTTCTCCCCCTTCCTATAAAACTTAGTGAGCTAGGATTGCACAATCAACATCTCGACGCTGCGCTCGGACTAAATGGAATCTACTTGAAACTCTGCAACATCATCAGCTCCCATCTTTGCCAAATACCTGTTGGCATTATACATGGTGTTCTCTTGCTGTTGTCTAGGTAGAGTCTGTTTTGGGGATTCTGGAGGCGCTTGATTTATGGAAGGAGATCATAAAGTATTCCTTGCCATAAAGAGAGGATAATGGGAGCAGTGAATATAGTTCTAGCATTTCAAGTAGTTTGGTCCCAGGGATTGGAAGAACTGGAAGTAGACTTACTGATTTAGGAAATGACAAAGCTTGGTTCAAAACACGCGGTGGTGTTGCAGAGAACATGTCTGGGCAAAGAAATGGTTTCGGTCTCAAACATGGTTTATTAAATCATAGAGCATAAAAGTCCATAAATATGGGTGCACATCGTTAGCCTACACAAAATATTATTAGCATAAGAATAATGTGATGTCAAGTAACTGGAAAAATTTTGAGGAAGAGGATTTCATGTGGGATGAAACGAACTTTGGTTTGATTGATCATGGACCCAATGTCTCTAGCAACATGAGCATGGACTCATGGGTGGGTGATGATGAAAATTTGAAAGGTGAAGATCACTTCCAAATCACATCTCCTTTTGGGGTAAAGATTGATAAAGAACTATTTGCCGTTCAAAATCAACACCTGAAGTCCAAGGGAGGCAGCACAGTGAAGCCTCTCAGAAGCCCATGGAACCAGAAACAGGGGAGGGGGAGATGCAATCAGGGTCACGCCTACAACAAATGCATGACTACAGGGTATGGCTTTTGTTTTAGGATAGGGTGTTATAATGTTAAATGGAGGCTCAGCATAGTGGTGGACGCGCTAGCATGCAAACTTGAGGTCCTTGCTTCGAATCCCACCAAAGGCATTTTGTGTTTTAATGTTACAAGAGGCGCCCAGGGCAATTACCATTCTGCCCCATTCAAATTCCCTTAATTCCCAACATGCCCCTGCCAGGTAAAATTACCACACTGCCCCCTCTCAAATTCGAAAATCCCTAGTATGTCCCTACCAGTACAATTACCATTCTGCCCCTTTCAAATTCCCTTAATTCCCAACATGCCCCTACCAGTACAATTACCAATCTGCCCCTTCCGAATTCCCTTAATTCCCAGTATGTCCCTACCAGTACAATTACCATTCTGCCCCTTTCAAATTCCCTTAATTCCCAACATGCCCCTACCAGTACAATTACCAATCTGCCCCTTTCAAATTCCCTTAATTCCCAACATGCCCCTACCAGTACAATTACCATTTTGCCCCTTTCAAATTCCCTTAATTCCCAACATGCCCCTACCAGTACAATTACCAATCTGCCCCTTTCAAATTCCCTTAATTCCCAACATGCCCCTACCAGTACAATTACCAATCTGTCCCTTTCAAATTCCCTTAATTCCCAGTATATCCCTACCAGTACAATTACCAATCTGTCCCTTTCAAATTCCCTTAATTCCCAGTATATCCCTACCAGTACAATTACCATTCTGCCCTTTCAAATTCCCTTAATTCCCAACATGCCCCTACCAGTACAATTACCATTCTGCCCCTTTTCAAATTCCCTTAATTCCCAACATGCCCTTACCAGTACAATTACCATTCTGCCCCTTTCAAATTCCCTTAATTCCCAACATGCCCTACCAGTACAATTACCATTCTGCCCCTTTCAAATTCCCTTAATTCCCAACATACCCCTACCAGTACAATAACCATTCTGCCCCTTTCAAGTTCCCTTAATTCCTGATATATCCTGTCATTACAATTACCATTTTATCCTTCCAAATTCATAAAATTCCACAATTAATAATAAATTCATAAAAAAATTCTATAATTGTTAAATAAATCCGTGAAAATTTCATAAGTGCTAAATAAATTCATAAAAATCCCATGATCCCTAAATTAATTCATAAAATTTAATAAGTGCTCCATAGGTGCTAATAAAATCCTAAAATTCCTAAGAATTACAATATTACCCCAAATTCCAGTTGAAACCCAATTACCTCAAAACTCAAAAATGAAACTCTTCTCTCAAATTCAAGTTTTATTTTTACTCAAAAGTATCAAGATCATTTGCAAATTGTTCTTGTTAAGAAATTCAAAATCTCTTTCTTCTAATATTTTGGGATTCTTGGTCTTGCGCAACGGGCTCTAAACGAGGAACTGGCGGTTCACCTGCTGTTCAATGTTTTACAGTCTGTATAAGCCCTCGTGCTGCCGTCGCCGCCTCAGGTCTTGTGCATGAGCGGACTAAAGGTCCTTCCAAAAATGAAAGTCTTTTCAAAATACCTTTTCCCTTTTCAAGCATCTTCGAGGGTCAAGCCCTCAAAACAAACCAGAGCTACGTAAGCCTTGAGTTTCCCATTGCACCGGGGAATACGTAGGAGCAGGATCAAGTCCTGTCAGGCTAACCTCCATCAAGTTATTTATTTCACTCTAATAAAAGGGATCAAACGATTCTCAAAAAAATCACACACTCGATTTAAGGGTACTATTCTTTGGAACGAGCGAATAGGGTGCCTAACACCTTCCCTATTTGTAACCGACTCCCGCACTTCGAACCTCTTCCTCAAGTTAGGGTTTTTCCAATATTTTTCCCTTAAATAAAAATTTGGTGGCGACTCCACATTAATCAATAAAATACATTTTTCAAAATTTTAGCGGGTTCGTTGTCTTGTCGGAATTACGGTTGCGACAGTAGTGATTTTGGAAAGTACTACATCAGGAACAAGCGTTGAAACTGATCCTAGGATGTGATGGATGCTTCTACAAGTGAGGTCATCTAGTCATCTAACTGCTCTATGATTGACAAGGGAAACAATTGTAATCAGACGATGTTTTGGGAGACACCATTTATCCAGATGGTATTTGTCAACTTTGAGAATCTATAGATATGAAGGTATGGGTCCTCTCTGACTACTCCTTCGAATTGAAATTAGTTCTGGATCATATTTATGAGTGTAGGTTTCAATTCAAAACTTGCAACTTCTTCTAAGATGGGGCTTGAAATGTTGCTACCTAGGCCCTCACTAACGAGAGCCATGTAATTATGTCCTTGTTCTACAATCGATCTTCTAGTTGTTCCTTCTTTCACAAAGTAAAACATAGGTGAGGAGCTTGAGAGCAAGCTATCACAAAATATTATAAAAGGATTGCAACTAAAGAAAAATTATGAATTTTTTTAATGTATAAAATCTAAAAGGAAGAAAAAAAAATTATATATATAAGTGTTAATAAATTAGAACTCAAATTTAAATACTGGTAAGAAATAATCCTCGGCAATGGTGTTAAAAACTTGTTGCATACAAAACATGATTATAAAACTCTTGCCAAGTTTTACTTATGAATAATTATATCTATCAGTGTAGAAAAAAAGTATTTTAGGCCCTCAGTATTGATCCCAAAGTGACTATGTTAACAATCAATGCATGAAATTGAATCCTAATGTTTGAGCTCACCAAATAAGAGTTTTTGATCATGCTTTTCAAAATGAAATTAATTTTTCAAAAATGGACAACAAAATAATACAATGCAGATTATGGATAAGCATGGGACTTTGGATCCCCTTTTTTACTTTCACTTTTTCTCCAAATCTCCCTTTTTTCTGATTGAGCTATAAATGACAATTTCTAACCACCTACTATAAGGCTACTACTCCTCCTTCTTGATCTAATTGTAGCAATAATCTATCATCTGAATACTACCCTTTTTTGATCTGGCAAATAGATAATGAAAAGAGGCATACAGTTTAAGAGGGTGTTAACTATATGTCAAGAAACTAACTGGTTAGAAACTTAGCTTCCCGATTGATCCTTAAAAACCCTTAAGTTCAATTATCTAGCAATTTAGTCAATTAGGAGTGGTGTGATCAACTCCTCCTAATCAATTTACAGATTAACAAGATTAACTACTTCTTATTAATAGATTAAGCATCGTAGGGTAACACAACTATGAGAAATAGATAAACATTTAACAAATAAAGGGGGAAAGGAGGGTTCAAGAAATTTTCACCAAAAGGTTTTCCAAAGTCCCTTGAATTAGGGATTAGTCAAACATCAAGAAAAATAACTTGGAAATATCCATAATGAAAGAAATACAAAATCAGGCTACTACAAACCTTATAGTTGTTCTAAGTTTCACCCTTGGGGGATATCCTTCCACCAAGATCCTACAAGAGGATGTCATTGGGGAAAACTAGGAATGGAGAGGCTAGGAATGATAAATGAAGGAAAGGTAAGGCTCTACCCAAAATCTAGAGGGGTATGTTCTTCGTTGTGGTGAGAGTGTTCTCTAGTGTGAGTGGTTTGTTGAATAGTGTGGCAGAGCCTCTCTTTTATAGTCGTATATTAGGATTTCCAGCATTGCAGACTAGGCTTGACCAATCTTTCTTGTAGCCATCGTAATTGTTCTAGGTCTTTTGCAACACCATAGGGTTGATGAGTGGGATGAATCTTACGTTATTACGGTAGACATGGCATGGTTGCTAGGTGCCTGGCATTGACATGACTGTGCTACATCATGTTAGCACAATCATGTAGCCTTGTGTTTGCACAACTATCTCATGTTTGCACGACTATGTTGACTCGTTGAGGGGGCCATTTTTGTCCTTTTTTATCCTTACCTTTTTATGAACTTAATGATGCAGAGAATCCGAGCTACAGAGCCATTGGGCTTATTGGACCTAAAAAAAGCTAGGATTAATAGACCTCACACATTAGAATATGATTTAGGTACTTTTTTTTGTCGCAACCGTAATTCCGACGAGACGACGAACTCGCCAAAATTTTGAAATGATATTGTTTTGAATTAATGTGGAGTCGCCACCAAATTTTTAATCAAGGGAAAAATATTTGGAAAAACCCTGACTCAAGAATGAGCTTCTAAGTTCGGGAATCGGTTACAAGTAGGGAAGGTGTTAGGCACTTTACTTGCCCGTTCCGAAGAACGGTACCCTTAAACTGAGTGTGTGATTTTGAAAAATGTTTGATCCCTTTAAAGTAAAAAATAAATACTTGATAGAGGTTAGCCTGACAGGACTTGATCCTGCTCCTACGTATTCCTCGGTGCAATGGGAAACTCAAGGCTTTCGTAGTTCTAGTTTATGAAGGCTTGACCTTCAAAAGTGCTTAAGAAAAGATCATTTGGTTTGTGAAGGCTTGACCTTCAAAAATGCTTGAGAAAAGATTATTTTAAAGATCTTGTTTTGAGAAAATTTTATCTTTGGGAGGGATTTTTGGCCCACTCATGCACAAGGTCCAATTAAGGCGGCTAAGGCGTAGATCCTGGGACCTATATGAGCTCTTAAATGTTGAACACAGGTAAATCGCGGTTCCCATTTAGAGCCCATTGCGTGAGGCCTAGAATCCCAAATATCAGAAAAAGATATATTTTTTTTATATTTTTTATTTGAAAAGGACCTCAAGTCCATTCATGCACAAGGCCCGAGGCGGTTAAGGCAGCACAAAAACCTATATGAACTACTAAATGTTGAATAGCAGGTAAACCGCCAGTTCCCCATTTAGAGCCCATTGCGTGAGACTCGAAAATCCTAAAATACTTGAAAAAGATTTTTTTAAATTTTCGAAACAGAATATTTTATGGAAGGCATCAATCTTTGAATAAAAGAAAGCTTGAATATAATAAAAGATTTTTCGTTTTTTGACTTTTGGAGGCAATTAGGAAATTTGAAGTGTTTTGTGATTCATTTCAGAGTATTTCAACCTTCTAAATTTCTATTACTTTTATTGCTTTTCCATATTTTCAGAATTTCTATTAATTTTTATGCATTTTCTGGAAATCTTTTATTTTTTGTAATTTCTACGATTTTTTATGTTTTTTTTTATATAATTTTCTGGAATTTTATTAATTTTCTGATTTTTTTATAATTATTAATAATTTTATTGTATTTTATTAGAATTTTCTGAATCCTTATTAATTTTTTAGAATTTTTTTTATTAATTTTCTAAATTTCCTAAATTTTTATTTATTTCTGTATTTTTAGAAATTTTGTCAATTTCTGATTTTCTGGAATTTTTTTATGTTAATTTTTCTATAATTTTTCTGGAAATTTTTATGAATTTTCTAATTTTTCTATAATTATATTATTTTTTATTTTATTATTATTTTTTTTTGAAATTTTATTAATATCCTAAATTTTCCACATTTTATTTATTTTCTGAGATTTTTATTAATATTTAATTCTGGAATTTTATTTAATTTTTGAATTTTTTGGAATTTTTGTGGATTTTCTGTATTTTTATGAATTTTTATGATTTATAGGGGCAAAACAGTAATTGCAATGACAGAGGGCATATCTGGCATTTCTAGGGGCAGTATAGTAATTGTGAACTTTGGGGCATATCTGGAATTATGAGAAAGTGAGAGGACAGAATGGTAATTGTGAACTTTGGGGCATATCTGGAATTATGAGAAAGTGAGAGGACAGAATGGTAATTGTGAACCTCGGGGCATATCTTTAAAAAAAAATGATCTGATTGCTGTACATAGGGTTCGAAGGGGAGGCGAGGGAGGTTATGGACGAGCAAACAAACCACTAGGCCAATCCCTCTGGTTGAGATGTAACCTGGTTTCCATACTTTATGTAGGATCGATGCTGATTTGCTATTTTCTTAAAACAACCTGAAATGACGACTACCACTCGAGTCAATCTTAACTTTGTGATTTAGAAGAAAAAAAAACCTTGCATAATATCACTCTGGGTATACATAAGCCTATATGCATGGCCATATTGGGTGCAGACGTTGACCCTATTCCTACCTCTTTGCCTTCAGAAATCTGCATTTTGGGGTTTCCTTATTAGCCTCTGTTTGCACATGCCTTCTTTCCTATCCTTGCATCTTCCTTCTTGTAGCCAATACTATTACAAGATTGATTCTAACTCTGGCCCTTGGGGGTGTCTAGCCGTCTGCATGACTTTTGTTTTTTGCATGAAAGTCCAAGGTCATGATGAACAGATTCCCCATGCAAATCAACCACAGGATCCTCATTTTCGATATTTTATGATCGAGTCTGTTCGTTGTAACCTCCTCAGAAGGCACTCTTCTATGTACATCAAATTGAGACCTCCAATATATACACCCTTGTATCAAGGTCCACTTCTCATAGAAAGCCTCCATGTGTTCCATTACCAGGGCTGTTTCATTCCCTTGATGAGCCAACGCTCCTAATTAACAGAGTTGGACTAAACTACCTTCTGGTCTAGGCTGCCCTCTCTATCATCATGTGTAGGTGGTTACTCATCTGAGGCTAAGACTCTGGGAGCAGCTACCTTCCCATTAAACTAAGTTCCTAGTTTAGGCCACATAGCGTTGAAAATCAATTTTAACTTGTACTGGAAAATTAGACGCAATTTTCATGGCCATGTGCACACTGCATGTATCATCAAGTTTCTAGTTTCTGGCTTGGTGGTACACATGTCAAGGGCTGACTCACTATTTATTTACAAAATAGGTGTCATAATTGTAGTTCGAAATGGGAATTTGGAGGTTCTGGGGAAAGCCACTAGCCATGTTCCCTTTTAGATATTAACATATAGTGGACTCAAAAATCGTATGGCAGTATATACAGAGCTGAAGATGACGCTCAGATGTGATATCTTGATCGGTTACTCCTAATTAAATCGAATTTGTCTCATTCATTTCCTAATCAATAGTAAGTTATTGGGCAGCCACCTACAGGTTTTAATCTACGAGTTTCTTAGCTCTTTCACTCTGTTTTTTTTTAGCTAAGCTTGCCTTTGAATATTCAACCAATTGGTAACATTATACATACTAGGTACAGAAAAACGAAGCCAATTGCTCTTTTGGGGGATTTGGAAATTCGATTTTATCAAGCTTTCATGCACATTCTAAACAAGACTCTTGAAACCAGAACAGGGCAACGTTCAAACATCACTCATGCATCTCTGTCAACCCTATTGGATCATGTTCATCAAGATTAACATGTAGGGAGAAACAGAGGCTCTCATTCCATGACTGAGCACGATTCAATTGCACAAACATTAGATTGAATTCTTGGACATCTATATTCCTCAAGCATTACACATTGTATGTAGATTAACTTAGACGCGTTCAATTATCAAGAAATCAAGAAGAATTCATGCAAGAACAGGTTTCTCGCTTCACCTTATCGAGATACAGTTATTTCAAGAATCGAATGAATCCAAAGACTACCAAATTCTTGCTATGCTGACCTGTTTGACGAAATCGGGTTGTGCCTCTGCAGAGATTTGAGCCTCCAATTTTATGTGATGAGTGATTCTTGCAACTATTTCTCTTCTTCGCTCTCGTTCTTCTTTCTGCTCCTCTCTTCTTTCAGCCTTTCGAAATCTCCCTCTAATTCTCCGAGAAAGAAACCACCCCAAAATCCCAAAAGAAGAAGCCCCCAAAACCTTTCTCTGCTGAGCTTTTATACCTAATAGAGTTCCCTTCTCCTTTTGTTTTTTTTATCCTCCTTTGCAAATAAAAAAACTTGGCTTTCTCTTTTATTTGTTTTTTCATCTTTTGCCTTTTTAGTTTTGGCCTCTTTTGCAAATTTTCCAAAAAGCAGAAAAATTAAGATTTTCTTTTCAAAACTTCTTCTAATAATTTTTCATTTTATTTCTATTTTTATTTTTTATTATTATTATTTTTATTATTTCAGCATTATTTTTTCAGAATCAGCTTTTATTTATTTATTCTACTTATTTATTCATTTATTCATTTTTTTTTATTTTATTTATTTTTCTTTTTGTTCAGAATTTTCAGATTTTTAATTTTGATTATTATTATAAATTTTTTGTTGTTTTATTTTTGATCTTGGTCTAAATTACAAATTGATTTTATTTTTCGGAAAAAAATTATTGTCTGCATTTTTTGTCATTTCTCATTTGTTTTGTTTTTACTTTTTGTTTTTTTTTCTGTTTTCTGTTTGTTTTCTTTTTCTGTTCTAAATTGTTTTTTTAATTTGTATTTTTTTGTTTTTCTTTCGTCTCTCTTTTAGTTAATTTTGATTTAGGACCAAATTACAAATTCATTTTTATTTTTATTTTTTTTCAGAAAAACTTTCAATGTCTGTTTCTGTTTGTCTGTTGTTTGTTTTCTGTTTTCTGTTTCCTGTTTTGAAAATTTTTTATGCATTAATCACTTAAAAATGGGTCTCGGACATAATTGGGTGTTTACAGTTTGCCCCTCTTTACTTGTTTTCTTACCAGATAATGTGAGAAGCGATTCTCTGAATTATCGTGGTAGGAAAATAAGTAAAGACGTGAACACCTCATGTCCGAGACAAACTTTTTGAAAAACTCCAAGAAGGACACTAGAGGCCTTGAGCTTAGAGTGAACCTCATGGGGTGACTTTACCGGCTTTGTGTGTTGTGATACTGAAATTGTATGAGATTTAAGTATGGAGGGCCTGACGACATAGGCCTGTAAGCAGTAAATCTAAGCTAGGGCGGTCTGACAACATAGGCCTGTAAGCAGTAAATCTAAACTAGGGCGGCCTCACCACATAGGCCTAAAATCAGTAAATCTAAGCTAGGGCGGCCTGACAACATAGGCCTGAAAGCAGTAAATCTAATCTAGGGCGGCCTGACAACATAGGCCTAAAAAGCGATAAAAATCTAATCTAGAGGCGCGACAACATAGGCCTAAAAGCGGAAATCTAAGCTAGGGCGGCTGACAACATAGGCTGAAAGCGAGTAAATCTAATCTAGGGCGGCGACAACATAGGCCTAAAAAACGATAAATCTAAGCTAGGGCGGCACGACAACATAGGCCTAAAAGCGATAAATCTAAGCTAGGGCGCGACAACATAGGCCTAAAATCGGTAAATCTAAGCTAGGCGGCACGACAACATAGGTCTAAAAGCAGTAAATCTAAGCTAGGGCGGCCTGACAACATAGGCCTAAAATCAGTAAATCTAAGCTAGGGCGGCCTGACAACATAGGCCTAAAAGCAGTAAATCTAAGCTAGGGCGGCCTGACAACATAGGCCTGAAAGCAGTAAATCTAATCTATGGCGGCCTGACAACATAGGCCTGAATGCAGTAAATCTACGCTAGGGCGGCCTGACAACATAGGCCTAAAAGCGGTAAATCTAAACTAGGGACGACGACAACATAGGCCTAAGCGATAAATATAAGTTAGGGCGGCGACAACATAGGCACGAAAGCGATAAATCTAATCTGGGCGGCACAACATAGGCTGAAAACGATAAATCTAAGCTAGGGCGGCGACAACAAAGGCCTAAAATCGATAAATCTAAGCTAGGCGGCGACAACATAGGCCTAAGCGAAGAAATCTAAGCTAGGGCGGCTGACAACATAGGCCTGAAAGAAAATCTAATCTATGGCGGCCCGACAACATAGGCCTCAATGCAGATAAATCTACGCTAGGGCGGCGACAACATAGGCCTAAAAGCGGTAAATCTAAGCTAGGGCGGCCTGACAACATAGGCCTGAAAGCAGTAAATCTAATCTATGGCGGCCTGACAACATAGGCCTGAATGCAGTAAATCTACGCTAGGGCGGCCTGACAACATAGGCCTAAAAAGCAGTAAATCTAAACTAAGGCGGCCTGACAACATAGGCCTGAAAAAGCAAGAAAGTAAAGATGCGATGCTTTAGCCTGACAACATAGGCCAGAGAGCAGGAAAGTAAAGATGCGATGCTTTAGCCTGACAACATAGGCAAATGAAAGAAAGTAAAGATGCGATGCTTTTTTAGCACGACAACATAGGCGGTGAGCGGAAAGTAAAGATGCGATGCTTTAGCACGACAACATAGGCCGGTGAGAAATATCACGATGTGATGCTATGGCCTGACAACATAGGCCAGTGAGCTATATGCAGATGTGATGCTATGGCCTGACAACATAGGCCAGTGAGCTATATGCAGATGTGATGCTATGGCCTGACAACATAGGCCAGTGAGCAAGATGCAGATGTGATGCTATGGCTTGACAACATAGACCAGTGAGCAGGAAAGGCAATGATGTAATGCTATGGCCTGACAACATAGGTCAGTGAGCAAGATGCAGATGTGATGCTATGGCCTAACAACATAGGCCAGTGAGCAAGATGCAGATGTAATGCTATGGCCTGACAACATAGGCCAGTGAGCAAGATGCAGATGTGATGCTATGGCCTGACAACATAGGCTAGTGAGCAAGATGCAGATATTTTCCATTTGTAGGTTTGGATAGAGAGAAACCTCATGATTTTGTTTGCGGACTCTAACTCCTCAGTTTTCTTCTAGCACCGATCAGATCTTTCAGAGTGAGCTGGATTCTATACATCGCTTGTTTCTTTGATTATTTTGTGAGGCATATCTGTTGCATGTGCTGCTTTAGTAAGATATTTGGGTCAAAAGAACTTGTCATTAAGAAAATTTCGACATAACTTTTACTTTGGTATAGTGTTAGTAACCAGCAATTGTCATTAAAAATGAGATATTACATTCTGCATATACATTTTGACAGGAGAAAATACAGTTGCATGTGATAGGGAATTAACAAGATAGTCGAAGGACATAGGGTGTTTTTGTGGCGATGTGTTTGGTGAAATAGTTTTGGTTGGTGGTGATGCCTTTGAGCCGATTAGTGCTAGTATTGCATTTTGGTGATCTCTTCGTGCATTGCTATCCCAGCTTCTGAAGAGCCAAAATTTTGCCCCAGTTTATCCAGCTTGCCTCAGACCGGTCTCGAACCTTTCACTAGAACCATGGATATCTGTTCATTTCTGCCCCCGCATGAATTTGCCCCAGTGTAGATGGAGACTGCCTGTTACCCTTCTTTGCCCTCTCTAATCAAGAGGAGCGAATTTGTTCTACCAATGCCGTTTTTGTTTAAACCGCCCTTTCAGGTTTTAAACTGCTTCTTGCTTGAATTGCCCTGATTTTTGCCTAGGTCAATGATGATGGTGGACCTAGCGAGCCTTTCTCTTGCATTGCCCTAACTTTTGCCTAGGTCTTTTGACGATCGACCTAGCGGGTTTTTCTTTCTTGCATCGCCCTAACTTTTGCCTAGGTCTTTTTGACGGCTGACCTAGCGGGCTTTTCTTTCTTCTCTTTTTAATTATATTGCCCTAACTTTTGCCTAGGTCTTTTTGACGGCTGACCTAGCGGGCTTTTCTTTCTTCTCTTTTTTATTATATTGCCCTAACTTTTGCCTAGGTCTTTTTGATGGTTGACCTATCGGGCTTTTTGCTTTCTTCTCTTTTTTATTATATTGCCCTAACTTTTGCCTAGGTCTTTTTGATGGTTGACCTATCGGGCTTTTTGTTTTAAGCATAATACTTCTTGACGGCATCCGAATTGACAGGGTTAGGCAAATCTTTCCCATCCATGTCGGCCAAGATCAAGGCGCCTCCGGAGAAAGCCTTCTTAACTACATAAGGTCCATGGTAATTCCTGAGACCATTTCCTTGTAGTGCTTTTGCACAGAGCAATAGCTTTTTTACCACCAAATCTCCTTCTTGAAACTCCCGAGATTGATCTTCTTATCGAATGCTCTCTTCATTCGTCTTTTGGTACAATTGGCCATGGCATCTTTGTCATCAACCTCTTCTCTTCGATTAGGTTTAGCTGATCCATCCTGCCTGACCCGTTCGCTTCTTCGATTTAGCATCCATCGGGACTCTCAATGAGGGGATCTCGACCTCGATTGGGAGTACAGCCTCCATTCCATATACTAGTGAGAATGGCGTTGCCCCAGTAGATGTACGGACAGAAGTCCGGTATGCATGTAATGCATATGGGAGCATTTCATGCCATTCTCTGTATGAGAGGACCATTTTCTGGATTATCTTCTTGATATTCTTGTTGGCTGCTTCGACCGCTCCATTCATCTTTGGTCGATATGGGGATGAGTTGTGATGTTGGATCTTGAACTGGTCACATAATTCCGACATCATCTTATTGTTAAGATTCAAGCCATTGTCGTGATGAGCTTCTTTGGGTAATCCATATCGGTGATCATGCTCTCTTTTCACAAATCGACCACCACATTGCGAGTCACACTAGCATATAGGTGCCTCGACCCATTTTGTGAAATAGTCGATGGCGACTAATATGAAGCGGTGTCCATTGGATGCTTTGGGCTCTATTTGGCCAATGACATCTATTCCCCACATGGCGAACGACCATGGCGAAGACAGCACGTTCAATAATGTTGACGGCGCATGGATATTATCCGTATACGACACTTGTGGCGGGTTTTGACGTGTTTGCAGATCGGCCTCATGTCCTCAACCAATAGTATCCAGCCCTGAGGATTTTCTTGCCATGGCATGTCCATTGGCATGGGTAATTAAAAAGATCCTTCATGCACTTCTTTTAGGATTTTGTCGGCCTACGCTGCGTCCCACGATCGAGCGAACCATGTCGTGATTCCTCTTGTATAGGACTTCTTCATTGAGGAAGAATCCTGCGCCAACCTTCGTAAGGTCCTCTTGTCGTTTTTCGGATGCATCGGCGGGGTATTCTTTGTTCCTCAAAAAACTGCCGGATGTCATGATACCATGGTTTTCCATCCGGTTCCACCTCCCCTTTGTTTGTGAACGCCGGTCCTGGAACGATCTTTGGATGTGAATGAGAGGCATATCTTCTTCTTGTCCAATTTCAAACATGGAGGACAAGGTGGCTAAGGCGCGGCTAGTTGATTATCCTCCCGCGGTATATGCGAGAAAGGTGATCTCCCTCAAAGTATTCTAGCAGTTCTTGGAGGCGGGCACAGTACGGCACTAGCTTTGGTCTTTGGTCTCCCATTCTCCACCTCACCTGTGGATAACCAAAGTGAGTCACAAAGACCTCTGGCGTTTACTTTAGCTTCGATTGCGGCTTGAATCCCTAAGATACAAGCTTCATATTCTGCCATATTATTTGTGCAATCGAAGGCTAGTCGATAGGTGATAGGTATATCTTTGTCTTTTACGGGAAATCGGTATAACTCCTATCTGTAAGTGGCCCATCATATTGGACGCACCGTCGAACAACATTGTCCATTTCTCTCCATCTATCTTTCCTTCTTCACCAAAGATCGTCATCGGATCTTCATCGGAAATTCCGGCGCATGGCTCGGTAGTCTTCTAGCGGTTGTTGGGCTAAATATTTTGCAAGTGCACTTGCCTTTGATGATTTAATCCACATACGGGATATCATATTCGATAGCACCATTTGCCATTTGGAAATCCGTCCATAATCAAAAGCTTCTCAAATATGTACTTGATCGGATCCATCTGGATATCAACCATGTGGTGTGACATAGCATATCTTGTCTTGGGCGGTGTGCCGCCCGTACCGAGCACACGGGTTCGTTCCTAGAGAGAATATCTAGCTTCTCCACTTGTGAACTTCTTGCTTAAGTAGTATATTGCCCGCTCCTTTCTCCGGATTCGTCGTGTTGGCCAGGAACGCGACCCATCGGCCCAGTGCAGAACCGTCGGATATAAGATCAGGGCCTTCCGGCAAGAATACTAAGACCGGTGGGTTCTGTAGGTATGATTTGATCTTTTCAAAAGCTTCTTGGCAATCCTCATCCCAACTCATGGGTTGATTCTTGCGCAATAGCTTAAAGATCGGCTCGCATGTAGCTGTCAACTGGAAAATGAACCGGGAGATATAGTTGAGTCTTCCTAGGAACCCTCGGATCTCTTTTTCGGTTCTTGGAGCTGGCATGTCTATAATTGCACGGGCTTTGTCAGGGTCAACTTCAATGCCTTTCTCGCTGACAATAAAACCTAGCAGCTTTCCTGACCTAACCCCAAAGGTGCATTTAGCCGGATTCAACCGCAGCTTGAATTTTCTAAGCCTCTCAAACAACTTTTTCAGATCTGTGAGATGGTCATCTTCTGTCTGGGATTTGGCAATCATATCATCCACGTAGACTTCTATCTCCTTGTGAATCATGTCATGGAACAGTGTTACCATGGCCCTTTGATAGGTTGCCCCGACATTTTTCAATCCAAAGGGCATGACTTTGTAACAAAAGGTTCCCCAGGCCGTAATAAAGGTGGTCTTTTCTCTGTCATCTTCGGCCATCTTAATCTGATTATAGCCTGAGAAACCGTCCATGAAGGAAAAGTAGGAGAACTGCGCAGTATTATCAACTAGCACATCGATGTGAGGTAATGGGAAGTCATCTTTCGGGCTGGCTCGATTGAGATCCCTATAATCTACGCACATCCGGACCTTGCCATCTTTCTTGGGGACCGGTACTATGTTAGCGACCCACTCGGGGTAATTTGCAACAGCCAAGAAGCCGGCGTCAAACTGCTTCCTCACTTCTTCCCGGATTTTCAGAGACATTTCCGGTTTCATCCTTCTTCACTTTTGTTTGACCGGTGCATATCCAGCTTTCATAGGTAGCTTGTGTTCCACTATAGAAGTATCTAGGCCTGGCATGTCTTGATAAGACCAAGCGAAGATATCACTATAGTCCTGTAAAAGTGAGATCAACCGCTCACGATTGTCTCCGACAATAAGCGTGCCTATCTTGACTTCTCTTTTATTTTCTTCGGTCCCAAATTGATTAAATCACCGGGTTCTGATGAGGTTCCAATTGCTTTAGATTCACGTTCACCAATCTCAACATCTCGTCGGTGGGTTCGCATTCAAATTCTGCCTCTTCGTCGACCAGGTCGTCAAACACGTCGAAATCGCCTAATACAATACTAGCATTATCGTCACGAGGCGGTTTCGAATCGGATCTGCGTGTTGGGTATGAGAAGAAAGGAATAAGATATATATTTGTGAGGAGGAAATATATTGAGGGGTAGAAGAGAGAGTATTTTTGGATAATGCAACTGTATTTATTACTTGTCAAAAATATGTACAAAATGTTTATGTATGAAATTTTGTTATGACAATTACAGAATTACATTTGAACTGAACCAAAAGTGAGAGGTAGATCGAAAATTTCCCAATTAGTCAGTTCTTTTCCAGGGGGACAAGGCGTCACCAATCTTCGAGAGTTGACGTCCCTTCCTTGTCTACAACGATCATGCACGAGTTTTTAAAGGCACTTCGGAAACTTTGTGATATGTGGCACGAGGGGGACCTTGTTATAACGGGGTCTTATTTGCCTTATCCTCTTCGGTTGGTTGATATCCCAACCCATATCGCCGTCTATTCTTTTCTTGTGATGGTGAGATAAAGCGCCTTTATTTTGCCCGGTTTACTGGCCGGAACCCGTTCTTTAGCATCACTCGGGCCATCATCATCAAAGCCTTGGGGGCTGCTTCACGATCAACCACCTCTCCTTCTTTTATAGTGGTAACGTTGGCAATTTCAAGGCTTGGAATTGAGTCTCAGCCTCTTGTTTGCCTCTCAATATAGGGAGGATTGGTGGGTTTCTTGACCAAATAGTCCTCTTCGCCGACACGATAATTAGTCTATCGTCCATAATGAACTTCAACTTTTGATGTAAAGTTGAAGGGACCGCTTTGGCGGAGTGAATCCAAGGCCTGCCTAGTAGGCAGCTATAGGCTGGCTGAATATCCATTACTTGGAAAGTTATGTCGAAGGTGACCGGGCCGATTTGAACTGGCAAGTCTATTTCCCGATAACTTCCTTGTCTTGACCCATCGAATGCTCTTACTACCGTAGAGCTAGGCCTCATATGGATCCCTTAGTGTGGCGGTTTGGAAAAAGTTAGTTGAGGCATCACGTTCAAGGAAGAACCATTGTCTCCATCAAGACTGCGGCTAGGATGTGATCCATGCATTTGACCTGAGTATATGTAATGCCCTGTTGTGTCTTACCCTTCCTCAGGGGATTTCACGGTCGGCAAAAGTTATGAAGTTGTTGGCGGTCAAGTTGTTGCGTTCCTCGAACTTGTCCCTTTGAGATGTTGTGGACTACATGAGCCTCGTTTAGGATCTTCAGGTAGCACCTTCCGATGGGGCTCGGAATTCATCATAAGGGCCGGTGGTGAGATTTTAGCGGAGTATGCGATTCAATTTCTCTATCACCGCGTACTCGCTTTGCCTTATTATTTTCGGGAATCGTGAGGCCTCTTCATCTCGAGACGACCTTCTTTAACTCCTTTTCCACTCCCTGGCGGCAGTTTCGGACTCCGTTCAGCCTGACTCTCCTTTTCTTGAATGGCCGGTGTCTTCTTATATCTTTCGCGAGGAGCGTAGATGCGACCGCTCTGGTCACTCCCTATTGCAGCTATGTTGGTTATGTCGGTGAAGAGATCTCCGACATATCCTTTTCACTTTTTCCTCCCGGAACTTTACATCGTACCTCCAAGGCACCTCCTTGTTACTGTAGTGTTGGAAGGTCCCGAACACTTTTATTGTAAACGGGTCTCATCCCGTTGAGCGTCGGTGAGACCGACGGCTCGGTGTAGCGGATAACCGAGGTTTAGGATGCCACTGGGAAGGATTCATTGACCATGTTCACCTCTTCCTCAATCTCAATGCAATTTCTGAGAGGGGCCACTGCCCATGGTTTGGCGTGGGTTGCTCCCCACTAGAGCATCTTTCTCAAAGTTGAGCCATTTGGCATTAATCAACGGATCCTATGTTTCGGGGGCCGGGCAGGTTTTGATAGAATGTCCCACCGTTCCAGCATGGTGTCGCATTTGGCCTCTGGATTATACCATTTTGGATATGGGGGTTCCAATGGCTTCAGGAACTAGTGCAACCAAAGAGTTTTGAATCAAACGGGCGGCGGCTCAGGAATAACTCATGGGAATCGGGTCAAGAATGCCTTACTTTCTCGGGTTATTGTTGGTTTTGGTTGAGGTGGGTTAGTATTTTGGTTCCATGGCATAGAGGTTGTTGTTGAGGGAGGTTTGAGTGAAGGAACATAATGGTAGTATTTGGATGGTATTGAGTAGGTGGATTGTAGGACGGTTGGTGGCGAGTTGGGCGGAGGCTACCATATGTGAGTGTGTGGGATATTGTGATTGGTAGGGTGTTTGGTAGTTAGGTGGGGTTGTGGTTGATTGATATACGGGTTGTGCGGAGGTTGGTCGATTTGGATACGAGAAACATAGTGGGTCTCGGCCTCCTTTTCTTCCATGTATTATTTGTCGGCTTTTCATGCTCCGTTGCCGACGGCATTGTGTATTTTTCCTCGGTGAACCACTTTCTACGCGTTCTCCTACAGACCATGTGGGAGAAGTTAATAGAGACACACCTTCTATCTTGTCATAGTAGGGTGCGGGAGCGTCTCCATGAAGGGTACTAATCATCTCTCGCTCCGAGAGAGTGGTGGACTTGAGCGGCTAGCTCCCTCCACCGTTGAGTGTATTCTTTGAAGGACTCATTTTCTTTCTTGACCATATTTTGCAGCTGAGTCCTATCAGGTGCCATCTCGATGTTGTATTTGTATTGCCTTAGGAAGGCATCAGCTAAGTCCTTCCACGAACGGATGTAGGACCTCTGAAGTTGGGTATACCAGCTGGCCGCTGCCCCCGTCAAACTGTCTTGGAAACAGTGAATGAGCAGCTTATCGTCGTGTGAATGAGAGGCCATTTTTCTGCAATACATCGTTAAATGGCTTCTCGGACATCCAACCCCTCGGTATTTTTCAAATTCCGGAGTCTTGAATTTTGGAGGTATGATGACGTCCGGTACGAGGCAGAGTTCAGAAGCCTCGACTATTCCATATCCGCTTCCCTCGATAGCTCTGACCCTCTCTTCTAGATGCATCCATCTCCCCCCAAGGAGGGCTTCTTGGTCCGCCATTCTTGGCCATGGCTCATTTAGAGGTCGGCTGGCGTGAGGGGGTAAAGCATAAGGTTCCCCGGGTCTTGCAGCATGACCGTAGGGATGTGGCTGGTGTGGGTTTACTGGATGAACAGCGACTGGCACAGAGTATGTAGGATCTTCCGTAGCGGTCGTGTTCATATGGGCATAGTCAGGATGGACATTGTATGGATATGTGGTAGATGGGTTAATATGAGGAGGGAAAGATGGGTTTGTGTGTGTGGGAAAAGCAGAAGAAGTGTTTGTGTTATAAGGGTAGGGAGGCATGTTTGTGTAGGCTGGGTGTGAGTGTGGTTGATAGCCAGCTGCATTAGCGGGAGGCAGGTAAATTGGTGGATTGGTATGAGGGTTGCGGATGTTAAAGTTCGGGTGTGGAGGTCCAGTAGGAAAGTTTAGGTGAGGCTGATGGGAAGTAAGATTTATATGGAGTGGTATTGCATTATGGTTTTCGCCAGCCAGGGTCTCTTGAGACCCGCGAGAGGTTCATAGGCAGGGTGGTAAGCCTACTGACGGTCTTGTTCGGTGACGATCGAAGAGGCATAGATGTATTGGCTACCCCAGTGCCTCAGTGCTGCGGGTCCCCACTGTGCCCTCTCAAGTAGCTTCATGAGCTTAGCTACTTGGTCTTTTAATTGCGACTTCGTTGCGGAGCTCCTCGATCTGTGTTTCATTCATCATGATTTTGGTTTTGGATCGGTGCTATATGAATGCTTAGGGGGGAGTCGTAAGTCAGCTATTTTGTTACATGTTAAAAATGGTTAAATTCATTTAATTAGTTAGTAATAATAAAAAGAATTTGACTCATCTCTAGGTGGATGTGGGGGACAGAGTCCCGGCGAGTCTTTGATCGTGTGCATCTTTTCGTGCCTTGAGTGTGAAATGGAAATTAATGTGGAATTGCGAGAGAAAGGCACATTTTTATTCAAAATAGAAGATGTCTATTTTTACATTTCTTTCCTCTTGCTTGGCGGTACAATATATTTTTTCATCCTTAAGATGTCTTTCACAGTTTTAATGAAAAATCTACTTCGAGTGCGGGGTGTGAGTGGATCTGAAGAAGCTTCGCCTTTTGAGTGATCGCAGTAACTCTTCTATGGCCGTATTTGCTGAAAGCAGACAATCTTTGTCATCTAATCCGGTGTTCAGCCGTATCTTTATACCATCCGCTCTCTTTTGTATGTCTTTTATGCCCTTTTGCTGCATCCTTATGATCTCGAGGATCTTCCATTTTCCTCATTTACCTCGTCTTGCCAGGCTATGAGTAGGCCTTCGATTTCTTGTTTCATGTCCTCTATCTTTGCACAATTCATTCCTCTCCTTTGTCACACCTGCTAATGCCTACACACAGGCCTTCCTTTTTTTTGCCCGCTAGGATCTGGTTTTTCTCTTCTCGGCCGTTGCGGACCTTGGTCTTTATTTGCTCCAGGCATTCTTTAACCAAGGTTGTTCTCTTGGTGCGGCGTCCTTTCTTGTGCTCTCATCCGAGGCCTCTTTGTTGGCCGCTGCAAATTCATGTGTACCAGAAGCACGCTCTCGTTCTCCTTTCTGCGATCTCGGATAGAAGCTAAGAGAAGCTTTATTCACTTCATCTTCTCTTACAACGCAGCATGTATTTCTCTTGTCGTTCTTTCATGATTTCTTCCTCTCGTGGGCGTTTCTTTTGGTCATAGCCTCTAGTTTCTCTCTCAGGCTTTTGACAATCTCGTCTTGAGCTCTGCGGGTCTTTGTTTGACTCTCGGATGGAGGCACGGGTGGTTTGAATGGTAGTTTGATGTGTTGCACCTGTCTCCTAACCCCTTTGCGTATTCTTCTTAGCGGCAAAACCGTACTCCAGCTGCTTCCCCTTCGGGTGACCCCCTCCACGCCTCTCGGACTTTCGGGGCTCTCGCTTAAGTTTCCTTCATACTTCAAGTAAAAAGGTCGGCAATTCGTCGGTGGGGGTGCTCCTAATAGGGTGACCCGGCGCCTTTATGATATCGGGTTATAATTGATACAACCTCTAGCTCCCATGGGGGTACGTTTGGGAACCCCTTGCGGTGGTAGATGACCTCGGTTCTCTGTTACCATGAAGGTTGCCATCTAACCTGGTCTTCGGTCAAGGCGGCGAAATGGGAGGACCATTCGAGGTTGCTCATCATTTGTTGGTAGTTAGAGAAATCTGTATAGGATGTTGTCTTTGTGTCCCTTTTGAAAATGTGACGGTGATCCGTCCCGAACAACACGGGTGACAACAAATCAATCTTGTTCTCTTCTTCTCATGAGAAGTTCGACGTGCAATAAACATCGCCCAACGGGGCCGTCACGGGATTTTAAGCTCTATCTCTTTTGGCTAAGAAGATGTCATTGCGCTCGGATCGACAAGTCGTCCTATGTAAGGGAAAGTACTAGCCATAGATGGTAAGGGCTAACACGTCCATGTATATAGCCAGTGATTGTTGTCGGCTAAGTGTTGCATATACTTTTCCCGAGAAATTCTCTAGTGAACCCAACTTGACCCTTTGGTTCGATAACACCGCAAACGTTCCCGGTCTGCAATCCCAGGCTTGTGCGACGACCCGGAAAGAGGAATGATGTTCTAGGTATTGATACGGCACAGTTCCCTCCAATGGCGGATCAAAATCTGCTCCCGAACTCCTCTAGTGGGGCAGTGAAAGTCGAGAATGAAACAGGACGGCGGATCGTAATATTGCACCATGGCGGTAAGGGCTCCTTCTTGCACTTGGACTTTTAAAAGCCTCGGTATGTTGCCATACTTTTTTGTGACGGCCATTTCTTGGATACATAACTTGTTCGCAAACCCACTCTAAAGCGGCCAAGTCTCTATTTTGATGCCGTGCGTCTCTTCTTTCTTCTAACGCAGTTCACATTAATTTCCATTTCACCTCTTTTACGATAGTCAACTTTGAATCTGATCCCTTGAAAGAAAAAGATAAAAACAAATATGTTAGACTTTGGATGAATGCTATTAATGCATAGTACAAAAGAAGATAATAAATATGGTAATCCTACTATCTTTTCTCCTTTTTTTTTTTGATTTTTTTCTTCTCCTTTCTTCGTCTCTCTTTTGTCCACTTTTCTTTCTTTTTCCTCATTTTGCTTTTCTTTTTTTTTTTTTTTTAAGATTTTCTCTCATCTTTCTTTTTTTGTTTACTTTTCTTTTATTTTCTTCTCTTTCTTCTTTTTTTTGTCCTTTTCTTTTACATTTTAGAATTTCTACAACTGAGGTAAATAAATCTTACAAGCTGATGTCGTGTAAATAGGGCGTGCCCTCCTTGTGTCCTAGAAATGACTGTCCTATGGATCTAGGGCTTTTAATGCATGAGCCTTTCCAAGGTGGGTTGTAATCCTAGGGTATAAAGGTCAGCGAGCCAAGTTCCGGTCCCAATGCTTGCCCAACAAAGAAGTAGCCACTGAGTTGCGGGCATTATGAATAGACGCCTCTATTTGGGATTTTCATGATAGCCATACGGGACGTAAGCCCCAACATGACACCACTAGATCCCTAATCCTGGGCAGCACTCAGACCGGTGTAAAGGGCCCGCTCTTAATAAAATGTAATGCATGGAGGGCACTTTATTTTGGGATACCTGCAATTGGGGAACTTGTCTGAATATATAGCAATTTACGTTTATTATCCTCTGGTGTAGAAAGAGCAAACAATAAAGCAAGAATAAATCAACAAATAAATAACATGCAATGATTAAATCATGTACATAAATAGGAAAAGGGATCAAATATAAAATACACTCAAATAAACGGGTTTGACTCTCAAATCCGACAGCATGAAAATTGCTTAATGTAACCGTAATTCCACGAGACGACGAACTCAAAATTTTGAAATGATATTGTTTGAATTAATGTGTTCTACAAATTTTTAATCAGGAAAAATATTTGGAAAAACTGACTCAAGAATGAGCTTCTAAGTTCGGGAGTCGATTACAAGTAGGAAGGTGTTAGGCACCTTACTTGCCTGCTTAGAAGAACTACCCTTTTAAACTGAGTGTGTGATTTTGAAAAATGTTTGATCCCTTTAAAGTAAAAAATAAATACTTGATAGAGGTTGCTTGACAGGACTTGATCCTGCTCTCGTATTCTAGGTGCAATGGGAAACTCGAGGCTTACGTAGTTCTAGTTTATGAAGGCTTGACCTTCAAAAGTGCTTAAGAAAAGATCATTTGGTTTGTGAAGGCTTGACCTTCAAAAATGTGAAAAGATTATTTTAAAGATCTTGTTTTGAGAAAATTTTATCTTTGGGAGGGATTTTTGGCCCACTCATGCACAAGGTCCGAGGCGGCTAAAGCGGGACCAGGACCTGAGCTTTTGCTAAATGTTGAATGACGAGGTAAACCGCGGTTCCCATTTAGAGCCATTCTTTAGAGCCTAGAATCCCAAATATCGAAAAAAAAGATATATTTTTTATATTTTTTTTTTGAAAAGGACCTCAAGTCCATTCATGCACAAGGCCCGAGGCGGCTAAGGCGACCTGAAGACCTATAGAGAACTACTAAATGTTGAACAAGATGGCCGCTTGTTCCCCATTTAGAGCCCATTGCGTGAGACTCGAAAATCCTAAAATACTTGAAAAGATTTTTTAAATTTTAAAGCGAGATTATTTTATGAAGGCATCAATCTTTGAATAAAAGAAAGCTTGAATATAATAAAGATTTTTCGTTTTTTGACTTTTGGAGGCAATTAGGAAATTTGAAGTGTTTTGTGATTCATTTGGAGTTTTCAACCTTCTAAATTTCTATTACTTTTATTGCTTTTCCATATTTTCATAATTTCTATTAATTTTTATGCATTTAAAATCTTTTATTTTTTGTAATTTCTCACATTTTTATGTTTTTTTTGTATAATTTTCTGGAATTTTATTAATTTTCCCTAGATTTTTATAATTATTAATAATTTTATTGTATTTTATTAGAATTTTCTCGAATCCTTATTAATTTTTTAGAATTTTTTTATTAATTTTCTAAATTTCCTAAATTTTTATTTATTTACGTATTTTAGAAATTTTGTCAATTTCGATTTTCTGAATTTTTTTATGTTAATTTTTCTATAATTTTTTTTCTGAAATTTTTATGAATTTTCTAATTTTTCTATAATTATATTATTTTTATTTTATTATTATTTTTTTTGAAATTTTATTAATATCCTAAATTTTCCACATTTTATTTATTTTTTGAGATTTTTATTAATATTTAATTCTGGAATTTTATTTAATTTTTGAATTTTTTGGAATTTTTGTGGATTTTCTGTATTTTTATGAATTTTTATGATTTATAGGGCAAAATAAGAATTGCAATGATTAGAGGGGCATATCCTCTGGCATTTCTAGAAATAGTAATTGTGAACCTCGGGGCATATCTTTAAAAAAAATGATCGATCTTTGTACATAGGAGTTCGAAGGAGGCGAGGCGAGGTTATGGGTGAGCAAACAAACCACTAGGCCAATCCTCTCGGTTGAGATGTAACCCGGTTTCCATACTTTATGTAGGATCGATGCTGATTTGCTATTTTCTTAAAACAACCTGAAATGACGACTACCACTCGAGTCAATCTTAACTTTGTAATTTAGAAGAAAAAAAAACCTTGCATAATATCACTCTGGGTATACATAAGCCTATATGCATGGCCATTGGGTGCGACGTTGACCACTATTCCTCTTTGCCTTGGTAATCATTTTGGGGTTTCCTTATTAGCCTCTGTTTGCACATGCCTTACTTTCCTATCCTCGCATCTTCCTTCTTGTAGCCAATACTATTGCAAGATTGATTAACTCTGGCCCTTTTGGGGTCTGCCGTCTGCATGACTTTTGTTTTTTGCATGAAAGTCCAAGGTCATGATGAAAGCAATTCCCCAAATCAACCACAAGATCTCGTTTCGATATTTTATGATGGATGTTTCGTTGTAACCTCCTCGAGAAGAAGCTCTTCTATGTACATCAAATGAGACCTCCAATATATACACCCACTGTATCAAGGTCCACTTCATGAAAGCCTCCATGTGTTCCATTCACAACATTTCATTCCGCCCGGTGAGGCAAGCGCTCCTAATTAATAAGAGTTGGACTAAAACTACTTCGGTCTAGGCTGCCCTCTATCATCATGTGTAGGTGGTTACTCATCGAGGCTAAGACTACTGGAAAATACCTTCCCATTAAACTAAGTTCCTAGTTTAGGCCACATAGCGTTGAAAATCAATTTTAATTTGTCTTGAAAATTAGACAATTTTCGCCCGTGTCGCCGCTGCGTGTATCATCAAAGTTTCTAGTTTAAAAGCTTGGTGGTACACATGTCAAGGGCTGACTCACTTTTACTTACAAAATAGGTGTCATAATTGTGGTTAAATGGAATTTGAGTTAAGGGGAAAGCCACTAGCCATTCCTTTTAGATCTTAACATATAGTGGACTCAAAAATCGTATGTGATATATCTGAGTTGAAGATCCACTTTCAGATGTGATATCTTGATCGGTTATCTAATTAAATCGAATTTGTCTCATTCATTTCCTAATCAATAGTAAGTTATTGGCGACCACCTACGGGTTTTAATCTTTAGTTTCTTAGCTCTTTCACTGTTTTTTTTAGCTAAGCTTGCCTTTGAATATTCAACCAATTGGTAACATTATACATACTAGGTACGAAAAAACGAAGCCAATTGCTCTTTTGGGGGATTTGGAAATTAGGACGTTTTATCAAGCTTTCATGCACATTCTTAACAAGACTCTTGAAACCCCGAGCAGGGGAACGTTCAAACATCACTCATGCATCTCCATGTCAACCCTATTGGATCATGTTCATGCAACATTAACATGTAGGAGAAAGCAGAGGCTCTCATTCATTCCATGATTTGAGCACGATTCAATTGCACATTAGATTGAATTCTTGGACATCTATATTCCTCAAGCATTACACATTGTATGCGATTAACTTAAATAGACGTTCAATTATCAAGAAATCAAGAAGAATTCATGCAAGAAGCAGTTTCCGCTTCACCTTATCGAATACGATTATTTCAAGAATCGAATGAATCAAAGACTACCAAATTCTTGCTATATCTTGACCTGTTTGACAGAAATCGGGTTGTGCCTCCCGAAGATTTGGAACTCCTTTTATGTGATGAGCGATTCTTGCAACTATTTCTCTTCTTCGCTCTCGCTTCTTCTTTCTACGCTCCTCTCTTCTTTCGGCCTTTTCGAAATCTCCTCTAATTCTCCAAGGAAAAAACAAAAATCCCAAAAGAAGAAGCCCCCAAAACCTTTCTCTCTGTTTATACCTAATAGAGTTCCACTTCTCCTTTTGTTTTTTTTAGTCTCCTTTGCAAATAAAAAACTTGGCTTTCTCTTTTATTTGCTTTTTCATCTTTTTGCCTTTTTAGTTTTGGCCTCTTTTGCAAATTTTCCAAAAGCGAAAAATTAAGATTTTCTTTTCAAAACTTCTTCTAATAATTTTTCATTTTATGTTTTTTTTTTTTTATTATTATTATTTTTATTATTTCAGCATTATTTTTCAGAATCAGCTTTTATTTATTTATTCTACTTATTTATTCATTTATTCATTTTTTATTTTAATTATTTTTCTTTTGTTCAGAATTTTCAGATTTTTAATTTTGATTATTATTATAAATTTTTTGTTGTTTTATTTTTGATCTTGGTCTAAATTACAAATTGATTTTATTTTTCGGAAAAAAAATTATTTATGCCTTGTTTGTCATTTGCACATTTTGTTTGTTTTTGTTTTTTGTTTTTTGTTTTTTTTTTTTTTTTCTATTTGTTTTCTTTTTCTGTTCTAAATTGTTTTTTTAATTTGTATTTTTTTGTTTTTCTTTCGTCTCTTTTTTAGTTAATTTTGATTTAGGACCAAATTACAAATTCATTTTTATTTTTATTTTTTTTCAGAAAAACTTTCAATGTCTGTTTCTGTTTGTCTGTTGTTTGTTTTCTGTTTTCTGTTTCCTGTTTTGAAAATTTTTTATGCATTAATCACTTAAAAATGGGTCTCGGACATAATTGGGTGTTTACATTTTTATTTTAGGAACTAGGAGGCCCAATATGTATAGAATTTGGGGCTAATTTTCCTATATTTTAGCTTAGAATTTTTGGGCCTTCTCTAGACCAATTTGAGGCTGCATTAAGGAGTGTAGAAGGCACCATTATATGGATGACATCTAAGTGAAATTCGAATTGAAAGTTGCCCCCTTTTTCCCTTCATTTTTTCACCTCCTCCATTTTGCCTATATAAAGGCATCACTTGTGTAATTTTCAACTCTTAGTTAATTTAAGTGAAATTATGACTTTCCACTCAAACTTTTGAGAGCAATTCTCTCCCTATCCTTTCTCTAGAACCGTACTTGGGATTATGGATGCTCCATAAGAGGTAGTGCTTCCAAGTCAAGGCATAGCTTCATCACAATTTCACTTCCATCCTTCATTGAATTGAATCCTCCTATGATCCAAAAGAACCACCTTTGCATCACTTTCTGCCCTCTTTTTGGTCCAAAAACTATTTTTTTTTATTCTTTGCTTGCTTGACTATTTCTTCAAAAATAAGGGATTTTTTAGGGTGAGTTACAAATGATCTATGCTAAATCATGCAATAACCATACCTAAAATCTCGTAGATAAAATGACACAATGAAAATTTATCAACTTTCCTTGTTGCACATTAATCATAATCATGGATCTCCGAGTGGCTAGGAAGGTCTTTTGAAGATTAGGTGAACCTCTTCATCCTTCTCCATGTTAAGCATGAAGAAGTCTGTAGGGAAGACGAATTTTCTCACCTTTACTAGCACGTCCACCACTATCTTCTTAGATATATGATGATATCATAAATAAGATGCAATGAGATAATGCTTGGCTTGGGCTCTTTCATACCCAATATTTTAAAAGTAGAGAAAGTCATTAAATTATATTAACACCTAAGTCACACAAAGCTTTAAAACTGGAATTATTTATAATGCAAGGTATTTATTAAAACTCCCTAAGTATTCAAACTTTAGTGGTAACTTGGCGATCACGTCCTTCTTCTTTTTCTTCTTATCTACGAGTGTTTCTACCTCTTTCCTATTTCATAAAGTGATTGAGTGGTCATGTGCACTTACCTACTATCGCAATCGTAATTACAACGAGACGACAGACTCGCTAAAAATCTTAGAAAAGGAATTTGAAATGATTTGTGGAGCCGCCACCAAATTTTTATTTAAGGGAAAAGATTGGAAAAACCCTAACTTGAGGAAGAATCTAGGTTCGGGAGTCGGTTACGAGTAGGGAAGGTGTTAGGCACCTTACTCGCCCGTTCCGAAGAATGGTACCCTTAAACTGAGTGTGTGATTTTAATGTTTTTGAAAACTGTTTGATCCCTTTAGTTTAGAATAAAAATAAATAGGTTTGTATGAAAATAGCCTGACAGGACTTGATCCTGCTCCTACATATTCCCTGGTGCAATCGGAAACTCAAGGCTATGTAATTGTGGTTTTGAAGACTTGATCTTCAGAGGTGCTTGAAAAACAGAGTATTTTGAAAAATAATTTTTTTTTAAGAAAATCCTTAGCTCATATATGCACAGGATCCAAGGCAAACGAGGGATGCACTAGGATCCCTATGAATCTCTAAACATCGAACAGCAGTGAAACCGTCAGTTCTTATTTAGAGCCCATCACGTGAGACTTGGGATTCCAAGATGAGGTTTTTCTTGAAATTACTTAAAAGGGATTCTTAGTCCACATATGCACAGGGTCCAAGACAACTACGGCTACATTGGGACCCATATGAATCCCTAAACATCGAACAACAGAAAAAGCTACTAATTTGTGTTTAGAGTTCATTACGTGAGACCTAGAATTATAAATGGACTTGATTTAAAACAGAATGAAGAAAATAATTGGGCTTGACACAACTCAAGAAAAATCAAATTTTTTATTCCAAAATTGAGAAAAAGAATTAAAAAATAAAATGAATTTGATTTGAAAAATGAGGAACAGAATTTGAAAAATAAAATATACTTGATTTGCGATTGAGAAAAAGAATTGGAATAAAATGAACTTGATTTGAAATTTGAAGAAAATGATTAAACTTGATTTTATTTGAAATTGAGGAAAAGAATTGGAATAAAATTTACTTGATTTGACATTTGAAGAAAAGAATTAAACTTGATTCAAATTTTAAAGAAAAGAATTAAACTTGATTTTATTTGTATTTGAGGAAAAGAATTGGAATAAAATGAACTTGATTTGAAATTTGAAGAAAAGAATTAAACTTGATTTGAAATTTGACGAAAATAATTAAACTTGATTTGATTTGAAATTGAGGAAAAGAATTGGAATAAAATGAGCTTGATTTGAAAAATGAGAAAAGAATTTGAATTAAATGAACTTGATTTGAAAAATGAGAAGAAGAAGAAATGGGCTTGATTTTAGAGATGGTTGGGCTTGAGATTTGATCCAAATTAATTGTAAAAAGGATTGATGAGTGTCATTTATTTTGTTCCAAAAAAAGTGTTGGGATTCACTATTCGATAATTTAATTTAAAAAGAACAGTCTTTATTGTTTACATGGATCTGCTACTGCCCCTTTGATCAAAGTTACCAAAAGCAAGAATTTAAATTTTAAACATGCAAAAGTCCCCTACAAGGATCGAACTTAGGACTCCTTGCATAGGCTTTAATTAAAGTAACCACTTGAGCCAAGCTTTGGGTTGTGACTTATGGTCTCTGAATTGATTAAGATCACATGTGAATCATAAGTTAGAAATTTTAAAACAAACAGCCGCAAACATGATTCGATCCTGGGGCTAAGAGGTCTATAGGTAGCAAGCCTACCATTAATCCAAGCTTCCCACTTAATGTTAATACGCATGGGTAATTATTTAGCAAGTTGAATGGTAATAGTTGTTAATTAACTTATTAAAAATACTCCCAACAAGTATCGAACCCATGGCCTCTAGGTAGGGTACGAATATGCTAACCACTAGGCTGAATGACCAGTATAGACTTAATGTTATGAACTTGATTAATATTTGAAGAGATTGCACTAATGAGAGTTGAGTCATTACGTGACTTTTCTGCATGCCTTTGGTTTAGAACCGTTGAGCCTTTTCTTAGTCATTTTTAAACGTGTTTCTGGAGTATCATTCAACTAAAAAATATGAAGAGGCTGGAGCTTGGTTGAATTTGTAGCAAGTGGGAGCATTTAGGCCATAACATGGATGAAAGTTCTCATATTAGTAGGATATGGACTAGTGACTGCACTAAGGTAGCACCTAACAAATTGCTTGCACTATTTTAGCAAGATCCTTTACAAGGTAATCGTAAACACACCTTAAAGCCAACATGGAAGCCTATATAGCCATCCATACTTCCTGCTATAATCTCACATTATGTATCATGACTGTGGTTTCTTTTAGGGCTAAATCAAATACACTTCTTAAGACAAAAACAAGTTTGTCACCGACATTATCTAGAAAAGGAGCAATAGCTCACGCAGTCTCTGCAACGGCCTCTACTAAGCCTTTTTCCCTACCACGGCTAGCACAGGCAAATATGCGACGGCCACCTACATATCCAACATTTGGACGATGGATTTATGGCTAAAAAGAATATGGAACTTTGCTTGTGCACATTCTACATAAGATCATCATGTAGCCTAGCGCTACAAGGCTAAGGATTCGGATCATCCTGTGCATAATTCTAGTTCTGTGGTTCTTAAAATGGACAATAATGTGTCTGTAATACAAGCCAAACAGGTAGATATCAAACAACTCTTGTGAACAGAATGTTGAGTCTTTCCAATCATCGTGCATGCAACGACGGGGTCCATGCATGTTGCTGAACTTACCAACAGCTCAAAGACTTTTAACTTTCGTTTCTCCTTTCGGCCATATACTTCTTTTACTAGCACCACAACTCTTATTAAGACAAATTACATCTCGAAAGGATTATCTTTACAAACTATCATCCACTCACAACCTTGATTCAGATACGATCTTAAACAAATCCATGCAAAGTATTTGATTTAGAATGCTAAAACATCAAGCATATATTTAGTGCTAGCCAAACACATGCGACCTCATGCTGATAAATACACACAATATTTAGGATATATGATTCACATGCAACATTACACAAAGAATGCAGCAACTAAATTCGGTTGTTGAAGATTCATTTCGATTTTAATGCACATTACACAGGTCCATATATGAGGAAAATGACCTGGTTTTCACTTATGATCTGAATCGGAGAATTGATTCCTATACCTAATGATTGAGAGCAGAGAACCCTCCTCTGAAGCACTTCATGCTGCTCTTTAGGATTCAAGACACCGAGCCATTCTTCGAACTGAGAAGATCTTCGTTGCGTGACTATGGAGGATTGAGAGACAGAGAGAACCCCAAGGAGAGTCCAGAAATGTGAAAAAAAACCCTGGAAATTTGACCCAAACCCTCGAGAAGATCGCACCATCGAGAGAGGAGAAGAAGAGAAACAAGGTCCTTCTCGTAATAAAGTGGCCAAGAAGCCCCTTCTCTCCCTGTGCTTGCCCTAATGTATGCCTCTCCGCTCTTTTTCTGAGCTTGAAGTAATGTATGCATGCCTTCTACGTCCACTTTTTTCTTTTAGTTTTTTAATTATTCTGTTTTCCGTTTTTACCTTCTGTTTTCTGTTTTTATTATTTTTTTGTTTTCTATTTTTCAGTTATTATTATTTTTTATTATTATTTCCATCTTTCTGTTTTAATTTTGTTCTATTCTTACTTTCATTTGTTTATTTTTCATTTATTTATTTACAATTTTGCTACTTTCAGTTTTTTTTATTTCAATTTTTCTTTTTCTTGTTTGTTTTTATTTTTCTGTTTTACTTTCCTTCTTTTTTTTTCTTTTCTTCTTTCTCTTTTTTTGTTTATTTTTATTTTACTTATTATTTTAATCTATTATTATATTATTATTTTTTGTCATTTCTACTTATTTGTTTTCTCTGTTTTAGGCTTATTTGTCTTTCTGCTTTCTATTTATTAATCTTAATATTTATTCATTATTTAAATTATTGTTTATTTAAAAATGGAGTTTCGGACATAATTGGGTGTTTAAACCTACAATCTACCCTGATTTTGTTTAGTGTTATCTCTGAATACACTGTTTTTCTAATTGGGACCTTCAGCCTTTTGGGGGTCTTTTTTTTCCTATTGGGGGTGTGCCTTTTTAAGCTTAGAGGCGAATCTTTCCTTGAACTAATTCTTTCCTATGAATGCCTCAAACTATAAGCTAGAAATGGAAAAGTTCTTACCTATGCAAGGCTTATGTTTCTGGGTGCACCTATATTTCCTTCCCTTCTCCTTGTGACGCTTTGGTTCTTTGTAGCTTTAATCCTTGCTTGCTTCTACCTAGAGGGAAGATTCAAATGAAGAGATCGTACTGATTTGCAAGGGGAATCCTTGGAATATTCTATAGGGTAGGTGTTGTTGAACACCCTCTCTTTGTCACCCTGCCTTAGTGTGAGTATCCCCTGTTGTATATTGATCATTGCTCTTCTGGTGGCTAGTAAGGGTCTTCCAAAGATTAGTAGGACCTTTTCATCCTTCTTCATACTAAGGATGAAGAAATCTATAAGGAAGGTAAAAGTCCCCATCTTTACTAGTACGTCCTTCCATATCCCTTTTGGGTATACAATAATTCTATTTGAAAGTTTTAAAGAGATAATGGTAGGTTTGGGCTTTTTCATACCCAACCTTCTAAAAATAAAGAAAGGCACTAGGTTTATACTAGATTCTAAATCACACAAAGCCTTAAGATATGAATCTTTCATAGGTACGATAAAATAAAACTTCCTAGGTCTCCAATCTTTGGTGGTAGCTCTATGGTTATGTTGGTCTCTTATTTTCCTCGTGCAAGAATGTCCTCTTCGATCTCACTGCTTAGGTGATAACATTCACCTGCTCCTTTAGATTTCCCTTAGGCTTCCTAGGAAGTGTCCCTGACATTTGTTATGCTAGGAAGGTTATGATATTTTCCATATACTCCTCTATGTTTTGGAATTGGGACATTTGCGTCTCCATGTTCTGGAGTCAAGCCTCCACATTTTGGAACCTTGACTCCGTGGGGGGCTGGCTCCCTCCTCTCTTGCCTGTAAACATCTTGATTCCATGTATGATATGGCCTGTAAACATTAGAATAATCGTTAGCATTGCAACCTTAATGCTCTACCCATTAAAGGTTAGCATAATTCCTCTAGGTGGGGCTATAGGTGTTTTCTACGGAATAGGCCTCCTCATTCTATTGGGCCATATGAGCCTCAACTACGCATCTTTCTGGGTTGTGACTTATGGAATTGCGTAGGTTACAAGGACTAGGCCCAGGTGTGGCTTGGGCACCGAACTGATGGAGCGAGTTGTGCTCTTGATTGCATAAGTGTCTCCATCTATCTATTGAGAGACTCAATCTGACTAGCCATCAAGGTGTTTTGATCCACTTGATACATACCTGTTGGTTACGAGTCCTTTTTTTAACATGTTTGTCGAGAGACCTCCACCGGTTGCTATTGGTAGTTAGGTTCTATATGATTTCCCATGTGTCTTCCAGGGGGTTGTGTAGGATACCCCTTCTAGAGGTTATGTCGATTACAACTTTGTTGGCATAGGAGAGGTTGTGTTAGAAGATCTGTATAAGATCGGGTAATTGGTAGTCGTGATGTGGGAATTTTCAAATAAGATTCTGAAATGGTCTCATGGCTCGTATAGAGACTTTGTTGGTGTAAAAATGTATGAAGGCAAGTGCACCTTATCGTTTTATGAAGTAAAGAATGAGTAGAGTATCATCTCCACAGGGATTTGGTTCAAATACTGAATTCCTACTAGTCCACTAATTAAACTCATTTATAGGGTCACGTAGGCAACGCAAATTTAAGCACGTAGGCAATGCAAACAGAAATCAACAAGAATTCACAGAATCTGTCACAAATCTGGAACTCTGTCCAGTACGCAAAGAATACTTCAAAATAATATCTAAACTGTCAAACACTCAACAACTGATATAAATGTGTAAGAATTCAAATTATGGAAGATGTTAGGGTTGGATTTCACCAAAACTTCCCCTATGTAACCTTTAATCATTACATATATTCAAGATAAAATGTGGTTGAAGATCGAATTCACAATTATTGATTGAAGGTCAATCCCTTGACTCATCAATTCTTCACTCAAATTAGGAATCCTAATCTCTTAGCAATTCCTAATTTGACGTGAGCCTTAAGTTCAAGAATTCAAATGATCTCACAATTGCAAACCTCTATCCCTAGAGCCTTCACAATTGTGTTATTCAATCCCAGTTCCAATTCTTAAACCAATTTCCCAATTGCGAAGAAGAATTTAGATTCAATTTATAAGTGGCCAAGTCATAAAAGCATTAAGCAAAGAGATGAATAATCAACGTTAGAGGAAAAAAATCTTAAATAAATGCAAAATCTAGGTTACATAAGATCAGTTAAGCATTCATCCTTCCCAACAGGGGGCTCAGTTACACATAATGAAGAAGAAGAAAACAGGGGAAGAAGAGAAAGTCATGATCATGGTAGCACGTTGCAGATGCACTTCGTCTTCCGCCCTAGGGTTCCTCCTTCACCCAAAATAGAACCAGCGTATGGGGAAACGACGGCTCTGTCCTCTAGGCCTGCGCTCTGGAGATAGATTAGTGGATAGAGTGAATGATGCCCTGTTTTCGTTCTGTTCTGGGCTTTTTATAGCTACTACTCTGTAGCGTCGCGTGTCCAACGCAGCCCAACTGCGTTGCCAACGCGGAACCTTGTAACAGATTGCAAAAATTAAAACATATCAGATTTACGAGAATTTATCATCCAAAAGGCTCTAAAATTGTATTTTCCAGATTGTGCATGGGTTATTCAGTTTTATGTCACTTTCTCATGTTTTAATGGTGCTTTATGCTTGAATTATTTGCAATTACATTGAATTATGTTCCAAATAAGTGTCTTATTGGACACTTATCAGACTTATTCTCATATTATGTTAAGTCAGCAATCTCCACTATGAACCTAGACTGCATTGACTGTGGGGGTGCTGCATTAAGAAGAGATGCTGAAGTTGATCCCAATATGTGATAGATTCTTCCGATAAGGAGTTAAGCGATCCATTTACGTTCTCAATGATGGATGAGGGAAACAACTATAGTTTGATGGCACTCTACAAGATTTTATTCATCTTGATGGTGTTGTTTAGCCTCAGGAATTTTCTGATATGAAGGTGTGGGTCTCTGAGGCTGTCCTTCTAAACCAAAGTGAGTTTTGTATCATTTTGATAAGTGCGAGCTTCATTTTAAAATTTTGACCATCCATTGCTAGGATGGATATATTGATCCTCAAGACCTTGTTAGTGGGGACCATATATTCTAGCAAAAATCTTCTCCATTGCATCATTATTTTCTTTGCTCTCATCATTTGCCTTAACATGCTAGCAGCTCGTTCTACCTTAGGTATAAATTTAAGGTAGAAGCTTAGGAATAGGTTAGCATAAAAAATTTAGAATAAGGCGAGGGAAATTTAGAGAAACAATCTTTTTTATATTTTTGATAATTCTCTTTTAAGAAGAAAAATAGAATATTAATTTTAAGAAAGGAAAGTTCAATTTGCACATGTCTGAAACAATCAGAATTCAAATTTCAAAATTTTTTAGAAAATAATCCCTAGCAATGGTGCAAAAAACTTTCTATGTGAAAAACATGAGTATAAAACTCTTGCCAAGTTTTATCAATGGGAAAGTATACCCGTCGATGTAAAAAAATGTTATTTTAGGCCTTCAGTATTGTTCCAGCCTAGCAATCTAATATGAAATTTGAATTCTAATTTTTAAGCTCACCAAGAGAAGGGTTGTTTATGAAACCAGTAAAACAAAAAAGAAATAAAAATAATATTTCTATTATATGATAAATAAAATAAGTAGTACAAGTTATGGAAGATTTATAGGGCTTCAGACAGTAGTAGTAATTTCCATCTTACTTAGTACCCTCCTAATTTGAAAAGATAGATAAATAAAAGAGACATAAAGCTTAAAAGGGTGTTAGCTATGTGTTAAGAAATTAATTAACTAGAAACCTAGGTTCCTGAATGATCCTCTATGATTCTTCGGTTCAGTTATCTATAGTTCTTTCAATTGGAAGTCATATCACCTCCCCAAACCAACTTATAGACTAATATAATTGGTCTGTTCCTATTGATGGATTGATCATAATATAATAACATTATTTTAAGGAATATATCATTTTATAAAAATGATAAATGGGGTTCAAACAATACACATCTCAAAGTTTCCCAAATCTTATAAAGGATAAATTAGTTATCCATAAGGAAAATAGACAGCTCACAAATATCCATAATGAAAAGTATATAGAAGAAATACACAACCAATGTTTCCAACAAAGCTAGAAATTGCTTTGAGTTTGTAGTTCACAAGGATTACTTCCACCAATATCCTAAGGGAGGATACTGAAAGAAGAACTAGAAATGGAGAGGTTAGAAATAAGAGATGAAGGAAAGGTCGGGTTATGCCCAAAGAGGGGTTCTTTCCAATGGAGAGGTGTTAATAGTTTGAATTATGGTATGTTGAGAGGTATGACAAAAATTTCCTTTTATAGGTATGGATATAGGGTTTCTAGCATCACAAACCGGGATTGATCCAAATTTCTTATCATCGTCGAGCCTGTTCTAGGTCTTTGCAGCATTGTATGGTTGACCAGGATGCCTTCTACATCATTAGGGTTGACTAGGACGTCTCCTGCATTAGTAGGATTGATGTGGCACTATTTACTAGTCATGTCAATTGTTGGCACGACCGTGCTCATGTTTGCACAACTATACTGGTCTACTGAGAGGAATTTTCATTCTTTTTTCCTTCCTTGTTGTTTTATGCCCCTTTCCCCCTTTTTTTTTGGTCCAAGATCTGCCTATTTTTGGATTCTTTATTTACTTGACTATTCCTGCAAAAATAAGGGATATTAGGTGTAATTATAAGTGCACTGTGCTAAGTCATGCAGTAATTATACCTAAAACTTAGATAAAGTGATAGAATGGTAGTTTATCATGAGGGGTTGAAAGTTTCTCTCTTATGTTCCCTCCCCTCCCAAGTTAGAGTGGTGGTGTTCTTCCTTATCCTTTAGTCCTCCAAGATGGTGGAAGTAAGGAGGCTTATCTAAGCTTGATGGTGTATAACCTTTAAGTCTTGTTCATGTGGATCCATCATCATCTTCTCCTCTTCCTTTAACGGCCTCCATTGTCCAAGGATTAACATCTAACCATTATCTACATCTATTCAAGATAAAGAAACATTATAAAAATACTTACAAATTAAAGAAATAATAAAGAATAAATAAAAGATATAAGGAGATAGCCAAAATCTAGTGTTTGTAGATATTATTTATAATCTTTGTAAGATATAATAAAACATTTATAGATATTTTACATATTTGTGGATGCCCCAGGAGTGGCATTAAATTAAGACAAGTGCTAACTACTATACATTAAAGAAAAGTAAAAGATATAAAAAAGATAGGAAAAACCTAATGTTTACATATATCATTTATAATCTTCATAATTTATAAGTAGAAATTTATGGATATTTTACACATCATAGATTGCACAAGATTAGTATTAAATTAAGGTAAACTCTAACTAGTATAGATGCTCTCAAAATAACAATTAAGATGTTTTCATAGAAGTTTCCTATAACACCTGAAATTTCCTTGCTTCATTTTATAAATAAGAAAATAATATTTCTAAATAGAAAACTGAGGTAGAAATAAAAAACTTATAGATCTTAGTAAAATTAGAGATTATAAGGAAATGATGAAAATATCTCTAAGATAAAAATCACAACAGGTAAAGGTTAAAAACTCTAGGCTAGGAGATTAGAGATCTCTGAGAAATTTGAAACTTATTAATAATTACAATAATACCACTAGGATAAAACTAGTGATAATTACAAGTTAAAAAAAAAAAGCTTAGAGATCACATAAAAAATCTAAATATCTTAATAATTACCAAACTGCTACTAGATTCAGATGAACAACATAGGAATAAACTAAAAAGAGCCAAACTTGAGGTAGAAACTTTAAAAGGGATGTTTAAATATTTTCCTTGATAATCTCTAATGACCAAAATATTCCTGATCATGCAAAAGTAGCCCAGGCAGGATTCAAACTACCAGCAAAGACCCACAACCCTTGTCAATCTACTCACATGTCTCTAGATGATGTGAAAATTGTTGAGACTAGTCATAAATGGACATAAATTCCAAGAAGAGATGAGTCACCATATAATTAATGCATTAAATGATAAAAAAAAAACCTTAATGAAGGAGAGAGAAATTTAACCATGATTAATTTACTTTAACTATGATTAAATTACATTAACTATGGTTAGGTTATATGAACCATTGTTAGTCTTAGAGATAAAAATACATCATTTTTAATTATTAATAATAGGTGAAATTACAAGTGAAATTTGTATTTACCCTTATTTAAAAATAAATTTCCAATTTAAATAATGTTGGTTGAATTCATATGGTGGTAATAGCCATCATTTTACTTCACCAAAATTCAGTCAAAACATTTAGCTAAATCCTCATCTCCAAGCATTCATCTTTCACCTTTACATAAACTAAAAATTACTAAGATTAAGCTTTGAAATTTAAAGCATAAATACGTAAACACCTCAAGAAAAATCCTCCTCTTTTCTAGTGGAAGCTCACAACCTAGGCCATCAAAGGAGTGATTTCTCCATAAAAAATCCTTCAAGCTTTCCTCTAAGACATCATCAAGTAGAATATTTTCCCTTAAAAATTTTTAAGTGATTTTGTTAGCTACTTGTGTCTATTTTTCTCATATTTGTGTATCTCTTGTTTAAATTCAAAGATCCAACTTCCTTGAGCACTTAGATCAAAACTTTCTTAGGATTTAAAATTATGTATTTTGGAGTTCTAAATAATTTTTAAGAAGTCAAGATTAAGTTTTAATGGATTAAAATGTTTCTTTGTACTCCTAAAACATTTTAATCGTTGAAAATTTCTTAACAATGGATTTGAAGAAAAAATGTTGGATAGATTTGAGAAGTTATAGTTTAAATCTTGGAAGATGAACAAGTGGAGTTTATTTTAGATATTATAAAGGATCTTATGAAACTTTACTTATTTGAACTTAAAATTGCTATATGTTGCCATATTCCTTCTAAAAGTGAAAGTTTGTTCTTATACCTCTTAAAATCTAAGACATTGAACCTTGAAAACTTAAAACCTTAAATTAGGACTATTATGATCATGGTCCCAAAATTGGAAATCACAAAAGTTAAAATTTAAACCATAAAGGTTGGATACTTATGGCCAAAAGACAAAGTAAAGTACTTATGGGCTTAGATAGTACAAGAAAAATCCCAAACTTTACCTTAAGACAAAGATCGTTAACTAAGGAAAAAGACTTGCAAAGTCTTGGTGGATTTTAAGAGAAATCATGGTTTCTAAGTGTTTTGACTCTAGATCTAAGACTTATGATGGGTAAATTTTGCCAAAAATTCCATCATGGAAGGGAGAGGTGTCATTCGGTCAAGGGCTTGATTGTGAGGAAGCAAAGACCTAAAATTATAAAGTCATGAAAATTAACACTCTTTACCAATTGTAAAATAAGGGATACACACACGAAGGTAAGGAAAAAAAGATGGCCATTTAGCCAAGCCATTGTTTTTAGGGAAGTAAGACATTGACATTTTCTAGAATTAATTAGATTAACTACCTAAAGTAGGATATTTAAAGAAAAAACTTTTAAAGTTAAGCAAAATAAGGTAGATGGTCTGGAGAACGGGAGTATGGCCATTCAGCCATGCCCTTTGGAAAAAGGGTATAAATAGTCAACAAAATATTAGATTAAGCTCATTGGATGCTTTAGGCAACTAAGGTGATGCTAAGTAAGTGGACATGATTTTTATGATAAGATATGAACTACTGATAAATTGTTATTCTAATATTTTATGTGCAGAATTTTAGGCATATATTATTGTATAATTTAGCATAATTCATTTGTAATTCAACCTAATATCCCTTATTTTAGTAAGAATGGTCAAGCAAATAGAAAATATGAAAATAGGCAGATTTTGGGGGGTAAAAGCAAGTAAAGTAACAAGAGGATCGAAAGCCCTATAAATTTTCCATAACTTGCAGCATATTTTTTTTATTTATCATCTAATAGAAAATTTATTTGTATTTATTTTATTTCTATGAAATAACCCTTCTTTTGGTGAGCTCAAAAGTTAGAGTTCAAACTTCATACATAGATTGTTGGAATAGTCTCTATGGGATCGATACTAGAGGTCTAAAATATCCCTTTTTTACATCAATCGCTATATTTTCCCGTGGGTAAAAGTTGGCAAAGAGTTTTACAATTGTGTTTTACATGCAACGACAACCAAGTTGATAAATTGGTTAATAGGAAAGGAACTATAGGAATCTTTCTCATTAGATGTTAAACTTAGTAGATTGGCCATAAAGACCAAGAAAAGTAAAGACCAAATGGAATTAAAAGAGGTCATTCGGCCAAGAGAGACTAAAATTATGTAAATTAAGAATGAGTGGTAAAAAAATTAAATATCCTTCTCTCTTATAAATGGATCTTAAGAAAGCAAAGTAGCTAGATGATTTAGGTGAATAAAAATCCTACTTGATAAACAAAACCACCATTCAGCCAACATAATGTAAATGATAACAAAAACATTAAAAAAATTGAGAATAAGAAAGGTCAAGAGAACTTTAGTAAGGATAAGTGGTGTAGATTTCCCTTGAGAGACTTATTATAAAACATCAAGAATAAGGTCAGCTTAGATAATTTTAGAAAACAAATGCATGTTGTCTGAAGTTTAACGACCTTACTTAAATAAAGATTTTCATTAAGTATGTGAGTTTTTGGGTAAACATTATTTCTCTAGTTATTATGATGATGCTTGAATATGATTACTTACATGTAAATTTGCTATGTGATCTCTTCAATGACATATTGATTTGTGTATGAGTATATGATTCCATATGTTAATGTTAAATGTTTATATGATGATGAATAAATTGAATGTTATATGTGCATAACATATTAGTTGTATATTCAGTATGAATCATATTATAAAGACCTAAAATAGAAATTAATAAGTCAAGCGATATCTAAAGAAAATCTTATATGAAAACTTAAAGTACACTACTCTAACTGTGAAAAGTTGGGGACTTGTGTATATATGGAAGTTTGGGACTATCTATATTAGAAGCCTTGGGTTTCAAGATAAGGTGGTGACGACCATTAAGAATGAACTTGTATCATGGAAAAAAGTGGAGTATGTGAGAAATGAAAAGATATTTCTTGACTAAGATTGATAATATTGTGCCATATATTAAATTATCATTGAATGGATGGTTAGAGAATAAGAATAATTTTGATTATGGTCTAGAATAATAACAATTTAAGTGATATCTATGATGCTATGATATCCTATTATAAGAAACTGATCCAAATAATGAATGAACTATATGTTTATGCTTGCTAATGTATTATTTTATAATTAAAAAAATATCCCTTCAAGAATAAAGATATTTCATAAAGTATAAAATGAACTTGTCTGCTTGACACAATTTCAAAAATAAACTGAAGTGGCAGGATTAGGAATGATGTCACTAACCTTATGATAGACACCTACTGAGAAATTATGATTTCTTATTCCCTACCTGCCATTTTCTTTTCCTATATTCTAATAATGTCATTCGTAACGATAGTAGTTTACTTTGAGTTGTGTAATGTAGATTGACTCTTTAGTACTCATGGATTGGTCATCATCCTCCAAGCCAATGTGAAAGTCTACTTCTAGGTCAAGAAACTCTTCATGGCTTTTATACTAATCCCAAAGTTTACAATAGCGAACTTTCTATATCCTTGGAGGCTTTCCAAATGGACAGGGTCTTTCCTCTGCCTCTCAGTTTTCAAGTCCCTTAAGCACTGCTTGTCTTGGACATCCTATCCTCTAGCGGTGAGAGTGACTTTCTCACCTTGTCTCACTACCACAATCTATCTCCTGAGTGGTCATCACAAGGTAGTTCACCCTATAATAGACCTCTAATAGGCATGTACTACTGTGGCCCTCTGATAGGTGGGTACTACTATTTTGATGATGATTGGAGTAGATGAGAGTAAGGGATACGACAGGACTTTGTGAAGTCAACCTGCAGGGTGCTAAGGATGAGTTAAGTTTTATTTCTATGTAGTTTTCATGTTTTGATCTACATAATTGTATCTTGTACAAAGGGTACTAATGCCCTTATTTTGTATACAAGGACTTGTAGAAAGCCTTTATATTTCTATCACTTGTATGCCTTATCTTTTCTATAAATAATAATGTAAGTATTATATGTGAATCAATATTTAATATTATGGGTACATGATTGAAAATTTTCAAACTTACCTTAAGTTACGATGTCCAAAATGTTTATTCATTACTACATTATTTTTCTATGATGAGGTGCAAAGTTTTAAATAAACATTTAAAAAAATTGACCCTATTTTCAATAAAAATATTTTATAAGTGTTTTGTATCATAAATTAACAAATTAGCACTGAATCCACGATAGGATTTAAGAGTAAGACAAGTATAATTATTAAGATGTTACATATCCATCCTTTAAAAAGTGTGTAATAGATCAATGATTGTCTACTCTTTCCTGCTAAATATGAACATAGTTAAACAATTTATCGAAGTTATTGTGCAACATCCCCATTTTTCTATGACTAATGTTTGAAAGCTATAAATAAGTCCTAAAGTTAAACTAAGTAGGATTAGGAGCCAAAAACATAGAAATTAGAAAGTTTGGTGCAAATGATGAAAATGCCCCTGCACCTGGGCAACTCAAATAATGAACTAGAGAAATTAAAACATAAGTAAAAGATATCTTAAAAAAGAATATAAGACATCATAGATGGTCAAAAGTAGTGAGAAAAACTTACAAAATTAAGAAACAACGAAAAAGCCCTCAAAAAACTTTAAAAATGACCAAAATGCTTCTAGGAGCTTTGCTTTTTGCACATAACTAGTCAATTTCTAGAAAAATAGTAAATGATCTTAGATTAACATGGGAATGAATCAAAAAAATGTTAGAAATATCAAAGGAATAATTTGGAAAATTTTTCGGCAATATTGAAAAAAATTATGAAAATGCCTCTGTAAGGCTAGAAGGGTAAGAAAGTGTGATAAGCAAGCCAAGAGTGAGCCCCATACTTGCACAAAAATAAGCATGTGAAAAATCTAGTGGTGAGTCACCAATCCAAGTCAATCAAGTCTTGCATAAAAGACAAAAGGTGAATAGTAAAAGATTCTTTTAACCTTGATTAAGACTAATTAATCTTGGTTAATTAAAAATAAACCATGCTTAGGCTAATTTAAACACAATTAGAGGTAAAATCAGCCTTATTAACATTAATCTAAACCTAAAGAGATAATTCGTTGAATTTTAAATTATTTTGGAAAATAGGAAAATCAATACAAAATTACCAAAATACCCCTAAGAGTAAAATATCCCAAACTTACCTTTAAGTGGCCGAACCCACTAAGCACCCTTAGGAACCCATTTTCTTCATTTTTTATAGAGGAAACACTTAGCCAAACTCTCTCAATTCTCTCTAATTTCATCTTGACCCAAAGCACCCTAATCTCACACTTTAAGCCTAAGTCTCCGACTTTGAGATTTAAGCCAAATCAAGGCCATAAACACCAAACCCCATCATCTTCACTTGTCAACCGTGTGGACCAGCCAAAGAGGGGACCAAGGCAGCCATCACAGCCTCACCACCGCTTAGTAGAGTCTCCATCAAGTAGGACCTTTCTACTTGTCTTTTTAAGCTTTCAACTTGTTTTTTTATGGTTTGTTTTGTTTCTTTTATGGATCCTTTCTCCAAAATCTGTACATCTCCTTTTGTTTTTACTTGTTAGAGCTTAAAACTGTATTTGAACTATTCAAAATCAACCCCACCAATTTTTAGTGATTTTTGCAAAGAAAAACAAAGTTTGGTTGGTTTAAAGTGCTTCTAAGGCACTTGGAAGAAATTTAATTGGTGGAACTAGGTTTTAAATAAGCTAAATCAATCTTTGAATGAAGTTAATTGGATCAAAAATGGTTTCAAAATCTCTAGGTATGTATTCGACCATCTTAGAGTGATTTTAGTAAAAATGTGTTTAAAAATTGATTAAGGGTGAATTAACAATTTTCAGCAAGTAAGGAGATTAATTGAAGGCTTAATTAACATTTAAAAGTGACCAATTTCATAATGTACAACATAGGTAAATTAAGATAAAGTCCATAACTAGTATTTGGTAAAAATCTTAAAGAAGCTTAAAATAGGTAACTAAAAATTAACTATAACCTAGGTAAAGGTAAAAGTAAATTCAGCCATTTCACTTAGTCTAGGTAAAAAACCTAAAAACCCTTTAGGCTAAGTCAAATCTGAAGTAAAAACTTCATCCCCAAGTAAAGGTTAACATAAGTCAACTAGGGTTAAGGAATGACCAACCTAAGTCAGGTAAGGTTAAGAAATTGAAACCCTAAACCTAGAAGGGTAGCATTAGACCACTTAGTGGTTAAATAACTTAGGAGAGGTTTTAATTTCTAACTAGGTTTAACTAATGATGCTTCACATGCAAACATAATGGATTAAAAGTGTGAGAAAGTCTTAAGATAGGTAAAGGGACCATTTGACCACTTTAGGTAAATGAATCTAGGGTTAAGAAGGAAATTGTGGAACCCTAAGTCTAAGGAGTGACATTCATCCATGATGAGCTGAATTAACTAAAGATGAGTTTTAATTCTTAACTAGATCTCATTAATGATACTAAACATGTAAGTATAATGTATTAAAAGTGTAAAGAAGATAAGACTTAAGAAAATGGGTCATTTGGCCACTTTGAAGTAAATTGATTTAGGAGAAGAATTAATTTCTAATTACCTTAACTAGACATCCTTTAGTTTAAAACTAATAGTTATTGCAAAGGTTAAAAGAGTTATTTAGACCTAATCACTAAGGTAGTAAAAAGGAATGTTTAAGAATGGTGATTAGAACTTAAAATATAAAATTAGAAGGCAGTTAAGTCATTCAACCATGACATATCAAAATAATAAGAAAGTTTTAAAAGTTTCAAAGTTAGATAGCAATTAACAAGTTAGTCACTAAATGACATAAATAAACTCGTAAGACAAGAGAAAATGAATTAGAAGGTTTAGGAACATAGAGTTCACATTCGACCACTCTATGTTAATTAATCAGAAAAGAGTTTAAAATCTTAGTTTAGGTAACTTAAGAAGCCTTATGATGTTAAAGGAAGAATTAAAAGTTCAAAGAAGGTAAACAAATAGATAAACCACCATTCAACCATGTTTAAGTAAAATTTCCTAAACAGGTTAAAAATTTGTAAACATTTAACATTTGAACTTAGAATAAGTAGGAATTGCATAAGACTTGAACAAATGACGAGTACAAAGAATAAAAAATTAAAAGGTGCCATTTGACCACCTAGAGAAAAATTCTAAGATGTAAAAATCTCCTGAAACTAATGTGAATTTGAGAAAAGGAAAGGATGAGGAGCAACTTAAGGTTAAGAGAATTAAGTCCCTTGAATGATTCAACATCAAAAACCGAATTTAAAAATTAGGATGGACATGTATTTCTGATATGTAATAATTCTATGTAATTTACTAGTCAACTTATATTACTAATTATGAATGCACACTGTTTATATAAGATTGAATGATGAATGGTCAGGAGTAAGGAAAGATGATGTTATGTATGAGGATTGTTTATGTTTAATGATGAGATAAAATCTAAGATCTATCTGTGCATTCCATATTGGCTAGAAATTTGTTTAAGAATTCATAATTATTTGGAAGTCATTAAAATAAACTTAAAGAGATTAAGGGATCATTAAAATAAACCTTATGTGAAAAATGTAAGTCTTCTCTCATGTACCTTGTGCATACTAATTCTAGAGGGCACCCAGAGCCCTACTGAAGAGGAGACAAAGGTTTCTCCTAGGAGATAAAGGTTTCTCCAAAATCCTTCTACGGTGAAGGCATTGAGTCCTTCACATCTTATGTGGTGGTGACAATCAGTTAGGAATGATCTCATATCCTTAGTACTAGGTAGAAGGTGGGAGTAGAGTCAGTGAGAAGATATTGTTTGACAAATTTAATGCATGTCTATGTCTAATTATTCTTTTTCAAAGATGGTGGAATTAGATTCATAAGTGTCTCAAAGAGTGGATTAGAGAAATGATAAAGACAAAGAGAAATAACAAAGAATAATGTTTAAGACATAAAACAATATGTATGTCAAATGATATCTTTATTGTGATCCCAAAGTTATGAATGTTAAGAGGAATGTATGTTTAAACACGGTGTTGAATGTTTTGAAATAAAATTAACCCACTTGAGAGGAATGTTTTCAAAGGATTAAAAGTAATCTTATATGCATGAAACGATTTCTTAAATAAACTGAAGTGGCTGGGATAAAAATGATGGCATTATAATTATGTAGAAAACCTATTGAGAAACTTAGTTTCTCACCGCTACTTCTTCTACTTTCTTCCCAGACGATGTAATGTCTTTTGCAGCAGTAGTAATATTCGTCGACATTAGCAATGTCGATTGGACCAGGAACCCGCACGGTTTATTGATCATGGAACAAACTAACATTCATATCTATTTCTCTCTTAGGAATCTGTTTATTTCCAAAGTTCTAAGCTCGAATTTCTCAACAATTGGATTTGCTATATCTCTAGAGGTTTTTCGTCCCAATAGAGTGTTTCCAACCCCATGTGGTAATTAGAGATAGTGGGCAGCTCCTGCAGTAGAATTATCTTCCTCCAAACAGGAAATCGATCCACAAACCCTATCACATTACCACAATCTGTTACACATTTGGTCCTCACAGGAAAGCTTTTCGCATATAATGCGTTACCTTTTTTAAACCTATCAAGAATCATATTACCTCAATTTATATTAATTGTTTACATTCAAATTAAGAATAAAAAAAATAATGTAAACAATTTATACTCTTAACATTTTAAATGTTTGTAGAATTTGTCTAACGATTTATTTCATCGTTATGTACGTTTTATGGATAAGACTTACCATTTATATTAAACATTTTTTTTAAAAAATATTTACCATATTTTTATATAAATATTTTTTAAAAAAATTATGAATTATAAAATAAAAAATTAATAATAAAACTGAATACGATTTAAAAATAAAATCAATATTGATAATTAGAATATTATATATGGGATGTAAAAAAAAATACGGATCCTCCACTTTACACAAAATAACCTGTATAAATAGTGACAAACAAAATGAAAAAAAGAATGTAAGATAAATTTACATAAACATTAATATTTTAAAAATTAATTTTACTATCAACAATAAAAGACAATTAATGTTGAACATTTAAATTAACGGACAAACATTTCATTAAGTTAACCGATGGTCTCAAGTTTGAATTTTGAGGATTGAGCTTTGTTTAAAATATAGATGAAAAGATATATTTCGAATAGTAGTCCTACCTAAACAAGATTAATTTTAATGAGTGATAATTGTAATTAATAAAAAAATATTTGATCAACAATTTATAATTCTTTTAAAATAAAATAAGATTTCAACGAACATACCTAATTTACTTATAAGATTTGTAATAATTAATTTGCATAAAAATTATTACACCAATAGTACTTTTTTATTTTAAAAAAAAAAATCATTATGAGATCCTTTACTGAAAAATTTATAAAATAAAAGTAAAAAATCTTATCTACTCTGAAAAAAATAATATGATATATTAAATAAAAAGTATATTTTTTGAATGGTTACATATTTATAGAAAAAATATTATAAACTTCATCTTCATCCAATTCTCCTATATTAACACTAAATTATTTTTTAACAAATATTTTAAATAATTATATAAATTGGTATAAAATATATATATTAAAATAACATAAAATACATTAAGTTTTAATAATTATATCGTTTAAATTATCATTAAAATTATTTTCAATGGATAATTTATAATGAATATATATTTATAAAAAAAAATTCAAAAAAAATTAAAATGTTTATTATTCATCTTTTAAAATTCTCTTTAATTTTTTTAATGTAAAGAGTACATGCAGACCATAATATTTTTCAATCTCTAATTTAATAGCTTAAATTAGGATAGATTAAGGTAGAATTTGGCTTGATTTTTTCAGTATTTGAAATTATTTTAAAAGTTGAAATTAAAAATGAGAGGTTTAAATTTGAAATATAAAGTTCAAATTATTTCGTAATCTTATAAGATTTTACCTTTAACTTAATATTTCTTAGGTAATAGGTTCTTGGGTCTCGATATTTAAAATGAAAAAAAAAAAGAGAAACTATAAACTAAAATTTTAAATTAAATGTCAATGATTTATTTTTTATTTTAATTTTAACTATAAAAATAAATTATATATTAGAATTATAATTAAAAATGAAAATAGAAATAAAATCAGAAATTTTTTCTAAGAAACAAACTTCACTTAGTTTTTCTAATACAAAGCTAGCCGGAAGATCATAAAACTAACGGTTTAGGAACTTTTTTTGTGTAATTTTCTTCATAAAAGAAATTACTTTTGTACAAATTTCTTTTCTTAAAATTCTGATTGGTCTAACTTCTCATAAAGAGGAAATCTAAAATAAACTGGACCAATAAAAACTTAAAGCTTTCATTAAAATAAATTAGTATTTTGATCTTGTACGAACATCTCGAAGGACAATTTATTGGAGTGAGAATATTATATTTGCGCTGGCTCTTCATGTTATCCGACAGAAGACAATGACAAAATGATTTGCCATGATATGGGGAGGATGAAGGAAACTTTGTATTATTTGATTGAAACTATTTGAAAGAGTTGGCCGATTAATGATATTTTGGGGAAAAAACCCAATATAATCTCAAGACGTAATATTTAAATTGTTTGGATGGCAACTTCATCTTATACAATCGACGATAAATATTCCTGGACCACTTAATAATTTTACAAATTAATATGGTCACGTATTCATTCATTTATTTTGGACATTACAATAATTTGTAATAAAAATTAATTAAGTTAAATCATCAATAAATCCGTAACGTCATGGCTTATTCAATAAGAAAACGAAATACATTTGTCTCTATTACATTTTGCTTGAATTTGAGAAGTTGTCTTTATTATGGCAAAGCCATCCATAACATCTAGACATTTATATAAAATAAAAAGAACAAACTAAATTAATAAATCAAACCAAATTGGATATGAAATCTTAACCATTTTTCTCCTTGTTAGTATACTAGAACACGCGACAAGAACAATTTTCCTAGTTAACTTATGTCTTATGTCAAATTGGAGAGATAACTTAGTTAAATTAAGTAGTTCTTATAATATTTCTAAGTTTTGAGAAAATAATATCATCAAACACTTTTTATGACAATTATATATGGGCTCTGCTAAATAAGAAAGAAGAGGACTTACATAATACGCCTCATATAAATTTTACCTAATATATTAATGGATAAATATATTTTAAATTTTAATAAATTTAAAATTATCAATTTGTACTTTCTTAATTTTTTAAAATGATTTATTTTTTAATTTTCTATTATTTTACATTTAGTTTTGTTTCTAACTTCATTCTTTATCTATTAATAAAAATATTTGTAAACATGCTTATGTGAGAAGTAGCTTAATGTAAATTATTAGTCTCTTTTTTAAATGGATTTTTAAATGAGATGAATAGAGAAATTGCACATGCATAGGAGTCCATTACTATGTCAAGTTAGAAGACATGGTGCACGTGGCCATTAAGGTGGAGAGATAGTTAAAATAAAATAAAAATAAATCATTCATGTATAACATTGATTTTAGTTCCTTTTTTAAATAGAATTAAAAAAAAGAAAAAAATATTATTTTTAAAAAAAATTTAAAGATAAAGATGAAGGTAAAAACAAAAGGTAAATATAATTCTTATTTTACTTAAAATTTAGATATTAAATATTTTAAATGTTTGTAAATAGATTATATTACTTCAATATGACTGACAAGTGAGTGATAATTATGCATGACAATTATGACTGACAAGTGAGTGATAATTATGCATGACAATTATGTGATGATTGATAATTATGATGTTTGAGGATGATAAATTTATGGGATTAAATATGTGATTAAAGTAGATGCACCGGTAACAAGATTCATGAACTCCTAATTTATAGAGGATGATATGCAATAATAAAGAGATAATATATTTTATATTTCCTGCCTCATAAATAAAAAAGTATCTATTATGATTATAGATGGAAGAATCTATAAAAGTATTGCAAATACAACATTAGTTGAGAAGTTGAGTTTATCTACCATTAAATATTGTAGTGCATCCTGAATATAAAAGTTTTGTTATATTACTGTACAGGTTATGATATGTATTTGTTCACTAAAAGGTTTATGTTCTATATCATAGATCATATTTTCTATTTAATCTTTTATATCTATATCAACTTCTACTATATGTGATATATTTGGCATGTTTAATAATTTACCATGCTATGTTCATTTTGTATAACTTTTTCAAAACCTATCAAAAATAACATGTTCTCTAATTTCATCAATATTCAACTATTTTTTTTAGACAATTAATGCAAGGATAGTAAAATCATCTATTATTATGAGGAAAATTTATCTGCGCAAAATTCAAAAACTCTTCCATCTTATTCTTATAGGGATCACTCATCCGTTTACCATTTATCCAACTACGGCTCATACTATACAAGAATCATAAACATATGAATTAGGATACCCATTTACCTGGTCCCTCATAATCACAATTTATTTTCCTCACTATTGGTAAGATCCTATCCTATTTGAGAAAAAAAAAATTGTTCATCGATTAACAGGCTTCTTAAAACTGAATATCATACTTGGTGAAATTTCGAATGTATTTCACATTAGTCTCCAAGTACACAACTTGATTGTGGTGTCATTTATCATGATCAAGCATGTACCCACAGATAATGCAAAATGAACTAAACTAAAATTTTATCAAGTACAATTTACAAAATTTAAGAAAAAATTATTAACTATTGAATAAAAACTTTAGTCCTAAGATTGAATATATTGAGTAGTTCACTTAATCAGCAATATACTCATTGTATTCAATCTCAAATGGGAAACTAAGGGTACACTCATATTTGTATTCAAGAAAAGAAAGAAACTTATCTGTTTTGATGTTTAGATGATGTGACATTGAAGGTTATATGCTACATGAAAGAAGAGAGGGGCTGGCCAAGAGAGGGACCATGCTATTTGTGAGAGTTTGGGAGTTTAGAATGAGAGATGTGATTGTCCACAATGGGAACGACTAGTGTTGCGTTCTGGAGGCTACCTAAACTTCTTAAATTTAGTATGAGTTAGAAACCTTAAAAATAGACAATAATCTTGGTGATTTAAAAAGAAGTATGTCAAGACTGAGACTTTTCTTAAAATATCTAATCACTATAAATAATTGCTATCATTCTTATTGGCTATCTAATCTCATATCCACTTCTTTATTTGAAACATGCTTAAGTCATGTTTATCTACGTAGGTTTGACCTTAAGCATCTTCTGGTCTAAGTCATTTTCTTTAAGTGAAAAGTTGAAAAGATGATTGCTAAAATAAATAGAAAGTCAAACTATAAGATTTTCATATTAGGATTTAACCTCCCTTGTCAGAGAATTGGAGAAATATTTGCTAGATAATTAATTAGCCTAAACTCTTCTAATTTAATTTTTTTTTTAAAGTTTGACTAACAAACTTATCTTTCAAATTTAGAGTCTTCTAAACCCATCCAAAGGGAGATTCTCATTATTATGACTTTAATAGACTTGGTGATGAGTTCTTTATGAATTAACTTAGTTATAGATTTCTTTTTACTTGTTACAATTTCTTCTAAGTCCAAACTTCAAGTGACTTCTTAGATTTAACTTAGGTCCTTATGTTTTCATTAAATATCTAATTTCCATTGTTTTAACATGGTTTTAAGGTTGAAGTCTAAAGGATCAAGGCTTAAGGTTCTTCTAAGATCCTTAAATAGTCCATTATTTTTAAGAATAGGTCATAAAGGTGCAAGTTTTAAGATTCAAGGCTTGAGGTTTGGGATCTTGATTTTAATCCTCATGATTTCAGTTATTTAAGTCTTAATCCAAAACTTGGATTGTATTTTAAAAAGCTAACCAACACCATTCCCCTAAGGAGAATGGTCACAAGAAGAGATATTCAACAAGGATTGACAAAATATAAGATGAATTAAAGAATAGTAACATAAAAGAGTTGACAAATTAGTACAAAAAAAAATAAAGAACAAGTTGAGTCCCTACTTATTTAGACCTTCTTCGTCAACTTGGATGACTGAGATGGATGAAGTGGATTCTTCAAAGGCACCACCAACAATCTCAAACCTTAATTTTCCTTTAAATTGTGTAAGTTTACAAGTACATTTATCTCTAAGTTTTTATGCTTGCAGCATTTTTGAAGAAGAAAACCAATATTTTAGTTATGTTTACTAGAAATTATGAGCATAAGTGCACTACTTACTTGCAACCAAAAGAAAAATCTATGCAAGAGAAATACAACATTTTTTGGTTCCTTGAATTTAGCAGCTACTTTATTAAGATCTACATAATCATGAAACAAATATTTGAGGATGGCATCAAATTGAGCAAGGATGAAGTTTTACAATACATGATTTTGCAAGCCTCACTATTAAATTTAGCTTCATATCTTTCTCACTAGAAAATTTTCTTCGCACACAAACATACTCACTCTCACCACGCTTTTCTTAGGTTTTTGTTTTTAATTTTCTATTTCACAACTAAAGCCAATGCTCTCTTTCAAAAACTTGAATCTCAAATAGCAAAAAGATTTCCCCTTTTACACTAATCGAATGCTTTCTACCCTTTGTACTACTATGGTTTGGCAATTAAAATAAAATTTTCCTTTACCTGGCTTGACTGAATGGTAACTTATACAATAAAAAGGGGAAATTTGCATTTTCTCAAAGGGATTTAATTTTTTGTTCCTGTTGTTCAAATAGCACCTCCTGAGGTTTAAGGATCTACTAATTGTTTGCCATACCATGTATAAGTATTGTTCAATAGTCATAATATAATCTCAACAAGGCTAATTTATTGTCGAAGACTCAAGGTTGTTATTCTCCCCTGGCACTCCATTTTATTTAAGTTAAATCAATCATAAGGATTATAAGCCTATTTTTACTGGTGCGAGATGAAATTAAATATCTGTTCAATGACAAGGAAGATATGTTGCAACTATGTTTTGACAAAGAAATGGTTGCAAAATGAGCAGTTTGAGGCTCATTTTGGTGTCACCACCTTAATTAACCTTTCTAATATTTCACATGGTTTCTATTTTATAATTTTTTTTTACATGGGGAGAATATTATTCAAGGGAAATATGTGTTATATTAGAAACATAGGTTGAGAGCACCTAAAATATGCAAGCTTGCTTGATGTTTAACATAGAACTAGACCTAAGGTGCTAGTTAAACTAATGACTTTATCATGATCTCTAGGTTTCCAAGCAAGAGAGGTTTATTCTAAAATAAAGGTTTAATCATAATATTATTAAACTAGTGATTTGTCCAAATGAGAGATAGTGATAGAGACATAAAAAAAGAAGAGGAAAAAAATTCAAATGCTTAGAAACCTAAAACTTTTGCCTTTAAGCATTGAGTCTAGCAGTAGAAGAGAAAGAGATAAACAAAGCCCATAAGCAGAAAACAAGTAGAATATAGTCCATAAATTATGAGATCGAACTACAGTATAGGTTACAAAATTTTTGTGTACACAAGCAGTAGAGGATATGATATAGGCAGCAAAAAATTTACTAATGATACTTTAGAAGGTGTAGAAAACTAATGGTAAACTTTGCAGCTACCTCTAGGGAGACTAAATACTATAAGGAGTTTAAAGTCAACATACCCAACCTACCTCAAGGAAAATAATCTTCCATTAAATATTTCAAGTGTTTAGGTAGAGGTCATATATCCTTCCAATGTCCCAATAAGAAAAGCATGATTCTTAGGGACAATGATGATTATTCATTGTTAGAATATTTTACCTATGATTCAAATACCTCACCCTCTAATGTTGAATCCATAGAGTATGCCCTAGAAGGTGATGTACTAGTGATATGGAAGTTGTTGGGTGGTGTAGTTAGTGGGAAACAAGAGGACCAAAGAAAGAAAATATTTCATATAAGATGTTCCATTTAAGGACATACATGTTTCCTAATTATTAATGGTGGTAGTTTTACTAATATATCTAGCATTAGGTTAGTGACTAAGTTAGGCTTAGAAATCACTCCTCACTTTGAGCCATATAAATTTCAATGGTTTAGTGCCAATGGTGAGTTTTTGGTTGATAAGAAAGTTCTTCTTTCATTTAGGATATGTAAGTATGAGAATAATATCCAATGTGAGTTCCTATGGAGGCTAGTCATGTTCTACTAGGAAGGTCATAGAAATTTAATAAGAATATCCATCACGATAGACATTCTAATAGGTACTCTTTTATGTTCGATTTCCCCTACAATCTACCAAGGTCTGTAAGGACCAAATACAAATGATAAAGAAGAGGGATGAAGAGAGAAAGGGACTTAAGAGGAAAGAAATAAAAAATGGTAAAAATCAACAAAAGAAAAGAAATCAAGAAGGGTTTCAAGTTTTAAGGATAAAATACCAAAAGAAAGAGAAAAGATGATGGTATAATTACAACACATCCCTTAAAATATTTATTCCTCAAGGGATTATTCTTCAATTCTACCAAATATTTCTTGGATAATCATGTTAAACTAAAGTCTAAGAGTAATTTGTCTTCTTTACAAGAACTTGTACCTAAGACTCCAATTGTAAGGTCAAAGCCTCGTTCCCAATTATGAATAATTGGAGCATTTTGGTTACATTGAATGTTGAGGATTATATGCCTAAGCTGACTCACACATATAAAGTCTCTTTTTGTTCTTATGTGCTTCATAGTTGCAATAAATTGTCACTATTAAGGATCCTAGCATGCTTCAATCCTTGATCAATATTAGGAGACTTATTTTACATGACCTTATTATACGACATATGCCATTATTATGTGAATCATATAAGATAATTTGCATCTTTTTCACCTAACATATTTGTTTCATGTACATCCTTTACAATCCATCATATATTAGCATGATTAAGCTATATTCGTTGTTCTGTGATACTTTTCCAAATCCTCATTTCTTAACACAACATGCAATTCCACTTCAAACATATTCTTTTCCTAGGGAGAGTAAGATGGTTGAGTTAGTTAAGTAGCAACCTATTGCATGACAAAGAAACCTTAAAAAAAGTAATTACATGTGACATTTATGCACTAATGGATAATATTGATCTCTCGTTTACTTTTGAGTATCTATTCTTACAATTATTTGGATGATTCAAGAGGTTGGTATTTGATCCTAACATTGTATCTCATCTTTTTAGTCATTAATAACATCTCCTCTCCATATCTAATTGTGTCCTTTGATTTTATAGTCAATGATGGTTCAGCATATTCGAGAACGAATGCTTTCGAAAGGGAAGAAATGATAGAGAGGTCCCAACTACAAAATACCATTAGACCTATTGGGCTAATAGGAAAGGAATAGCTTCATCCTTTTATATCCTTGACCATTTTTCATATGAAACTAGTTTAGGACTTTTTTGTAATAAATTAGGATGCTCCACCAGTATAGGTCCGCGGACACCATTTTTCTTGTACTTCTTCTTCAAGTTTGGGCATATAGCCTTGAGATTGAGCATCTAGCCTTAGGTTTCTTGGCTTTTGTTGTAGAAGCCCAATTTAGAAAGCATATGGCATCCAAGGAGAGGCTTGAATGAATTCCTCATGCCCTTGCCCTATAAATAGACACCTTATAGCTTATGTTCACAACTTTGGTTCATTTTATGAAATTTCACCTTTGAGTCTGAATTCTTTGTCTTTACTTTAAGTTTAGACTCAAGCTTTTCCTTATAAATAAAAGATCTCCATTGTGGTTCAGGCTCATCAATCTTTTTTCCATAAAGGTTGTAATGCCACCACACTTTCCTAAATCATTTCTCAATCTTTTTTTTTTCTACTTTCTTTTATGTTTGTTTTTCACTCCAAATTGTGCAACTTCTATGCTACAATTTGGATCAAACCTTACAAATCTAGACTCGTTCAATTAAGGCTGCATTCAACTCCCATCACTTGATCCTGTATCAGATAGAGATCAAAGTAATATAAAGTTTCTTCTTGGAAGTTGTATATAAATGCAATTATAAATTTTCCACTATTTCCATATCAAAAATTATTTATTTAAGTTAAGATATCTCTAAAATACCAAAGTATGCTTTAGTTTCCAAGATAACATGTTAGAATTAGTTTAAAACTTAAATCTCTCTATATAAAATGAACATTAAGGTGAAACTTTGTGTGAAGCTTACCCTAATAGTGTATCATATTTCTTGAACAATTTTTAATATAATTTAATTTTATATTTTTGGTTAATTTTTTACTACATTTTATCTGCAAATTATCTTAAAGTAGATTAGCTCTAAATTTAGCACCTTTGTTAATAGTTTGAAAATTGGTAAAAATATTATATTAAAAAATAGGAATGATGAGGTGTTAAAATAAGAAGTTTCTTCTATATTTACCATGATTTATTTAAGTAATAAAAGGACTTAAGTTATTTTGAACTATAAGTTAGAAGTCCTTAATATTTTTAATATATTGACTTTACAATATATTGTTTGGATCGTGTGGAATGATATTTATTTTGTTGATCTTTGGATGACTTAACTGTGGAGTATAGGGATTGAACACTATTGTAAAATATGTGTTTGAAGTGAGAAGAAAGGATATATTCTCCTTTGAGTTAGAGGAATAGAGGTTAAGCAAAGACTTGAGGAAATCATAGTGGGAGAGTGTCACAACCGTAATTACGACAAGATGACAAATTCGCTAAAAATTTTGAAAAAGAATTTTAATTGATTTTGTGGAGCCGCCACCAAATTTTTATTTAAGGAAAAAAGATTTGGAAAAACCCTAACTTGAGGAAGAATCTAGGTTCGGGAGTCGGTTACGAGTAGGGAAGGTGTTAGGCACCCTACTCGCCCATTTCAAAGGAACGGTACCCTTAAACGAGTGTGCGATTTTGATGTTTTGAAAAACTGTTTGATCCCTTTAAGTAAAATGGGAATAAATAGGTTTGTATGAAAATAGTTTGATAGGACTTGATCCTGCTCCTACATATTCCCTAGTGCAATGGAAAACTCAAAGCTACGTAGTTCTAGTTTTAAAGACTTGATCTTCAGAGGTGCTTAAAAAAAAATAGTGTTTTGAAAATTATTTTTAAAGAAAATCCTTTGTCCACATATACACAAGATCCAAGACAAACGAGAGTTGCATTGGGATCCATATGAATCTCTAAACATCAAACAACAGTGAAACCACCAATTCTTATTTAGAGCCCATCGCGTAAGACTTGGGATTCCAAGACAAGGTTTTTCTGAAATTATTTAAAAAGGATTCTTAGTCTACACATGCACAGGGTCCAAGACAACTATGGTTGCACTGGGACCCATATGAATCCCTAAACATCGAACAACAGAAAAAGCTACCAGTTCATGTTTAGAGTTCATTGCGTGAGACTTAGAATTATAAATGGACTTGATTTAGAACAAAAGGAAGAAAATAATTGGGCTTGACCCAACTCAAGAAAAATTGAATTTTTGATTCCCAAATTGATAAAAAGAATTAAGCTTGATTTAAAAATAAAATGAACTTGATTTGAAATTGAGGAAGAAAAATAAAATGACCTTGATTGGAATTTAAGAAAAAGAATTGGACTTGATTAAAATGAAATAAACTTGATTTGAAATTATAGAAAAAGAAATGGACCTGATTTAAATTTGAGAAAAATTGAACTTGATTTGAATTCAGGAACAGGAATTGAACTTGATTTAAATTTGAAAAAAAAATTGAACATGATTTAAATTTGAAAAAAGAATTGGACTTGATACAAATTAAATTTATATTATAAAAAGGATATTTTTAGGAAGTGTGTTGAGTTTATTGACCTTGAAAAAGTGCATTGGGTTTGATCCAATTGAAAGGAAAAAACTCAAAATCAAAGATAAGGAGCTTGATTTAAAATTGAAAATAGTTGGATTTGACCCAAAAATGAAATTTTGGTTATGATTTGAAGGGGAGAAGAGTCACCATTGAGCCCTTTAGTGGTTTAGCAAACCATCTGTTTGACAAGAATATGAGTGTAAAAAAATTAAATATATGGGATTTGAACCTAAGGCCTAAGGGTACATGTGGTCAAGCTACCAATAGGCTAAGCCTTAGTATTTAAACAAAATTTGTGCAAGAGTAATTAAATAAAGAGTTGAAGCTTCAATTGTTTTTATAAGAACAAAATAGCCTCAGTATTTAAACAAAATCTGTGCCAGTGTAATTAAATAAAGAGTTGAAGCTTCAATTGTTGTTTATAAGAACAAAATAGCCTTAGTATTTAAACAAAATCTGTGCCAGTGTAATTAAATAAAGAGTTGAAGCTTCAACTGTTGTTTATAAGAACAAAATAGCTCCCATAGGTTCCAATGAGGATCAAACTTGCAACCACCAAGACTTTGGAAGATGCTAACCACCAAACCAAACTTCACAATTATGATAAAGGTACACCAAATATTAATTAGAATAGAGGTATAGGAATTAGCGATCATTTTTCTTAAAAAGTTCCTTGTATGATTGCCCTTCTCAATTATAATTTTAATAGCTTTTGCCACTTTAATAGTATTTTTGGATGAAAAATGCGCTGGGCAGGTTCGAACCCAAGCCTTCATTTAGGTTTCTAATGCCCTTGATTAGTTTCAAAGCACACTCTAGGGAACTTATGTTCATAACCATAGCACGTACAGTTGCATACATGCATGATGGTTGCATGCCTGGTAAGTCTCATTCTTATACATAGTAGTATTATATCTGGGCCCTCCACATGCTGCCAATCATGAGACAAAATCTGCATGGCTGTTACTATACCCATAAGCCCAAAATCTGCATGGTTTTGCATGGCCTTTCCTTACTATTAACGTGAGCGGAGTGGAGTCCTCCCCACCAAGTGCATTCAGATCATAGCCTTTGCTCGTGAAATATGATGTAGACACGAAGGGACTTTAGAGTCTACCTCTGATAAAAATCCTTCCCCGCCACAATTTCGTTTGACACATATTTATGCATTGATTCAAAGGAATTACATGCTCAAACGTTAAAATCAGGCGAAGCTTATGTTTGGAGTTCTCCTTACACTCAAATGCCAGAATCATTCCAGATATAACATTAGCCATACTATGCTTAAGGAAGTCAAGATTTAAAATATCAACCCAAAACTCAAGTGTTCGTAAACCAAGACATATTAACTCACCATTTCCTTTAAAACATGATATTAAAGGCTTCATAATGCGAGAAAGGTACGGTAGCAAAGAGCTCAAGCGGACCGATAAGGTCAAACAGCACTCCAATTGACTTTTCTAGCATAGTCAATAACATGTGGAGGCAGTATGGGGATCAAGTTACTGAACAGAAATTCATATTGGCATTTAGGAAGTTCCTCGGACATGGAATGAAGCAATCATGCGTGACTTAGTGGTCTTTCAACTTTTGAACGAATGAATGGCGTAGTGATTCACTGAGAACTGTAACTCCCTCACCCAACCATAGAATATATATCAAGTAACCAAGGTGAAGAGCCATCAGATTTATTCACGCGATTTCTTCAATCCACTATGGCTACTTACAACGTCAATCATAATGCCATGAACTGACCTTACTGCATGCAGTCCATGACCAACAAAACTCCTTCCCTCCGCTGGCACGATGCGAAGCGATTTGCCGGAGTCCATGAACGAGAATGACCTTTTCCGCTTTTTCCTCACGAGGTGAATATGACCAAGAGAAAACAGTGTCTCTACTTTGAAACACAAAACCAGCCTTACCACTGTGACGTATTTCTAGCTAGGGAAGTGCATTTAGTGGCTATCCGATTTGATTCAAGCTAATGTATGTAATGATTATAAATCCAGGTTGACAAAGGGACCAGGCTCTTGGTTTCAAATTCAAGCCGATTTCTTATGCGTATCCACATAGCAATCTGAACTCAATTCAAACAAGTATATGTAACGATTACAAATCCAATTTTAACAAAGAGATTGGAATCTTGAGTTCACTTTTCTCTTATTATCAAGCAGTATTTAACCATGAATCGAACAAATCAAACGATGAAAATTGTACTGTATTGAACTTACAAATTGAAAGGCGCTAACCTGAAATCGCAAGGTACTAGCTCTCTTCAACCTAAACTGGATCCAATTGGCTAGGAACTAGTCTACAGCAAGGGGAATGAATCCTGGATTTCCTTCAGAGCGCTTTCTTTTTCTTGAAGTTTTTAGCTCCTGAGGGAGAGACCTGAGGATCCTATTTTAGCGAGAACCGAAAAAGAAGAAAGAAACCCCTAAATCTGGGTCAAGATCTCTTTTTATATCAAGCTTCTGAGTATTTTCCTTTTAAACTTTTGACGGGTCTTTTTCTTTCTCCATTTTCTAATTTTTCTGTTTTACGTTTCCTCGCTTTTCCTTCTTTTTTTTTTTTTATTTCTGTTTTTTCCCTTTTTTTTAGTTTTTTCTTTTTATTTTCTTTTCTGTTTTTCCTTTTTGAAATTCTATTTTTCTTCTAGTTTTTCTATTTTATTTTTCAATTTTTAGTTTTTTTTGTTTTTTTTGTTTTTATTATTTCTGTTTTTTTATTATTTTTCAGTTTATTTTTTATTTTGTTTTTTTCTGTTTCTTTTTTAATTTATTTTTTCGTTCTTTTATTTATTTTTATTTTTGTCTTTTCTGTTTTTTTCTTCTTATTATTATTTTTTCTTGTTTTCTCTTTATTTCTGTTTATTTTTTGTTTTTTGTTTTGTTTTCTGTTTATGATTATTATATTATTATTTTTATCTAATCCTTCTTTTTTATTATTTTTGTTACTTTTTTTATTTTCTTATCCTTTTCTTTTTTGTTATTATCATTTTGCTTATTTATTATTTAAATTATTGTTTATTTACTAATTAATTTTTAAAATAGGATCTTGGATATAATTGAGTGTTTACAGAGAGTATCCAAAAATATTCCCATAAGACATATCTTTTTTACCTCTAAGATAGAGATAGAATTTTCCATAGCTAGTGACAAGAACCAGACCTATATCTATAACCTCCTCTTATAAGATATCTCTGTTAGAACTAGTTGAGTTAAAGACCTAGTTAAAGAACTGTTAGCTATATAAACTTTGTATGGTTAAACGTATTATTGTGGGGAGCATAAGACTATGTGTAGATTATAGGCAGTTAAATAGGATAACATTGAAGAACAAATACCCTCTATCTAAGATAGATGACCTTCTAGATTAGTTGAGAGATGCGGTCATGTTCTCAAAAATTAATCTTAGGTCAGGTACCATCAAATTAGGATGAGAAAAGAAGATATACCAAAGATGAGCTTTAGGGCGTAGTATGATTACTATGAATTTAATATTATGTCCTTTGAATTAATGAATTCTCTTGCAATTTTCATGGATCACACAAACCAAATATTCTAACCTTAGTTAGATAAGTTTGTAATCATCTTCATAAACAACATCCTCATTTATTCCTAGATGAAAAGCATCTAAAGATAGTATTTAAAATTCTAAATGCAAAAAACTATATGCAAAGTTGTTTAAGTGAAAATTTTAGATGAAAGAAATGTGGTTCTTGGGCATGTGGTCTCATAAGGATGTGTGTCTGTATACCTAAGCAAGGATGTGGTGGTAACAAATTAGGAAAGGCTCATGTCAATGACCAAAATGCGGAGCTTTTATAGGATTTGTTAGTTACTACGGTAGGTATATACAAGGTTTCTCCCAGTTATTTCTATCCCTTTTATTTAGAATCCAAATTATAAAAAAAGCTTCCAAGAGTTGAAATAGAAGATTGACCTTAACCCTAGTGTTGGTATTACTAGATCCAAATGGATCCTTTAAGGCTATTTGCGATGCCTCAAGAAGAGTTATACAAAGAGAAAAATTAGTACCTTTAATCTATATAAGTAGAATATCCTAAAGTATAATTAAAATTTTTAAATAGGTCTAAACTAATGATCTATAGAATATCTAAAAACCTAATAATGAAAATTTTCTATGGATGATGACCTCTCCATTGTAAAGGGGAAGGGGAAGAGGTATGGTGCTCCACTTATAGGAAGGAATCATGTTAAGTAAAATATTTTTCCTCTTCTAATTTCCTCAAACAAACAAGACATATTATATATATATATATATATATATATATATATATATATATATATATATATATATTCAAATCATTATTTTTTTATAATGTCAACTTACCTTGGTCGTTAACCAATTGTTTTGCAAAAAATTAATATTGCACTTTTGTGTTTATAACGGTTCAAGAATCGAATTAACCTAATCTAAACTACTTAACCAAACTAAAAAAATTAAAAACTCAAAAAATAGAAACTTCTAAAAATTGCAAAATTTTGTGCAGTTTAGTTTGATTTGTAGTTTCTCCTTACAAAATCAAACTAAACCAAACCATAAAATTTATATAATTTTTAAAATTTATATATTTATTGACATTTTTATTATTAATTATATTTTATTAACTACTTTTTATGTTGAAATATATTTAAATATAAATACTATTATTTTTTATGTTTAATATATATTAGTTTATATTTTTAAAAATTTGTTACTTTATTTTTATTATTATATTTTTTAAAATAAAATTGAAAAATTGAAAAAAAATTAAATCAAACCAAATCACAAATGATATTTTTAAATTTTCTAATATTTTTCAGTTAAAGCAAACCAAATTATAAATATATTTTATAATTAGATTGAATGATTTTTGTTTATCTAAAATTGAACCAAACTAGAGTGCGAACACCCCTATTTATGCTTGTCATATGTGGGTCCTTTTCAAAAGGCGGGCTCAAGCAAAATAATTGACACTGAATTTTAAGCTAATTCAAACACGAATGGCCGCTTTCTTGAGCATTCGATTTCCAATACCATAATCTTAATAAATAAAAAATAGTTTTTTGTTATTATTATTTTTAAAATTTAAAAGTTGATTATCTCCGAGAATATTTAAGTAGCTAAGGTCAAAGATGTGAATATTTTAATGTGAGTACAAAATTTAGAACTATCAAATAGATCAAACTTAACTTATTTAACTTTAATTTTGTGGATTAAGATAAAAAAGTTTATAAGACTAAAAAATTATTATAAAAAAATCTATAAAATTAAGTGAGTTAGAATTAACCTGCAAACAACATATTTAAAATAAGCATGGTATAAAATAAAAATATATATTTGACATTAATAAAAAAATTTCAGCCAATAATAGTTCATGAAAATAGAAAAACAATTGAGTGGTAGCAAACTTCTCTTCAACAATTATAAACAAAAATAAATTTCAACTATGTAATCAAATTATCAGTTCAGTCTCTATTGAAAGTAGTAGCAAACTTGTCAGCAACAATTCCAAACATCTCCAAGTCACTAATCCGGACAACCTGGAATTTCCAAACATAATCAAACACTATTACAAAGAAGCACCACAACAAAACAATGTAATTATGGTTATGACTTGAAGTAAAAAATTCTGTCTTGGATTTGGAAATGGCCTTCAATCCAAAATCACATGAAAAACAACGGATTTTAATTTACAAGATTTAATGTTCTCATAAATAAGAAACCAAAATCTGAATCAGGACAATGTCAATTGGACTTTGAAGATTTTATGTTCTCATCAATAACACAGTCCTAGGCAACTAACTGCATTTAATATACCTCACGATCCTCATAGACCAAAGTTACCAATAAACTCGTTTTTTCCTTACTACGTACAAAAGATAAACAACTTACACGATTGAAATGCAGAAATATCATCTTTCCCTCATCTCCAACACTTCTCCTGGAACGTCATTAAAAATTGTTCATAAGCAACATAGGCATTCATTAATATTAATTCACAGCATTCAACAGTGGAGAAATATTCCAAATTTAACAACCAAAAGAAGCTTAAAAAAAATTCAATTCATTTATTTATATGAAGGCAAAGGTCCCGAAGTTAATTCAATCTAACTTGCATTAGATAAAATGAGTAGAACATAAATATGGAGAAAACAAAATCCAAGTCACCCTATAATTTTCTATTCTCCAACCCATCCAAAGCCATGATGAGCTTTGAATTAATCCTATTGAAAGAGGTAATTAAATGATTGAACAGAACGTATAGAAATTGATTGCTTAAGTAGTTTAACTCTTATTGTTATCGTGTGGACTATTATCTCTGTATTTCAAGATGAACCGAAGGGATTTTCAGCCCTTGAAATATATATTTTTATAATAATAAAATATTTAAACGAATAATTCTTATCATATGTTGCTAGGAATAAATTTATTGGTTCATCTTTTAAAATCGAAGAAAAATATTAAATGTACATTTTTATTTTGAAGGTATTGAAGTGAAAGAAAAAGCATAAAAAAATAAAAAATAATTAGCATAATTTTTTAATATTTCTAATTAAAAATAAAACCTTCATTCTAACAACATTAGGTAGTAATATTGACTCACCTCATGTAATTGATTTCCCAAGCTAGCATGTATTTGATACAACAATATTGCCATACATTTCTTGATATGTTTTGTGCAGAAACAACTTTTAAGTCTATGTTCTGAATGATTCATAAAATGACATCATGATTGAATAACATAGAAGACAGATTACTGACAGTGGGGTAATGCAGCAACTGCAGAAATAAGGCAGCATCAAAAAGAGAAAGCACCATCAGCATCCAAACAATAGACATCCTGCACAACAAAGGCAGCATCAAGTCATTCAATAGATTGACAACTACACAATCAAAGCAATCAAATATTGGGTACCTTAAACCAATGTTAGAGTACTATGCATTCTTTCTGTGGTTGATATGTGAAATTTGATAAATCCAATCCATATAAAAGCTTACCAAGTAAGCCATCCATGCAGCTTTTCCACTAACCAAGAACAATCCTTTCAAATCAATTATTCCAAAATTGCAAAAAATAAATGAAGATCATATAAAAAGAAGATAGATTAATTTTAATTGAAACCAAATTTGAGAAATCAAAAGAGCAATCCTGATTACTGCTCACCAAGAAGGTTGACACAGACCTTTTATGTTTATATGAGGGAGTTTTTGAGGGAAATAAACTGAGGGTAAAGTCTTCCTTTTTTTAATTAAGAGAGCTATATTATAATGTTTATAAAAATGAACAAGGGATGAAGGGAAGGTTTCATGCTCATTTTATTCCTTTCATGCTTAAAATCTCATAAATAATAGAATATTTACTTCGAATGAAAAACATAGTTATCAATCTAGGAAAGCAACACATAGCTGCTGACCGAAAAACACTAATGGTATAGCACATAACAGGATGACTCCTATTGTAATATTTTCTATATAGATTAAATAATTTATAATATATGCATATAAATGCTAAACAATTAAAATTTTTAACGGAGGTTCAGTGAGATGTGAAGTGAATAAGTTGGGTATGAGTTTTTAGATGAGTATTGTAGTTTTCAAATTCTGCTTTAAAATAATAAAATCATATATAATGCAGTCTCTGCAAAAATACAAGGAAAAATGGAGAAATTGTAGCAACAGAAACAAAATGGTTACGATATTCGAGAGAATTACAGGTGGTAATTGATTTTGTATTTTCTCCTATTCCAATTGAAACGTAATAGTATGCTTCAAGAAACAATAAAGATTGAATCAAATATAACAGAAATCAAATGTCTCTGCATCATTTTTTAATTGAGAATACAGATTAAAAAAATATAAATTAAATTAAAAAATATAAATCCAAAATTGAAATGGAATCGCACCACGTACAGCGGAGATCGTGATTTTACGAAATTTAATGATTAAGTAAATTGACAAAAAAAATTAAAATTAGGGTTCTTCAATTTTTGATAATGTTAATCTTAATGCTCTGTTTTTTATCTTCAGCAGTGTAATTTGGGTATACAAAATGTGAAATGAAATTTTACAAGTTAAATGTTTTAGGATCAAAGTTGATCTATTGACAAATTCCACTCAATTAATACTTTTAATAAGTTAGATTTCGGTCGAGGATTAAAGTATGAATACGTAAAGTAGTGAAAATAAATTTCACCCTAAAAGCTAATTTTTTGAAGTTGAATTAAGTCAAATTCAATTTCTATTAAAATGATAACATACAAGGAACATTTTTCTTTCCATGTTATTTTCATAACTATTCTGGACAATAAAAATTGTAGCCTACAGCTTAGATAATAAGATTGGGCAATGGGTTCCAATATTTATACCATTATACTATAGTAAACATCATATTATATATGATTGTTTTAAATTTTTACGGGGTTTTGACCTATAAAATTTATTTTAAAAAAATTTAAAACAGTCAAAATCACCACAAATTTAAAGAAACTGGATACATTAGGATAGTTATGGTGTACAATGTTACGATAATCATTTCCATTATTCAAAAGACATGGCACCCCACAGCGCAATCACCAAACTAAACAACAACCTTCATCTTTCAACAGCAGTCAACAAACTAAACAGCCTTCATCCTTTTACAACATTAGACGGAACATGACATTGAATGAATTCAAACCACGTCTTGTCTCAAATACCGCAAAATGCCTTGATTCGTGAATCAGATTTTAAGGCTTCTTCTGAGAGAAAGAAACGAAGGTATCCATAATGGTCAAATGGTTTATAATGTAGTGGATGTTCCGCATCAACTAACTCTTCTTGTGGTTCCATTATCTTACCAGCATATGAGAGTAACCCCAAGGAGTATCTTTCTATCTTTGATTTTATGAAAACTCTGTGTTCACAAGCGGGTATCCTGTCATTACTCCAAACCTGTGTCATGAAGTTTTAAACTTTGATAAAAAAAAGTGTTATAGATATGAGACCGAAACATTTACACAGTTTAGAGGAATGAAAAATTAAAAGTGGAAAATATTTTACCCATTATTAGTACAAAAATGGAAATGGAATGAATTACAGAAATAAAATGCATTTTATTTTCATTTTACTCTCTTTTTTTCCTGTTACTTCTACCATACCTGCTTTTGGGGAAGGCTTTACAAACAATCACTTACTCATGCTTCATGAGGTGTTGCCTAAAAGAGTAAAACTTTACTTCTAGGAATTACTGAGAAGTTTCTGGCACTTTGATTTTCACTAATTTTCCTGGTACACTAATTTTAACTCAAGAATATAGGCACTTGATTTATTATTATTAGATTAAATTATCATTTTAATTAGTGTTTGAAAGATAGGACTGATGTCAGCCATTACTTGTTATTTTTGTTGCCTAAAATTAGTGTTTGATGTTTTCTATATGTCAGATTTTATATGATCTTGGCATTCGAAACTATAAGAAATAATTTGTTAATTATGGGACATAAAAGCAACTTTGTGATAAATTTCACCAAAAGATTGAACAAAAGGGACTCACCATCAACGCATCGCCACCCATTACCAAATACAGTGAGGGTGAGACATCCACCTCAAACCATTCTCCACCCTTCAATTTCACTCCCAAGCCTTCTACCTTCTGATTCAATATAGTTAGGAAAGCCGTGTCAGAATGAGGAGCCACACCCAAATTGCTCTCACCTTCTTCGGGTATTCTGTATTTGTAGCCTCGGAGCACATATTCAGTTGATTCAACCAAAGATTCAAATTTTTTCTTCTCTAATCCATAGCTCTCAAACAACATTCTCTTCACAATATGATCCAATTCCACTAGTTGCTTTCCATATGAATTGACACTTTCACTGCCCAAGGATAATAATAATAGTAATTAAAAAAAATCAATATAGGACCAAATATATTTTTATTTCTAAAATGTCATTTTTTAATTTTAATCCTTACTTAAATTTAATTTATTTCAATCCTTTCGTTTGCCAAAGATCAGTTCAAATTCACCCTCTTGACAAGAACTAAAATCGTAATTTTCTTTTTTTGAAGAATAAACTATTTTTATATTTTTGAGAACAAAAATTTTAATTTAGGTATGAACTAAAAAAATTATATTTACTGACATAGAAAAACATATTCAATTCATGAACATATATGTTGAGGATGAAACCCAAATTAGTTTTTTGTTTTTAGGATTTGGGAAATAGTTAGTTACCAGAAATGATCATTTCCTTCGGGCCACATAATGTGCGTGTATTTCTGGCAATCCTCCAAGCTCTGTGGATTCATGATTCCCACAGATTCATACAAAGGAATCCCAGATCTCGGGCCGGCGTAGCTAAATATGGGCTTTTCAGTTGTCTTCCTCTGTTTAGTTTCTACTGAGAGGTCAAAAATATTTTTCATTGCATTGTAAATAGAATTGTAAGTCTCCGAACCAACCTTATCATAGAGTGCCAAGAAAACACCCTGATCCTCAAGTGCACTACGCACTACTTTACAAGCTGAAATCCATGATTCAGTTCCAGGTTTCAGGTTTTCGTTAGTGAAATCTATAACTGGTAGCTGAGACAGTGTTTGGGATCCCATGATCGATCCTTTGGACTTTAATTAGCTCCCTTGCCCAAAGATTTTGATCTTGGTGTTAATTAGATGCAAGCTATCACATCAAGTGGACAATTGATTAGTGAATGATTCTAATATATAACCTACTTTAGACATGCTGGGTTTTATTTTATTTTATTTTATTTTTTTGGTTTTTCTAGAAAATGCTAAACATGTCACTTAGGAGATGATCATAAGCAGGCTCACGGCTGATAAATGTAATTGTAGGTAGTGGGTTATATATTTAATTTTTATATTTAATTCAATTAATTATATACTTTATATCATTAAACGAATTTGGGCTGAAAAATAATTTAAAAAAAGAGTTACTATTAATATTATTTTAATTTAAAAAATAAGCTTTTTATTTTTAAGTGAAGAAAATGATTTACAAAATTAAAATAAATTTAGAAATTAACTTATGTAAAGGCAAGGGTGAAAAAACTTATTTTCATAGAACTCTTAGTATATTTCCATCAAGTAGTTATCTTAAATTAATTCATATAAATTAATAATAACTTGAAAATTATTTATTTTATCATTGTTTAAAGAATAGAGAAAAATTCATTTAAATAAATAAATGAATAAAAAGTAACTGAAATAAAATATTATACAAATTAATTTCAGCTTAAGATTATAAGATGCTTCTAACTATCTTTTGTTGTAATGAGACATTTAAATTCATGTAATCTTTTATTTAAAAATGAATCGGTAGAAATTTAAAATAGTATAAATTTATTTAATAAATGTTAAATAATAGAAGTAACATTTACCATTCAATAATCACTATTTATCCCTAACTATTATCTTATATTTATCTTAAAATAAAATTACATAAATAACATTTCAAAGATTAATTATAAGTTAATAACTAGGAAAATAAATAAATGGTCCATACAAGATTTAAATTAGCATAAAATTATTCAATAAAATTGTAATATAAATAACAATAATGATGATACCAGTTCAATTTATATCATCAATCATTATCCTTTTCAAAATTTATATAATTATTTTATTTTATTTCTTTCTAAAATAAAAAGAAGTTGACAGGAAAACTAAATAAAATTTAATTAAAATATAATTTTTTTAAAGAAAAATCCGCATTGTCTACCACTTGATTTAATATAAATTTAGTTTTTACAATTAAAATGAAAGTAAAAACTTTATCAATTACTTAATATTTATGATTAGTATTTCATAAGTTAAGAAAATTTAAGAAAATAAATTAATAAATAAGTAAAACTAAAATAAAATTTTAAAAATATTATAATATCAAAAAACTAAAGAATAAAGATATGAATAATATATATATAATAATAATAACAACAATAATACAAATAATAATATTAAATATTTAAATAATAAATAATAAAAATAAAAATATTAATAATAATAATGATAATAATAATTAATAATATAAATTAAAAATAATACAAAGAAAGAAACTAATAATGATAAAATATATAAAAGGAAACAACTTGTAAAAGTTAGTAGTGAAAAAACAATTCTTACTTAGTTTCTATTAATTTTTTATACTGATTCTAAAATCGATATAAATATAGCTAATATAGAATGTAATAACTTTTTATATTTGTTAAAAAATCAATGTAAAAAGTTAAATTTTTAAATTAATTCTATGACTTAATTGATGTAAAAAAAATTATATCTATTGAGAGAAAGAAGTAAGAAGGCACAGACTGAATCCATATATCTTAACCACACAATGAAACATGTATTTATAGCGGAGATCATTGGTAAAGAGTTAATTATAACATCCATGAATTCTTATAATGAACCCTTAAGGTTACAAAGAATCTTTAATAAGAAACAAAGTACGAATAAGAGTAAAAGATAGAGAAATTAAAAAGTTTGGTGCAAATGATGAAAATGCTCTTGCATTAGGCAACCCATATAATATGTTAGAAAAATATAAAACAAAAGGTAAAAGACATTCTAAGAGATTAGATAACATTAAGAATGGGTAAATAGTTATGAGAAAAGATTAGTAACAAAGAAGGGATAAAAAAAACCTTTAGAAAACTTTAAAAATGGCCAAAACACTCCTAGAAAGCAGAACTTTCTGCAAAGAGATAAACTGTAACCAGAAAAATACCAAATGACATTATATTAACTCGAGAATGAACCAATAAGTGCTAAAAATGTCAGAGGAATAATTTGGAAATTTTTCGGATAAATTGAGAAAAAAATACAAAAATGCTCTTGAAAGGCTAGGAAGGTAAAGAAAGTATGAGGAAGAAGCCAAAAGTGGATCCCACATGGTTTGCATGAAAAACCCATGTGCAAAATATGATGGTGACTCACCAGATAAGTCATCACCATATTTATGATATATAGGACAAAAATCATAAATAAAAGATTCTTTTAACCATGTTTGAGATTAACTAATATTGATTAATTAAAATTAACCATACTTAGGGTAAGTTAAACTTGATTAATGACAAACTTAGCCTAATTATCACTAATCTAATTCTGAAAGGATAATTTCTCATATTTTTAATTATTTTAAAAATGGAAATGTCATGTAAAATTATAAAAAAGTCCTTAATGCTTTGTTTGTTTAGAGGGGATTTAGAGGGGAAAGAATTTATTTCCAGGATTTGCATGGATTTTATTTCTCTACCTTTGTTTGTTTGCATTTGTTTTATATAAAAGGGAGGAATTAAATTTCGTAGGATCCACGGAAATTATTTTCCCCCTCAAGAAGAGAGAAAGTAAGGAGGGGTTAATTTTTTTGTTTTTCATTTATTTTAAATTATTAAATAATTCTTTAAAAATTAAAAAAAATATTATGTCAATAAAGAAATTAAATTTTTTAAAGTTAAAAATTATTTTTTAAAAATTTATATAAATAAAAAGTTATACTACTAATATTTCTTTCCACTCTATCCAAACAACTTATTTTTTTCATTTTATTCCCACTTCAATCTTTATCCTTCTATTTCCTTCACTTCTAATAATTTTTCTTCTATTTTCTATATCATCCAAACGAAGCATAAGTGAGAAATATATTCCTAAGTTGCCCTAGCCGAATCCACTTAGGACCTTACGAGGCTTCACTTGTTTCAAATTTCACCTTCTAAATACTTAGAAAATTTCTTCAAACTCTCTCAAGGTTAAAGCTAATCCAAAAACTCTAACCTTCCATCTTAAGCTTAAGTTTCTATCTTTGAAATTTAAGCCAAAATCAACCTCTAAACACCAAGCCTCACTACCATCACTAAGAGCTCTTTGTGGACCACCTAGGGGGACCAAGTTCAACCACCATAGCCCCACCAAAATCCTGCACCAAGTTTCCATCATGTAGGATTTTACTACTTCATCTTTTAAGCTTTAAATCTTAATTTTTATGATTGACATTCTTCTTTTTGTAGATCCTTTCTCTAAGATCCATAGATCTCATTTTGTTTGGACTTATGAGAGTTCAAGGCTGCCTTTGAATGGTTCAAAATAAGCATCACCCTTTTTAGTGATTTTTGAAAATTAAAATGATGTTTAGATTGATTAAAGTGCTTCTAACCACCTTAGAAGTAATTTAATTAGTTAAAATTTCTTGAAAATCAATTTTGATGCTTTGGGAAGTTTTGAGAGGTCATGAGGAAAATTTTTGAAGTGTTCATGATATTGGATGGATGGATGGATGGATGGATCTTGGAGTAGATCTAGTGAATTTACACTTATTTGTCTTGAAAAATACTATCTTGAATATTTTTATGCTTAAAGCTTGAAAGTTGTTGATTTTCTTAATATTATGGACTTGTGTGGAAATATGTCTAGATCTGAACCCATCAATTAAATTACTTAAAAGTCTATGAAAAATTAAATCATAAATCCCATAAGCTTAATTTAAGCATAGATCTAAAATCTACTAAGAGAAAGTTGAAATTTTAGGACCAAAAATGGAACAAGCTTCATAAGACACCTAAGACTTTCCTTGATCATGACACAAGCTATGGAGTATGGACAAGCCTTGTATGGACTCAAGTGCTTAAGTTGTAACAAGTGTACAAAATCATAAAACCAATGCTACATGAGAAGAAAAGTTGAAAAGGTAGAATAGGCATTCGGCCACTTATACTAAGTTAAAGGTAAAATCTCTAAAAAAAATTTAAAGATGAAACAAGCTATAAGATTAAGTCATAAATGATGTGAAACCACTATTAAGAGAAGAAAAATTGAACTAAAATGTCTTGGAATCAAAAGGTGTGCATTCGGCTACCTTTGGATAATTAGTGAGTTTAAATTTTTAATTATAGTGTCTTAAGAACCATTACTAGGTAATGGGAAAAATTAAAAGTGTAAGAAAGATTTGAAAATGGTTAGGATGATAATTCGGTTATATTAACTAAAAATCATGAAAATCAAGTCAAAAACTCAACTAAAACTTAAGCTAGATTCATATGCATAAAATTAATAACTAGGAATGAACCATGGAGTTAGGAGGTAGGAATTGACATTTGACCATAAACTTCAAGGGTAAGGAAGAAGCCTTAAAAATTGTCTAAACTTGGTAAAGATTTATGACCTAAACTCTAACTAGAAAGATTCATCAATTTAAGTTAAGTAAAGATGTAAAATTATGCCTTAAAATCTAGGAGTGGCATTTGGCCACCATAGGATTAATTACAAAGAAAGGAGTTTAAATTCTTATTTAGGGTTGATTAAGTATCCTTAGCATATAAATCAAAAGAATTAAAAATATAATAAAGTTTTAGGAATGGTAAGATGTCCATTCGGCCATGATGGCCAAACTAGTGAAAAAAAAGTTAAAATATTTCACTATGACTTAAGTCTAAACCTAGGCATGCATAAATTGATTAATTAGCAATGAACCTTAGGGTTAAAATGTTGAACTATACCGTTAGACCATAACCCCCAAGTGTGAGGGGAAAGTCTTAAAAATTTCTAAGTTAGGTAATGATTAATGACCTAAACTTCAATTAGTAGAATTATCTTCCAGGATAAAGAAAATAGAACTAGAAGGCCTTAGGAACTTTGGTCCTATATTTGTCTACCTAGAGTTAATTAAGGAATGATTTATTTGAAATCTTGGTTAAGGTACATCAAGGATCTTTGTCATGTAAAAGAAAATGATTAAGAGTTTAAATGAAGCTTGGCAATGGCATGGATACCATTCGACCATGTATAAATAAATTGATATAAGTAAGTTAAAATTTTAATAACACATGAATCTTAGCCCTAATTTACTTAGGCTATGCATAATAAATGTGAATTAAAGTACACAAAGAGTAAGTAATTCAATAGGTGCCATTCGGTCACCTAAAGGAAAACTTCTAAGTTTTATAAAAAATCATGTGAAACAACTTGACCTTTGAGAAAAGGAAAAGCTAAGAGACAACTTAAAAGGTTAAGTGAAATAAGCTTTCATGAGTGATTCGTCATAAAATGTTATGAATTAAATAAGTTGAAAATTTATTGGTATAAATGATTATGATGCCCAAGATTAAATGATAAACATAACAAAGTCTTAACTTAGAAGATAATTATATGCTTTAGAATGTTAAGTCAACTTGTGTACTACTTTATGAATGTATAAAATGTAATGTAAGATGAATGATGAATTCTCATGAATGTTTAAAGAATGATGTTATGTGATGATGTGATAGCAATTGAGACCTAAATAGGTATGACATATTGGTTGAATCTTGATTGACCATGCATGATTATCTAGAACCTTTTAAGATGAAACTAAATGGTTTAAGGAACCACTAAAGAAAACTTATGTGAAAAGTCAATCTACTATCAATGTGCCTTGTGCACATCCAGAGGACAACAGAGTTCTACTGAAGAGGATACAAAAAGATTCTCTACAAATCCTTCCATTATGAAGAAAAAACGGTTCTTCACTTGTTATTGATGGTTACGGCCATCTAGGAATGGGCTCATATACTTAAGAATAGAAGGTAGAGTAGCAGAGCCACTGAGAAGATATTGTTTGACTAATGTTAATGTTATGTATATGTCTTAATTATTACTAAGAGAGAGTGGTAGAGAATAGACATGAGAAATAAAAGACAGAAAAAATTATGGTAAAATAATATCTATGATGTGATCCTAAAGATTTATGATGTATAAGTAAGACATATGTTTACTTAATAATAGTTTTCTATATAAAAGTAATTCACTTCAGCAAGAGTTTTTAAAGATTGAAAATTACCCTTGCATGCATGACATGTTTTTCTAATAAACTGAAGTGGCTGGGATAAAAGTGGTCACGTTAAACTTAGGGTAGAATCCTACTAAGAAACTTAGTTTCTCACTCCTTCTCTCCCCATTTTCTTCCCAGATGAACAAAATGTCTTTCGCAATGGCAGTGGATTTCGTGGATATCAATAATGTAGATTGGACAGTAAACCCACATGGACTATTGATTACAACCTAAGCTAGTGTAAGGATTTACTTTTCGTTGGGACAGCTTTTTACTTTTTAGGTCTTGAGTATAAACTTCACAAAGACGAGCTTCATAATCCCATTGGAGGCTTTACATCCAAATGGGGTTTTTTTTGCCTCCTCTTGGATACAAAAGGCAAAGAACCATAACTGTTGAAGACTCCTCTTCCTCAAAAAAGGAAACATACCCATAGACTCCGTCACACTACCATAGTTCCTTGCACGTATGGTCATCGAACGGAAGCTCTCTATATCAAAGTATGTGACCGGAGCATTTCCACCATTAGTCCTGAGATGGTTTATTAAGTCCTAGTTTCTCGTTTCCAAGAAGAAGAGAATAGTCATACCAATAATGTAAATTTTGTAAATAGTTGGATGTAAGCATCCTAGTTACTAATATGTAATTGTAGACTAGTTAATGTAATATAGTATGAACTAAATATTTACATATATAGGGTGTGAACTTTGTGGTATGTAATCAAGTATGTGTAAAGGCCCAAGAGCTTAAGACTAACTATGTGTATGTATAAGGACTGTATAATTATTTGATGTACGTAAATGTATGTATGAGTTATGTTTGAATTTCTTTACATTGATTAGAGATAATTAAAATAATGGAAGTAATTTGTAATGGTAATAACCTATACGCGCGCATGAACGCTTAGTAATTTATTTACTATCACAAACAGTATATCAACGAGGCTCACAATTTATATCAAAATGTTTGTTTTAAAAAAAATTACTATATTTTTCACTAATAAGTATTTTCCAAAGATTTTGCACCATTAGATAACAACTATTAATGAAACCGAATGAACGACTTAAACGTAAAATCGATATTCATTTTTAGGGTGTTATATTAATTACAAAAGATATTCTATTATCTAATTACCACAAATACAATGATATAATTCTTCTAATTATAGAATTACTAAAATTATGATATTACTATAATTACTATATCTATTTCTTTCTATCTTTATCTAATTATAACACCATAACACTATTTACAGAGTCTAGTACTCCCTCTCAAGCTGGAGCATATCGATCATATGTACCAAGCTTGTTAATAAGTAGCTAATTATAGGGTTTCTCAAATATTTAGTGAAAATATGCATCTATTGATCATTGGAGTTGACAAAGTTTTAATGATATCCTTAGATAATATCTCTCTTATAAAGTGACAATCTATCTCAATATGTTCAATCCTTTAATGGAATACAAAATTTGAGTTTATATGTAGTGCTGCTTAATTATTATAAATAAGTTTCATTTGACTTATCTCACTAAATCTTATCTCTTTGAGCAACTAATTAAGCCAAATAAGCTTATAAGTTAGTAAATTCATGGCTCGATTTGCTTCTGCACTGGATCTTGCAACAATATTTTGTCTTACTTTCTCAAGAAATTAAATTATCACCAATAAGGATACAATAGCCAGAGACGGACCTTGTATCAATGGAAAAGCCTACCCAATTTGCATTTGAATATCCTTTAACTTGGGTATGACCTTATCTTCATATAAGAGACTTTTACTTGAACTTCCACCAGTAAAAAATTAGGATTTAATAACACATTATTACATTAGTCAATAAGGAACTTACGTATAAAAAGATACAGTAGCATTTTTGTAAATACTTTGAAGTTACTATGTTCGTTATATTGATAACAATGTAGAAAATATTTTTTATTTCGATTAATAATGCAATCGACTTAAAAAGTAACCTTTTATACTAGATTTTTGTATACCCGATGTTAAAAGTCATTATCTTTTCATATAAGAAGTTCCACGGCCTTGCTTTGCTTCGTTGTTTCATTATCCCTCAACTTTAAATCATTCATTAGATTTGTCTTCCTCAACATTAAATCCTTCATTTCTAATATTTCCTTCTGCATTAGGAACATTTCTTTCTTCATCTCCATCGAAGCCTCTATTGTTTCTCTCTTTTCCCAATGCCTAAATTGGTTGTGAATGTAGAAAGCTTAGACATATTTGATTTCACACAGTCCGTTTTATTGTTAAGGGTGAGTACGCTTCTCCTCCCTATTTCTTCTACATTTAATTCCTACAACAATGCTTGATATTATTGTTAACTCAATGTTGACCCTTGAATAATGACAACAACGACTTCTTGCATTATCCAATCCTACTTAGATTTAATTCCTTCCTTCTTTATTGATACACCTTTTTTATTTCTTATTAATCGATGTTTTTTTAATCTTTGATGAAGAAGAAGAACCAGAACGTGAATTTGAGGAGGTTCTTAATCAACATCAATGTGTTGTGATGCACAGGCCCAATTAGTTTTCTTGTTAATGAGGAGGAACTTCTCACTCAATCCCTATATAGGTGAGGGAACACTTCTTGTTCTCTAAAACAATATTGTCGATTTCACTCTATATTTCCCTCATCTTAGATTTGAAGGTAATTTCCTTTCATTCTTAATTTGAATTCATTTCCCTTACAATTTTTAATTTTTATTAATTGGATTATGGTTTAAATTAGGTATCCTTATTTCATAATTTGTTTTGATGGTGTTATACATGTTTATGGATTTGTTTAAAATTGTGAATCCTGGTTTCAAAAATTTATGAATCCCTAGCGATTTTATTTGCTATTCATAGGATCTTACGGCGTGGCATGAAAGTTAGCATGATCAAATCCATAATACATATGATGAATAACAAACATCAATGACCATTCGAAGGGATTGGGTTGATAGTTTGAATAGTTTATCATTATTTGTTAGTTTTAGCTTTTTTTATTAGCTATCTATTTTCTCGAAGTTGATATTTTCTTTTATCTATTAGTTTTATCTCTTACCTTTTAGTTAGTTGGTTTCTCAAAGTTGATAGCTTCTTTTATTAGTTGATTTTAGTTATTATCTTTTAGAATTAGGAATGACATTATTTAAGGAATGGATGTATAATATTTGAGGATATTGAATAATATTTGTTTTAAACTCTTACATTTATTTCGTGAGAATTACCTCGATACTACGAGATCGTATCAATTGGTATCAGAGCCAAGTTGGGATCACATCACCTCTTCCCTCGATCTAGGTTGCAATTACATTAACACTTTACTCATCAATATGTCAACCAATAAAGAACATCTTGATGCATTGGAAACCTCTATGGGAGGAATACATCACTCAATGGGAGAACTGCCTGAGTCCATCGACAAGATTCTAAGAGGATGCCCACTAAATCAAAGCATAGACATCACTTATCATCATCAACGTCGTTAAGATCTACAAATTCTAACAATAGAAGTAAAAACTCAAATCCAAATTCATTGATCCAGAATAAATTGACAAAATTGAATGGAGAAAGAAAAAATTAATCTAAAAATCCTAATAAGTTGGAATTCTCTAAGTTTCTTGGATAAAACCCTCAAATTTGGTTACATTAGAAACAATAGAATTTTGTTGCCCACGAGATCCATGGCTCAAGTATTTATAGCCTCACTCTACCTTGACAGTGAAGCCAACTAGTGGTGGCGTTGGTTCTCACATGTAAACAAGAAAAGAAAGATCACATGAAAGTTGTTCGTGGAGGAGTTATTATTGCGCTTTGGAAAAACCGAGTATGAGGATGAAAATGAGATAATTAGTAAACTACTTCAAAAAGATGAGAAGATCCTTATCACTTGCTTAAAGAAGAAATCACCCACAATGTAACTAATACATTATCACCATGTTTGCCGATCAAATTAAATTCAAATGTGATTGTGACCAATCTACGCTTTAGAAAATCTGAGCACAAGGATGAAAATGAGCGAATTAATAAACCACATCCAATAGAAAATAACATCCCTTGTCACTTGCTTGAACAAGGAATCATCCACAACAAAACTGATCCATTATCACAATGTCTACCGACAAAATTAAATTTCGATGAGACTGTGGACAAGCTGGTTGCTATCTCACATCCTATATGGACTTTGTGAGAACATGATGTAACTTCAAGAAGGAAGTGATGATGAAATCAAAATGTAATACCATTATCCTAAATTACACCTTGAAGATAAGGTGCAACTTCAAGGGGTAAGGAATGATGAGATTGTTCTTAAGCACCATTATCCTAACATATGCCTTGAGGACAACGTGCAACTTCAAGGAGGAAGGAATGATAGGATCCCATGGCGTAGCATGAAAGTTAGCATGATCAAATCCATAATACATATGATGCATAACAAGCATCGGTGGTCATTCAAAGGGATTCGACTGATATTTGAATAGTTTATCACTATTTGTTAGTTTTAGCTTTATCTATTAGTTACCTACTTTCTCGAAGTTGATAATTTCTTTTATCTATTAGTTTTATCTCTTATCTTTTAGTTAGTTGGTTTCTCAAATTCGATAGCTTCTTTTATCAGTTGGTTTTATTTATTATCTCTTAGAATTAGGAATGATATTATTTAAGGAATGGATGTATAAAATTTGAGGATATCGAATAATATTTGTTTTAAAATCTTACGTTTATTTCATGAAAATTACCTCAATACCATGAGATTGTATCAGCTGTGTAGATAAACTATTAGTACTCTTAAATTATAACAAGTGGAAATTGTATAGATGACTAAATGTTTACATAATATGTTAGGGATTCTAGAGAATTGAATATGCATGGAAATTAGTAATTAGGTCAAACTATAGATAAAATTATTGTTCTCTGTTTCCTTTGTCTTGGTTGAACATATTGATAGGTAGATTTTGAAAAGGTATATAAAACATGTTAATAGGAATTTCTGCTTTATGTTATGGATGAAATGAACTTTGGGGTGAAATAGAGATAGGGAATAGAAATTCACTTAGCACTCAACATTGGTAATCATTGTTAATAGGTTTCCAACTTATTTCGTCAAATTGGAGAAAGGTTTAAGGCAAGATTTCTATTAAAATTGGAAGTTAAAATTATATTCAAAAGCAATTCAACTAAAAAATTTTAAATATTATCAGTGGATGAAACTCAGTTTAGAGATAATATTATCATTGTTTCAATTTAGCTCACCTTCCATTCCATTCTAATAATTTAGTCATGAATTATTGTCTTAACTAGTAAGAGTGATTGGAAAATTTTTCTCAATTGCTCATGGTATATGTTGCATCATGGAGAAGGTGAATATAAGAACCAAATTTGTTTCTCAGTTGCTTATGGTCTAATTTTATTATTTTCCTATCTATTTATAATTTCTCATGCACATAAATATTAGATATTCTACACTATAAATATGTCACAAAATTATACTTGTTTTAATATAGTTGCTCCCAAGCATGAAGTTGGAGGGATGCAATGTTTTCTATATCCAAATTATTTTATTTTTAATATTTTTTATTTGATAAAATAATTGTAGAGATTTGGCAGCCAAGACGAAAGGTGACCATTTCAAAAGGAAAGACTTTGTGGATATCCTAATGGAACTTTAATACAATAACATGCATATCTTTTAGTTCATGAAAAATGATCTCAAAGCACTTCTTCTGGTATCTTTTTTCTCTCCATTTAAAAGTTTTAAATTTACTTTCTAGCTAAACAAGCTATTTAAAATTTTTAATTCAATTTAATTAAATTGTGTTATTAACGATTCATTAAATTTTTTGCTTTAAGTAAATCTAGAAAGATAAATAGCTTGTTTAGAATATGGGTTACCTTAATTAATGGATGGAAGGTGGAGCCTTTTAATCAAATTAGTCTAATTATTTTATGTCAAGTCTTGATTGAAGAAATATTCAACCACATTATAATTATAGAATTATTAAATAATATTGGTAGACAACATAACCCGACTTAGTTCATTATAATGAGTTTTAAAATATTTCATAAGAAAGAAAAAAACTAAAAAAAAACTTTTATAATTATGGTTTTTTTTAATTAGGGACTAAAAATTGTATCCTTCTTATTTGTGGCTGTCTTATTCGTTTCATTAGTTGCATATGTGGATTTGGGTTATGATTGGTTTGTCAAAAGTGAAAATTTTGTATTAAATTTATAATATATATATATATATATATATATATATATATATATAATAAAACATTTTGGTGATTAAAACCGTTAGAAAAATTTCTATATAAAATTTTTCTCATTTTTTACCTTAATTATTTTTTAACTGATGTAAAAATTTAAACTTTCTACATCGTTACTTGATACAATCAATATAAAAAGTCAGATTTTATCGTACCCACTTCTATACGGATTTAAAAACTGATGTAGAAGGTCATTTACAACCATGGTAAAAGGTCTCTTTTGCACTAGTGTTCCTTTAACATACTTGAGGATACAAATTATGGAATCTCAATTCCTTTGACATGGTAAGTTAAGATATTGACTTACCACACTAACTACAGAGAAAATGTTTGGAAGAGTGATAGTGAAATAGTTCAACTTACGAACTAATCTTTTATATCTCTCGGAATCTAAAAGCAGCTCTTCTTATTCTGGTAGAAGTTTGACATTATGATTCATAAGAATATCAACAAGTTTGATGTTCATCGATCTAGTTTCTTATAGGATATTCATTGCATACTTCCTTTAGAAAATCACAATGTCATTCTTAGATTGCGCAACCTCTATCCCTAAGAAGTATCAAAATTTGTCAAGATCTTTTGTTCGAAAAGAGTGAGAAAGATATTATTTAACTTGTGTAATACCATGATGATCACTTCCTGTGCTAACAATGTTGTAAATTAATAGGATACCATCTTGATCTCTTAGGCTGAGGCATGTGATTGCACTATCCTCAAGTATTTGTGCGCTTATTGCGTGATCCCCCAGGATTCAATAGCCCCTCTGCAGTAAAACAAGAAACAAAACTAGCAAGAAATTCTAAATTCGAAAAAACCAAAATTTATGAGTGATTTACGATACATATATTTCAAGTATATAAAATGGAAAGAGTAGTCTCCTTTATATAGGGATGAGACTTTCCAAAAATCAATTTGCTAATAAATATAATTAAATACCATTTAAAACTTTTAATTGAATCAATTTAAATTTAAAATTTAAATTCAAGTGGAATTTTAAATGCACATTTAAAATCAGTAATTATTTTGATTCAATGTATTTAGTCATGTTTAAAAGGAATTAAAATTGGTAATAAAAAGGATGGTTACAATATCATTAAAGGTTTAATTGTTAGAATTTAGACAGGTAATTAATAAATCATAATTATATTTTAAATAATATTTTATTTTAAGTTTAAAGTCTTTTGAAATATTCATTTTTTTTACAACAAACAATGCCATCTACGTACATCATTAAATAAATATATAATGTGACTGAATGACAAAAGAAAGTTAAATAGTTGAATTCACTTTGAGTTAAGCCAAACTTTTAAACCATAGTACTAAATCAGTCAAACTAATCTTTCAGAGATTGTTTGAGATCATATAATAATTTTCGAAGATGATAGACAAGCCTAATAGACTCCACATGAGAAAAAAATTAAGATGTTGCTCTATATAAACTTCTTCAATAGATCACCATGAAGGAATACATTTTTTATGTTAAACTAGTGAAGAGGCCAATGTGAATAGCAGCAATTGATAAAAAGAGTCTAACAAAGGCCATCTTGACCACAAGAGAGAAAATGTCATCATAATATGAGCTAAAAATCTATGCATAACCTGTACCTATTAGGTGAGCCTTGAGTCAGTCCACCTTGCCCTTGGAACCAACTTAAACATTATACTTATCGAAAATCCATAACTAACTTACCAAGAGGAAAAGGGACCAAGTTCCTGGTACCATTTTATCATAAAGCACTCATCTTATGAAGCATAGCTTATTTCCAACTAGAATGATCAAAGACCTCACCTATAGACTTAGTAATATAGATAGAAGATAAATAGGAGATATAAGTATAATGGAAATGAAATAAACGATGGTAAATGATATTGACATAATGAGAGGAAGGATTATGCATTGAACATATGTCTCTATGAACCACAACAGGAAGATCAATCAAAGGAGGAAAGGTTAAAAGGGACGAATGAGGTCACCCCAAACATGAGTTAGTAGCAGTGCTTCATTTTTTTGTGGTAGTATCAAAGACGAATACGAGTGTTGATAAACCTTGAAGGGACAAGCTAATTGTGTCAGAACATCCACCAGAGAATAGAGGATGTAGATGTAGATAGAGGACTGAATAATATTTTAGACTTGAAAAAAGATAACATCAAGAAAGATAAGATAATAATGAATAGTAGGGGAATAAGACTTGTATCCTTTTTATGATCATGGATAGCCTAAAAAGATATATTTATATGGATGAGCAACACTTTATCAACTTCGAGACTAACATTATGGATAAAATAGGTAGATTCAAAGACTCGATGATGTAATAGATGGAGAGACTAATATGGATACAAAACTTGGTATGGTATTTTCCCATCCAAAATAAATGAAGCCATCTAGTTAATAAGATAACAAACGGTGATGACAACATCATCCTAGAAACATGGAGGAACATGAGCATGAAGTAAGAGTGTACAAGCAGTTTCAAGGAGATGTCTATTTTTATATTTAACAACATAATTTCTTTAGGAATATGAGGATAATGTGTCTGATGAAGAATCCTATGAGAAGTCATGAAACTATGAAAAGAGTTAGATAGATGTTCTTTTGCATTGTCACTTTGTAAGATACGAAGAGAAACACTAAAGTGAGTTTCTATTTCATAATAAAATAATTGAAAGATATAAAGTAACTAAACATTCTTTATTAAATAAATCCAAATACAATGAGAAAAATCATCAATAAAAATGACAAAGTATTTAGATCTACAATAAACAAGACAGGATTAGGATCCAAAATATCTAAATGAATTAAAATAAAAGGGGATGAAACCCGACTAATGACAGAACTATGATAGAAACTATGAACATGTTGACCTAACTAATATAATTCACAAGCTAAATATGATAGCATAGAGAATCTGACATTAGTTGCTTCATGTTGGAAAGACTAGGGTGGCCCAATGAAGCATGAGTCACAAATGGAGAGTCCATTATGAAGTCAATATGAGAGGAAATTTTAAGATGGTAGGGACTTCGAAACTCACATCCGGAGTCAATCATCCTTCCTGATCTTCAATCTTATAGAATCTTTTGTAAATGAAACAATGCAATCAAGAATGTTAGTAAGACGACTAATATATAATAAATTAAAAGGAAAACGATAGACAAAATATATTGTTAGTGGATATAGACAAAAGAAAAAAATAGTACCAATACCTTGTGATTATATTCAGAACTATTAGCCATAGTGATATGATTTAAAGAATAAAAATAAAAATAATAAAAAAATCAATTATTATTAATTTGATTGGTGGTCCAATATAAGAATCCAAAAACTTAAAAAAATAAAATAAGATAGACTAGAAAAATAATACCAATAAATATAATTTACTCTTACCTACTAAAAATGACCAAAGTTAAATTATTTAACAAATTTATGAAATATAAAAAAATATCAATAAAAAAATATTCCACCTTAAAAAAATGATATCATAAGTAGTGCAAATAAAATGAAAGAAAAAATATAAAATAAATTAGTACAAATATTAGTGAGAATTCAATGTCTATTTAATAATTAAAAATAATTATATTATAAATTTAACCAATCATCTACAATAATTAATGTTGAGAATTTAGATTAATTGATAGTTAATTCATGTAGGTAACATTATAAATTTTTTTTTTCTAATGATTGTTTAAAAAGATAAATAATAATAATTTAACCTTCATTAAACGTTTTCTAAAAATTTATATTTATAAAAAATTATCTATCAAAAATTATTTTAATAGTAATTTAAATAATATAAATATCAAAAATTAAATATAAATTTTTATTAATTTATATAACTATTAAAAAATAATTATTAATAAAAACTATTTTTTTAATGTAGTCACAAGTTAAATTTTGAGCATGAAATTATATTTAAAATTTGGAGCTTATTTATAATAGTACCTAATTTGAATTGGATAATCTCTCATAAAAGATACCTGTAGTTTATACCAAAAATCTTTGATCTAACGATTTAAAACTCTTTCAAAATAACATAATATTTCAAATAGCATACCTAGTTTACTTATATGATTTGTAATAATTAATTTGATTAAAATTTATTAAATGGGTAGTACTTTTTTTTGTTAAAAAAATCATTGATCTTTCATTAAAATATATTATAAAATAAAAAGACAAAATATTACTTACTCAAAGAAAAATATTATGAGATATTAAATAATATATATATATATATATATATATATATATATATATATATATATATATATATATATATTAAGTTGGTTGACATGTATAAGAAAAATATTATAATCTTCATCTTCATCCCATTCTCATTTACTAAATAATACAGGAGAAAGACGATTTCTTTCCAAATTTTTTTTCTAATGACTTAAATTAGGATGAATTAAGGTAGCATTTGGCTTGAATTTTTTAGTGTACCAAATTAATTTAAAAGTTGAAATTAAAAATAAGAGACTTAAATTTCAAATTTAAAGTCGTAATTCTATATGATTTTAACTTCAATAATTACTTTTAACTTAATATTTCCTAGGTAATATGTTCTTGGGTCTCGAGATTTAAAACAAAAAATAAAAGAAAAACTAAAATTTCCTAACTCAATTGTTATTTAGTTTATGATTTTTTTTATTTTAAATTTAAGTATAAAAATAAGGTATATAATAATTTTATAATTAAATAAAAATAAAATAAAAACAGATTTTTTTTTTCTGAAAACAAACATTCCTTTGCTTTTGTAAAACCTAGCCGAAAGCTCATAAAATTAACTATTTAGAAACGTTTTTTCGTTTAGTTTTTTCATCAAAGAAATTACTTTTATACAAGTATCTATTCATGATATTCTGGTTATTCTAACTTCTCGGGAAAAGGAAATCTAAAGTAAACGGAGTATTAGAAGGAATGATATTTATTCATAAAAATAATAATTCCATCTATTTAAATTTAAATTTTAAAATGATAATTGATTATAAAATAATAACTATAATATTTTTTAATTGATTATATATATTTTTATAATCGATTATAAAAATATTGTAATTAACTCTATAAAAAATAATTATTAATTTAATTATATAATTAATAAGTAATTAATTACATAATTTTTAATAATTTATTATAAAAATAAATTTAAAAATATACATAGATAAATCTATTATAATTATATTTAAAAATAATTATTCAAATGATAAATACTATCCCTCAATACTATTTTTCAAAGCTAATTATTCATAAATATAGATTAAAATAAATATTAAATCTGTCATTAAATTAAATTAGCATTTTGGTCTTATACGTACATCTCTGAAAGAGTATTATTGGAGTGAGAATAATTATATTTGCACTCGTCAATCGTAATGTTATCCGACATAAGACAATGACAAGATTGCTCGCCTTTATATGGAGTGGAAGAAGACTTTGTATTAAATAATTGAAAGTTGTAAGAGTTGGCTAATTAATAATATTTTGAAAGAAAAAAAAAAAGACAATATAATCTCAAGACGTAACATTTATAAATTGTTTCGATGGCAACTTCATCTTACAATCGACGATAAATATTCCTGGACCACTGAATAATTTTACTAATTAATATGGTCACGTGTATTCATTCATTTATTTTGGAAATCTCAATAATTCGTAATAAAAATAAGTGAATTTAAATCATCAATATATCTACAACGTCATGACTTATTCAATGAGAAAAGAAATATCATCTATGACGGGACATGATAAAATTAGAAAGTCGAGAATAAAACATCTAGACATTTATATAAAATGAAAAAATTAAACTAAATTAATAAGTCAAATTAAATTTGATATGATCTAAACTGCTAAAATTAACATAAAGAGCTGAAGGTTAGAGTAATTAACACAAAGGTTTATAATTTAATTATGCTGGAACAAGGCAACTACAATAATTTTTTATGTTAACTTATTTTCGATGTTAACTTAGGTCTTTTTAAATTATTCTTTATTTTTTTAATATTTTACATTTTGTTTCTGTCGCTAACTTCATCCTTTACCTATATTAATAAAGATTTGTCAACATGCTTGACGTGAATTACTAATAAAAAATATATTTTAAACTTTTACAAAATTATTGAATTCTACCTTTTGTCCTTTTTTTTAAAAACATTAATTCTAATCTTCTACTTTTAAAAAAGGTTTGTTTTGATCTTATTTTAAAAAAGGCTAATTTTTTGTTTTTATTTTTTTTATAACATTCTGAAATATTTATGCATTTTTATTTTCTGTTTTTTAGCTTACAAATGTATACTCAAATAAAAGAAGAGACATGTCATGCTTGTTGAATATAAATATGGAACAATCAAAACAATGACTTAGATGCTTAATTCAAGCATTCTTAACGATGTGAACGTGGGTACCACGACAAGTAAAAGAGATCATTTCGGAGATTATTTACAAAGAATGAAAGGTGCTATGACGAGAAATAGGACCAAACATATGGAACAAACAAACACTTGAAGGTCTCATCAAGGAAGTTTAAGGAAAAGACTACGTGGATCCAAGCCCAATTCCAACATGGGTTAATTTATGTAGTCATATCATTGAAGATCTTAAGTGATAAAGTTTATGATTTGCTATGAATTATATTAAGATTTGATATTTATCTAAAAGTTATTTGTTTTAAAATTGGTTGCAATTCAAATTGCAATCTAATTAGGATTTCTAATTTGTTATCTTCTTTTTACTAGATTAGGTTCACTATAAATAGGAGTTAGGGATTCAATGAAAAGACAGATTTTGATGAATAATCATACTTTCTCTTTGAGAGTTTTCATCTCTGTGTGAGTTGATTCCCTTGGTTCTTGGGCAAAAAACTACCTTTGATAACGTTGGTTCTTTCAACAGGTCGCAGTAAGGTTCACGTTCCTCTTGATAACTTTGGTGCTCTTCGGCAGGTCGCAGTTTGTGTTGGGTTCCTTTTATCTTATCTCATCTTATCTTACTTTATTACATCTTATCCTATCTTATCTCATCTTATCGTACCTTATCTTATCTTATCTTATCTCATCTTACCTTATCCTATCTTATCTTACCTTATCTCATCTCATCATATCTTATTTTATCCTAATCTTAACTTATCTTATTTTATCTTATCCTGATTCTCAAAACGTTCCATTATCGTTTCTGCATTCCAATTCATTCGCGAGGGTGAATCATATCATTTGGCATCTGACCTTCGACTCTTGGAATCAGGTGTCATCTATCCTCTGTTTTAAATTTCTCATGATAAAGTTAATATCTACCAAATATTCCAAAAAAAAATAAAAAAAAAAAGAAGCAAAAAGAATTGTGATAGAAATTAAAAAAAAAAGGAAATTCAAGACAATTGAAAAAAAAAAGTCTTCATTCAATATAATTTTTTTTAAGTTCTTATTTCTTGATTAATATTCCTTACCCTATTCATATTGTGTATCTGTGACTCTTTCGTTATCCGTGGAAAAAATCAACTTACGAAGTTCTTGGTTCAAGGATTTATAAGGAGAATCGAGAGGGAGAAGGCAAGAGTTGGTTAGAGCATTATAGAAAAAGCCAATTCGAGTGTAAACATGAGTGAAGAGCGTCAATATTGAGGGTAAACACTAAGGGAGTGATTGGTGAGGTTTTATTATTCTAATTATTTATTTTGTTCAATTTGCAGCATTGCCAACATGAGTGGTGAACTTCATCAAAATAAAATGGATCTAAAAATATTCATAAAATCAGTTCAAGATCAATTCCAACAGTTGAACAAGAGGTTGGAGGATATGGAGGATTGTTCGAGAAGGAGGTCTCGGGTGTCTCATAGAAGTAGTCCTTAAAGATTACTTCACCGTGACGAAGAAACAGATTGGGAGGAGAACTTAGAATCAGATGGCGGATGTTGTAGAGAAAGAAGACGATATCGAGAAGAAAATGATAGCAACTTGGGGAGTATTAAATTATCTTTGCCACCATTCCAATGAAAGAATGAACCTGAAACTTATCTTGAGTGGGAAAGAAAACAAGAGCATGTGTTTGATTGTCACAATTACTCAGAGGAGAAAAAGGTAAAACTAGTCACTGTATCTTTTAACGATTATGCTAATATTTGGTGGGATCAATTTGTCCTCAATAGGAGGAGGTATGGGGAAAGACCTATACGAATGTGGGAAGAGATGAAAGTAGCCATGAGACGAAGATTTGTACCAAGTCACTATCATAGGGACTTACACCGAAAATTGCAAAGTCTTACTCAAGGTACCATGGGTGTTGAAGATTATTATAAGGAGATGGAAATTGCCATGATAAGGGCCAATGTGGAGGAGGATAGAGAAGCCACTATGACAAGATTCATTGAAGGATTAAAAAGAGAGATCGCTGATGTGGTAGAACTACAACATTATGTAGAGATGGAGGAATTGCTTCATAAAGCTATTCAGGTGGAAAGACAACTCAAATCTAGGAGCACTCAAAAATATGCTTCTAGTTCATCATGGAAGTCCAATTGGTCCAATAAGAAAGAAGGTCCTAAACCAAAGGAGGAATTTCATGGAAAATCAACAGTACCTATTTCCAAAGGTAAATTTGAAACTAAATCCTCTATGATCTGGGACATATTTCTTCTCAATGTCCAAACCAGAGGACTATGATCATTCGTGATAACGACGAAGTGGACAGTGTGAGGTCGGAAGAAGAAGAAATATCGAAGTTGGAGGATTGTAGTTATGTGGAGATAGCAGAACCTGTGCATGGAGAAATCTTGGTCACAAGACGTGCATTGAACATTCAACCAAAGGATGAAGGAGATTCAGAGCAAAGGGAGCATATATTTTATACTCGTTGTCATGTGAACAACAAGGTATGTAGTATGATTATAAGGAGTGGCAGTTGCACCAACGTTGCTAATACATTGCTAGTAGAGAAATTAAACTTGCCTACTAAGAATGTAAATTTCAAAAGAATGTAAAATGAGAGAAAAAGAATTAGAAAATCAAGAAAAAGAAAAGAGAGAGAAAATTGAGAGTGAAGAAAAAGTAGAAAGTCAAAAAACGAGTGAGAGTGAAAAGAAAGAAAAATCAAGAATTAAAGAAAAAGAAAAGAAAGTTTGTGTATTTGCTCACAAAGGGGAGGTTGAGAGTATTTTGAGAGAAAAGGAACAAGTTCTTGTACTCATGTACAAGGATATTTATTTTACTAACAACCGTAACTCCTCTTTCCCTAGTGTGGTTGAATCTTTGTTGTAGGAATTTAATGATGTATTTCCTAAAGAACCATCAACGGGTTTGCCTCCTATAAGAGGCATTGAACACCAAATTGATTTTATTCCCGGCGCTGCAATTCCAAACCGACCAGCCTATAGAACTAGTCTTGGAGAGGCCAAAGAGATTCAAAGGCAAATAGAGGAGTTGATGCAGAAAGGTTATGTGAGGGAAAGTCTTAGCCCGTGTGCAGTTCCTATTATCTTAGTACCAAAGAAGGATGGAACCTGACGTATGTGTATGGACTGTAGGGCTGTCAACAAGATTACGGTAAAGTATTAATATCCTATTCTGAGGTTAGATGATTTACTAAATGAATTGTATGGCTCTTGTTTGTTCTCTAAAATTGATTTAAAAAGTGGATATCACCAAATTTGTATGAAGGAGGGTGATGAGTGGAAGACTGCTTTTAAAACAAAATATGGGTTATATGAGTGGGTTGTTATGCCATTTGGTCTTTCTAATGCACCAAGTATCTTCATGAGATTAATGCATCATGTCTTGCAAACTTTTATTGGAAAGTTTTTTGTTGTCTATTTTGATGATATTTTAATATATAGTAAGACAATGTATGAACACTTAGATCACTTACGTGCTGTGTACTATCTTACAAAGCCATGAATTGCATGCTAATATTGAAAAGTGCACTTTTTGTATGGAATCAATTGTCTTCTTAGGGTTTATTATAAGTTCTCAAGGAGTTAGTGTTGATGAAGAAAAGGTTAAGGCAATTAGAGATTGGCTCACGCCTACAACTGCTAATGAGGTAAGGAGTTTCCATGGTTTAGCAAGTTTTTATAGGAGGTTTGTACAGAATTTTAGTTCTATAGCTGCCCCTTTAAATGAACTTGATAAAAAGAATGTTGATTTTAAATGGGATGTGAAACACAAACAAGCTTTTAATTTACTAAAGGACAAGTTAACCAATGCCCCTGTATTAAATTTACCCAATTTAAATAAGGTTTTTGAGATTGAGTGTGATGCCTCTGGAGTGGGTATAGGAGCTGTTTTAATGCAAGATTCCAAACCTATGGCATATTTTAGGGAGAAACTTAGTGGCGTGACACTCAACTATCCAACCTATGATAAGGAACTCTATGCCTTGGTGAGGGCCTTACAAACTTGGCAACATTACCTTTGGTCGAAGGAATTTGTCATCCATTCGGATCATCTTAGCTTGAAGTTTTTAAAGTCCCAAGGTCAGCTCAACAAAAGGCATGCCAAGTGGCTAGAATTCATTGAGATGTTTCCTTACATTATCAAGTATAAAAAGGGAAAGGAAAATATTATAGCTGATGCTCTGTCACGAAGGTATGTATTACTTACGACTCTACAAACTAAATTACTTGGATTTGAATTACTAAAAACCATGTTTGCCGATGATGTTGAATTTGGACAATCATGAGCAGCATGTTCTGATCATGGTTTTGAAGACTATTTTAGGAAAGATGGATATTTATTTAAGAAAAATAAATTGTGTGTACCTAAGTGTAGCATAAGAGAAATGCTTATTAGAGAGGCTCCTAGGGAGGATTAAAGGGACACTTTGGCATTCAAAAAACTTATGATGTTTTACATGAACATTTTTTTTGGCCAAAAATGAAGCATGATGTTAAACTCATTTGTGAAAAATGTATTGCTTGCTTACAAGCAAAATCTAAAGTAATGCCTCATGACTTGTATACACCCTTACTTGTTCCTGAATATCCCTGGACTGATATTTCTATGGATTTTGTATTAGGGCTGCCTAGGACCTCGAAAGGAAAAGATAGTATTTTTGTCGTTGTAGATAGGTTTAGTAAAATGGCACATTTTATTGCTTGTTCTAAAACTAATGATGCCACTCATATTGCTGGCTTATTTTTCAAAGAGATTGTACGTTTGCATGACTTACCTAAAACTATTGTAAGTGATCGAGATGTTAAATTTCTTAGTCACTTTTGGAGAACCTTGTGGGGTAAAGTGGGCACTAAATTATTATTCTCTACTGTGGTTCATCCGCAAACAGATGGACAAACTGAAGTTGTGAATAAAACTTTAGACACCTTATTACGTACTATAATTCAAAAAATTTAAAGGATTGGAAGAATTGTCTGCCTCATATTGAATTTGCATATAATAGGGTTGTTCATACATCTACTTCATTTTCACCTTTTGAGATTGTATATGGATTTAATCCTTTATCACCTTTAGATGTTTTACCGTTTCCTACTAATGACTCTCTTAATTTGGATAGAAAGAAAAAGACTGAATTTCTGCAGAAATTACAAGCCAAGGTTCGCGCTAATATTGAGAAGAAGAATGAACATTATGCTCGGTAGGCAAACAAAGGACGCACCAAGGTGGTCTTTGACCCTGGTAACTGGGTGTGGGTTCACTTGCGAAAGGAGTGGTTTCCAAATCAAAGAAGTTCCAAATTACATCCTAGAGGAGATGGTCCATTTCAAGTGATTGAAAGGATCAACGGTAATGCTTATAAAATCGATCTTCCAAGTAGCTATGGTAATGTGAGTGCCACTTTCAATGTTTCTGATTTATCCTTATTTGATGTAGATGACCATCAAGATTCGAGGACGAATCCTATTGGAGAAGGAGGGAATGATGTGAACGTGGGCACCACGATAAGCAAAAGAGATCATCTCAGAGATTATCTACAGGGAATGAAAGGTCCTATGACGAGAAATAGGACCAAATGTATGGAACAAGCACTTGAAGGTCTCATCAAGGAAGTTCAAGGAAAAGACTACGTGGATTCAAGCCCAATTCTAACATAGGTTAATTTATGTAGTCATATCATTGAAGATCTTAATTATCGTTTCCGCATTCCGATTCATTCGCGAGGGTAAATCATATCACTTAACCTATTGAATGATCAATGTACCGCCTCTACCTACTAGCATCCTATATCTAAGATTTTAAGCATTATCACGAAATGAGATTCCATGAGAGTAAGGCAGGTTAGAGGTACCTAAGGGAACCTTCCTCTTGGGGGCTAAAGTGTTACTAGCAGCAAACTCATCAACTCTTTTCCCGACATTAATTGGAGGGGAGGAGAGATGTTGGGAGTTGAAGGAGGATGAAGGAGATTAATAGTGTAGGACTCGTTCAAGCTTGTATTGTTGGATTATCAATAACAATAACAAACAATCTAGACAATATTTATGTTAGAAGAATTAATGAGATAAGTAAAAATGTGTCTACTCGTAATGTTTACATAAGTGAATAAGAGAACAATAAAAAATAATTGCTCTCTTTCTAATATGTTTTGAGACTACGTGTGATTTGATAAAAATTTGCATTATTATAAATTATTTAAAGAGCAGCAGTTTATTAATCCATCAATAGAGATAAGGATATTTTTGTAGGCACAAATAATGGTAATTTATTGCATAATAAATTATACATATTAAAGGTCTAATATTAGTTTCATTAAGGTAATATATACATATCTAAAATAATAATGTTATAATTTATATTAATAACTCATTATAAATAATAGATTAATGTTAATCTTTCAAATAAATATAGAACTATTAATAATAATAATAATAATAATAATAATAATAATAATAATAATAATAATAATAATAATAATAATAATATAACAATCTTCTACTTGGATAATATTAGTCAATTGTAAAAGATATAAGATTCACTAAGAATAAAATTACCATTATGATCAAAACACCTATCAACTAAAAATATGAGCATTAATATTACAAAATAAATATTTGATAGGGATATAAATCATATATAAACAAAACTCATATTTTACATAGAAAATAATGAAAATAAAAAATCATAATATTATTAAGAGAAAAATGTAATTTCAAATGGTGTCTAAACATCTTTAATGCTATAAGAGATACAATAACAAGTGAGAAATCAACTAATACATATCTCATAAAAAAAAGATAATAATAATATTATCACACATTACAAGAAAAATGGGTAATTTACGGTGGTTTTATGGATATTTAAGAGTAGTTAAAACAACCATACATAAACTTTGACAACAATTTATATCATAATTTATTTTTAAAGACTCGTTATAAATAATAGATTAATGTTAATTTATAGATTAAATAAATAATTAACTAATAATAATAATATAAAATGGATAATCCTGGAAGAACTTTTAAAGAAAGTTTTTTTTATAGATCTAGGAATTTTGGGGAAGAAAACTGAATAAATGACGGACTTTTATCCTTTTTCATATATTAAGAAACAAACCATGGACGTAGTGGCCACCATAGCCTACCCATGAACCATACTAAAAAAATATATTATATTTTTTACGGACACCATGAATCTTGACCATGGTTTTCATCACTACTTAATCAAGGTTGTTGCTACAAGTCTTTTTTTTTCCACTTTCCACCATGGGTATGAGATATCCATTAGCAACCCATGGTTGCTACAGTGTAAGCCTTGATTTCTCCTTTCTTAATCTTAATGTTTTTTTTTTACAAATGTAATATCCTAAACTTAAATAAAGGCTAAATAAGTGAAAAATTTAAAATAAATTTAATATTTAAATGTTGAAAATTAAAAGAAGAGCTTGGGTTATCTCCTAATCAGCACTTATTTAAGGTCGTTAAATTGGTTGTACTTACTCTTCCCTCAAACATGGATAGGTGTTGGAGAGTTTCAATATTCCCTTTCTTGATAAGCTTTCCATTGATGTAATATTTAAGCCTTTCTCATTAACCTTGAAATGTTCCAAACTTTTACTCCAAATCTCTATAGCTTTATGTAAGAATTCTTGAATGAATTCAAAAAGTCCAAACCATTTGAATCTTAACATCCCTTAGAAAATCGTCATCCATGATTTTAACATGAGGAGTTTGTCATCTCTGTTGAAGGTTCTTCTAGTTATATGTTGATCATCCATCTTTTAGTTTTCTTCTTGTAGATCTTGGAATTCTCATATAAATCCAATCTAATTTCTTATAGCTTGTTCAGTTGTAGTTTCCACTTGGCACCAATAATTGTAAAGTTAAAATTTAGAGTTTTCACACTCTAAATTGCTTTCTCAAGTTCAAAAGGTAAATGACAAGGTTAATAGATAGGCTTAAAAGAAGTCATGGCTATTAATGTTTTATAAGCAATTCTATATACTCATAAAGTGTCATCAAGCTTAAGATATCAATCCTTCTAAGTTTTAGAAACAACTTTTTTTAAAATATTTTAATTTTTCAATTAGATATCTTAATTTTTCCACTCATTTAAGGGTGATACGACATGAAAACTTTATGTGTAACTTTATACTTTTTAAAGGAAGTTTTCAAAATATTTTTCAATAAAGTGTGACCCCTTACCACTTGTTACCACCTAAACTATCATAATCCTAACAAATAATTATCCTTCTAAATAAGTTCATCATAATTTTAGAATCATTAGAAGGGGAGTGATAATTTCTATCCACTTATAGACATAATGAAAAGCAACCAAGTTATACTTATTCCCACAAGATGGATGGAATGGTCCCATATAATGATTATCCCAAACATAAAAGTATCAAATTTCAAGATATAGTTTAGAGTCAATTCATGCCTCTTAGAAATGTTACCTGAGTTTTGACAACCATCAAAACTTAAAATAAACCTTCTTGTAGTTTTAAAGAGGTTGGGCGAGTAGAATCCCTCTTGTAGTACCTTGGAAACAACTTTAAGGTGCTAGAATATCCTATGTAAGATAAGCAGTGATACTGATATGAATTAAATACATATTTTCTTGAATTAGTTCACTTAGACCAAGAATTAAGGTTATAAAAAAAATAAGTGAAAATTAGGAATTCAATGATTGCAAGAATAAAAGATGATAAAAAGAAGGGGTAGAATGATAAACTTAGTATAGAACTATCACAAGAGTGTGAGAAATTCTTGATAAGATCCAAGTAATGGTTCATTTCAAGAACCCTAAGAGGAACACAAGCTCACTCAAAGAGGAAAACTTTAATTCTTATTATCATCAAAGTTGTTCGCCTTAAACAGAATTACATGAGAATTTATAATCAAATTAAAATTCTAAATGTTTAGCAGCCACTATTGCCAGATTCACTAACATAATAAAAGAAAAATAAATAAATTATGAAAGGGGTTGATGGCTATTATGGTCAAGCCCATTAACATAATGAACTAAACTTACCTTATTAACTACTAGAGTAAAACTAAGGTTCTGATAAAAAATACAAATGAAATAAGGATTTGGCTAAAATAAGTTATACTTGGTTTTCTTTTTCTAAATCTTCATTTTGAACATAATGGACTAACCCTGTGTTCTTTTCATCCATATCTTAGGTTACAATAAATGTAGTTATAGTTATGACTATCTAATTTAAGGCTTCTATGATTTTTTTTGCTTTTGACCTCGTCATAGGACCTCCAAGCCATTATAAGAGAGCCTTTTCTTTATCACCTGCATTCTTTATCATTATTCCTTCTTGATTCTCCTTCTTTAAGTGAATTTTCCTTGAATTATGATCTTCATCACCTACATCGAAAGGACACATGTTAGAAACATTAAAAGTTACACTCACCTCGTACACACTAGGAAAGTCAATTTTATAAGCATTAACTTTAATCTTTTGTAAAACAGGAAAAGGTCTATCTCCCTTTAGTTGGAGTTTTGATTTTCTTTGCAAGGAAAATTGCCCCTTTCTTAGGTGAACTCAAACCTAATCTCCAGGTTCAAACACAACTTTCTTCCATTTTTTTTTTTTGGCATTTCAAGCATAACGTTCCATTTGTATTTCAATTTGATCCTGAAGTTGTTCATGGAGCTCAATTTGTTCATCATTTTGAGGATGCCAAGTAGTGGAGAAAATAAATTTTATATCAAGTTTGTTCCATAAAGTCCTCCAAAAGTGGCTAAATAACTTGATATCACGATCTAAAACAATACTCCTTGGCATTCCATGAAGTCGCATTGTCTCCTTGAAAAACAAATCTACATGACAAACATCATCAACCTTCTTGCAAGGTATAAAATGCGCCAACATCTTTGAGAACCTGTTAACTACTACAAAAATTGAGTCCTTTCCATTCTTAGTCTTTGGTAGCCCTAAGATAAAGTTCATAAATAAATCAATCCAAGGATAATTAAGAATAGGTAAAGAAGTATAAAGTCTATGAGGAATTGCCTTATATTTTTCCCTTTTACATCAATGCATTTTTCACAAAAATTCTACGTAGCATGCTTAACATGAGGCCAATAACACTGTTCACGCAACATAGCTAACATCTTTTGAACTCCAAAATTTCATATTAAACCCCCTTCATGAACTTCTTTAACAAGCAAATCACTTAAAGAACTTTTAGGCACACACAATATATTATGTTTAGATAAATAATCATTATGTTTATGGAATCTTTTTTGATCCATTTTATCATAGGAAGTATATATGTGGGAAAAATCATTATCATGCATATACATTTCTTTAACATGTTCAAAACCAAGCAATTTAATTTCAAAAGAGTGGAAAGCAATGTATACCTTCTAGAGAGGGAATCCACTACCATATTTACCTTTCCTTTTATATGCTTGATAACATATGAAAACTGTTCAAGGAACTCAATCAATTTGACATACCTCTTGTTGAACTTTCCTTGTCCCTTCAAGTACTTTAAGAATTCATGATCATTGTGAACGATGAATTCCTTAAACAAAAGATAATCTTGCCATGTTTGTAATGCTCTAACAAATACATATAATTCTTTATCATAAATTGCATAATTAAAAGTAACTCCGTTTAATTTTTCACTAAAATATGCAATGGGATGACCTTTTGAAGTAAAGTAACCCCAATACCCACATTAAGCGCATCATGTTCAATTCAAGTGATTTGGAAAAATTAGGTAATGCAAGATGATGAAGAATTGACCACATCTAATTTAAGACTTCTTTGACTTTCTTTATTTTTGACCTCATCATAGGAGTTCCAAGCCCTTGTAGGAGATCTTCCTCTTTATCACTTTCATTTTTTATCATTATTTCTTCTTGATTCTAATCAGACAACAATGTAGGATGCCTTCAATCTTTTCCTCTATGTCACACCTTCTATAGATGTTGTTTGCTTGCATAATTTGTAAGGCAATGACTCTTGCAATAAGTACTATTTGACATTTGCAAGAAATATCTTCCTTTGATAAAATAAAAAAGTATAGGGGAAAAATATCACAAATAATATAATTAACCAAATCATCATCCAAGGGGCCTTTGATGTTTGTCAAATCCAACAACTTCTCATTAGAGAAAGAATCATACATTGCCAATCAATCATTTTTCTCTTATTTATCTAGTTAAAGTCTTGAAAAATGGTTTGTTACAAGATCTTCTTACCTTTTCTTATTCTTTATTTAAAATTCAAACTCTTGGAGGACCAGAATCAATTAGGTAAGTATAGGCTTTACATCTTTCTTTTGGACGAGGTACTTGATAGCATGCATGGTCCATGTTCATTATTACCTTTTATCCCACCATGTAAGATCGGAATTTGTTAGAGGTGAACATAATGGCTATAATCTTTTCTTTTTTTATTGTGGCATGATTGAATTAGGCTTTATCCAAAGATTTGATTACATAGTAAATGATATGTAGCTTCTTGTTCTTCCTTTGTCCTAAAATAGCTCCCATTGCAAAGTCTCTAACATCACACATTAGCTCAAAAGGGAGCTTCTAATCCAAAACATGCATTGTGGGAGGTTAAAATAAGAGCATCTTTTAACCTGCAAAAATAATTTAGATAATCAATATTAAAATTAAAGGTAGTATCTTTAATAAGAAGACTACTTAAGGGCTTAGTAATTTTTGAAAAATCCTTATTTAAATGGTAGGACAAACTAGTATAGCCTAAAATACTCCTAACTCCCTTAACATTTATAGGTGGAGGAATCTTTTCTATGACCTCAATGTTAGAGTTATCTTTCTATCACTCAAACCCCAAGTGTCCCAACATATTTTTTTTTTTCACCATGAAATGACATTTTCTCCAATTAACAATGAGATTTGTCTTTTCACAATGCTATAATTTTTGATAGATTAGGTAGATAATTCTTAAACTTTATACCATAAAAAAAGTCATCAATAAATACTTCCATTATATTTTTAATACAACCATAAAAATGGCTTGCATACATATTTGAAAGGTTCCAAAAACATTATTGGCCAAAATGCTTTCTCCTATAGGCAAAGGTGTCATAAGACCAAATAAAGATGTTTTTCTCTTGGTCATTAAGGTAAATAAGAATTTGATGGGATCCAAAATATCCATCCAAAGAATAGAATAAGAGTGCTTAATTAGTCTCTCAAGAATTTCCTCAATAAAGAGAAAAGGGTAATGGTCCTTTTCTTTGGATTTATTCACCTTCCTATAATCTATACACATCCTTCATCTAGTAATGATCTTAGTGGGGATTGTTTCGTTCTTCTCGATGTTTAACTAGTCATCCCTCCCTCATTGGGCATTACTTGAATAAGCCTCATCCATTCCTTATTAGAAATAGGATAAATAACTCCAATATTAAATAATTTTAGAACTTCTTCTTTTACCAACTCTTTCATGTTAGGATTTAACCTTCTATAATGTCCCAAATATGATTTAGATTCACTCTCTAAGAGGGTTCTATGCATGTAAATGGAAGGAAAGATTCTCTTAATATTATCCATGGTATATATTATAACTCTTCTATGCAGCCTAAGATCTTTCAGTAATTTTTTTAGTTTCCTCTTTACCTAGGATAATAATAATAATAGGGAGAATTATATTGACATCCCTGAGATTCGTTGAAAAAGCACTCGATACCCCTTCTTTTTGATCTTACACAAACCTCCGTTAATTTATATAAAAAAATAATGTTGCATACCTTTTAAAATTATGCTATACCAACTTGTCTTAATTTTTTATGATTTTATATGCATAAGAGATGTCAAAAATGTTAAAAATGAAGGGGTATTGGATCATTTTTTTCATAAATCTTAGGAGGTGTCAATATAATTTTCCATTAATAATAATAATAATATGAGTAGAGATAGGTTCCAAAAATTCATACTTGAGAGCTAAAGGGTGTGGTTTAAGTTGTACATGAGATGCTTTACATTCCTTAGCTCCACTATCTTGACTTGAGAGTTGTAACTTCTCAGTAGGAGGAGAATAGGAACATGGTATGGCTTCCAATGTTTCCAAGAATTACTATGCCTTTACACCAACTTCACATATATTCTCATCAATAAAACTTATTTCTTGTGTATCATTAACAAGATACCTATGCCTTCTTATTTTACCATCTTGTGAGTTAATTAACCCTATAACATACATCTTTACTAATAGGATACTAACAAACTTTTGCAAGCTAAAATCAAATTTGTAATCCCCACCAACTAAGGAAAGTTTTCTATTTTTTACATCAATAATGGCCTAAAAAATGGATAGAAAGAGTCTTCCTATTATGATAAAAATTTGAGAGTATTCCTACATCTTAAAAACCACAAAATTAGTAATTATAAATAAATTTTCTACTTTAATTCATATTTCTTCTAAAATACATACAGAAAATTTAACAGACCTATCTTCTAATTACAAAAAGATTTTAGTAGTCTTTAGTTCTCTTAAATCCAATTTTACACAAATAGATAAAGGCATCAAATTAACATCAGCTCTTTGACCACAAAGTTGTCTATCAAAATTCATATTTTCTATCATACAAGAATAAAAAAACTACTTGGATTTTTTTAAATTTTGGTGGCAGTTTGTTTTGGACTTGGAGATTGCAATCCTTAATAAGTGCTACCATCCCACATTTTTTCAACCTCCTCTTATTTAACAGACATAAGTTGGAATTTGGTGAAAAGCACATATATGAATGGTACATTAATATACAGGTCTTAATTTCCTCAACCTTATTATCTAAACTTTTCTCTCCTTCATCTACTTGATGTAACAAGGTATATGTCTCTTGTATGTCTTCTATTAGGACTTATGAAGACTTTACTTGTTTTCCACTTCTTAGTGTAATGGTTGTGTTATGATTACTGAAATTCCTTTCAAACTTTCTAGAAAAAGTGTCATAGAATTTATAAAAAGACATTACTTGTTGAGCTATCTAGGTTTATAAAAAAAAATTATACTAACACTTTAAATTTTGTTAGAAAAAATTATACTAAAGTTAGTCCAATATGAAAGTGCTAGTAAATGATAAGTTTTTTTTAGTAAATTTGCTTTAAAAGTTATTTATGTAAAAAAGAATTTCAACTAAATTATTTTTTATTTAATATAATTTATTAAATTCAATCATTCAATAAAATATATTAATATGATGATAAGTATATTAAATTTTTTAAAAAATATAAATTTACATTGTTGAAGTTTAAAAATTGACGTGTTATACGTTAAGTTGAAGTTGTTTAATGAAATATTAAAGAATTTTTAAATTTTATGAAATATTATAAATTTAATTTTCATAATAATATTTATTATTTAATAGTTAAATTTATTAAATTTATATCTTTTGATTCTAAATTATTTTAAAATAAATTGATGTATACTTAAAAATATATATTATCTAAATAAATAAGATTTCTCTTCAAATAAATATATAAAATTATTTTGATTTATCAATTGTATCATTTTTATTAGTAACTATTATTATATTAATAAATTATGTAAGTATATATATTTTTTTACTTTATTATTTTTATTATTATAGTATTAAATAATTATATGTTTTTTAAAAGATAGATCATGTAATTTTTTGAAATGTTCATAAAATTTAAAAAATTTAAATTTTTATTATCAATATATAACTGTATAATTTAAATTTATTACTTTCATTCATATAAAAACAATTTTATATAAATTAAGATCGGTTAACATCAAACAGTGAAACTTTAATGTTTATATCAACTTAATAATTTTATATAAAATGTAAAATTCATCCATCCAACCATTAATTTAAAAGATATTGTATATAAAATTTTATATAAAATAAAAATTAATAGATATTTCATCTTATAATTTTATTTTAATGATTTATATATTATTTAAATATATATAAATATTAATAGTTAAATAATATACTTATACATTTTAAAATTTTTTAAAATTTAATATATAAAATTATAAAAATATTATAACATAACGATTGAATTAATAAATTTTACATTCTATAAAATTTAATACTAATAGACTTGTGAATATATATATATATATATATATATATATATATATATATATATATATATATATATATATATATATATTCAAGGTACATACTTATCCTTTTCCCCTTAATAAGTTCCTGTGTATGACCATAAAAAAGAGCCGAAGATATCAACACAAGTATTAGAAAAATATTGAATAAGACATCTGATGTAGGAAAGGATTAAATTGACCTGCATTTGGCCATGAACATAAAAAAATTGCCATTAAACAATGATTTTATTGCAAATGATTAATGAAAAAATGGACAGTGGTCCTCGGAGTTGACCAAGAGCTGCTCTGGAGCAGGGGATCAAATTTTCATATTTCAATGCAACCCAGCAAAACTCGGACTATAAAATTATATATTTCTTGTTGTACCAATGTTTTAAACTATATAGTACAAATCCAGTTTCTGAAATTTGAAAAAATAAACAGAAAAGTTAGTTTATATAATCCTAAAATCAAATAATGTTTTGTTACATCCATCGAGGCTGGGGAATCAACCACTTGATTTTTTCTTTTCTTACCAGGGCATGGATGCGTTTGGCAGATTTCAAGTGGGTTAGATTCTGCTAAAATAAATAAATAATGTTTTTATGTTAAAAATAAAGTTATAAAACATAATTATATCGGTGATGACCTTATACGTTGTCGTTATACTTATAAAGTAGAGAAGAGAGGTAAGCATAGTTGTTCTGGAATGCAACCTATTGTATAGAATAGCTCCTCGTGTTTCATGGGTATTATGTTATATCATTTATTTTTTATTGTTTGCACAGCCTCTTCTCTGAATGCCTTAAAAAAGAGAAGGTGAATACATGAAGCAGTTTTGTAATCTATGACCGTAATTAAATATAATATTTATTTTTAATATATTTTATTTTTTATCATATTATATAAACATCTATTTTTATTTTTATTTTTTTATCTCATTAAATACATTCTAAACGGAATATGCTGGAAACATTTTCCGTAATTAAATTCTATGTAAGCAACAGGTCAACAGTTCACGTGTGTTCTAAAACTTAGAAAAACGAAGTCCGCAAATAATAATACTAAATCCTATATTTTCTGCATTTCTCTCATCGAAGTGAAGGTTTTCGTTACTTTCCTTAAGTTTTAAAATAGTGAAAGCTGGATGCGTTACGTTCCTTGTGAATTTCGATGTTTTGTTATTCTCGTTATAAATTACAAAATCTGTGTTTTTTTTTTGTTTTTTTGAGGGTGCTTTTAGCCTTGGCTTCGTTTATGCTTTTTTGGGGGTTTAGAATGTTCTCAAGAATGCGAGTCAGGCCTGCACGGGCTTTTCCAACGAATTTGTTGTTCTTTCTCTTTTGGTTGATTAAATGCTTTCCGTGATCAATTTGTGTTCTTGATTTTCCTCTGGAATCTCTCACGCTATAAAATCATATTTCTATTTTAGTAGAAGGGAAATTTATAAACTGTACTTCTGGTTTTACGATTATTCAGATCACTTTGGATGGTTGCAATTTTTTTATTTTTAAATTAATTTTAGAAATAAAATTTAATTGATAAAAATAATTTTTAAATATTTCTAAAATAATTTTAATTATTATTTTTAATTTAAAAATATTTTTATTAATTTTATCAAATTATATTTATAATTATAATTATCATCTATATCAAATCATTATCATTATTATAATTATTATTATATAACAATTATTATTTTTATTGTTATCAAATTATCATATCATTTATTATAAATTATTATTATTATTATTAATATTATTATATTAATTTTTTTTAATTTTTATTATCTTTAAAATTTAATTTTTATTATTTATATTTTTACCTATTTAATTAATTATTTTTAGTTGTAAATTTTATTAATTTATAATTAAATAAATAATATTATTTTTAATATAAATATATTTAATTTATAAAATTATATTATAATTTTATATTGTATAATTATTTATAATATAATATTATTATATATAACATAAATATTAAATAATATAATATTAATATATAACATTATTTATCTAATATATTAATTAAATAATATATAAATTTACATTTTTATAATTTAATTATTATCATTATAATTATATTATCATAATAATTATTATAATAATTTTTTATTTTTTTATTATTTTAAATTTTAATTTTTATTATTTTAAATATATTTTTTATTTTTTAATTATTAATTTGTTTTATTTTTATTTTATAAATTTAAAATAAAATAAATAATATTATTTAATATATAAATTATATTTAGTTAATAATATTATATAGTTTTATATTATATAATTATTTATATTATCATAGATATTATTTATATAAAATAAATATTAAATAATATAAAATTATTATAATAATAATATATAAAATTATTTATTTATTTATTATTAAATAAAATATAAAATAATACTAATTCTATAATATTTATTTAATATATAAAATTAGTATTATTTTATTTTTTATTGTTTTTATTATAATTATTAAAATAATAATTTAATTTTAATATTTTTCAATTAATTTTATTTATTTATTTATTTACTTATAATAAAATAATAGAATAGAATAAATTAATTTAGTTTTAAAATTAAAATTAAATTTAATATTAAAACTGGTTTTGAGTTGAACTTTTTTCTTTATGGGTATAAATCTTTTACCTTTCCGATTTTTCGGGTATAATGTTGCTATTTTCTTAATTACAATCACTTTTAAGAAAAAATACCTATGAGCTCGTTGGTTCGTTCTAGGTGGATATTGAGATTCACGAGTATTGAAGTTCTCAATCACGAATTTCGAATGAGATGAAGTATTGGAGGATTGAATCCCTTCTGAAAGTTGATGTTACTGTTTGGAGTTACAATATTTATTTAATAGTAGTATAAACAAGTTTTCCTTTTTTACTACTTTTTTTTTTTTTTTAATCACGAGACTTTTTTACTATCTTCCTTTCAGGACATTGCTAAAATACTAGCCACGAAACATTCCTTATTTTTTTAGTGAAAAATAAAATATTTTTTCTATCAAAAGCGTTTAATACATTATTTTTAAGTTATAGTTTATATTTATTTTTATTAAAAAATATGTAAATTAGATTGATTATATTAAGTTTAAATATAAGGTATTATTATTATTATTAAAGAATAAATGTAATTACATAATTAGAAATTAAATATTTAAAATTAAAATATTTATTTTTTTATTGTAAGAAACTAAAGTAGTTTTGATTGAATTAATAATTATTAGTTTATTTTTTTAGTAGATTAGGATATAATATTATATGATAATGTAATATTATATAAGTAGGATTTGATTTTTTTTATTATATTTATTACATATTAAATTTAAATATTTTTATTATTTTAATGCATATATAATGTTTATATTAAATATTATAATATTATTTTAATAACTTATATTATAAATTTTAAAAAATGTTAATATATATTTTGATATAAATTTTTTAATTTTAGTATTTTTTTATCTTTGTATCAAATTTTTGTCATTATTTAAATAAACTAAAAATAAATAAATTAATCTTTATTTAAATCATTGAGAAAAAAATGTAAGTAAAGGTTCATTAAAATTATTAATAATTTAATAAAAAAATTTAAACCATAGACAAATAAAAAAAAATTAAATTGGTGAAAAATATAAAATAAATAGTGAAGATTTTACATAAATTATGATTGATTAGTTAATAAAGGTTTTAATTATTAGAAACCTTCCAATAATTTAGTAAAAGTTATAAGAAACCATGGGTAAATGTTAACAATTTTGATATGATGTATCCAAACTTTCTTAAAATCCTAGGTATTTTGTTTATCACATGATTTTTCAATAGGTTGAGCAACCGTGGGTAAATGATATGTAGGGGTTTAAATTTTTAGTAAAATAAAAATAACCGTTGTTAAAACTAAATTTTCTTGTTGTGACTACTATAAGAATTTTATAAAAATTTTAATTTAAATTTAAAGACATAGACAATCTAGGTTGGTATTATTAACTAGAATTTCTAATTTTTTCTTTGAAAACATAAGGAGTGAATATTGATTACTAGCTTCATCACTCATTCTATCTTTTCGTCATCTACATCATAACTTTGTTTGATAATGGTTGCTTTTATTATTGGAAGATTGACTATTCTTCATTCTTCACATCAGCGTCCATCTCTACATCTAACAAACGCGATTTGCATTGCAGGTTTACTAGCAAACTCAACTCCCATGCTAAGTTGACATCTATGTTTGCATCTCGGTGAGGCTTTCTACTCCATAATCTACTAGGAAATAGTTATATACACTACAAAATAATAAACGGAGGAGTCAGCCATTTCTTTCAAGTAATAATTTGAATAGGAGAAGTGATAAAAATTTGTATATACAACCATACTAATGTCATACACATATAGGTGTATCAGATACAAGACTTTATTAATCGACACACCGACCTACTCAAAGGTCCAGATGAATGCAATGTAAGTGAATTATTCCACCATTCTCTATTCAAATTTCTATGATCACAGACTCAGGATTAGAGTGAGTTCTAGTGCATTCTGTACCACAAAAATCCTTACTAATGTAGAGTTGGTCATCTCGATGCTATGCACATGCATGTGAATCCAAATCATCAGCATCATTTTATTAAAACAGTAAGGGTATCAAGATCCAATTTCTCAAATCAAAGTGTTTCTTTGGAAATAGTATCATCAACATTTTCAATATTATCATAATTTCACATTTCACATTTCTCAAAAATCTAAAACTGCTCAACTAATAATGATAGTATTTGAGGTCTCATCAAGAATACTAAGTCTAATTAGAATCATCACAACTATAGCAACAAACCCTAGACCATTGAAGAGGCTCAAACCTAGCTCACGTGCCCTCTAGGCTTGGAAATTATCATTTCTCATGAACTAACATCTATTTTCACTTAAGCTGACCCATAGATTTCCCAACTACCTACTTAAAGGGCCTATAGATTATCCCCTATATTGATTATTTCCAAAAATAATATTTTATGCATATGATGTATGAAAACTAATCATCTCATATTTCATAGTTATTTCAATAGAAGATCTTGCCTTCTTCAAAAACTCAACTTTATAGTCCTCCTCCATTCAACATATGTAAAGAATCCACTTGGGAATCTTTTAAATTTAAATTCAAAACATCCAAGGAACTATATGAGGTACTCAACCTCCAGTTGTTTACCTGTCTCATCCAAAAATAATTCATACCTATTAACAATTAAGACATTTTAGTCTCCAAAATCACAACACAATCAATATTTTAATTAAAAAGATATTTAATTATTATGCTTATCTTCTTGCACAATGATTTAATTATGTATAATTGAATTTAGGTTGGTCTTTTCAATGTTCCTCATCTATTTAGCATTAATTAATTCATGTTTCAGAGCTAACACTTAGTTGAAACTTCTCTACCTTCTAGAATATCCTCTAAAGAGGTAATTTATTTTAAAAGGTCTTTGAGAACAGTATAAGGAAAGGTTGGGACTACATCTTCTAAACAACATCGTCTCGTCTAAATAGTCTCATTTGATCGTATATTTGATCTACAATTGTCTTATCTAATGTAAGTAGTTGTGCTTGTTTTAAAGTAGTCTCCTCTAGTATAAAGCAACATTGTCTGGTATACAACATTATCTCATCTAAGTAGTCTTATCTAATCTAAAGTAGACTCATCTAGTCTGAAAGGACCTCATCTAATATGAGTCATCCTTACATGGTGGGCGATGGCCTTCTTTAGTCTAAATAAACATCATCTACAGATGAGTTTGTAAAAACTCGTCTTCACAAACTCGTTTGTAGGAACTCATCTAATATCAACTTGTTTAATATGAATTCGTCTAAATCGATGTCTTAAAATATCTAATCTTAGAAACATCATTTTAACATCTAATTAAGAACACTAACTGCTCTTAGATTACACATTGAATTGTCTAGAACCTCATAAATAATTCTAAACTTTAAGAATAACATAACACAAGGTAATTTTCATAATTTCAAAGTATTAATTTGAAAGTTTTTAAAATATCAATTGAAAAAATATATATTCTAGAGCCAAAAGAAGCTCTAGACTACTTATAAATTTTACTTAAATCTCCTTCCTTTACCTGAAATTTAAGTTCGATGTGGTATTTGAAGTAGAGGTTGAGTCTTGTTGAGTTATCTTTAGTTCTTCCTTTTCCAACACTTCTAACTTCTAGTTTGCAAAATTTTCAAAATACTAGGAGAACTCATAAAGAATAATAGAAGAAAGGGTGATGTAAATACCTTCAAATTTGGATTTTTATAATGTTGGCTTAAATTCCTAGTTGCTTAAATTAATTTGAATTTTTACAAAGTAAATTGTAGGAGAAAAAAAAGTTAATGATTTTTCATATAATGAAAATAGAGGAATGAATTTTTAAAAAAATCATAAGCAGCTGAAGTTGATGAATTTGGAACTATTAACATTGCGTGTGAATGTCATATAATCTATCTTTGTGATTTTGCGGCTAAAGAGGGAAATGTATATATGAGAATAGGTGGTAGCTGGATGCCTTTTAATGACCATCGGTCTATTTTTATTTTTTTTTTGAAAAAACACAAATCTTACACTCATAATATTTTAAACATTGTCTAAGGCTTCATGGACAATTTATTTCTTACATTGTACTTTATTTTTAAATGTATATTTAAATTTTATGTTGTTTTAGAAGATGCTACATAATATAATATATATATATATTTTAAATAATATCAAATATTAAATTTAATATTTATATTAACTTAACAATCATATAATATAAGATTTACCAATTCAACAGTTGAATCATTTAATAATATTTTTGTGATCATGTATATAAAATTTTAAATAATTTGAATAGATAAAGATAGATTATTCATCTATTAATATTTAGATATATTTAAATAATATATTAGATATTAAAAAAATTTATATGATGAATTTTATATTAATTTTATTTTATATAAAATTTTATAAATATAATATAATTGATAAATTTTTTAATTTAATAGTTAGATTAATAAATTTTATTTTTAATAAAAATTATTAAATTAATATAAATATTAAATTTAACACCTAATATAAATGAATATTAGTCTTATAATTAATATATATATATATATATATATATATATATATATATATATATAATTAATGTATCTATATATATATATAAAACGGTGAATGTAGCACATGTATACTTTTTTATTTTTCAATTACATTAATTAATGTTCTTGTTACTTATTAGATAGAGGAATTTATTTGTATGATAATGATGAACCAAATCACATGAAACAATATACGTTTATATAAGTAAGCTTTCAGTATTAATTTATATTTAAATATTAAATTCTAATAATTTAATATTTTGATCATCTTGTTTGTGTGAAAAAAAATAAATGAAGATAATTGTGATTATTTTTTCTTTTTTATTTGAAATATTATTTGTTATGGACAAACTATTGTGTTGAGACCAAAATCCCTTCAAATCAAAGGTTTTATAATATGTTTCAATGATTAACAAACTATATTAAAAATATTATGATCTTATTTTATTACATAATGATACTTTAATTTGGTCTTCTGCATTTTTGTTAAACTTTTATACATATAGATCCTTAGAATAGCATTAGAATTTTTTAGATACATTGGACAATTTATTAAGAATATAAATATTTATCCTATGTTTTGAAGGATGATGCTGCCCTTAAAATAAGAACATGTTCTCCTAACATCAAGATAATAAAAGAAAAAGATTTATAAAATTTAAAAATTGACTAGAATATATAGATAGTTTATTTATTAATTCTAGAAAAATAAAGACTTGAAAGAGTCATTTTATATGAGAATCATCTTGAATAATTCATAAGTTTTCTAGAGACGAAGAGGACATATAGTTAATCTTCTAGTAATACGACGAAGAGGACATATAGTTAATCTTCTAGTAATACATTTAAAGTGTCAAAAATAGCACATATGACAATTGATTAAAAGCAAGAAATTGAGAATGAGACAACAAAATTTTTCAAAATAATAAACACAAAACTAGTTTATTATAAAGTTAGTTATTTATAATCATTAACAATGTTCATAATAATAAAATAATTTTTTTTTATGTTAAGGATATTATCTCCAAAGGTTCCTTCAAATACTAAATAAAGTTGAAGATGAATACAATGACTATATATACCTTTTCAACAAACCATATTTAAGAAAGACTATGATTAATTATTTTAACATCGAAATCTTAGTTAAAAAAATCAAGTTATATAAGTATCAATTAAGAAAGATTAGTTATTCTAAAACTCCTTCAAGAGACATGCTTGGTATGAAATATGAAGATTTTATAGAGGATTATTTAAATTCTCTACAAGTAAAATAAAAAAATAAAGTGAAATAAAAATAGTGTTATATCAAGCCGAGCTTTGGGATATTGGCTAGTCAAGGTTTAGAAATTTTGATATAATAAGCTTTTAAAAAGATCATTCTTGATAAATTTCATAACAAAGTTTTCAAGTTATACAAAGTTGAAAGTCTTACATTAACATATCATATTTGGAACAATTGCTCATGAAGACAACGCCAACTTTAGATAATAAAAAATAATGTTTTTTTTAAATGGTCATGAATAAGATGTATATAACTCAAGAAAGACCAAGATTCATTATAGATGAAGTTTCTATTGAAGATTTCTAAAATGGATATCAAAAGGACTATTTGATGTCAAGTTTGATGTGGACCAGAACAAGTTTTGTTAAGTCTAATGTGTCATTAGAAAGATTCTTTTAAAAATCCTTAATATCAACTTTTGAATTTTTTTTTGAAATTAGAAAGATTCTTTTAAAAATCCTTAATAAGAACTTTTGAAATTTTTTTTGAAAAATCAGCTTTGAAAAAAATTACACTTGTTCTCAAAATTTCTATGTTATATATCATTAAGAAGTCATCATGAAACAAACTTACGTTGAAAAAGGTTACATGTTCAAAATATTATTTAAAAATATAACTCTTCAAAACATTCAAAATAGTTTTAGTGTAACATTAGTAGAAAATAAGAGTTTTGCAATCGAATTTTGTCATCTCCACATTTCGGTTGCTATTAGAGATCAATTTAGAGATCAATCAGGATTGCAATCAAGAAATTTGTATTTTTTATTTAACTATTAAATTAGTGACCGAATTATCGATGACAAATTCAAAAAATATAAATGATAGCTAAATTCAGTGGCTATTTTTTTTAATATATAAAATTATTAATATATTTAGAGATGAAATATTTTAGTCACAAAACATGTTAATTTTTTATTTCGTTGTTCACTTTTGTCTTCCCTCCTTTCAAATTTTATGTTTCCCTCAATTTCAACCCTAACTCTAAATCAATTTTTCGCATCAGTAACTCTCTGTTTCATCTAACTCCAGCTTCAACTTCTCTTGTTTACGTTTCTTCCAAATTAGATAATTGATTTGTCTTTCTTCTTCTTGGGCAACCATTCTTTCGTTTCCCCTTCCCAACAATTATTCTCTCTTCTGGTGGTTTTTTGTCTGTGCTCGTTGTCCTGAGTTATTTCATCCTCTGTTCTGGATTTCTCCTCCATGCTCACTCTCTCGATTTCTTTCATTCTTTTTGTTGGATTTCTCCTCCGTGCTCGCTCTACCGTGTTCTTGCTTTCTCGAGTTCCGTCAAAGGTTTGTTATCATTATCTTATGTGCTTCTTGATCTCTGTGAGTTAGCTTAAGTTTCCAAAATTGAAATTTTAAGAACTAAACTTCTCTTCTTCAAACAAACTTATTCATTTGATTTTTTTTTACAATGTACACTTTTTAGTTTATATTTTAAAAATTATTTCAGTTAATATGTTTACTTTTTTCTAAAATTTAGTAATTATTTTGTCCTTTTAACAGAGCTTAAGAATAGCTTCATGTTATTACTACTTGAAAAAGCACTAAGAAAGAAACTCTTGAAGCATATTTAAGAAACATTAAGGTAATACGTAATCCATTGTTTAGTTATTGGTTGACATCATGATGTGTGTTGCTACTACTTACGAAGAAGTACTGTTTCTAGTTTTTCTTATCATTGCAAATTTTGTTTAACTTTGATGTGTGACTGTTATTAATGTTGATGAAGAAAATCATAATAAGCAACCTCTGAAACATCAATTACATATTATTCAATTTAACTATTGATATTAAGAATTGTGATTTTATTTTAAATTGATTACCTTAATTCTTTGTAATCTCATCTTGTAGTTGAATTGAATAAGATTCTTCTTTTTCTAATAGTCAAACATAGGTCTAGAAAACTTTGCACCCTCATAGATAAACAATCTCCTCCTTGTACAAGTTAAAGCCACATATAGTTGTTTAAGTTCAAAACACAAAACATTGTGTTTGGAATAATCAGAACTTTGCCGTTAATTGATGTGTGTTCTTGAATCCAACATATGTTTTTCCTTCATATATTCATATATTATCCCCTATCTCCTTTTCAAAGGTGAAGAGGCAAATTTTTTTTATAGCAATACATCCTAAAAAAAAGTAAAAAAGAAGACCATAAGAAAGACACCCTTTTTAAAACAATAAATTAAAAAACAACAACCAAGATTACTTATGAAAATAACCTAAAATTCGGCCTTTACAGCACTCTAAAATGGTTAAAACATGAGCTTATTTTCCAACAATGTGCATGACTTCCTCTCGTATAGAATCACCTCTTACCAAAATTACTTATTCTTGCCCAAATCTTCCAAGGTTCTCTCTCCCTTGTGATAATTTCAGCACCTCAGCATTGGTACAAAATTTTTGACACAATACAAACATATCAGAAATTAGTCCTTCGTCTTTACTTTTTTCATGGTTCCAACTCTCAGATTTTAGCATAAACTTCTAGTAGAAGAGGGATCTTACATCTTTGAATCTAAAATCAATTGCCCTTCTAATCGCCTGGGCTGTGTCACCACAAAAATCAAAACCCTCTTCCACGTTTCTACAGATATGTTTAAACAGAGCAATTTACGCCATAGTAAGATCTTGCATTTCATCAATGTACACATAGTTCATTTCATCACCTTTGTATCTTTGAGTCCTCAATCTCCTATGAAGATCAATTACAACATCACCTAAATCAAATTCACCATTATCCATCTTCATTTTTTCATAATTTTGATAGATATGATATATCATTTGTCTTGTTTTCTGACTCAAACTTGATGTTCTTGCTTTGGATAAAGAACAATAGTCCTCGTGGCTTAACTTACCTTGATCACACACTTTGGTACCACCTTTTATGTGTGACATTACTTCTGTGAACACTTTATGAATCTAACTCCTTGTTTAATTGGGAATTAAAATGTGGCCAATATAATGAATCAAACCTTTTGAAAATTCACTTCCTTACTCATGATGAAGGTTTCAATGCAACTAACATTGACCCAAGGTTAGAGCCGTCAAATGGGCCAGCCCTACCCTACTTAGCCCTAACCCTAAGGGTTAGGGCCTAAAAAGCCCTTAGGGCCAAAAGCCCTTAGGGCCAAGTGGGCTAGGGCCAGCCCTTGGGCCAGCCCTTATATAAAAAGTTATTATTATCTTAAACTGTTAACTGCAAATTTTGGTTCAAAAATAAAAATGTTACCCGATGAAATTATGAACGTTCGTGCTTTTGAAGATGATTCTAACTAGGGATGACACTGGACCAAACTAACTCAAAATTAGTTCGAAACTTGATTCAATAATTAATTCTTTGAACTTAGTTCATGAACCAAATAAATTAAACTCGAGCTAAAAATTAAACTTGTTAACTAAACCAGCTGAACCTGTACTATGTATAACTCTACTCGTTTAGTTCATGAACCAGCTTGTTATATATAAATTAAATTCATATAATCTTTATTATTTTTATATAAAATACATAAAATATGTAACTTAATCCTAGTATATACTATTATAAGTTATATGTTTAAAAAAATTTTGGAAAATTAAACTCCAAAGAACTATAAATGATAAACAATATACAGGGATGGAAGTGAACAAGGTCGTCCGACAGTGGCCTATTGCTCGGCTCGTTTAAAGCCTAGTTAGGCTCGACTCGTTTAATAAATAGATAGGCTCAAACTCGTTAAAAAGTCTTTTTAGATAAACAAGTCAGGTCTAAACTTATAAAAAAGCTTATTTAACTTATTCAGGAACCTATTTATATTTATATATTAATATTTATTTTAATATATTATATTTATATAATATTTATTTTATATTTTATTTACATAATATTAATATATATATATATATATATGTTTTACGCCTATTTAATGGCCTTTTTATCTTGTAGGCTTTAAGTTTGCAAACTTTTTTAATTAGTTATTTATATAGGTTTTAAGTTTATTTATTGATCTTTTTGTAATGTAGGCTTTTAAACAGACTTGTAGGCCTTGTAGACTTTAAATTAGGCTAGACCTTGACAAAAAAAAAAAAGCCTTTAACAGGTAACAGGCTCAGGCTCAGGCCTCAAAATTTTTAAATAGGTCATGCTTGAACACATAAAGCCTAGCTCGGCTCGGCCTACTTCCATTCCTAGCAATATACAAGTTCAAAAAAATTTACAATCTTAAAGAACATTACTTACATAATTGTATGTGAAGAATCAAAACAAGTTTGTCACACGGGAACACTGACCAATGTTATAAGATTAATTCATCTTTAACAATTTTCTCAAATCAAGATGTTATATCTAATAATAAAGTTTGTTTAACTTTATAAACTTATATAATTATATTTTCTATTCTATAAAATTTTTGACTAAAAATCGCTTCAGTTTGGAGTTATTTTCTTTTATTACTCTAATAAGAAGTGTTCCTGTTGACAGAGTTGTCAATTTGACTCATCCAAACTAACTCAACTTCAACCCATGTGGGCTAAGGTCAAAATAGTTTGGTTACGCTTCATTTTTTTTTTCTTCAAATATGTTTATTTTTTCTATAAATTGTTTTTTCCTCTCTAGTGTTTTTTCCTCTCTTAAAATAAAGTAGTAATGAAAAATTAAAATAAATAAGAAAATTTAGAGAGAAGAGAAACGAAAAATATGGAGAAAGGATAATTTTTAAGATGAAGAGGTAAATATATTAGAAAAATAAATTAAGAAAAGATAAAAGTATAAAAAAGTTGAGAAAGATTTGAGAAAGAAAGAGAAAAATTCTAAAGACAAATGATAAAATAGTTAGAAAAAAATAAAAAATCTAAAAAAAAGATAAATCAATTAAATAATATTTTAGTATAATAAAAAATATTGAACATTATTTAAAGAGAAAAATAAAAAAATGAGAAAAAAAAGGATAAAATTTGAAGATTATATGAATTTAAATTTAAAAATTATATTTTAAAAAAAATTATAAAATAGAAAGAAAAAAAAAAAGGGCTAGGGCTGGCCCTAGGACCAGCCCTAACTAAGCCCTTTAAATTAAGGACCATATATGTTAGGGCTTAAAAAAGCCCTACTTCTAAGTGGGCCACAAAATGTAGGACCAAAAGTTAGAGCCAAATGGACCGGCCCTAGGGCCATGACTCATTTTGACAGCTCTACCCAAGATCATAATGACCATTGAGATTAAAGAATCTCTGGAAGTAAGAATTTCCCAATGTCGTATTAAGCATTATCAAAAATTTGCGAAAGGTTATCATAAGTGGATTCAAACTATTTGGGATATTCTGTGTTGATGTAACAGTACCAAAAATATCTGCTTGAATTGAACTGTTATCAGCCAAAGTGCCTCCTTTACTTAGGGACCTGTGTGATGTATCCAAAAGAAAATGTAGTAACTATGATTAATAAGATACAAGTGAGTCTTAATTCAATTGAATGAAAGTACATGAAGACCAATAATAAACTATTTAGAAATCAACATGCTAGAAATAAAATCAATTAGTTGAAATAAACAGGAAACATAGTTAAAAATAACAAAACACTTGAAACAGTACACTGTATATAATGTAACTTACCATTAAATTTTATTTTTTTTGTTTATCTGGTCTATGATTAGTTATTAGTATTACCGTAAGGATTACAAAGCACGCATCAAATCTTTTTGTTGTATATGAAGCACAGGCGATTAGAGTGCTGATATTTTTTCTATTCTTGTTCAAAAAGTAATAATAACATCATGCTGTGAATGTAGGCTTTAATTTGATAAAAAGTTAAATATCTAGAAGCCTATACAATATTCACATTAATTTTTTATCAACACTTAATGCTTTCTGAAATTAAAGAAATATATAGAAGTTTCAAAAGGATATAGAGTATTATGAAAGAAGCTACATACTTTTTCAAAAAGAGAAACATGATGTTTGACCTTTTGACATAGTCCTGCACTTAATGTCAAAAATAACTGTCTCAAGAGTGGCTTTTCAGCCTCATCAAGAATCTCCACGGACTCTTTCACATTTGCATAATTATTGGACCCATATACTTCTTCAACTACCATATGGTGCAATTTGTCCTCCTAAAGTAGCTTATTGATCAAAACTGTGGTTTTACCAGTACCACTGTGACCAAGTACAAAAGTACATTGAGGGAAGAGGATAATCTTGCTTTGCTCATCTGTTACCTCAAATGACAGATCCACTTCTAAATTATCATGGCCATAAAGCATATAAATTTTGGAGAGAGAGCACTACTTCATTAACAACAAACTCTGAGTTTTTATCATTACTTGAATCTTTATTAGCATTTAAATCTCTTTTATTTACATGGTTATCGACACTCCTAAATTTATGTATATTTGTTGAAAGTAACCAACTTAAAGGAAATTGTATGTTTCTATTCACAAAGAAAGAAGCCAAAGGCTCCATATCAATTAAGGTTGGAACAACTTAAATATTTTAAGATTAATGCAATTAAATGCACTCACCCATTAGAGCCTTTCTCTTTGCACCTATTGATATATTCATCAGTGTATTTTTTGAATGAATTATATAGGCGCTTAGCTAATTTTGGCACGTCCTCTAGAGGCAATATGTCCCATATCGTCAAAACCTGAAAATACCTTGAGGCTTTTACTATGTCTTTTGAACAAATAAGGTAGAGGTTTCCAACCTTGAATTGTTTCAAAATCTGTGACGAATTTTCATAGGACAATTCCACAGTAAACCTTTTGGATCTCCACCCACTAGAAAGTCTTTGTAGAAGGTTTAGAATCATGTTCTTAGTCTGTTCTGATCGTAACCTTTTAAACGATCTAAGAAACTTATCAGCAAAATAATCTATAAATATGTACATAGGTGTTAATATTAGGATCTTTTACATAGTAACTTCAAACATTTATTATTATAATTAACAACTACTAAGTAGCTAACAAATTAAAAGTACAGGTCCGGAGGAAAAAAATTGTCAACAGTAACAACAATGAATAATAAAAATTAATAAAAGAATAATTACAAAATTAACACCAGAATATATATACCTTCCACAATGCACTTTTAAAAAGGACACTATTTGTATCAAGCAAGTCATCAAATTGAAGTCTATTTTTTATTGATTAATGTCCAAGATAATTTTATGTTATTTATTATATATATATATATATATATATATATTTCTTTTTTTATTATATATTAGCCTACATGTACTACTATAGAATTTAAACTTACTATTAAAAATTAAATAATAAAGATAAAGTAATTAGTGTTATTAGTTAATCTAAGCTTGTTACTTACCAGAATGTATAATGCTAGTAAATTATCTTAGCTTTTAAGAATAAGTAACATTCATAAATTATAAAGGCCGTTATATATATATATATATATATATATATATATATATATATATATTTTGGTAAGTTAACTTGAAAAATAAATAACCAATAACATTATCTCTTGTATTTAAATTTTATGTTTGTAAATTAAAAATTAGGGATATCTTAAAAATAACTTGCAAGATTTAGATATCATCGATTTTTTTTTTCAGATTCATATAATTGTATGTATCTTCAAAGAACAAAGGCTTTTAAGTATTTTTCCTTTTGAGGTTAGGAAACTACTTATACTATTTTTTTATGAAGTTTATATGCTATTGAAATTATATTTTATTATTTTTAAATAATAGATGCAGGTATTTATAAATTTAATAATTTTATAAAAGCTTGCACAACTTTTATGATCCTTTCTTATACATTTTCTCATACAAATTACATGCATAACTTCTTGCAAAGTTTCTTATCTTAAAGAAGATTTTTCAGTTTGAATTATTAATTTAAATAGTTATTCAGTAAATATTAATTTAAAATAGGTATGATTATTATTTTAAATATAAAATATATTTTTCTTTTTAATTTCTCTTTTATATTGAATGAAGTTAAATTAGTTGACCTATTTAAATTTTAATCGTTTTCTAATATTTTTCTACTTTTCTAGCATAACAAATAAAGATGATGTATTTGAATTTTAAAAGAGATGTTTTACATAAAATTTAAATTTTATTATTTTAAAAATAATAAAATAAATTTTGAAAAACCCATTCTTTTTTCAAATATTTTTTTTTCTCTCTCAATCAATGATGATGTAGGTTAAGTTAAGGATATATTTAATAAACTATCAAATAAGTTAGTTGAAAAATAGAAATTAAAATATAAAAAATTAGTTAAAATTTGAAAGTTGATAAATTATTAATCAAATAAAAAATGTTTAGTAATAAAATTACCTTTTGAATTATGTAATTAATGATAAATAAAAACTTAGTTAAATAAAAAATTAAAATATAATAAGTATGTTATATTTTTTTAAAAATATATTAAAATTTAATTAAATAATTTTTTTTAAAATAAAATATTTATTTTTAATTTTTATATAAATAAATTTTAAATAATTTTTTAAAGTAATATTTTATAATTTTATCTTTTTATCAAATGATTTAATATTTTTAGTAAACTAAAATAAATAATATAATAATTTAAATAAATAGTATATGTTAAAAAATTAATTTAAAATATATTTTATAATAATATAAAATAAATTTATTAAAATTAATAATATTATTTTAAAATAATTAAATAATATTAAATTTATAAAAATAAATAAATAAACAAAAGATTAAATTACAAAAATATATTGAAGGTAAAAATGAATAAAGTATTTTAGATAAAAACTGAGAACATAAAAACTACTTAAAGTAATTTTTTAAAAAAATCAATAATCATCTAAAAAAAGTTAACAACTATTCAGATAATTTTATCAAAATTTTTTAACTGATAATTTAAATATTTTATCAAATATATGTAAAAATATTATATTTATAACTTTTTTTTAAAACAAAAAAAACTCATTTCATGTTTGGAGATATATGTCGTTGTGTCAGTAGAGGATTGACAAACTCTTACCTAAATTAATAAATTTGGGTAGAAAAAAAGTACAAATTATTATTAAGAAAGTTATCAAATCTGGCTAAAAAATTATTGTGTATTAACCTAACCAATATTGCAGCAACAAAGGAAGAAAAAACAAAACTCTCACATGGGTCGAGCAAAAGGAAAAAGAAGGATCTCAGAAGTCAAAAGCAAAACAACGATCAGTAGTAGAAGAGAAAATCATGCGTGACTGTTGAGCTTAACCAATTGGTTTAGTGATACATATGTTAATAATGTTTAATGCATTGCTCCCCAAAAATTAAGTTTAAGAGGAGTACTTAATAAAATAATCAATATAAATTCATCCAATATAACTTCATATCATGTTAGTATCTTATTGATCCAATGTTTTCAAATTCAAATTAGATATTTAGGTTCATATAAAATTCATAAATGGTCTTTCTCTTTTTGGTTTTCTATTTTTAATATATTTGTTTGGTAAGGACGAAGAAAAAATAATAATGAATGATGTTTTTATTTTGAGCATGCTTATTGTAAGATAAAGAATAAAGAATAATTATGGTAAGATTTAGATGGATGTTTTGGAATAACAATTTTTTATATTGATATAGTTATGACCGATGGAAATTCCTGAGAATTGATTATGGATGTATAATAGGTTGGATGATAATAGACATGTGAGATATGAATTTTTAGAGGGAGTTAATGAATTCCTCCAATTTGAAACAAATCAAGAAAGTTTTCAAAGGTATCCAAAAGTGAGAGGTCCTTGTAAGAAATGTCAATGTAGATGATTTTGTTATGCAGATGATGTGATGGTACATCTTTATAAGAAGGGATTCATGGAAATTTACCATTATTGGACAAATCATGATGAAATAATATCACAATATCCTCCAGTTATAATTGAAGAATCATATTATGGTTATGGTGATGGAAGGGAACAATTCAATCCATTTGAGCAGATGATCATGGATCATGTTGGACCTGAGATTGACAATGTCATGCAACAAGATGATGGTGGAATAGGACATGAAATCTTAGAGGAAGATCCAAATCCAAAGGTTCAAAAATTTTATGACATGCTAGAAGGTGCACAAGCTTCGTTATACAAAGGATGTGAAAATTACACAGAATTGTCAACTTGCATGGAAGCATTGAGTATAAAATTTGATTCAAATAAGTCTGAAGATAGTTTTAATCAATGAGTTCATTTTATGGGCAAGGCCATTGGAAACCAAATGCCTACAAATTTTTATCATGCTAAGAAGTCAGTAGAATGTTTGGGATTAGGTTTCATAAGTATTAATTATTGTCCACGTGGATGCATGCTCTATTATAATGATGATGCAAATGAAAAAATTACAAGATGCAAGCTTTGTCGTGAAGAAAGATACAAGATTACCAATAAAAGGGGTGTTGACAGAAAAATATCCCAAAAAAAATGTGGTACTTTGCGATTATCCCAAGATTGAAACGATTGTACTCTTCAATGGCTATTGCATCTCACATGCGATGGCATGATGAGAACCATAAAGAGGATGGTGTATTATGTCATCCGTCAAATGGAGAAGCTTGGAAGCATTTTGATAGGATATATCCAAAGTTTTCTCATGATCCCCAAAATGTAAGGTTAGGATTATGTGCAAATGGTTTTGCCCCTTTTTGTCAGTATGGTAAGACATATTTATGTTGGCTAATCATAATTACTCCATCCAATCTTCCACCTGGGATGTGCATAAAAAGGGAGTTTATGTTCCTTACAATCATTATTCTTGGTCCAAACAATCCTAAGAGTAAGATTGATGTTCACATGCAACCTCTTATAAAGGAATTAACAAATTTGTGGAATTATCGAGTAGTTACCTATGATGTATCATTAAGGCAAAATTTCTTAATGAAGGCAGCTTTAATTAAGAAATGTAAGGTTAGGATTATGTGCAGATGGTTTTGCCCCTTTTGGTTAGTATGGTAAGACATATTCATGTTGGCCAATCATAATAACTCCATACAATCTTCCACCTGGGATGTGCATGAAAAGGGAGTTTATGTTCCTTACAATCATTATTCCTGGTCCAAACAATCCTAAGAGTAAGATTGATGTTTACATGCAACCTCTTATAAAGGAATTAACAAATTCATGGAATTATCAGGTAGTTACGTGTGATGTATCATTAAGGCAAAATTTCTTAATGAAGACAACTTTAATTAAGAAATATAAGGTTAGGATTATTTGCAGATGATTTTTCCCCTTTTGGTCAGTATGGTAGGACATATTCATACTGGTAAATAATAATAACTCCATACAATCTTCCACCTAGGATGTGCATGAAAAGGGAGTTTATGTTCCTTACAATCATTGTTCCTGATCCAAACAATCCTAAGAGTAAGATTGATGTTTACATGCAACCTCTTATAAAGGAATTAACAAATTTGTGGAATTATCGGGTAGTTACCTATGATGTACCATTAAGGCAAAATTTCTTAATGAAGGCAGCTTTAATGTGGATAATTAATGACTTTCCTTCTTACAGCATGTTATCTGGTTGGTCAACTGTAGGAAGACTTGCTTGTCCAATATGTATGGAGCGATCAAAAGCTAGTTGGTTATACCACAGTCGCAAGCATACATTATTTTACTGTCATCGATAATTCCTTCCAAGTCATCATCCTTATAGAAGAAATAGAAATGCTTTTGAGAGAAATTATGTTGATAATTCTTCCCCTCCCCCTCGTTTGATTGGAGAAGAACTTTGGAGAGAACTTATCAATTCCCATTCATATGGGAGTTTCAAGGACAAAAATTACCTGGTTTTGGTGAGAATCATAAGTGGACTAAAAAAAGTATATTTTGGAAGTTACCTTATTGGAAAACACATCTTCTTCGTCATAACATCAATGTTATGCACACTGAAAGAAATATGTTTATGAATATATTTGACACAGTTATGGATATTAAGGGTAATACAAAGGATACAGATAAAGAAAGAATAGATTTAGCCAATATATGTAGACGGTCGGAGCTTCACTTACAAGAGGTTAGAGGTGGAAAGTATGTAAAACCGAAAGCTAAGTATGCTTTTAACAAGTTTGAAAGAGTGGCTATTTGCCAATGGGTTAAGGAACTTAAGTTACCTGATGGATATGCTTCAAATTTAGGTCGATGTGTTGACTTGGGGTCAGCAAAGTTGCATGGAATGAAAAGCCATGATTGTCATGTATTTATGCAACTATTACTTCCAATTGCGTTTAAATCTTTACCAAACACTATTTGGAAACCACTTGTTGAGCTCAATTACTTTTTTAGAGAACTTACTTGCACAATATTATACGCAAACAAATTAATGGATATGGAATCTGCTATTCTTGTATTATTGTGTAAGTTAGAGCAAATCTTCCCTCCAAGCTTCTTTGATTCTATGAACAACTTCCAATTCACCTACCTTATGAAGCACGAGTTGGAGGTCCTGTTCAATATCGTTGTAGGTATCTGTTTAAGAGGTATGACTTATTTTTATATCAACCTATTTATACATTACTAATTTCATATAATCATTTTTAATGTATGTTTCACTTAATTACTTTCTTTCCTTCTTAGATTTCAATGTTCCTTGAAAGAAAAGATCAAGAACAAAGCTAGGGTTGAGGGTTCTATTTGTCAAGCTTATTTAATGGAAGAAACATCTACTTTTGGTTCTTTTTACTATCCATCGCATGTAAATACTCGAAGGAGTACAATGCCACGTAATGTTGGAAGCGAAGGTTGTTCATTGAATCCTCCAATTTCAATTTTCAATTATTCGGGACGTGGGAGTGGTAAATATATTCAATATTACTTAGAAGAATGTGACATAGAAGCTACCCATTTGTATGTTCTTCTAAATTGTGAAGAAGTTGAACCATATCTAGAGTAAGTTGACATGGAAAATATCTTTAAATATTTGAATAATCTCTAAAATATGTTTTATTGTTTAACTTTTATATGTATGTTTTCTTTTGTAGTAAGTATGCTGATTTTTTAAGAGAGCTTCAACCTGGTATTTCTGACTCTCAAATTGGTAAGGAAATTGCTTCTCATTTTTCTAAATGGTTTAGAGAATACGTATGTCCCTATTATACACATTATCCAATTGCACAACTTTATATATTCATGATATGATTTACGATTTCAACAAATTAAATTTGTTTATTATAGGTTCAAAATCCACAAAATCAAATTGAAGATCCACTTTTGATTTCTTTGGCTTGGAGGCCAATAAGAATGGTACAATCATGGCCTATTTACATCATAAATGGATATAAATTTCACACCAAAACATGGAGTGAAGGAATGAAAACTTCTAACTATGGTGTGTGCACGAGGCACCAATGGTCAATTAGAAGATGATCTTTTTGGAATTTTGACTAATATTATTGAATTAGAAGATAGTTCTTTTTAAGTGTGATTGGTTTGATAATACTCCTAATTGTGGGACAAAGATAAACAACCAATATGGAATTATTCAAGTCAAACAATCAAAAAGATATAGAAACTTTGATTCATTCATATTTGCTCAACAATCTGAGCAAGTTTATTATACATCATATCCAAACGAACATCATGGTTGGTTAGCTGTCATTAAAACAAAAGGTTGCAGTATGATCACAAATAATGTAGTTAATCAAGTTGACTCGACAAGTGCATATCAAGATGTGAATGAAGTTCATGACCTCCATGTCATGTTGAATATTGAGGCAAATGTTTATGATGATAGTCTTGTTGATATAAACATTATCGGTGAGGAAGTTGATATAGGTTTGCTTAATGAACCTGATTTGGATGACAATAGTCATAGCACATATATCTCAACAGATAATGAATATGATAGTAGGGTGAGAGTGATTTTAATGACTGTAACTCAATTTAATTAGGTAATTTTGAATATATTCTATGTTTTCTTTTTAATGTATTTAACCTTCTACATTAATTATTTCTGATAATTTAATGCATATAGATGGATGACAACACAGTTAGAGGTAGAGGTCGGGGAAGAATTTATGGTAGGACATCTCCATCACATGCAGTAGGATCTCATGATCCACAAGACATGCCTCCTACGCCAAATTCAGCAGCTATAGGAGTACATGTTAGATCAAGATCATCATTGCCACATATTGATACATCAGTTCCATCCACCCCCAACACGGGTGCATCTACTACCCCTACATCTTGTACACATCCTTCCTCCACACCTACATATTCTACTCATCACATAATTCCCATTCTACCAGTAGTTGGAACCAGAGATCCTACTGATAGGAGGATATGGATTAGCCAGGAGCTAAACATGTGTAAGTATTTTATTTTTCTTACACTTAATATGATTATTGTGCTTTAGTTAGTTTATTTAAATCAATATCACTATTAACATTATTTTTTAATAGTTTCTTGCCTCCAAATGTATGTAGCAGAGATATTACAAAGATCATTAAGTCTAAATTTGATGATTCTTGGCCTACTTGGAGTTCTGTTCCTAAAGAAGTTAGAAACATGTGGTTTGAAGAATTTCAGGTAACAAAGTATTTAAATTTTTTAGATTACTTATTATTCCTTATTTTTTTATACATTTCTTATTGTGAGGCAGAAAACTTATAAGTTACTATCCCTACATAATGTTACCATTAGAGCAACCTTTGAGCATAAAGGTTCAGTAATGATGAAGAATACAATGAACAAGTTGCAGATTAGAAAGGATAAGGGTGTTTGGATTACTCCTGAGGTTAGACAACGATTGGAACTTTATTGGGCCGGACAGGACTTCCAAAAGAGGAGCACAGTTGGCAAGCAAAATCAAGCTTGTGATAGTGAATCCTCCTTATATATTGGTGGTTCTATACCTATTGTAGTGTATCATAATAGGATGGAAATTAAAAATAAAATATTTAAGTTATTTTTGTTAATTTTAGTTATTTAAAAGTTTATTTCAATATTGTCTATGCAGAGTAAGGAGCTTAAACAGGATCCAACTGCATTTGATATTATGGAAAGGACTAAAAGGAATAAAGCTGGAGAATGGATCAATGATAAGGCAAAAAATGTTGTTGTATGTATATTTCAACTATAGTTTCATTTGTATATTCTTTGATTATTTTTTATTCTAAACGTACTTATATATACTTTTTAGGAGGAATTTGTTCGTCGTCGAGCAGAATCCCTTCAAGATAATATACATGGCTTTAACGAACATTATATAGTCTTTGATAATGCCATTTTTTTGGATGTTGTTGGAGGACAGAACAAGAATGGACATGTATATGGCTTGGGTCAACTAGGTGATGAGTTCTTGTCCTCATCTACTAACTGTAGTTAGCCTAGCGTTAATGTTGGAACCAACTATCAACAAATCATCAACAACCTTAATGAAGAGTTAGAACAGACAAAAAAAAGTTAGATAGGCAATCGACTAAGTTAACTCAAACAAAAATAAAGTTGGATAGACAAACAACCGAGTTAATTCATACTAGACAAGTTCTTCAACAAGTTCTTAAAGATTATGCTTTTATCAATAAATAAATTATAAATGTTTTTTTTTTAGCATAATCAATATATGTTTGTTTCACCGTTAAAAGGTATGCTTTATGTTTTCACGTGTTCAAAATATCAATGTATTTAAAATCAAAATATTAGTAATTAATATAAGTTACAACTTTACTTATATTAATCGAATTATTAAGAATTAAGAATTAATAATAAATAGTTAATAATTAAGAATTTAATTATAAATAATTAATCAACATTTTGCAAAATAGTATTTTGGAAAACCAAAATCATTCTATAAAATATCACAATATTTAGGATATTTTATGAAGAAAAAAAAAATACTTAAAGAGAAATTATAAATTGCTTCTTAAATGTCATCACTAGAAGAATGACTAAAAATTACTCTCTAAATATCATTTATAGAAAAACTTATAACCACTTTGTAACGGTTAATTAGTTATCATTTTCCAAGTATTATCAACCATGTGAAACAACATAGGATTGCTTTCCAAATGATTCCATCTTTGTAGAGGGTGATTTGGAAGAATAGTTTTAACTGATCTAATAAAGGGTTGTTAATCATTCTCAAAAGTGTTTTTAGTAAAGTGATTTTGTTTTTATTTTTATATTTGAACTAATAACAATTACCGTTAAATATAAAAAAAATTTAGATAATTTTCTCTTTAAAAATTATGTTTTAAATGAATTTGATCGTTAAAAGTAGAGGGTACATAAATAAGTTCTCAAATATATCTATTTCTTTTTTTTTCATCATTTCACCTAAAATTGTTAATTAAATACTACATTTAATAATTTTATAGTCTGTGTGGTTATATAAGAAGGGTCATTTAACTGTATATAATCTTCTTTTATCTTATAATTAACTCAATTTTTTTTTGTTATTCAACTATTAACTATTTGTAATTGTTAAAAAAATATTTTTTTATAGAAAAAATGTCTATATATATATATATATATATATATATATATATCATCATCCGAAGCAAGATTCCTAAAAAAAACACAGAAAATATTTTATCTAAGAATGAAATTTCAATATTTAGAAGAATGCTCACAACAATGTGTATCTTTATAGTTGAGTTCATGTTTCTTCCCTAACTAACAACTAATTTAGCAATGGTAAAAAGTATTTATTTCGATCCTATTCAACTGCATTTTAAACTCTCTATAATATTTAATTTCTAACATTTAATATTAGAACATGGTTCTTCTTATTTTGTGTTGTTACATTATATGTAATGTATGTCTGACATAATTTTGCTTATTTTTAATTAAGCGATTTTATATTTGGGTATTTACAAAATGTTTGAAAATTTAACTTTGTCAATGAATAAATTTTGTATTTAAATTATTGTTGTAATTATATATATACTTTGAATATATTTTGCATATAATTGTGAGAAAAATTATTAAAGTATGTGAAATTTATTTTTATTTCATAAGGTGATTATGTTGATTTAATATCTAGTGATTATAATAGTTTATTTAATTATGATTTAGTTATAGCAACCTAATGAGATAAAATTAGTTTTAGATTCGCATAAAAAATCATAGATATGAAATAATTTTATATATATTTTAATATATTATGATAAATATAATTTTTAAATAATGGCTACAACATCTTTAACATTTCTAAAAATTATACGTATAGAATGCCCATCTGAGGAGAGAACTTATAACACACAAGAAAAAAACTACATCCATGGACCATGAGTGGGAATTTCATTAGATATGTTGAAAGGTCCAAAGGGTGTAGATTCTATTATCGATCTCATAGTACTAGGATTGTCAAGTAAAGAAATGCCAAGTTTCTTAAAAATGACTTAATTAGTGAGAGTATTGGATCATTAAGTAAATAATATAAGTTAAAGCAATTGCATACAACCTTTCATACCAAGTCATAAATGAACTATAGTTATTCCTCATGCTCCTTTGGTTTCAACACATGTTGAACAATCAATTCTTTAAACTCCACAAGTTGTTGATGAACTCCATAAAGAACAATAATATCTGGGATCTTGTCTTGTTGTCTAAAGATGTAAAAGCCATTAGGTGTAAATAGGTTTACAAAACCAAAAGAGACTTATTAGGTAACATAGAAAGATATAAAACTAGACTTATTGCAAAAGAATTCACCCAGTAAAAAGAAATTGACTACATAGACACTTTTAGTCTTGTATGTAAAAAGATTCCTTGTGCATCATGTTAGAATTAGTAGCTCATTTTAATTTTGAATTGCAACAAATGGATATAAAAATGGTTTTCCTTAATGGTAAGTAGATGAGGAGGTTTACATTAAACAATCTAAAGAGTTTTCCTCTAGTGATGATGAACACTTGGTGTGTAGGCTTAAGAAGTTGATATATGGGTTGAAACAAACATCTTGTCAATGGTATTTGAGATTCAATGATGTTATCTTTTTATTTTGTTTTGTTTAGAATATTATGGATCAATATATATACCAAAATATTAGTGGGAGCAAAATTTGTTTCCTTATTTTGCATACAGATGACATATTTCTTGCAACAAATGACAAGGGTATGTTGCACGAGGTGAAACAATTCCTTTCTAATAGTTTTGATATGAAAGATATGGGTGATGCATGTTATGTCATTAATGTTAAGATCGATCATGATAGACATCAAGGTGTTTTAGGTTTATCTTAAGAAATCTATATCAATAAAGTTTTAAAAATATTTTGGATGAAGAATTGTTCACCAAGTGTAGCGCCTGTGGTGAAGGGTGATAGATTGATTTGAATCAATGTCCTAAGAATAACCTTGAGCAGGAACAAACGAAAAACATTCCAAATGCTTCTATTGTTGGAAGCCTAATGTATGCTAAGTCTACATAAGGCTTGATATTACCTTTGTTGTAGGAATGTTAGGAAGATATAAGAGTAACTCAAGTATTGATCATTGGAGAGATGCAAAGAAAGTGATGAGGCACCTTCAAGTAACGAAAGACTACATGCTTATATATAGACGCTCAGATAATTTGGAAGTAGTTGGATTCTCCGATTTTAATTTTGCTAGCTATATTGATTAACAAAAATCAATATTTGATTATATATTCATGTTAGTTAGAGGAGCTATATCAAAGAGAAGTGCCAAGATACTTTAACTACTACTTCCACTATGGAAATTGAGTTTATTTAATGTTTTAAGGCTTCCTCACATAGAATATGGTTGAAGAGTTTCATTTTTAGACTTAGACTTATGGATTCAATTTTTAGGCCTTTATGGATATATTATAACAATTTAGCTACAATGTTTATGGCTAAGGGAAATAAAAGTGGAAGTTAAAGCAAACATATCAACATTAAGTATTTAGCTAAAAGAGAATGAGTAAGGATAAGAAAGTAATCATTGAACATATTAACACTGAGTTGATGTTAATTGATCCTTTAACTAAGGGCAAATCACCATACAAATTTAAGGATCATATAGGTATAATGGGACTTGGTTCCACTTTGTAAATTTTTTTAAAAAAAATATTAAGTAAATTTTATTTTTGTTTCTCATTATGATATTAGTATATACACATTCAATTATTTGGTTTAGAAACATCACTATAGTTTAAACCTAGAACAAACATTATGTTTATTCATTAAATAGTTTAGATAGCATTTATAGATATAGTATATTGCAACTCCTGGAAGATACTATTTAATTTTTAAAAGAACTATTGCAATAATTCATTATTGTGTTTCTAAATATGTTTGGTTACGAATTTATGTTGAAAGCACATGAATCAGGGAGAATGTAATAATTTTGTAATCTTTTAATTGTGATTATAGAAATGGGAAATTATATGACTTAACTGTTCATAATCTTTTCTTATCTCATAATTAATTTATGACTTTTTATTATTTCACTATTAACTATCCGTAACTCCTGGAAAGATAATTTTTTATGAAAAAAATATCTTTATATATACACCATAAATAGGAGCAAGATTCCTCAACAAAAACATATAAAATATCCATCTAAGAATAAAGTTTTAATGTATATAAAACTGTTCATGAAATTTGCATATTTTTCAATTGAATTTCTATTTTTTTTCTAATTAACAACTCATTTAATAATGATAGAAGATATTTATTTCAATTGTATTTCAGTAATTTTAAATTTTATATAATATTTATTTTTTAATATTACAAAATTATAACAAAATAGTAAAATCATTTTTTATATATATAATTTTAGCATTTCCTTTCGATAATATTGTTATTATCTTATATCACATATAAAATAAATCCACAGATAAATTACTATATGTGGCAATGGGGAGAGCTTAAGTGTTAAATTGGACCAAAATATCATAGTAGAGAATTTTAAATGTCTAAACACATAATATAGTGTCTAAATTTCAGACTATTAATTTCAATCCTTCAAAATATAGGTAAATACAATTCTATTATATGATTACAATTGTCTCTACAAATCAAGACTTCTCTTGTGATTACTCTTAAAACTCACACTAATAATAATCTGGAAATGCTTCAATACTCTTAAAAGTCTCACTAATAATTATCTAAAATTACTTCAAATGTAACAAGTATAAATAGATCAATGGTTCAAACCTATTAAGTATAGATAGAAGGATAAAAATATAAAAAGAGTTGACATATATATTCCGGGACTAATACACATCGATAGTTTTAGGATAATCAAATTTATACAAATTCTCTCTTTGAAATTAGTTAATTTCACGCCACTTAACAGTTCACTGTTTAGTTCATGTATTACATCAACAAATCCATATAATTTTCTTGATAGTCATTAAAGCAAGGACAAAATTATATACAAATTTATACGTATAAAAACATAAGCTTGATTCGAAAATAAAGTGTACATATTTGTGAGAAACAGAATCACGTCTATTTTACCCTTATGAACCGCGTTTCATGTTATAATATACCTAAGTGTAACTTTGAGAGCATACAAGCTCTTATCCACACGTGGCATGCTCGCCAAAAGTATTTATTCTTAACATAGAAACATAGGCACAATAAGAGAAATGGTCTGAGGAGGTTTCTTCCTTCCAGAAATTCGCTTCGGATCTGGCCCTTTTTCTTATAGCCACTAGTCATCTTCTAATTTTGGTTAACAAACATTGGCTCTTTGAAATGACAGCTATAAGTCAAACCTCATAAAACGCTTGCTGTTTTCTATTTCATTAAACTAATTTACTTAATATTTCCCTGTTCTGAGTTGTTCGCCTTATTAAACAGGACACCCATTATTGGAAATCTTATACTTCTAACTATAATGGAAAAACTTTAGCAAATAAGTTTTGGGTTTGGTGATCTCAGAATGTCAATCATTACATAGAAAAAGAAAGTTTTAATGTTTGTTCACGGGGTCAAATCTGCTGTGGAGTCCAATTCATTCCAAAGATGAATGGTTATAATCTTCAGCAAAATGCTTTGGTAACGTTTGAAGAAATGAGAGGCCCTGCTACTGGCATTGTTATTTGTCCTAAACCAAGGCGAGTTTGTGTTTCCCCTAACATGCCAACAAGGCCATTAAGATGGAAACTGTGCCAACAGGGTGAGGAATCAAATTCAAAAATAGGGGCAGAACTCATAGACATCATTTCCAGGAAGAATTATGGTGAAGAGCAAAATTCAAATCTGGAAGCTTCATCTCCCCCATTTTTTTTTGGCTCACCTCCTGTTAGAGCAGCTAACCCTTTGGTCAAAGATTCACAATTTGGATGTGAAAAGCTTACTCCTCAATCAAGATCTTCATTTTCATCATCACCAGGTTTATCCTCTCCAACTTCTGCATCATCAACAGCTTTATTTTCTCCATCTTCCCCATTACGAAAAGGAGGATGTGTTAAATTGAAGTTTGGAAATAAAACAGCAGCTGTTAGAGTAGTAGGATTTGATTGCAACGTTCCTGCTTTTGCTTAATCTTGGTTCAAAGAAGTGTGCATAGAAGACATGGGTTTGAGGAATAAACGACAGAGTTGAGGAATTTCATTGGTATAGTATATATCAAATGGTTTTGTAATTAACGATCTTCATCCTCTTTATTTTTGTTCATATATTATACAAAATCATGAAAAGAAACAAGGGGAGGAATGAAAGTTGTAATAAATGTAGACAAAATGCACATATTGATATAGCAATGCTCATCTTTCATCTCTTATAATTTCTAAATTGCTAACAAAATGTTGATTATTTTTGTATTGTTGATTGATTCTCATCTCTTTTGGAAAACTCATCCCGGTCGCACAAATAGAAGTAGTCCTTTTAGGGTACATAGAAACATAGAGATCCAAGTTCGCCTAGTAGGATATGAAGTTACATTACTGGACAAGAATACAGATTATGATACTGTTGTAATTAATCTATCTTTACGATCTTTGTGCTCAACGACTGCACTTTATCGTTCGAATTTCAATGCCCGAAATTGCAATGACCTCTCTCAAGGTCAAATATAATGTACATACATTATACCTGCCAAAGAATAGAAAAAGTTAAATAAAAAATGTGTCCGGATGCCTAAAATATAAGTAAAATTCTTCGCTCAATTTAAGCAATCCAAAACATCACCTAGGTTGTACCAAAATTCAAGATCTCTTGTACGACTGTTAAATAGATAAACTTTTATTTATTTAATCTTAATATTGTAGGTCAGGGAAAAAAAGTTTACATGATTAAAAAATTTATTAAATAAAATGTTCCACTAAAAGTCTGGAAGATCAAGTGAGTCAATGTACCAGCTAGCTTTACATATGAATTCATCATATTCTTCATTTAATTGTAGAAATATTTCGATAATCATCAAATGAGCAAAACAATCAACATACATCTAAAATTCAGCAACATACTTAAAATAAACATGAAATAAAAAGATATTTAAAATTAATGAATAAATTATGACATGTAAAGACATTTTGCCGCTATTATTATTTTTTTTCCTTTAACTAATTAGGCACACTGTATATTATAATATTTGATCTTAATGTCGTGTAGTCATCTACAACCAAGGTCAATGGCAATTTACGAAGAATATTAAAGATGTTAAAATTAAATTTTAAGATAATAAGATTCTGACTTTGAAAAACTCACAAAAAGATAAGTTAATGATAAGAATCTCCATTACACAAATTCAACAAAATCACCCATGAACAATTAGATGGCCTACGCCCCACACTTGCATAATAATAAACAAGTTTAAAGCATGGAACATCAAATTTTTTTAGCATAAACACGAACCAACAAGTTCTAAGAAGTGACATCTTCAACTTGTATAACTTTAAAACACTTACTTGTACCAACCAAATCAATATATAGAATAAAAATCCACCAAAGCATTGGCAACAAAAATGCTAAATTTTGCTAACATTCTTTGATTACTGCATCCTTTAGTAAAATTTAAGAAAATCTTGCACATTACTTAGTTCACGTAACCCACGTAGCACCACATTACAAACATATTTGAATAAGCAATACCATCTTAATGTCTTACACTTCAACAAAAGTTAATCTAAGTACATTAGCTTGCTCCTGAGAGTCATACCATGAACTTCTTGAAATGTTCTCATCTTTAGCATATCAAGAAGGAAATAAGTATTAATAAGTTGTATTAGTCTGTTTTAATGTGATCATGAGATAAACTTGCATAGCATAAACAAATATTAATAAGTTGTATTAGTCTTCAATTTCATCCTCTAAATGTACATTCAACTCATCTATTCTATGAAAAATAAATGTACATTCATCTTTATCTAGAACTCACAACCAATAAAAGTACAACTAAATCTCAACATAGTTAATTAAAAGTAAATAAAAATATAAAATATTATGTCAATGTTATCATTAGAATTTAAAACAAAGCCATGCAACTAATTTCTAATGCAAATAAGTTTGTGAACATTATAGAAAGGATCAAACTTCAATATTACTAAGCACACATCCACTAATGCTAAATGTAGATTCTAATGCCACTATAGAATTAGAATGCTTAATACATCATGTTCCATGATGACAAGCATGAGAAATCCTTTTTCTTTGATCTTCCAATAACCTAACACATCTAGATCTTCATTATGATCATAATCAAGGGGTTTATCTTCCAAATAAATATCTAGTCCACTCTTCCAACATTAGACTCAGTTTGATTTTGGAATCTTTTTTGAACTTCTACAACATATAATATATTAATTAGCTAAAAATAATTAAAATATTAAACTAATGACTAAAATTAAAAAGTACCTTAAATTCTTTTGATTATTTGTACTTTGAATAAATGCATATTTTTCATAAAGTTTATCAACATTTTCCCTCGCAATTTTTACCTTATCATCAAAAGATGATTCATTAAGCTTGGTATAACAAAAGAGGAAAAAGTTAAGTTTTAGATGTGGATCAAGAATGACTCTGAAATCCAATACCACACTTTACTCTTTCTAGTACTTATCAAATTTTCTTTTCATGCTTATATTCATTTCCTTTATCATCTCAATATCATTTAGCATGTTTTCATTTAACATTCATTCAATCTTCCACACTTGCAAAAATATATAGGTTTAAGGTTAGATAAAATGATTCTGATATCATATTTGTAGTATAACACCCTAAAAATGAATATCGATTTTACGCTTAAGTCGTTCATTCGATTCCATTATTAGTTTGTTATCTCATGATGCAGAATTCTTTAGAAAATACTTATACAGTAAGATTTTTTAAAACTGTTTGTTATAAATTACGAGCCTCGTTGACTTAACGTGCGTGACAGTAAATAAACTACTAGATGTTCTTGTACGCATACAGAATGTTAAGAGTACATAGTCCTTATATTGCTCCATTTGTTTCTTAATTCATAGTAAATAATTAAACCTAACTTGATCATACAACACATAATATCACATAATTATATAGTTCATTTACATATCCAAAAATCTTAGGCACTAAGGCCTGATCATACAATTTATTGCAGACCATAATTTACATTCCTCATTGACAAACATATTTACTCCATTCTATCATACATATATCATATATACATAACATATTACTTCTTACTAATATGTAGGATGCTTGTATCCACCTATTCACAAAAATGTACATTATTGGTATGACTTCTTAGCTTCTATTTCATTGAAACAACTAGGAGATCCGTGAATCTCTACAAGCCTAACAATGGAATCGCTCCATCCACATGCTTGGATCCAACGACATAAATGTTTCATCTGACATCTCTTGATAGGCCTAAAAAAGATAGGCATCAGATATGGCGAGCTTCCCTGGGAGGACCATATATGAGATGAGCTTTGGTAATGAGTTGAAGTTTGTGGATCCCATTCAGAAGGAGAGGAATCTGTAGCAGTGGTTGTCTACTATCTACAGTAGTAAGGTAGGGGAAGAAACATTTCATCGGGGTGGAACGCCTCTAAGGAAATAGAGAATTTGGTGGTTGAGAAGTTCGAGCTTAGAACTTTAGTGATGAACAGATGACCTAATGAGAAATATCTGGACGTTGACTTGTACTATTATTAAGAGACTATGTGAGTTCATTGACCAATCGACGTTGCTAATGTTGACAAACACCACTACTGTTGCAAAGGACATCGTCGTTGTCTGGGAAGAAAATGGGAAAAGGAGGAGTGAGAAACTAGGTTTCTCAACAGGTTTTTTACTATATTTTTAGTGTTATCACTTTTATCTCAATCACTTTAGTTTATTAGAAAAATCATGACATGCATGCAAGATTGCTTTTAGTCTTTTAAAAACATCCTACTGAAGTGGGTTATTTTTATATAGAAACAACTTATTGTTTTTGCATATATTTTTTTGAAACTGCATAAGTCAAGGATCACTATAAAAATATTATTTGACTCATATGTTATTCTATGTATTAAAATTTATCTCTGTCTTTATTCTATTCCACAACTTTGGAGAATTATAAATTAAGTTCCATAACTTCGGGAAAACTTCTAGACATAGACATACATTAAAAATAGTCAAACAATATCTTCTCTATGAGTCTACTACTTTATCTTCTACTACTAAGGATATAAGTTCATTCTTAAGTGGTCATCACCACCTTATAAGGTGTTATAAGAAACCTTTTTCTTTACTGTAGAAGGATTTTTGGAGAAACCTTTGTCTCCTAAGAGAACCCTTCTGCCTCCTCTTCAATAGAGCTCTAGGTACCCTCTGGATATGATGTGCATAAGGGATATTAAGAGTAGATTAAATTTTCACATAAGTTTAATTTAGTGATCCCTTAAATCATTTACGTTCATTTTTTATGTCTTCTAGATAATCATGCATGCTCAAACAATTTTCAGCCAGTATGATATGCACACATAGATCTCAACTTCTATCACATCATTAATCATAAATACTTCTTGCACATAACATCATCATTTCCTTACTTATAAGAATTCAACATTTCAATTTATATAAACAGTGTACATTCATGAAAGCATTACACGTTGACTGGTAAATCACATAACATCATTCATGTTTCATGTACATGTCCAACTTATTTATCTCTTTAACTTTTGATGTTGAATCACTCAAAGGGACTTAATTCTCTCAACCTTCTAATTTGCACCTCAACTTTTCCTTTTCTCAAAGTTGTCGCAACTGTAATTCTGACAAGACGACGAACTCGCTAAAATTTGAAAATGGAATTTATTGATGTGGAGCTGCCACCAAATTTTAATTTAAGGGAAAAAGATTTGGAAAAAACCCTGACTCGAGAATGAGATTCGAAGTTCGGGAGTCGGTTATGAATGGGGAAGGTGTTAGGCACCCCACTCGTCTGTTCCGAAGAACAGTACCCTTAAACTGAGTGTAGGATTTTTGAAATTGTTTGGTCCCTTTAATTAGCATGGAAATAAATAACTTGATAGAGGTTAGCCTGACAGGACTTGATCCTGCTCCTACGTATTTCTCTGTGCAATGGGAAACTCAAGGCTTACGTAGTTCTGGTTTGTTTTGAAGGCTTGACCTTCGAAAGTGCTTGAAAGGGAGTATTCGAAGATTTGTTTTGAAAAGCTTTCTATTTTTTTTGGAGGAACCTTCAGTCCACTCATGCACAAGGTCCGAGGTGGCTAAGGCAGCACGGGGGCCTATACTAACCACTAAACATCGAACATCAGTGTAGACTGCCAGTTTCCTGTATAGATTGGGTCGCGTGAGACTGTAGATCCCAAAGCATTTTGAAAAGAACTTTATTTTTGAAAGGACCTTTAGTCCACTCATGCATAAGGTTCGAGGCGGCTAAGGCAACACGGGGGTCTATACGAACCACTAAACAATGAACAACAATGTAGACCGCCAGTTTCCCGTTTAGAGTTCGTCGCGTGAGACTATAGATCCCAAAAACTTGATTGAAATGGAATTGGATTTTGAATGTTGGAAAATTAAACTCGACTTGATTAGAAATGAGCTTGACTCAGACTTGAGAATTTCGAAGGATTCTAACTTGAATTTGATTTAAGATTTATTTTGAATTTTGGACAAAGAATTTGATTTTGGAGAAGAGGATTGATTTTCAATAGAAAGAATTTTGCTTGAATTTGGTGATTTTGAGAAGTATAGGGGCTGATTTGCAATTAAGAACTGTGGGGCTGGCTTGCTTGGCTGGCTCATATGGCTTGACTTATTTTTGTGGCTGATTTGCATGGCTTGCATGGCTAGAATTTAATGATGACTTCTTATGGCTAAGAGGCTTATTTGGCTTGACGGAGTGGCTTGCGGCTTAGTGATGGCTTTGGAGGGAGGCTCTCGGCTCGCGTGGCATGGGGGGCGGCTAGAGACTTGACAGCTGGCTCGGGCAGCTTATTCGGCTCACAGCTTAGTGACATTATTCGAACCCGCGCCTTGGGAGTTGTCGACCGCGAGTAGCACCACCAGGCCATGCTCATGGTTGAGCTTATGGTGCTTTTATATTAATATAAGCCATTCATAAGCTGCATGGGTGTAAATTAAATTAACAAAACTTACAGGTTGGGACTCGAACCCAAGTGGCAGGAGGTCCAGTAACGCCCCAACCACTAGGCCAAGCGCCTAGTTGGGGTTTTAATGCTCTAAATCAAATTTTAACCAGCCTTTGGGCACGTTGTCGCAACCGTAATTCCGACAAGACGATGAACTTGCTAAAATTTTGAAAATGGGTTTTATTGTTATGTGATGTGGAGCCGCCACCAAATTTTTATTTAAGGGAAAAATATTTGGAAAAAACCTTGACTCGAGAATGAGCTTCTAAGTTCGGGAGTCGGTTACAAGTAGGGAAGGTGTTAGGCACCCTACTCGCCCGTTCCGAGGAACGGTACCCTTAAACAGAGTGTGTGATTTTGAAAATTGTTTGATCCCTTTAATTAGTATGAAAAATAATTACTTGATGGAAGATAGCCTGACAGGACTTGATCCTGCTCCTACGTATTCCCTGGTGCAATGGGAAACTCAAGGCTTACGTAGTTCTAGTTTGATTCGAAGGCTCGACCTTCGAAAGTGTTTAAAGGAATGTTTGAAAAGTGCCCGAAGGCTTAACCTTCGGAGCCACTCGGAAGGTAAAAAAGGCTTGATTGTTTTGAAAAAAAACTATTTTAGAAGGGCAATCCTAATCCACATATGCACAGGGCCCAAGACAACTACGACTGCACTTGGACCCATACGAATCTCTAAACAATGAAGAGCAGAAAAAGCTACCAGTTCATGCTTAGAGCTCGTCGCGTGAGATTAAGAATCGCAAAACAAGATTTTTATTTTGAAAATCGATGAATAAAATGAGCAAGGTTTTTATTTTGCAAAAAGGAAAGGCAACCCTAATCCACATATGCACAGTGTCCAAGGCAACTACGGCTGCACTTGGACCCATACGAATATCTGAACAACGAACAGCAGAAAAAGCTACCAGTTCGTGCTTAGAGCTCGTCGCGTGAGATTAAGAATTGCAAAACAAGATTTTTATGTTTTTGAAAATCGATAAAAAAAGGCAAGTCACAAGTAAATATTTTGAGATTTTGGAGGAATCTATCACCTAAGGAATGTTATGTTTCATGGACTACATAGGGATTTTGGATTTTTTATGAATTATTTAGGAATTATAGATTTTTTTTATTTATGGAATTTTTGAAATTTTTATTAATTTCTGGAAATTTTTGAATTTTTTATTGATTTCTGGAATTTTTGAATTTTTTATTAATTTCTGGAATTTTTGAATTTTTTATTAATCTCTGGAATTTTTGAAATTTTTATTAATTTCTGGAATTTTTTATTAATTTCTGTAATTTTTGAATTTTTTATTAATTTCTGGAATTTTTGAATTTTTTATTAGTTTCTGGAAATTTGAATTTTTTATGATTTATTTGGAATTTTTAGAATTTTTTATTAATTTTCTTAATTTCTGGAATTTTTGAATTTTTTATGATTTATTTTGAATTTTTAGAAATTTTTATTAATTTTTGGAATTTTGAATTTTTTATTAATTTCTGGAATTTTTGAAATTTTTATTAATTTTTGGAATTTTTTATTTTTTTTTATTAATTTCTGGAATTTTTAAAATTTTTTATTTTTTTTATTAATTTCTGGAATTTTGAAATTTTTATTAATTTCTGGAATTTTTAAATTTTTATTTTTTATTAATTTCTGGAATTTTGAAGTTTTTATTAATTTTCTTAATTTCTAGAATTTATTTTGAATTTTGATGATTTATTTTGAATTTTAGAGGAAAAGCTTTGAATTGAGTTTGAAAGGAAAAGATTTAAAGACTAAAGGATTTAATTTGGGTTTTATGAATTTTAACTTGATTCAAATAAAAGGGATGCCTGGACAGGTTGTGCAACATGAATATTCAAGGCGTGCCTAATCATTTGGCTGGATGGGCTGTGCTGAAAAATGTGCATGTTAATGCAATTAAAACAAATAGTGAGACCTGGGGCTCGAACACAATAATCCAAGGTCGTAAACCACGAGCACAACCACTTGAGTTGCTTTATCTTGTAACTTATGTCCTACTAACCAAATATATGTGTACGGGTCGAGCCGTTTTCTTCGTTTCGGATTCATCTTTTCGCATGTCTCTGTTAGCGACCTACGTGCATGGGATTGAACCTTAAGAATCGTTTCACTATGGGAGTCTCCCGCTCCTCCAATAAAGGCCTGCTCATGGACGTTTTATAAAGGAAGGCACACCTATCACATCCCTCCCGTTATGACCTCGAACCTGTCTTGTAACCAGATTTGGAAAATTATGCACAGGCTGATTTGAGCATCTCAAGATTCCATTTTGGGCATTCCAAACATCTGGATTTTTCCACGGAATATGAGCCCGCGTTTCGTTATATTTTCAACTTTGATTTCCTTACTTAACATTAGACTTGAAGCAAAGCTCTTGGGTACATGAGTTGCATGGAATGTGGGTAAATGGCTCGAAACAGATATATGATTTATTAACTCTTAACTTAGACGAGACCTATTGTCTAATTGAATGAAACAAGGACTAAAATCGATTATGGTTTTTTTTTTTTGAGAATTTCCTTATCCCCTAAACCTTGTGGTCACAACCTCACCCCCTGTTTAATGGATTTTGGGAAGGTTTCAATCGTGTTCCCGTTGATCGTTCCTCACAGAGCAAGACTCTGTTTCACATAAGGAAATTCATGAAACAGGGGCCATTTCCCCGTATCATTACGCCAAGATCCATCGATTCTTCGAGCGGATCATAGCGACAACGTCACAATCATGCCTTCTACCTAAGCTACCTTAGATTTATTCTATAAACTTACAGCTTCTTTTAGAACGATCCTTGATTAATCCTGCACAGAGAATTGAAAACAGGCCTATGCAGAGTAACGCTAAGTATTCATATCCTTCAATTCATGCAAAATTCTACTGGTTGACATGTTCTTTGATCAAGATTTGAGGTCGATTTAGGAAAACTAACCTGCAAGAAGACCTCTCTTCCTTTCGCCGATGGTGAATGCAATGAAGTTTCCGAAGTCGTTCACCTACCAACTCAGCCTTAGGAACCCAAAGACTCCTCACCGTTAGCTGCCGTATTCCGAGAACGTCGTCGCTTTCTTTTTCTTTCTCTTAATCTTGGATCTTCTTCTTTGTCAATTTCCGGTCGTAGCTACCCCAAAAGAAGAAGAAAAAAAAACCTCTCTGCTCCCTTTTTATAGCTTTTAGAAAACCCCTCCTCCCTTTTTTAACTACTTTTTACTATTTCTTTTTTCTTTTTCTTTTAATTCTGAAAAAGAAAATTTGTCTTTTTCATTTTTTCGCTTTCTTTCTTTTGCATTTTCTTTTTTACTTTATTTATTTCATATTTTTTTAATTTTATTTACTTTAATTTTTAGATTTTTAACTTTTTATTAATTTGTTTTCAGATTTTAAATTTGTTTTTCTTTTGATTTGTTTTTCAGAATTCTTTTTAAATTATAATTTTTAGATTTTTAACTTTTTATTTCAATTTGTTTTTTAGAATTTCAGATTTTCTAATTTTTGAGTTTTAATTTTTTTTAAAAAAATAAATAAATAATTCGTTTTTATTTATTATTTATTTATTTATTTTTCATATTTTTGTCATTTTTATTTTCTGGATTTAAATTTTTTATTATTTTCCTTTATTTAGTTTTTTGCTTGATTTCAAAATTTGCTTTTATTTTTTATTTTTACAGACTTTTCTTTTCCAGAATTTTAGAAAATTTTCCAATTTTTAATTTTATCTTGTATTTTAGATTTTAAGATTTTTTTTATCAATTTCCAGTTTTTTCTTTTCTTTCATTTTTCTGATTTTGATTTATATTTTGAAATCTTTTGATTTTTTCAGATTTTTCTTCTTTTTTTTTGTTTTCGTTATATATCTTTTGTTTTATTTTTGAAATTTATTCTTTGAAATTAGTGTGGGTTCCTTCATTAATTAATTAAAATGTGGTGTCGGACATAATTTGGTGTTTACAGTTTGCCCCTCTTTACTTATTTTCCTACCCGATAATGTGAGAAATGATTCTCTGAATTATCGAGGTAGGAAATGAGTAAAGACGTGAACACCTTATGTCCGAGGCAGTTTTTGAGGAAGTCCGAGCAGCACCAGAAGCCTTGAGCTTAAAGCGGACCCCACGAATGCCTGGGGAGCGGTGGTTGAATGACCTTACCAGCTTCGTGTGCCGATAGGGTTTAAATATGCAAAGCTAGATGGCATAGCCTAAGTAGGCTGAAATGAATGAAGACCTATTAGGATAGGCATGGGATATTACGGGATTGCTTGTTAGGACAAGCAAAGACGAAATGAAAGTGGTCTATTAAAACAAGCAAAGCAAAAGAGAATGGCCTGTTACGATGGGCTCAGCTAAGTGAAAGCAACTTGTTTAAGACAAGCAAGCATGCAAGAGCTAAAATGCAAGATATGTACAAGGTGGCCTGACACTATAGGCCGAAATGCAGAAAAGAAAGCTTAAAGGAGGCCTGACACTATAGGCCTAAAGGAGAAAAGAATGTTTAACGATGCAAGGAAGGAAACCTGAGGGAAGCCTAACATCATTGGCCATGATGCAGAAATCTAAACTTGATGAGGCCTGACACTATAGGCCAAGATGTAGAAATTTAAACTTGATGGTGGCCTGACACCATAGGCCATGATGTAGAAATCTAAACTTGATGGGGGCCTGACAATATAGGCCTGAAAGCAGTAAATCTAAACTAGATGGTGGCTTGACAACATAGGCCTGAAAGTAGTAAATCTAAACTAGGTGGTGGCCTGACAACATAGGCCTCAAAGTGGTAAATCTAAACTAGATGATGGCCTGACAACATAGGCCTGAAAGCAGTAAATCTAAACTAGGTGGTGGCCTGACAACATAAGCCTGAAAGCAGTAAATCTAAACTAGGTGGTGGCCTGACAACATAGGCCTGAAAGCAGAGAAGTAAACTAGATGGTGGCCTGACGACATAGGCCAAGGTGCAGAAATTTAAACTTGAGGGGAACCCCGTTGTTGACGGGAAGAATGCAAATGAAATCCTACTGTTGTCAGGATGAAAGCAAACCTGCTTGACAGGTGGAGAAAAATTAAACGTGCTTGAAGTCCTGTTGTTGACACGAGAATGCAAATGGGATCCCGCTGTTGCCGGGAAGAATGCAAATGAAATCCTATTGTTGCCAGGATAAATGCAAACCTGCTTGACAGATGGATAGAAAATTAAACGTGCTTGAAGTCTTGTTGTTGATAGAAGAATGCAAACGAGTCCCACAAGGGAAGAACGCAAAATGAAATCCCGCCGCATTGCCAGGATAAATGCAAACCCGCTTGACAGTGAGCAGAAAATTAAACGTCTTGAAGTCCCGTTGTTGACAGGAAAATGCAATCGAGGTCCCGCTGCACACGAAGAATGCAAATGGAATCCTGCTGTTGCCAGGATAAATGCAAACCTGCTTGACAGGTGAGCAGAAAATTAAACGTGCTTGAAGTCCTGTTATTGACAGGAAAATGCAATTGAGGTCCCGCTGTTTCCGGGAAGAATGCAAATGGAATCCTGATGTTGCCAGGATAAATGCAAACCTGCTTGACAGGTGGACATAAAATTAAACGTGCTTGAAGTCCTGTTGTTGACAGGAGAATGCAAATGAGGTCCCGCTGTTGTCGGGAAGAATGCAAATGAAATCCTACTGTTGCCAGGATAAATGCAAACCTGCTTGACAGGTGGACAGAAAATTAAACGTGCTTGAAGTCCTGTTGTTGACAGGAGAATGCAAACGAGGTCCCGCTGTTGCCGGGAAGAATGCAAATGAAATTCTCACATTGCCGGATAAATGCAAACCCGCTTGACACAGTGGATGAAAATTAAACATGCTTGAAGTCCATTTGATAGAGAATGCAAACGAGGTCCCGCTGTTGCCAGGAAGAATGCAAATGAAATCCTGCTGTTGCCAGGATAAATGCAAACCTGCTTGACAGGTGGACAGAAAATTAAACGTGCTTGAAGTCCTGTTGTTGACAAGAGAATGCAAATGAGGTCCCGCTATTGCCGGGAAGAATGGAAATGAAATCCTGCTGTTGCCAGGATAAATGCAAACCTGCTTGACAGGTGGGCAGAAAATTAAACATGCTTGAAGTCCTGTTGTTGACAGGAGAATGCAGGCCTGCTAGACAGGCAAAGGAAATGAAAGATGAAAGAGGCCTGTTAAGACAGGCAAAAGGCAAAAGATCCCGTTGTTGACGGGAAAGATGCAAGCCTGCTAGACAAGCAACGGGAAATGAAAGATGAAATAGGCCTGTTAAGACAGGTAAAATGAATGACAAAAACTAACTTGTTAAGACAGGATGAATGTAGATGGACTCTTGACAAACCTGCTAGATAGGCAAAAGGAAAGATGAAAGCCTGTTAAGACAGGCACAATAGAATCATGGAAACTCGTTGAGACAGGCAAAGGGAAAGGAAAGTGATCTATTTAAAAACAAAGTGCGAAGTAAAGAAGGAAACTCATTAAGACAGATAAATGTAGATGGACTCCTGTTGTTGACAGGAGAGAAATGAGCCTGTTAAGATAGGCAGGAATCATGTGGGGTCCCGTTGTTGACAGGATGGAATGAAGGTAGATATTTGTTAAAAGGGGTGCGGTAAAATGGCAGCCTGTGGATGTGGGTGAGAGAATGACCTGTCAGGACAGGTATGAAAAATAATCTTGATGTGCCTTGGGGTGGCACGTGCAGAGGGGATATGGACTTCTTCATTAGCTACCCCGGACAACTTATTTTGAAATGTGTTTTCTGTTAAATCGAAATGAATTACTTATTCTACCTTGAATTTGAAGGTTTTTAAGCATTTCACAACTATTTTTTCTTGAAGAAACTTGAGCAACCATTTTGCCCCAGTTTAGAAGATTCTTGATAATTGATGGATGTCTTGATTTGAAAGGAGTTTAGGCAGGTGTTTGCCCCAGTTTAGGCCTCAATGAGATTGAGGATGAGCTTGACTTGAATTTTTCTAGGCAACTTCGCCCTATTGAACTTGATTGGAGTTGAGGAATTAAGGATTGCCTTAACTTGGATTCCCTTGGGCAAATGTTTGCCACAGTTTTGCTCTTGAATTCAAATCTTTCTTGGGCAAATGTTTGCCCCAGTTTAGGCTCGATCCAGAATCTGAGGATGACCCTAATTTGAAATTTTGTGGGCAAGCGTTTGCCCCTGTTTGAACTTGATTTTAAGGGTGACCTCAAATTGAATTGTGTGGGCAAGCATTTGCCTCAGTTTAGGCTTGACCTAGAATTTGAGGATGTCCTCAAATTGAATTGTGTGGGAGAGCATTTGCCCCAGTTTGATTTTTCTGATGTAGAGGAATTGAGGATTTCCTCAACTTGAATTTTCTGGGCAAGTATTTGCCCCAATTTTGTTCTTGGTTTAGAATTTGAGGATGGTCTCAAATTAAATTTTAGTGGGCAGGCGTTTGCCCCACTTTGAGCTTGACTCAGAATTTAAGGATGACCTCAAATCGGATTTTTGTGTGGGCAAGCATTTGCCCCAGTTTGGAAGTCTTTTACTTATGATCGATTCAGGCAATTTTACCCAGGTCTTAATTAGTTTTTGAAAAATAAGTTATGAAATGTTTGAATAACAAAATGCTTATTGCGATGTTTGAATGAATGAAAGGGAATATGGTATTTATGATGCTTGAATAAGTGCAGAATGATGCAGGGTTCTTATTTTAATACTTGAAATAATTATTTGATAAAACAGATGCTATTGGATGAATGCAAACCATGAAAAGGTGTAAAAACCTTTTGTTTCTCTTGATTTTTAATTTTTTCTAACACATTTTTCCTCGACAACCCCATAGTGGATGTGAAAGGTATCAAGAATCAAGACGAGATGGATTGACTCTGTCTCTTGGTTTATTAGTCAATTTTGGAATCTTCTTTCCGGGATCTTTGAGACCCAACAGTGGTCAGTATCATTGAGTAAGGCACACTCCTTTTTTTGTGGCATCATGGCTGGTAGGAAGATGAATCCTTGGGAAACAATCCTATTGTGTTGCAACAGTCAAGTATTCATCCGACTTGTCATAACTTTTCAAAATTAATCCTTTTTATTTTTACATTTTTCACATCTCTTTTGGCATGTGCGCTATTGAGGGGTGCGAAGTGATTCTGGATGGTTAATGAAAAAATATAGAGAAGGTTTGGAAAGGATGTTTGAGGTAGTGTACTTGAAAGGGAAAGATGACAAAAGATGTGGGTTCGATTGCCCAAATGGCACCTTTTGATGAAAAATGCCAGTGCTGCTTTTCATAATCTTGATTACCAAATTAACCAAAGTTGAGAAATGGCAAAATTTTGCCCCAGTTTTAGGAATATATGAGGTGCAGGATATCATGTTGTCCTGGAATTCCTGGTTTGACCTTAATTTTTGCCTGGGTTGTTCTTTTGAGTTCTCAACCCAAATAGGTCTTTGTTTCGCCTAACTTTTGCCTAGGTCGCCCTTACAGTTTTCAACTGGCAGCTCTTGATCTTGTACCCTAACTTTTGCCTAGGTCATTAGGATTGTCGACCTAGCGGGCTTCTACTTGATTGTGCCCTAACTTTTGCCTATGTCTCTTTTGAGGGTTGTCGACCTAGCGGGCTTCTGCTTGATTGTGCCCTAACTTTTGCCTAGGTCGTTAGGATTGTTGACCTAGCGGGCCTTCTGCTTGATTGTGCCCTAACTTTTGCCTAGGTCTCTTTTGAGGGTTATCGACCTAGCGGGCTTTTGTTTGATCGTGCCCTAACTTTTGCCTAGGTCGTCTTTGAGAGTGTGCAACCTGGCGGGCTCTTTATATGATCCTGACTTTTTCCTGAATTGTTGTTGTAAACCGGCAAGACCTTTTCTAATCATGACTTTGTCAATCATTATTTTGAACTTTAACCCTACTTTTTCCTGGATTCTTTTAGCTTTTAATCCAGCGGGTTTCTCTTCTTCTTGAATTTCATGTTTTGACCTTAATTTTGCCTGGATTATTATTTTTTACTTTAATCCACCAGGTCCTCTTCTTTTCCTTGAATTTTGAATTTTGACATCGACCTTGCCAGGGTCATCTTGGCTTCCAATTCAGCGGATCTTATTTTGCATCCCTAAATTTTGCCTGGATTTAGACTTGATCCCAGCGGGATGTTTTATTTGACAAGACACTTTGAATAGGGATCTAGAATCCCTGGTTGTTATTTTGCTTCCTCATTGGGCTTTTTTTCTTTGAGCTTGATTAATCCGACGTTCAAGGTTACTCATTACAGCACTAGCATCCTTACCAATTGGTATTTTATTGTTTGGGTATAGGGATAAGAAGTGGGTTGAAGAGATAAAAAGAATGGTAAATTTTTAGAAGTAAAGCTAAAATGTAAAGCACGTGCTCAAGTGATATGAAAAATGTAATTTTGTATTTATTCATTACTGTTTATTTACAAAAGATTAACTTTGAAAAGTACGACAATTTTCCGGATGAATATCCTCAATTTGCTGCAAGCGCCTTTGTCGTCTTTGCCGTCTCTTTCAAATGGTTGACGGGCTCGTGATTTGGCAACGGATTGTTTTACAGATAGGAGCAAGCCTCCCAAAATCCAACATTTTGCATCAATCGAGCTTTGTACCTTTCGCTTCAACGCTAGGCAATCCTCGCAGAATGACCAATAAATCCTGCATGGTAATCGCATCTGGTGTTAGCATCATACCATTTAGGATATGGTGGCTCTTGAGGTTTCAAAGGATAAGGCGCAACCAACGAGTTTTGGATCAGCCGAGGTAGGAGCTCAGTGTAGGAGATTGGGATAGGATCGAATTGGACAGGTTTCTTCTCCTTTTTCTGGCTTTGATTAGGATTCTGGCTTATGGTTTGTGTTTGGGTCGTGTGTATGGTGTTGGTGGCGGACTTGTGTCACAGTAATTGTAAGTAGGAGGTATGGTGTTTGGTAGGTGGTAGCGATGTAGGGATATGGTGTGTAAGGTGTGTATGGTGTATACGGTGGTGGTCGGAAGCCAGTTGGACCATACTGTGCCATTTGAGGAATGTATTGGCCTTGATTAGAAGTCACATTGTAGGTCTCTCCTGTCTTTTTCTTCCCAGACCAATTGGAAGCATTGACTGTCCCCGTGGGCTTTTGTGCGATCTTTCCCCGGCGCATGCCACCTTCGATCCTTTCTCCAATGATGACGACATCGGAGAAGCTAGAAGTTATACTGCCGATCATCTTGTCATAGCAAGGATCTTGAAGTGTATCTATGAACATGCTGACCAGCTCTTTTTCAGATAGTGGGGGTTGTACTTGGGCAGCTAACTCCCTCCATCGTTGTGCGTACTGTTTGAGGGTCTCATCCCTTTTCTTGGCCATGTTACGAGTTGGGTTCTATCGGGAGCCATCTCCATATTATACCGGGTATTGTTTGAGGAAGGCCTCGACGGATCCTTCCATGAACGGATGTGTGTCCGCTCTAGCAGAGTATACCAGTTAGCAGCTGCCCCAGTTAAGCTATCTTGAAAGAAATGAACAAGCAGCTTATCGTCGTGCATGCAGGGAGACATCTTCCTACAGTACATGGCTAAGTGGCTCTTCGGGCAGCTAGTTCCTTGATATTGCTCGAATTCAGGAACCTTGAATTTAGGAGGGATGACCACATCTGGGACCAAGCATAGATCAGATGCATCTTTGGCTTCATAAGTGTTTCCCTCAATTATCCGGATTCTATCTTCTAGGATTCTCCACTTTTTGGCATCCTCATTCAAAGGATGACCAGGGTATTCCTCGGGCATGGGGTGAGGTTGAGAAAATGGTATGTACATAGGGTGAGGCTCTTGGGTGAACATAGGATTTGTTCCCCCAACAGCTGTTTGGTAAGCTTGTGAAATGGTATTTGGGGGTAGGTTATGTGTTAGGGTTTATGTCTGGGCTTGTGTTTGGTTGTATGAGGGTGCATGCCCATGAGGAAACCCATAATGAACCTTTTCGGTTTGCTGAGGTATGGTTAATGGTGGAGTGAAGCCAGGAGGATATGACAGGTCAGTTAGTTCTCTCGAAAGGGATTCCCTTGCCTCCTTTTGTTTAGATTGTTGGATAGTCTCCATCAGCTTGGCCATTTTCTCCTTTAGAGTCTTGACCTCATTTCTTAATTCCTCGTTTTGTCTCTCTAGCTCATCCATGATTCTTGATTGTGCTCGAGTTCTATAAGGATGTCGAGGAAGCTGTCTTTCTCCAATTTTTCTGTTAAAGTTTAAGAATTAATTTTGAGAAATAATTTGAATGCAAAAATCATGAGTCATAAAAATGTTGATGCAAAATGAGTGTGAACGGGATGATTTTCAAAATATCCTTCTTTCATTGATAAATTTATGAATGAATGCATGCATGTTATGCACCAATAATTTTAGACACTTGAGACTTTTGAAAATAAAGGAGTGTTGCTTCTTTTATTTGCCCTTAATTTCATGTTTTTTATGAGTTTTGGTGTTTTCTGGAAAAACCTTTGGTTTTGTTGAAAATCTCTTTAGTTTTGCTAAACTTTTACCTAACAAAGCATTCTTTGGATTTTCGAAATTCCGTTTTCCCTTCTTTTGAATATTTTTATATTTTCAGTATTTTCAAAAGATTAATTTCCTAATTTCCTACTTCTGAAACGTCCTTTTAAGTTTTCCTTGGAAACTTTTCAATATTTTCAAAATATTTTTTCTAATTTTTCCTAGGAATTTTCTCCTTCTATTTTGGTTTTCTTGATTTTTATCTTGATTTGATTTTTGTATCCCCAATTGTAGCTTTTAACTCCCTTTTGCCACTTCAAATGGTTTGGTTCAAATAAGTGCTGGTGAGCGGTGAACCTTGTATCTTGAAAGGGGTGTGTGTGCCCTCTTTGCTTCTAATGTGGGTTACCTGTCCTAAGGGTCTATGGCCTTTTATATGAACCTCTCAAAGGTGGTTTGTAATCCTGGGGTGTAGAGGTCACTAGAGCCAAGTTCCAGTTTGTAATGCTTGCCACAATAGCAGAAAAAGCTACCAGTTGTAGGGCAGTACAAATAGGACGCACTCTAGCTGGGATTTTCGTGATAGTCAAACAGGACGTAAGCCCCAAAGTGACACCACTAGATCCCTCTATCCTAGGTAGCACTCAGACCCGGGTATAGGGCCCCACTCATGATAAATGGATATGCGATGTATGAGGACACACAAGTAATTGGGATACCTGCAATTGGGGAAATGTACAGATATATATTGCAATTTATGATTCATCTATCCTAGGGTTGTACAAAGAATAGACAAACATATAGACAAAAGGGAAGGGATCAAATATGACACACTCAATCGAAGCGGGCTTAACTCTCTAATTATCCCCAGTGGAGTCGTCATCTGTCGCAACCACTAGGCCAAGCGCCTAGTTGGGGTTTTAATGCTCTAAATCAAATTTTAACCAGCCTTTGGGCACGTTGTCGCAACCGTAATTCCGACAAGATGATGAACTTGCTAAAATTTTGAAAATGGGTTTTATTGTTATGTGATGTGGAGCCGCCACCAAATTTTTATTTAAGGGAAAAATATTTGGAAAAAACCTTGACTCGAGAATGAGCTTCTAAGTTCGGGAGTCGGTTACAAGTAGGGAAGGTGTTAGGCACCCTACTCGCCCGTTCCGAGGAACGGTACCCTTAAACAGAGTGTGTGATTTTGAAAATTGTTTGATCCCTTTAATTAGTATGAAAAATAATTACTTGATGGAAGATAGCCTGACAGGACTTGATCCTGCTCCTACGTATTCCCTGGTGCAATGGGAAACTCAAGGCTTACGTAGTTCTAGTTTGATTCGAAGGCTCGACCTTCGAAAGTGTTTAAAGGAATGTTTGAAAAGTGCCCGAAGGCTTGACCTTCGGAGCCACTCGGAAGGTAAAAAAGGCTTGATTGTTTTGAAAAAAACTATTTTAGAAGGGCAATCCTAATCCACATATGCACAGGGCCCAAGACAACTACGACTGCACTTGGACCCACACGAATCTCTAAACAACGAACAGCAGAAAAAGCTACCAGTTCATGCTTAGAGCTCGTCGCGTGAGATTAAGAATCGCAAAACAAGATTCTTATTTTGAAAATCGATGAATAAAATGAGCAAGGTTTTTATTTTGCAAAAAGGAAAGGCAACCCTAATCCACATATGCACAGTGCCCAAGACAACTACGGCTGCACTTGGACCCATACGAATCTCTGAACAAAGAACAGCAGAAAAAGCTACCAGTTCGTGCTTAGAGCTCGTCGCGTGAGATTAAGAATTGCAAAACAAGATTTTTATTTTTTTGAAAATCGATAAAAAAAGGCAAGTCACAAGTAAATATTTTGAGATTTTGGACGAATCTATCACCTAAGGAATGTTATGTTTCATGGACTACATAGGGATTTTGGATTTTTTATGAATTATTTAGGAATTATAGATTTTTTTTATTTATGGAATTTTTGAAATTTTTATTAATTTCTGGAAATTTTTGAATTTTTTATTGATTTCTGGAATTTTTGAATTTTTTATTAATTTCTGGAATTTTTGAATTTTTTATTAATCTCTGGAATTTTTGAAATTTTTATTAATTTCTGGAATTTTTTATTAATTTCTGTAATTTTTGAATTTTTTATTAATTTCTGGAATTTTTGAATTTTTTATTAGTTTCTGGAAATTTGAATTTTTTATGATTTATTTGGAATTTTTAGAATTTTTTATTAATTTTCTTAATTTCTGGAATTTTTGAATTTTTTATGATTTATTTTGAATTTTTAGAAATTTTTATTAATTTCTGGAATTTTGAATTTTTTATTAATTTCTGGAATTTTTGAAATTTTTATTAATTTTTGGAATTTTTTATTTTTTTTTATTAATTTCTGGAATTTTTAAATTTTTATTTCTTATTTTTTATTAATTTCTAGAATTTTGAAGTTTTTATTAATTTTCTTAATTTCTAGAATTTATTTTGAATTTTGATGATTTATTTTGAATTTTAGAGGAAAAGCTTTGAATTGAGTTTGAAAGGAAAAGATTTAAAGACTAAAGGATTTAATTTGGGTTTTATGAATTTTAACTTGATTCAAATAAAAGGGATGCTCGGGAAAGGTTGTGCAACATGAATATTCAAGGCGTGCCTAATCATGTGGTCGGATGGGCTATCTTTGAAAAATGTGCTGTTAATGCAATTAAAACAAATAGTGAGACCTGGGGCTCGAACACAATAATCCAAGGTCGTAAACCACGAGCACAACCACTTGAGTTGCTTTATCTTGTAACTTATGTCCTACTAACCAAATATATGTGTACGGGTCGAGCCGTTTTCTTCGTTTCGGATTCATCTTTTCGCATGTCTCTGTTAGCGACCTACGTGCATGGGATTGAACCTTAAGAATCGTTTCACTATGGGAGTCTCCCGCTCCTCCAATAAAGGCCTGCTCATGGACGTTTTATAAAGGAAGGCACACCTATCACATCCCTCCCGTTATGACCTCGAACCTGTCTGTAACCAGATTTGGAAAATTATGCACAGGCTGATTTGAGCATCTCAGGATTCCATTTTGGGCATTCCAAACATCTGGATTTTTCCACGGAATATGAGCCCGCGTTTCGTTATATTTTCAACTTTGATTTCCTTACTTAACATTAGACTTGAAGCAAAGCTCTTGGGTACATGAGTTGCATGGAATGTGGGTAAATGGCTCGAAACGGATATATGGTTTATTAACTCTTAACTTAGACGAGACCTATTGTCTAACTGAATGAAACAAGGACTAAAATCGAATGGTTTTTTTTTTTTTTTTGAGAATTTCCTTATCCCCTAAACCTTGTGGTCACAACCTCACCCCCTGTTTAATGGATTTTGGGAAGGTTTCAATCGTGTTCCCGTTGATCGTTCCTCACAGAGCAAGACTCTGTTTCACATAAGGAAATTCATGAAACAGGGGCCATTTCCCCATATCATTACGCCAAGATCCATCGATTCTTCGAGCGGATCATAGCGACAACGTCACAATCATGCCTTCTACCTAAGCTACCTTAGATTTATTCTATAAACTTACAGCTTCTTTTAGAACGATCCTTGATTAATCATGCACAGAGAATTGAAAACAGCCTGTGCAGTAGTAACGCTAAGTATTCATATCCTTCAATTCATGCAAAATTCTACTGGTTGACATGTTCTTTGATCAAGATTTGAGGTCGATTTAGGAAAACTAACCTGCTAGAAGACCTCTCTTCCTTTCGCCGATGGTGAATGCAATGAAGTTTCCGAAGTCGTTCACCTACCAACTCAGCCTTAGGAACCCAAAGACTCCTCACCGTTAGCGCCGTATTCTCGAGAACGTCGTCGCTTTCTTTTTCTTTTCTTTAATCTTGGATCTTTTCTGTCAATTTCCGTCGTAGCTACCCCAAAAGAAGAAGAAAAAAAAAAACCTCTGCTCCCTTTTTATAGCTTTTAGAAAACCCCTCCTCCCTTTTTTTAAACGCTTTTTATTATTTATTTTTTCTTTTTCTTTTAATTCTGAAAAAAAATTTGTCTTTTTCATTTTTCGCTTTCTTTCTTTTGCATTTTCTTTTTTACTTTATTTATTTCATATTTTTTTTAATTTTATTTACTTTAATTTTTAGATTTTTAACTTTTTATTAATTTGTTTTCGTATTTAAATTTGTTTTTCTTTTTGATTTGTTTTTTTCGTAATTCTTTTTAAATTATAATTTTTAGATTTTTAACTTTTTATTTCAATTTGTTTTTTAGAATTTCAGATTTTCTAATTTTTTGAGTTTTAAATTTTTTTTTTAAAATAAATAAATAATTCGTTTTTTATTTATTATTTATTTATTTATTTTTCATATTTTTGTCATTTTTATTTTCTGGATTTAAATTTTTTATTATTTTCCTTTATTTAGTTTTTTGCTTGATTTCAAAATTTGCTTTTATTTTTTATTTTTACAAACTTTTCTTTTCCAGAATTTTAGAAAATTTTCCAATTTTTAATTTTATCTTGTATTTTAGATTTTAAGATTTTTTTATCAATTTCCAGTTTTTTCTTTTCTTTCATTTTTCTGATTTTGATTTATATTTTGAAATCTTTTGATTTTTTCAGATTTTTCTTCTTTTTTTTTGTTTTCATTATATATCTTTTGTTTTATTTTTGAAATTTATTCTTTAAAATTAGTGTGGGTTCCTTCATTAATTAATTAAAATGTGGTGTCGGACATAATTTGGTGTTTACACACGTATGATCATGGTTTTCATGCAAGCTACGTGGGGCCGGAAATCTCTGTTTTCTTCCCCTCGTTTTTTGCTCAAAGGGTGTTAATTCTCCACAAGTTTACTAACTGGAATCTCTAACACTGGAGCTTCAATGGGCGTTTCCTTTTTAAACTTACCTAAATCAGGGAACTAAGCCTAATTAAAACCATAGAACATTACTAGCGGCAGATCCCCTATGACAAAAACCTCTAACTCTTCGTACTTCGGGCCGATATGCATTCAACATCGTCAGTACAGAGATGACCCATTCGTCATTCACTTACTATGCTAGATCAAGCAAGGGAATGATTTGTTTGGTCAGGAACAAGACCAACCGGTATTTTGATGCTGGATTCTCATTGCCTCTATGCAATAGCCTAAGTTGTACTCACTCACGTTATTCGGGCATATGAGTTAGGGAGAAAGGGGCATATACATCGTGCAAAACGACGTCCTGGACCTTTCTTTTTGGCTATATCTGATCACGGTCCTATGCTGCTACTAGGTCCTTTTGTGCATGCGTGCTTGGTGCAACCATACGCTTACCCCTGCATGCTGGGGAGGCACCATCTTGGACCCTGCTTTTCAGCCATATCAGGGGCATGTTTGAATTATTTACAAAAGCATGGTGGTTGTCGCGAATATGAGTCATAATTACGTGCAATGAACTTGCCACTTGATTAGTATTGGTGCTTGTGGGAGGCTGAAAAATCACTGTCCAGACCCTTCGTAGTAGCATGGTCTAGCCTCTGTTCATGCATAGGTTCATTCATAGTAAAAACCATGCGCATGGCATGTCAAGGCAAGTTACTCTACATAGAAATTCACTCATCTTCGAGTTCTGAATGCATACATAGCTTTGGACTGTGATTTGAGCATTGAAACATCGGTGCAGGTTATGAACTGGTCTTCTGGGATGGATTGGTTCAACTTTTCCAAATCCCTCTAATATGAAGTATTAGCTTCAAGCATACGCTCCGACTGAAACTATGGAAGCGTGTTCATGACTTCAAGTGCATCGTTGTGTATTATACCCCGAACCCAAAGACACTTCGAACTCCAGCCTCGCTGTCGAAAAGATCTCAAAGCTGTAGATGCACCATGACTCAACCCTCGAGACTCCCCTTGACCGGATATGTGTTAAATTCCTCCCAAAAATCATAGGTATGACTATTTAGTGGAGCTCCATGGCCAGAAGGTGTAGCTCATTAACCATGTGGTACAGAAGTCTCCATGTTCAAGTGTATGGAGCCATATCTGGAACCACCAAGCAGCAGCCTCACCCAATGATATTTCTAGCCTTTATGGCATTGTAGACAGGATAATGGTTGTGCGAGCCAGAGCTTCCAGTAACCCTAGTGCACATGGCAAAGAAACTAATCCCCCTAATACATTCGCACTTGCCAGCCAAGGACGGGGTTCTTTGTTCTCTTAAAATGACGACTATATCGTTTCCAAGATGAAGTCATTCTACAAGCAAAGTGTCTTACAAATCCATGCGTTTGAGTGCCCAAGAAGATAATCAATATAAACTTAGAGTAGATCGAGCTTCTATCTCTCAATGAGTTCATTACACAATGATCAGAGAGTGCAACCCACTTACAATGATGATAATGTTACTTATATAGAATATGGATGTCTTCAAGCTTGTTCAAAGTATACTTATAACGAGAAACAAATATGCAAAGCTTAACCATGCTTGCCTAGGGTCGTTCTTATTCAATCATTTATGCATACAAACGACCATAGACGAGAGCTTACCTGGAAATAAAGATCGAACTCCTTCTCCCCTGTCAAGGTGCAATCTCAAGAGCTTTGTTTGATCCTTCTGCTTTGTTTCTTTCCCTTCGACTGAATTTCGATCAGGTGTTCTTTTCTCTTCTACAAACAAGAAAGCAAGAACCTCGATCATCCAATTTTGCCTCCGATCCAGAGAGCTCCTAATTGGAGAGGATTCGTTTCGTTCCTCTTCCTCCAATAGGTCCCCTAAAAAAATCCGAACCCCACCTCTCTTTCTGTATCTCCTTTTTATAACTTTTTAGAGCTTCTTTTCTTTTCTCAGAAGCCACCCCCTCTTCTTGGCAAGGGCCAAGCTTTTCGAGGAGCCAAAAGCCGGCCTTTTCTTCTTGGCAAGAGCCAAGCCTTCTCAAGGAGCCTAAAAGCCACCCCTTTTTTTTTCAAAATTTTATCTTTGGTATATTTTTTATTATCCGTATATATATTCTTTGATTTTTGTATTTTTTTTTTATTTTCTTGTATTTGATTTTACATTTCTTTTTTTTTTTTTTCAATTTTCATTTTTTTCTTTTGCTTTTATTCTTTTTTTTTTACTTATTTATCATTTTTATTTATTCTTTAATTTCTATTTTTCTTTCTTATCTTTAATTCCTTTTCTTCTCTTCTGTTTATTTTCATTTTTTATTTTGCTTTTATTCTTTTTTTTAATTTAATTTTACTATTTATTAATTTATTTAGATTTTTATTTATTTTGCTGTTTTTTTATCTGTTTTTCTGCTTTCTGTTTCTGTCTACTTGTTTTGTTTTCTGTTTTAAAATTTTTTATTTTTTATTTTTTCTGTTTTTTATTTAATTTTTTATTATTTCATTTTATTATTTTTATCTGTTTTTCTGCGTTCTGTGTTTCTATTGTCTGTTTATTTAATTATCATTTAAATTAGTATTGGCTTCTTGATTAATTTTAATAATTGGGGGCCTCAGACATAATTGAGTGTTTACAAAAGTTACATTAGCTCCATAAGATTTTTACAACTTAGAAGTTTTCTCTAGGTGACCGAATGGTACCTTTTAAGTTTTTATTCTTTGTGTTCTTCAATTGTTCAAGTCTTATGCATGTCCTACTTGTACTAAGTTCAAATGTTATGTTTTAACAGTTTTTAACTTGTTTAAGATATTTTACTTAAACATGGACAAATGGTTTTCTATGCTTTTTCCAAGCTTCTTTTAAACTTTTAATTCTTCATTTAACATTATAAGGCTTCTTAAGTTAGCTAAACCAATATTTCAAACTCTTTCCTTCTTATTTAACCTAGAATTTCCCAAATATGAACCCTAGACCTCTAAGACTTCTAGTTTATTTTCTCTTTTCTCATGAGTTGATTTTTATCAAATGAAGACTAATTCATTAATTGATATCTAACTTAGGAATTTTTAAAACTTTTTCTCCATCCTTAAAGGTCATGGTCAAATGGCTTAACCTAGCTTCGAATCTTCATAATCTATTCCTAAGCACCAATATTTTACATGCTTAGGTTTAGGCTTGAGTTATGATGATTACTTGACTTTCTTTTTACTACCTTAGTGATTATGTCCAAAGGACTCTTTAAGCTTTGTAAGACTTACTCCCCATTTTTAATCCCTTCTAGTTATAGTTTAAGGATGCTTAGTTCATGGTAGTTAGGAATTAAATCTTTTTCTAAATACATTTATCCTAAGTGGCCGAATGGTCCCTTTACTTCCTTAAGGATTTCTTATACTTTTAATCCATTATGCTTGCTTTCTAAGGATCCTAGATTTAGTCAAGTTAGGAATTAAAACCTCTTCTTGGTTAATTAATTACATAGTTGCAGAATGCTACCTCCAAGGCTTTAGGGTTTCTACTTTTAACCTTAGTTGACCTAGGTTGACCAATTCTTGTAGTTAAAGTTTAGACTTCAAGTTTGACCAAGTTTAGTGGATTTTTAGGTATTCTTCCTACTACTAAAGGTCATGGCCAAAATGACCTTTCTCCCTTCTCCTTAGTCATGGCTCATTTTTAGTTACTAATTTATGCCTTCTTGAAATCTAGATTAAATACTAGTTAAGGACTTCTTATTTTACCTAGGTTGGTTATTATGGTCTTGGTAACTTTTAGGTGTTACTTAAACCTCCAATTGACTTCTTTACTTAATGGAAATCCTTAATACACCATTAATCAATTATTAAGCCTATTTTTCCTTAAGTTGCTCTAGGATGACCAAATGCACACCTACCGATTTTTAGGTCATTTTAGTTCAAGTTCCTTTCATTAAAAGGTTAATTTACTTCATTAGAATCTAATTACATGGTTTGTGTCACTTATGAACATTTTAACAACTTTTATCTTTGATTATGTTAGCATGGTCGAATGCCTCCCTTGGCTTGCCAAGATCACCTTTTCAAATTTTCTTCCCATACAACCTTGGTCCTTTGATCTTGTGCATTTGCAACACCTTATGCTTTTGGTCCATACATGTTTTTTCCAAAGTCCATAGCTTGAGTGGTGTCCAAAATGGGTCTTACGTGTGTTACAAAGCTTATGTTATTTTTGGGTCCAAAATTCCAAATTTTACTTAGTAACTTTTAAATCTATGCCAAAAGAAAGCTTTTGGGATTTCAAGATTAATTTTTATTTCAATTTTAAATATTTAAGTTCATGGGTTCAGATCTAGAAAAATTAATATACAAATTCACCATAAGAAGAAAAATCACCACTTTCAAGCTTTAAGCATAAAACATGCAAGACAACATTTTTTCCAAACAACAAAGTGTAGATCTACAAAATCTACTTTAAGATCCGTACATCTCCCACCAAGAAAACTTAAAAAATTTGGCTCATGAGTTCTCAAAACTTCCCAAAGCATCAAACTGTGTTTTAAAATAATTTCCACCGATTAAATTTCTTCTAAATTACTTAGAAGCACTTTAAACCATCCAAACTTCATTTTACTTCTCAAAAATCACTAAAAAATGGTGGTGCTTATTTTGAAATGTTTAAATTCATCCTTGAGCCCTCATGAGTTAAAACAAAAGGATATCCGTGGATTTTAGAGAAAGGATTCATAAAAGAAAGAAATCAAACCATAAAAAGTAAGTTAAAGCTTAAAAAGATAGTAGAAAATCCTACTTGATGGTGACCTTAGTGTTGTGATGGTGGGGCTATGATGGTTGCTCCTTGTCCCCTTCCCCCCCTTGGATGGTCCACAAGGTTGTCTAAGTGAAAATGGTGGGGTTTAGTGTTTAAGGCTTAGTTTTATCTTAAATCTTAAAGATGAAAACTTAGGCTTAATGTAAAAGTTTAGGATTTTTTGGACTTAGAGTTGGCTAAGCATTTTGGAAGTAGAAGTTGAAGCAAATGAGGCTCCAAATTAGCTAAGTGAGTTCGACCAAGCATGGATACATTTGGATTAATTTTGCACTTAAGGGTATTTTGGTAATTTTGCATAGATTTTCCTATTTTTCAAAAGAATTCAAAATTTAATGAATTATCCTTTTAGACTTTAATTAGTGTTAATGAAGCTGAGTTTACCACTAATCATGTTTAATTATCCTAAGTATGGTTAAATTTTAATTAATCAAGGTTAATTAACCTTAACCATGGTTAAAGGAATCTTAATATTACTTATTTTTGTCTTTTATGGTTGACTTGAGTTGACTTGACTTGGTGAGTCACCAAGTAAATCAAGTTTTGCAATTAGATTTTAAATTAACAAAATCAACCTTTGAATAAAGTAAATCAAAGTAAAAATGGGTAAAAAACCTCTAGGAGTGCATTCAGCCACCCTAGAGAGATTTTGGCAAAAATGGGTTAAAAATGAGATTAAGGATAAATCTACCATTTTCAGAAAGTAAAAAATTTAATTGGAGGTTTAATCAACATTTAAAAGGGTAAGTTTAAAAATATATGGTTGTAAACATCCAATTACGTCCGAGACTCCCGGTCACTAAAGTTAATTAACTCTAATTTAAATAATGTAAATTGCAAAAGAGAAAATTTTAGTTAAAAAATTAAAAAATTCGAGAAAAACTAAAAAAAAGGAAGGAAGTAAAAAAGGAATCAAGAAAAAGAATAAAAATTTAAAATCAAAAACCAAAAATAAAATATCAGAAGAAATCAAAATCTGAAAACAAAAAAAAAAGTCAATCAAAAAAAGAAAAGAAGAAAAATTAAAAATCAAAAATAAAAATAATAAAAAATCAGCAAAATAAAAAATTTTAAAAAATAAGAAAAATAAAAATCTGAAAAGAAATTCTGAAAAAATTCAAAATAAATTCTGAAAAATTAAATAAAATTTTTGAAAATTAAATAAATTAAAATCTAAAAAAGAAATTCTAAAAAATAAAAAATAAATTCTGAAAAAGAAAATTAAAATAAAAAATAAATAAATTCGGGAAAAATAAAAATAATAAAGAATCGGAGGAAGAAAACAAAATTAAAATTCTAAAAATAAATTCTGGAGAAAATAAAAAAAGAAAAAAGTCTAAATTCTGGAAATATTGGAAAAATCGAAAAATAATTTCTGAAAAAATTAAATAAAATTAGAAAGTTTGAAAAATAAAATTCAGGAAAAATTAGAAAAATTGAAAAATAATTTCTGGAAAAATTAAATAAAATTAGAAAAATTGAAAAAATTAAATTCTGGAAAAATTGAAAAATAATTTCTGGAAAAATTAAATAAAATTAGAAAAATTGAAAAATTAAATTCTGGCAAAATTGGAAAAATTGAAAAATAATTTCTAGAAAAATTAAATAAAATTAGAAAAATTGAAAAATTAAATTCTGGAAAAATTAGAAAAATTGAAAAATAATTTCTCAAAAAATTAAATTAAATTAGAAAAATTGAAAATTTTAATTCTGGAAAAATTAGAAAAATTGAAAAACAATTTCTGGAAAAATTAAATTAAATTAGAAAAATCGAAAAATAAATTCTGGAATAGTTAAACAAAATTGGAAAATTCTAATAAAAATAAAATAAGGGAAATTAAATAAAAATAAAAATAAAAAGGAAAAGGAGGGGTCCTAATTAGTCCTGGAAAGCTTATAAATCGGGAGCAGAGTTTTGAAAAAAGGGCTAGCTAGCCTTTTGAGAATTGAGGGGAAAGGGATCGAAGGAATTTCTACAAAAAAACTTCTATATCTCCGCGCCACCCAACTACACCTCTGCATCCAGAGGCTCTCACTCTTTCTCCGCCTCGATACCGTCACAGCCACGCCTCTCCGCCGTTGATTCCGGTCTTCACAAATCCGATCCTCGCCATAGACCTGGTAGCGGCTTCACGGAGTGGAAGCTACTGATGTAGAACTTGCCAAATTCACTCATCCAGGTTAGTGTGTGTTCTCTTCAAACCATTTTAACTTATTTGTCGATTAGCATGGTAGCTCTGCTTGTTAAAATTTGTGTATGAATGAGCAAATAATTGAATGCTAGTGATGTTTCATCCGATACTTCAACTACTAGAACGAATGAGTATAACAGACGAGCTAGTTGTTGTATAAGTTGAAATCCGTAGTGTAAATCAGTGTTGAGGCAGAGTAAGGAAACACGAATTAGCCGTAGGATTAGCGTTTATGTACTTGTGTCGATGCTAGGATAGAGATCAGCAGAGTAATATGCGGCCATGGAGCGGACGTAGAAGACGACCGGTGGTGAGGCGTGTCTGAAATCGAATGGTCCCTTTCAAGTCGGAGTCTAAGCCTCCTATTGCTGAATGCACCAAGACAAGGCTGCTAAACACAATAGAGGTATATGCCTCTGATATTGAGCCCCGAACAGATGTGGAGATTTTGGCCCCTCGACCAAGGCGAACGAACTCCCAAACGCCTCCCCCACCCACAATCCCCGACCACGCGCCGACGGTGGAGGCTATTTCACCAAACGGAAGCCGGGAAGTCGCGGTTAAATTCGCCCGACGTGGAGGAGGCTTCCGGCGGACGTCCGATCGGTGTCGGAGACGCCGGAGAACACCGGCCGAACGAAATCCGGCAACGTCTGGTGGGGCTGAGCAGTCGCCGGAGTGGAGGAAGAAGAGGAGCGAGAGGGATCCCCTACGGCTGCGCCTATGTTCGGTAGCATGGGCCCTCTTAGATTCTCGTTTAATTGTAAAGCAAACGCCCGATTTCTCCATAATTGCCGATTAGCCCCTGCCTGTACAAAGACTGTTTTGCCCTTAGACAATTCTAGAAATTCGTGTTTCGTCCCTGCCTGTACAAAGACCATTTTGCCCTTGGACAATTCTGGAAATTCCCGTTTTCTCCCTGCTTGTACAAAGACCATGTTGCCCTTGGACAATTTTGGAAATTCCCGTTTCGTCTCTGCCTGTACAAAGACCGTTTTGCCCTTGGAATCTCTAGAAATTCCCATTTCGTCCATGCCTGTACAAAGACCATTTTGCCCTTGGACAATTCTGGAAATTCCCATTTCGTCCCTGCCTGTATAAAGACAAAAACGTCCTTGAACACTTCTGGAAATTCCAATTCTGTCCTTACCTGCAAAAAGACCATTTTGCCCTCCACAAAACCCAGAAATTCCCATCTTGTCCCTACCTTACAAAAAGACCAAATCGCCCTTCCTCTTTTCCAAAAATTCCTAAACTGGCCTCCCATTCTCAAAAATTTCCAAAAATTCCATAATTGCCAATAAAATTTCCAAAAATTCCATAATTGTTAATAAAATTCCCAAAAATTCCCTAATTGCCAATAAAATTTCCAAAAATTCCGTAATTGTTAATAAAATTCCCTAAAAATTTCATAATTATAAATAAAATTCCAAAAATTCCATAATTGTTAATAAAATTCCAAAAATTCCATAATTGTTAATAAAACTCCAAAAATTCCATAATTGTTAATCAAAATTCCATAATTGTTAATAGAATTCTCAAAAATTCCCAAAAATTCCATAAATGCCAATAAAATTCCCGAAATTGCATAATTGCTAATAAAATTTCCAAGAATTCCATAATTGCTAATAAAATCCTATAATTGATAATAAATCCCCACATCTCCAATAAAATTGCTTCCTTCCCAAAAACACCCTATGCTTTTGATAGTCAAAACAATTTTCTGTCTTTTTCTTTAAAACAAAACTTTTCAAAATATTTTGGGATTCTTGTCTCACATACGGACTAAATGGGGCAAGTTCAATTGTCTAACGTTTAGTAGTCTCAGATAGACCCTCAGGCCTATCGTTATGCGTGCGCCTTCTTGTGCATGAGTGGACTAGGGATCCTCCCAAAAATAAAAGCTCTTTTTCTTTTTTCAAAATATTTTGGGATTCTTGGTCTCATGCAATGGACTCTAAATGGGGGCTGATAGTTCACCTGTTGTCCAACGTTTAGTAACTTGTATAGACCCTCGTGCTACCGTAGCCGCCTCGGGTCTTGTGCATGAGTGGACTATGGATCCTCCCAAAAATAAAAGCTCTCTTTTTTTCCTTTTTCAAAATATTTTGGGATTCTTGGTCTCACACAATAAGCTCTAAATGGGGGGCTGGCGGTCCACCTGCTGTCCAACATTTAGTAGTCTGTATAGGCCCCGTGCTGCCGTAGCCGCCTCGGGTCTTGTGCATGAGTGGGCCAGAGATTCCTCCAAAAATGACAATCTTTTTAAGATGCCACTTTTCCTTTTGAACATCTCTGAAGGTCAAGCCTTCATAAACCAAAACTACGTAAGCCTTAAGTTTCCTATTGCACCGGGGAATACGTAGGAGCAGGATCAAGTCCTGTCAGGCTAACCTCCATCAATCTATTTATTTTCACATTAATTAAGGGATCAAACAATTTTCAAAAATCAAACACTCAGTTTACGGGTATCGTTCTTCGGAATGGGCGAGTGGAGTGCCTAACACCTTCCCCACTTGTAACCGACTCCCGAACCTAAATCTCTTCCTCAAGTCAGGGTTTTTTCCAAATCTTTTTCCCTTAAATAAAAATTTGGTGGCGGCTCCACATTATTAAAAAAAACCATTTTCAAAATTTTAACGAGTTCGTCGTCTCGTCGAAATTACGGTTGCGACAGATGGCAACTTCATTAGGAACTTTAAAGAGTCAAGCCCAACAAATTGAGTGTGTTTAATTTAACTTAGATCCCTTCTTTGTTTATGTGCATGATTATTTATTGCATGATTTATTTATTTGTTTTGATGATTCGTTTGTTATTTGTATACCTCTAGGTTAGACGAACAATAAATTATTGTACATATTTGCGCGATTTCCCCAATTGCAGGTATCCTAAATAAAGTGCCCTCCATGCATTGCATTACATTATATGATGAGTGGGGCCCTATACACGGTCTATCAGTGCTGCCCGGGATTAAGAGATCTCATGGGTGTGTGTTGGGGCTTACATCCAATGTGGCTATCATGAAAATCTCAGCTAGAGTGCTGTCCTATTCATAAGTGCCCAACAACTAAAGTGGCTACTTCTTTGTTGCAAGCATTATGACGGAACCCGCTCTAGTGACCTTTACACCTTTAGGATTACAAACCACCTTGGAGAGGTTCATGCATTAAAAGCCCTAGACCCATAGGACAGGTTACCCCTCTAGAACATATGGAGAGCACACTCCGGTTACTCGACGCCTATTCTGTAAGGTTTTACTTACCTGCAATAGGGGAAGTAGATAGAAATCAAAAAAAAAAAGAAAAGAGAGAAGAAACTCCAAAAAAAAAAAGGGAAATAAGTGACAAAAGGGGAAAGAAAAAGAGGGAAGAATGAAAAAAATGAGAAAAATATATAGACAAAATAAGGGAAAGAAATCAAAAAAATAAAAAAAGAAAAAGAAGAATGAACAGAGAAAAGAAGAGAAAAATAGAAAAAATAAAGAGAAGGAAAGAAAATAGGATGGTAAAAATAACCCGACCATATTTATTGCTTTGATTGCATCATGCATTAATCTTATCCACCCCCGAGTCTAACATATTTGCTTTGTCTTTTTTAGGGGGCCAGATTCTCGAGAACTGTCATTAAAGAGGTGAGATGGAAATTAATATGAAATCCGGGCAGTTGAACAATAGGAGACGCATTGGGGTCAAGGTGGTAGACCTTGCGAGTTTGGAGGTGTTTGGGAACAAGCTGACAAACATACAGCAGATGTCCTTCTGCAAGAAGTACGGCAACATACTGAAGCTACTAAGGTCCAGGTACAGGAAGGGGCCCTCACAGCTATGGTGCAATACTACGACCCTCCCCTCCGATGCTTCATATTTTCAGATTTCCAGCTGGCTCCCACCTTGGAGGAGTTCGAACAGATCCTGGATCTACCATTGGAAGGAAGTAGGCCATATCAGTACTTGGAGCATCATTCCACCTTCCGAGTTGCCGGGCAGGCTCTAGGTCTATAGTCCGAAGATCGGCTGGCTGACTACCAAACCAAGAGCCTAGTCAAAGGGTTCACCCAGGAGTTCTTGGAGGAGTACATGCAACACTTGGCCAGCAACAACCAGTGGGCCGTGTACATGGATGTGCTAGCTCTCACCATTTATGGGCTGGTACTTTTCCCATGTATGGAGGACTTCGTGGATCTAAATGCCGTGGACATTTTCTTGGCGAAGAGGAACAAAGCGGAAAACCCCGTCACTGCTCTATTGGCGGTTGTCTACGGCACACTGAACTTCTGCCACGAGAGGAAGAGAACAAGGTTGATTTGCTGTCTACCACTGCTCTACGTGTGTATAACTGCCCACATCTTCATGAGGAACACGAAGGTACAATGTCCAGTGTTAGACTTGCTCTGTTATTAGATAAAGCCCATGAGTAACGACGAATGGTCGGCTCACTTTGCCGGCCTAACTGAGGAGCGGATCAGATGGCAACCATCGTGGCAACCGAGAACGAGCATCATCTACCGTTGCAAGGGATTTTCGAATGTACCTCTCATGGGAGTTAGGGGTTGTATCAACTACAATCTAATCTTGAGGCAAAAAATTGGCGCTACTATCCTCTCCAAGACACCGCGGACCAGTACGACGGTGACCCTTTCTTCTTGAAATATGAAGGAGATTTCGCTGATAGTCTCTGGAAAGTTCAAGAAGCTTGGGAAGATGTCACATGGAAAGGAAAAGAGCTAGGCGTTCGGAGCTGCGCCGCCAAAGAAGAGTACAAGTAGTGGGTTAGGAACAGGGTACAGCAGATCAAACTTCCTTTCAGACCTCCGACCATCCCTTCTGGTAGCCAACCTCCACCTGCGGTGTTCGAAGACGAGGCTGTGAAGAAGCTTAAAGAACAGTTAGAGGCCATGACCAAAAAGAACAGCCAGCTGGAAGAAGAACTCCTGAAGTCTCAGCAAGAGTACGCCGAATTAAAAAGAGAAAAACAGGTGAACGAAACTATCCTAGAAAGTGTCCGAGAGCAACAAAAGGGCAAGCGGGAGCACGCCACCCAAGTTCACCTAAACCTTCAAGCCGCTAATAAAGAGCTCAGAATGAGAGTCCAAGAGAGGGACGCAGCGCTTCAAGAAAACCAGCAGTTGAGAAATGCTGTTTAGCAAATGAGGGCTAGACTTCACACAGTCAGAGAGGAGAAAAACAAGCTCCAAGCCGCAAAAAACAGAACCCAGTTGGAGATGGATTACGTGGTCGAAGAAAGGAACGAGCTACTGGAACGGGTAGAGGAAATTAAGAAACAGATCGATGGTCTACTCCTAGCATGGCAGAATGAAGTGAACAAAGAAAAATGGAAGGTCATCGAGGTCATACGCATGCAGCAAAGAGGCATTAGCGACATCCAAGACGAGAATAAGTGGTACAAAGACACGGTTGATCATTGGACTAGGTGTTTCGACAGGTTGGCCAACCTGGCAAACACTGCAATAGAAGAAGTACCACGACTGCTCAAAGAGGCTGAAGCGTCGCTACATCCACTCCACACGCCGCCGGAAGTCGATATTTTCATTTAGTTCTGTAAAGATTTAGTTTTACGAATGAAAAAATATGTTGTATTAGCTTAGCGAGAGGAACAAATGTAACATAAACCGTGTCTCCGATTGAATAAAATGGCTTCATCTCTGCACACGATTCCATATTAATTTCCATCTCATGTTCAAAGTACAAAAGATACAACCAATTGGCAAGCAACGTTCAAACGAGATTCTGGTCCCCCATATTTATTGGACTCTAAGTTTATTTTTCTAATCAATTAATTTAACTTTGCGCAGATAAGAAAGATTGCGGACTTACGACTTCCCAGACACTCTTATAGCACTCGATCGAAGACAAAAATCATGAGTGAGCTAGAGATGCAGAACGAAGAGCTAAGAAACGAGGTGGCCGAGCTGAAAGATCAGGTCACCAAGCTGATGAAATTATCGAAAAAATGCAGTGGGCCTTGGTCCGAGGCACAAAAATTTCTTTGTGGCCTCCATCTCACCGCCAGTGGTTATTGAACAAGAGTGGCCCTACGGGATGCCACCGGGCTATGAACCTCCTCACGGGCCAGGTTTTCAAGGGGTGATGACTGCTGACAATCCCAATGCACTTCCACTCCACATTCCTACCTCTCACCAATACCATCCAAATCCCCCCACTGAGTTTCCACACAACAACCATACCATCCATCCTCACCACCTCAACCCACCAACATACCTCCCCTCTGCTAACACCACCGGCTATCCACCACACCCATACTCAACATAGATGAACCTACCATCCTACCCTCACAATCCAAACACTTCATCTGCCTTCCCTCACACGCAAACCCAAGCATTCCCTCATCACGTCAATCGGCCAAACACATACCCGCCTCACACCAATCCCGACTACACCCACATGAACATGACTGTCACCGAGGACCCTACTTACTCAGTTCCGGTCGCCACCCATCCTGTACAATCTCACCAACCACATCCCTACGGTCATGCTACAAGAACCGAGGGACCCTACGCCGCACCTCACCACATCGGCCAGTCGTTAAGTGAGCCATGGACGAGGACAGCTGACCAAAAATCCCACCTCGGAGGGAGGTCGCAACATCTAGAGGAAAGGGTTTGCGCCATCGAAGGGGGCGGATATGGAACGGTAGAGGCCTCCAACCTCTTCCTCGTGCCTGACATCATCATTCCCCCCAAATTCAAGACCCCTGAGTTCGAGAAGTATAAGGGGACCGGCTGCCCGAAAAGTCATCTGACTATGTACTGCCGGAAAATGGCCTCACACTCTCATAATGATAAGCTGCTCATACACTGTTTTCAGGACAGTTTGGTGGGAGCAGCGACTAGTTGGTATACCAAGCTAGAGAGGTCACATATCCGTTGTTGGAAGGACTTGGCTAATGCCTTCCTCAGACAGTATAAATACAACATAGAGATGGCTCCCGACCGGACTCAGCTGCAAAACATGATGAAGAAGGAGCCAGGTCAACTTAAAGAATACGCCCAGCTGGAGGAACCCGGTCGCTGAAAATCCAACCACCTCTGTTAGACCGTGAAGCTGATTAGCACCCTCGTGGAGACCCTCCGGCTCCTTTTATATGTGACAAAATGGTGGGCGTGTGTCCGCCAATTTCTCCGACATGGTGATCGGAGAACGTATTGAAGCGGCCTACGCGAGTGGAAAGATTATTCCACAACATCTCGGCACTGAAACAACGGGAAAAAGCAAGCAAACAGCCACATGGAAAAAGAAGGACATTCCAGAAACTCATCACGTTTGGCGACCCATGAGGCGGCCATGGCGGCCCACTACCAGCCTGCCATCATTCCTCCCAGCTACCAAATATCATATCAACCACAATTCCAAACACCTCCACATATGATAGCCGCAGCCCAACCTTCATATCAATCAACCTACAACCCACCTACTCCATTCCAACCAAACCCTCCATACATGACTACACCCCCACAAACATTTCCTCAACAACCGACCTTTCTGACACAACCTATATTTCCTCAGCAACCCCCTAGACCGTGGACACCAAATACCAACCCACCTCCACAGAAAACAAACAACCCAAGGAAAATGGTGCAATTCGACCCAATTCCAATGAGTTATTCGGAGTTGCTGCCCCGTTTAATTCAAAACTCTCTAATTGCACTGGTCCCCATGAAGCCACTAGAACCCCCGTACCCAAAGTGGTATAATCCGGAACCTAAATGTGATTATCATGCCGGAACGGTGGGGCACTCTATGAATAATTGTCTGGCCCTGAAACATAGGGTCCAGAAGTTAATCAATGCTAAATGGCTAAACTTCAAAAAAACGCACCAAGTGTGGGGAATAACCCACTACCGAATCACAGAGGAGCGGGGCCTTCAGTAAAATGCGTCGAGGTGGACGAAGAAGTATGCATGGTCAATGAATCCCCTTTGGGACACCCCCAGCCTCTGGTCATTCGGTACACCGAAGCGCCAGCCCAGGCAATACCAAAAGGGATGAGACCTGTAGTAATAAAGGTTCCTGGACCTTTCCCATACCAAAGCAACCAAGCGGTGCCTTGGAAGTATGACGTGGAAGTCTCTGGCGGGAAAATGGAAGAGGAGCCAAGGCCTGAGGCTGCGATGAGCTCTACACTGGACGTGGGGAATATAGCCGGGGTTGGAGGCATGACTAGGAGCGGTCGCATCTACGCTCCTGCTGAGGAGAGAAGGAAGCCTCCTTGCGGCGAAGCAATCTTGGCAGGTCCTGAACTTGAGGCCAGTAGACGGCGGCAAGAGGAGAAAGAGTTAAAGAAGTCGGTGTCTGAAGAGGATGCCTGCGAATTCCTGGAAATAATCAGGCAAAGTGAGTACGCGGTGATCGAGCAGCGCAACCGCATACCTGCTAAAATATCGTTGTTGGCCCTCATGATGAATTCTGAGCCCCACCGGAAAGTACTACTGAAGGTACTTAACGAGGCTCACGTAGTCCACAACATCTCGATGGACAAATTTGAAGGGATTGCTAGCAATATCACTGCCAATAACTTCCTCACTTTTGCTAATAAGGAGATTCCAGATGAGGGAGCCGAACACAACAAGGCATTACACATATCAGTAAAGTGCCTGGACCACATTCTAGCCAGGGTTCTGGTAGATAATGGTTCTTCGTTGAATGTTATGCCTCAACTAATGCTATCAAAGTTGCCGTACGAGGGGATCCTCATAAGGCCAAGCTCAACGGTAGTAACGACCTTTGACGGATCTAGAAGAGAGGTCATAGGCGAGGTGGACCTGCCAGTCCAGATTGGGCCAATGATTTTCAATACCACTTTCCAAATCATGGACATACAATCGGCCTATAGTTGCTTACTGGGGAGGCCGTGGGTTCACTCTGCCAAGGCGGTACCATCCACTTTGCACTAAAAGCTGAAATTCATTACGGATGATAAGCTGATTATCGTCTCGGCGGAGGAAGACTACCTAGTCAATAAGCCCAACAATCCTCCCTACATCGAGGCGGCGGAAGAGGCTTTGGAAACACACTTCCAAGCCTTAGAGGTTGCTAATGTCACCACTATCAAGGAGGGAGAGGTGGTTGACTGAAAGCAACCCCCAAAGGCCTTCATGATGATGGCTCGGGTGATGTTACAAAATGAGTTCAAGCCCGGTGATAAACTGGGGCAAAACAATGATGGCTTGTCTTAGCCTCTGTCATTGAACAAGAACCGGCGGTGATATGGGCTAGGATATGAGCCCAATGAGGAAGACAATGTCACAGGCTCCAGGCCCCGTCTTGTGAAGGTCCTCAGGCCATATCTCTCAAAGCTTCCGGAGTGCAGGCTTGAGAGCTCGGATTTGATTGCGGCCATTGATGGAGAAAGGCCAATCAACATTGATGACCTGGTGACGGCCTGCCCGCCCGAACAAGAACTAACTAATTGGGAAATTTTTGACCTACCTCTGACTTTTAGTTCAGTTCAAATGTAATTTTGTAATTGTCATACCAAAATTTTGTTACAAAGCATAAACATTTTGTATATATCTGTTTTGATAAATGAAATACAGTTGCATTATCCAAAAATCTTTCCTTCCTCTTCCCTAATATGCTCCCCCATACTAAATATGTGTATCTTATTCTTTCTTTCGCACCCCAACTCGCAGATCTGACAAAAAACCGCCGTGTGACGACAGTGCTAGTATTGTATTAGGCGATTTCAATTGTGTTGCTAATCCGGCCGATGAAGAGGTAGAGTTTGAATGCGAACCCACCGACGAGATGTTGAGATTGGTGGAACGCGAATCCAAAGTGATCGAACCTCATCAGGAGCCCACTAAATTGGTAAACTTGGGACTGAGGAAGACCGGGAGAGAGGTCAAGATAGGCACGCTCATCACAGGAGACAATCGCAAGCGGTTGATCTCACTCTTACAAGACTATAGTGATATCTTTGCCTGGTCTTATCAAGACATGCCGGGCTTGGATACCTCCATAGTAGAGCACAAGCTGCCTATGAAAGCCGGATGTGTGCTGGTCAAACAGAAGCTAAGGAGGATGAAACCGGAGATGTCCCTGAAAATCCGGGAGGAAGTGAGAAAGCAGTTTGACGCCGGTTTCTTGGTCGTTGCAAATTACCCCGAGTGGGTTGCCAACATAGTACTAGTCCCCAAGAAGGATGGAAAGGTCCGGATGTGCGTAGACTACAGAGACCTCAATCGTGCCAACCCGAAAGATGATTTTCCGCTGCCTCACATTGACTTGCTGGTCGATAATACCACGCAGTTCTCCTACTTCTCATTCATGGATGGTTTCTCAAGCTACAATCACATCAAGATGGCCGAAGAAGATAGAGAAAAGACCACCTTCACTACAGCCTGGGGAACTTTTTGTTACAAAGTCATGCCCTTCGGATTGAAAAATGCTGGGGAAACTTATCAAAGGGCCATGGTAACACTATTCCATGATATGATTCATCAGGAGATAGAAGTCTACGTGGACGACATGATCGTCAAATCCCGAACAGAAGACGACCATCTCACAGACCTCCGGAAGCTGTTTGAAAGGCTGCGAAAGTTCCAGCTGCGGCTGAACCCAGCCAAATGTACCTTTGGCATCAAATCAGAGAAGCTGCTGGGCTTCATTGTTAGCGAAAGGGGAATTGAGGTTGACCCCGATAAAGCTCGAGTAATCATCGACATGCCAGCTCCAAAGACTGAAAAATAAATTCGAGGATTCTTAGGAAGACTAATTACATCTCCCGATTCATCTTTCAGTTGATAGCTACATGCAAGCCGATCTTTAAGCAGTTGCGCAAGAATCAACCCATGAGTTGGGATGAGGATTGGCAAGAAGCTTTTGAAAAGATCAAATCCTACTTACAGAACCCGCTGGTCCTGGTACCGCCAGTCCCTGGAAGGCCATTGATATTGTACCTAACGGTGACGGATCAGCCGATGGGTTGTGTGCTCGGTCAACAAGATGAATTCGGGAGGAAGGAGCAGGCCATATACTACTTGAGTAAAAAGTTCACAAGTTGCGAGGTTAGATACTCCTTATTAGAACGAACCTGTTGCGCTTTGGCATGGGCGGCACACCGCCTAAGACAGTATATGTTGAGTCACACAACATGGCTAATATCCAGGATGGATCCGATCAAGTACATATTCGAGAAGCCCGCATTGTCCGGGCGGATTGCAAAGTGGCAAATGGTGCTTTCAGAATATGATATCTTGTATGTGACTCAGAAATCTGTCAAAGGCAGCACACTCGCAGAATATCTAGCCCAGCAGCCCATAGATGATTACCAGGCTATGCAGCCGGAATTTCCTAATTAGGATCTAATGGCAATCTTTAACGAAGAAGAGAAGGCAGAAAGGGAAAAATGGATCATGTTGTTCGATGGCACGTCTAATATGATGAGCCATGGTATAGGAGTTATACTGATTTCCCTAGAAACGCAGTATATACCTATCACCGCCCGACTAGCTTTTGATTGCACAAACAATGTGGCGGAGTATGAAGCTTGTATTTTAGGGATTCAAGCCGCAATCGAAGCTAAGGTGAAGCGCTTAGAGGTCTTTGGTGATTCAGCCTTGGTCATCCACCAGGTCAAAGGGGAGTGGGAGACCAGAGATGCAAAGCTGGTGCCCTATCAAGCTCATCTCCAGGAATTGCTGGAACAGTTTGAAGAGATTACCTTCTCGCATATACCTCGAGAAGACAATCAGTTGGCTAATGCCCTAGCCACTTTATCATCTATGTTTGAAATTGGGCGAGAAGAAGATATGCCCTTCATCCGCATCCAGCATCGTTCCAGACCGGCATTCTGTAAAGCAGTGGAGGTGGAACCAGATGGAAAGCCTTGGTATCACGACATTTGGAAATTCTTGAAAAATAAAGAGTATCCTGCCGACGCGTTCAAAAATGACAAAAGAACCTTACGGAGACTGGCCGCAGGTTTCTTCCTCAACGGAGAAATCCTGTAAAAAAGGAATCACAACATGGTTCTCCTCAGATTGGTAGACGCAGCAGAAGCCAGCAAAATTCTAAAGGAAATTCATGAAGGGTCCTTTGGAGCTCACGCCAACGAACACGCTATGGCGAGGAAGATTCTCAGAGCCGGATATTATTGGCCGACCATGGAAGCCGACTGTTACAAACACGTCAAGACCTGCCACAAGTGCCAGGTGTATGCGGACAATGTCCACGTGTCGTCAACGCCATTAAATGTGCTGTCATCACCATGGACATTTGCTATGTGGGGAATGGATGTCATCGATCCGATCGAGCCCAAGGCATCCAATGGACACCGTTTCATACTAGTGGCCATTGACTACTTTACCAAATGGGTTGAGGCCGCTTCATATGCTAGTGTGACTCGCAATGTGGTAGTCAGATTCGTGAAGACAGAATTGATTTGCCGATATGGACTGCCTAGCAAGCTCATCACAAACAATGGCTCCAATTTGAACAACAAGATGATGTCGGAGCTATGCGGCCAATTCAAAATCCAACATCACAATTCATCCCCCTACCGACCGAATATGAACGGAATGGTCGAGGCGACCAATAAAAATATCAAGATCATCTAAAAGATGGTACTCTCATACAAAGAATGGGACGAAATGCTCCCGTATGCGTTATATGCATATCGGACTTCGGTCCGTACCTCTACAGGGGCCACACCATTCTTACTGGTATATGGGATGGAAGCCATGCTCCCAGTTGAAGTGGAAATCCCTTCGTTGAGAGTCTTGATGGATGCTAAATTAGAAGAAGCTGAGTTGGTGCAGGCCCGGATGGACCAATTGAACTTAATCGAAGAGAAAAGGTTGACGACGATATGCCATGGCCAACTATACCAAAGAAGAATGAAGAAAGCCTTCGATAAGAAGGTTCATCCTCGGGAGTTCCAGGAAGGAGATTTGGTGATTAGAAGGTTGTTGCCTATACAGAAAGCGCTACAAGGGAAGTTGTCTTCGAACTACCACGGACCTTATATAGTTAAGAAGGCTTTCTCCGAAGGTGCCTTGATCCTGGCCGACATGGACGGGAAAGACTTGCCTAAACCTGTCAATTCGGATGCTGTCAAGAAATATTATGCCTAGAGCAAAAAGCCCGCTAGGTCGAAAACCCGCAAGGGAGGCCTAGGCAAAAGTTAGGGCAATTCAGGCATAAAAAGGCCCGCTAAGTCGAAAATCCGCAAGGGGCGGCCTAGGAAAAGTTAGGGCAATGCAAGCATAAAAAGGCCCGCTAGATCGAAAACCCGCAAGGGCGGCTTAGGCAAAAGTTAGGGCAATTCAAGCATAAAAAGGCCCGCTAGGTCGAAAACCCGCAAGGGCGGTCTAGGAAAAAGTTAGGGCGATTCAAGCAGAAAAAAAAAAAAGCCCGCTCCGTCGAGAATCTGTGAAAATGACCTAGGCAAAAACCAAGGCAAAACGACACCGATAAAATGAATAAAGGAGGATTTGTGGGGAGTCGATCCCTCTGGTCAAGAAAGCTAAAAAGGGAGTGACAGGCGGTCTCTGTTCACACTAGGGCAAGCCAGCAGTCAAATGACGATCTGGTCCTTATACTGGGGCAAAATTGGCAAATATCTGGGGTTCTGAAAGGTGATGAACAGAACTAAGTTCGGACGCGTTAAAACGATAGGTTCAAAACCGGTCTGGGGCAAAGCCGAATAAACTGGGGAAAAATTTTGTTTCTTCAGAAGTTGGTCGGCAAGCACATGAAGATGTCGCCGAAGTACAATACTAGCACTGACCGTCTCAAAGGCATCCCACCAGGCAAAACCATGCCACCAAAACCAGTAAACCATGAAACAACCTGCATCATTTTGATCATCTTGAAATTTTCCTGCCATATGCAACTATATTTTATTTTGTCTAACTGTATATTGCAAAATGCAATCACTTAAATTTTGAATGACAATTACCATTACTGGCTATTCAAAGTCGGAGTATGTTGAAATTTCTTAACTGTAAGTTCTTACTGGTTAAGATCTTATCTCTTAAAAGAATAGTGCGCGCAAACGATCTGCCTGTAAAAGCGAGAAAAGAAGCAAGCAGTTCACGAAGTCTAGCTCACTCGGAAGAATACGATCAGTGCTAGAGGAAAGCTGGGAAGTCAGAGTCTGCACACAAAAGTTGCAAAATTCTCCCTCTCAAGCGCCTACCAGTAGCCCATCCCATTACATGTTTAAATTACTGCTTTTAGGCCTATGTTGTTAGGCCACCATCAACTTTAGATTTACTACTTTTAGGCCTATGTTGTCAAGCCTCTATCTAGTTTAGGTTTACTACTTTCAGGCCTATGTTGTCAGGCCAACATCTAGTTTAGGTTTACTGCTTTCAGGTTTATGTTGTTAGGCCACCATCTAGTTTAGATTTACTACTTTCAGGCCTATGTTGTCAGGCCACCATCTAGTTTAGTTTACTGCTTTCAGGCCTATGTTGTTAGGCCACCATCTAGTTTAGATTTACTGCTTTCAAGCCTATGTTTTCAGGCCACCATCTAGTTTAGATTTACTGCTTTCAGGCCTATGTTATCAGGCCACCATCTAGTTTAGTTTACTGCTTTCAGGCCTATGTTGTCAGGCCACCATCTAGTTTAGGTTCACTTCTTTCAGGCCTATGTTGCCAGGCCACCATCTAGTTTAGATTTACTCCTTTCAAGCCTATGTTGTCAGGCCACCATCGAGTTTAGTTTACTGCTTTCAGGCCTATATTGTCAGGCCACCATCTAGTTTAGATTTACCGCTTTCAAGCCTATGTTGTCAGGCCACCATCTAGTTTAGATTTACTCCTTTCAGGCCTATGTTGTCAGGCCACCATCTAGTTTAGTTTACTGGTTTTAAGCCTATGTTGTCAGGCCACCATCTAGTTTAGATTTACTGCTTTCAAGCCTATGTTGTCAGGCCACCATCTAATTTAGATTTACTGCTTTCAGGCCTATGTTGTTAGGCCACCATCTAGTTTAGTTTACTACTTTCAGGCCTATGTTGTCAGGCCACCATCTAGTTTGGGTTTACTGCTTTTAGGCCTATGTTGTCAGGCCACCATCTAGTTTAGGTTTACTGCTTTCAGACCTATGTTGTTAGGCCACCATCTTGTTTAGTTTACTGCTTTCATGCCTATGTTTTCAGGACACCATCTAGTTTAGATTTACTGCTTTCAGGCCTATGTTGTCAGGCCACCATCTAGTTTAGGTTTACTGCTTTCAGGCCTATGTGGTCAGCCCACCATCTAGTTTAGATTTACTACTTTCAGGCCTATGTTGTCAGGCTATCATCTAGTTTTGGTTTACTGCTTTCAGGCCTATGTTGTGAGGCCACCATCTAGTTTCGTTTACTGCTTTCAGGCCTATGTTGTCAGGCCACCATCTAGTTTAGATTTACTGCTTTCAAGCCTGTGTTGTCAGGCCACCCTCTAGCAGTTTACTGTTTTCCTATGTTTTCAGGCCACTACCTAGTTTAATTTACTGCTTTCAGGCCTCTGTTGTCAGACCACCACCTAGTTTAGTTTACTGCTTTCAAGCCTATGTTGTCAGGCCACCATCATGTTTAGTTTACTGCTTTCAGGCCTATGTTGTCAGGCTGCCATCTAGTTTAGTTTACTACTTTCAGGCCTATGATGTCAGGCCATCATTTAGTTTAGCTTACTACTTTCGACCTATGTTGTCAGGCCCTCGCGTCTTTAAATTGCTGCACCTTGGGCCTGTGATGTCAGGCCTCACTCCAATTCATCTTCCTGCATTCCTGACTCCCTCTCACTTTGCTTTGTCCAACCAAAGAAAGGCCCGCCTAGACTCCCTATCCTTTGCTCATACCCGTTTCGTGCCGTCTCATCGGTACGCTAGCAGTGTCCACAACCTGGTCAGGCCACGCAAGCAAATACCTGGCTTCCCGAGATGCCTTGGACGTAATGTGTTCACATCTTTACTCATTCCCTGTCCTGATAATCTAGAGAGTCATCCCTCGTATTATCAGGCAGGAAATAAGTAAAGAAGGGCAAACTGTAAACACCCAATTACGTCCGAGGCCCGGCCACAAAAGTTAATTAATTCTATTTAAATAATGTAAATTGCAAAAGAGAAAATTTTAGTTAAAAAATTAAAAAATCCGAGAAAAACTAAAAAAAAGGAAGGAAGTAAAAAAAGAATCAAGAAAAAGAATAAAAATTAAAAAATCAAAATCTGAAACAAATATCAAAAACCAGAAGAAATCAAAATTTGAAAAAAAAAACAAAAATAAATCAATCAAAAAAAAGAAAAGAAGAAAAAATTAAAAATCAAAAATAAAAATAATAATAAATTCATAAAAATAAAAAATTTTAAAAAATGAGAAAAATTAAAATCTGTAAAAGAAATTCTAAAGAAATTAAAAACAAATTGTGAAAAGTTAAATAAATTAAAATCCTAAAAAGAAATTATGAAAAATTTAAAAATCTGAAAAGAAAATTAAAATAAAAAATAAATAAATTCGGGAAAAATAACAATAATAAAGGATCGGAAGAAGAAAAGAAAATTAAAATTCTAAAAATAAATTCTGGAAAAAATAAAAAAAGAAAAAAGTCTGAATTCTGGAAAAATTGGAAAAATCGAAAAATAATTTCTGGAAAAATTAAATTAAATTAGAAGAATTGAAAAAATAAATTCTGCAAAAATTGGAAAAATCGAAAAATAATTTCTGGACAAATTAAATTAAATTAGAAAAATTGAAAAATTAAATTAGAAAAATTGAAAAATTAAATTCTGAAAAAATTGGAAAAATCAAAACATAATTTTTGGAAAAATTAAATTAAATTAGAAAAATTGAAAAATTAAATTCTGCAAAAATTGGAAAAATCGAAAAATAATTTCTGAAAAATTAAATAAAATTTGAAAATTTGAAAAAATTAAATTCTGAAAAATTTGAAAAATAATTTCTGAAAAATTAAATAAAATTTGAAAATTTGAAAAAATTAAATTCTGAAAATTAGAAAAATTTAAAAATTAAATTCTGAAAAATTGAAAGAATCGAAAAATAATTTCTGGAAAAATTAAATAAAATTAGAAAAATTGAAAAATTAAATTCTGGAAAAATTGAAAAATCGAAAAATAATTTCTGGAAAAATTAAATAAAATTAGAAAAATTGAAAAATTAAATTCTGGAAAAGGTAGAAAAATTGAAAAATAATTTTTGGAAAATTAAATAAAATTAGAAAAATTGAAAAAATTAAATTCTGGAAAAATTGAAAAACAATTTTTGGAAAAGTTAAATTAAATTAGAATAAAAATAAAATAAGGAAAATTAAATAAAAAATAAAAATAAAAAGGAAAAGGAGGGGTCCTAATTGGTCCTGGAAAGCTTATAAATAGGGAGCGGAGTTTTGAAAAAAGGGCTAGCTAGCCTTTTGAGAATTGAGGGGAAAGGGATCGAAGGAATTTCTACAAAAAACTTCCATATCTCCGCGCCACCCAACTACACCTCTGCATCCAGAGGCTCCCACTCTTTCTCCGCCTCGATACCGCCACAACTATGCCTCTCCGTCGTTGATTCCGATCTCCACAAATCAAATCCTCGCTTATAGACTCTCGGTAATGGCCACGCAAAGGAAGCTACCGATCCGTAACTCCGCCAAATTCACTCATCCAGGTTAGTGTGTGTTCTCTTCAAACCATTTTAACTTATTTGTCGATTAGCATGGTAGCTCTGCTTGCTAAAATTTGTGTATGAATGAGCAAATCATTGAACGCTGGCGATGTTTCGTCCGATACTTCAACTACTAGAACGAATAAGTATAATAGGCGAGCTAGTTGTTGTATAAGTTGAAATCCCTAGTGTAAATCTATGTTGAGGCAGAGTAAGGAAACACAAATTAGCCATAGGATTGGCGTCCATGTACTTGCGTCGGTGCTAGGATAGAGATCGGCAGAGTAATATGTGGCCATGGAACGGACGTAGAAGACGACCGGTGGTGAGGCGTGTCTGAAATCGAATGGTCCCTTGCAAGTCGGAGTCTAGGCCTCCTATTGCTGAATGCACCAAGACAAGGCTGCTAAAAGCACCAGGGGTATACGCCTCTGATATTGAGCCCCGAACAGACATGGAGATTTTGGCCCCTCGACCAAGGCGGACGAACTCCCGAACGCCTCCCCCACCTACAATCCCCGACCACGTGCCGACGGTGGAGGCTATTTCACCAAACGGAAGCCGGGAAGTCGCGGTTAAATTCACCCGACGTGGAGGAGGCTTCCGGCGGACGTCCGATTGGCGTCGGAGAACACCGGCCAAACGAAATCCCAAATGTCCGGTGGGGCCGAGCAGACGGAGGGAGGAAGAAGAGGAGCGAGAGGATCCCCCGCGCCATGCCTATGTCTCTAGAGACAATGCCCTCTTAGATTCTCGTTTAATTGCAAAGCAACCCCCCGATTTCTCCATAATTACCGATTAGCCCCTGCCTATACAAAGACCGTTTTGCCCTTGGACAATTCTTGAAATTCCTGTTTCGTCCCTGCCTGTACAAAGACCATTTTGCCCTTGGACAATTCTGAAAATTCCCGTTTCGTCCCTGCCTGTACAAAGACCATTTTGCCCTTGGAAAATTCTGGAAATTCCCGTTTTGTCCCTGCCTGTACAAAGACTGTTTTGCCCTTGGACAATTCTAGAAATTCCCGTTTCGTCCATGCCTTTACAAAGACCATTTTACCCTTGGACAATTCTGGAAATTCCCATTTCGTCCCTGCATGTTCAACGACAAAAAACGTCCTTGAACACTTCTGGAAATTCCAATTCTGTCCCTACCTGCAAAAAGACCATTTTGCCCTCAACAAAACCTAGAAATTCCCATCTTGTCCCTACTTTACAAAAAGACCAAATCGCCCTTCCTCTTTTCCAAAAATTCCTAAACTGGCCTCCCATTCTCAAAAATTCCCAAAAATTACATAATTGCCAATAAAATTCCCAAAAATTCCATAATTGTTAATAAAATTCCCCAAAAATTTCATAATTAATATAATTGCCAAAAATTTCATAATTGCCAATAAAATTCCCAAAAATTCCATAATTGTTAATAAAATTCCCCAAAAGTTTCATAATTATAAATAAAATTCTAAAAATTCCATAATTGTTAATAAAATTCCAAAAATTCCATAATTGTTAATAAAACTCCAAAAATTCCATAATTGTTAATGAAAATTCCAAAATTCCATAATTGTTAATAGAATTCTCAAAAATTTCCAAAACTTCCATAAATGCCAATAAAATTTCCGAAATTGCATAATTGCTAAGAAAATTTTCAAGAATTCCATAATTACTAATAAAATTTCCAAAAATCCCATAATTGATAATAAATGCCCACATCTCCAATGAAATTGCTTCCTTCCCAAAAACACCCTATGCTTCTGATAGTCAAAACAATTTTCTGTCTTTTTCTTTAAAACAAAACTTTTCAAAATATTTTGGGATTCTTGGTCTCACGCAACGAACTCTAAATGGGGGGCTGGCGGTTCACCTGCTATCCAACGTTTAGTAGTCTGTATAGACCCCCATGCTGTCGTAGCCGCCTCGGGTCTTGTGCATGAGTGGACTAGGGATCCTCCCAAAAATAAAAGTTTTTTTTTTCTTTTTTCAAAATATTTTGGGATTCTTGGTCTGACGCAACGAACTCTAAATGGGGGGTCATGTTCACCCGTCAGTCTAACGTTTAGTAGCCAGATGGACCCGTCCGTGCTGTCGTAGCGCCAAGTCTTCAGGGGTATGAGTGGACTATGGATCCTCCCAAAAATAAAAGCTCTCTTTTTTTCCTTTTTCAAAATATTTTTGGATTCTTGGTCTCACGCAATAGGCTCTAAATGGGGAGCTGGTGGTCCACCTGCTGTCCAACATTTAGTATTCTGTATAGGCCTCGTGCTGCCGTAGCTGCCTCGGGTCTTGTGCATGAGTGGGCCAGAGATCCTTCCAAAAATGACAATCTTTTCAAGATGCCACTTTTCCTTTTGAACATCTCCGAAGGTCAAGCCTTCATAAACCAGAACTACGTAAGCCTTGAGTTTCCCATTGCACCGGGGAATACGTAGGAGCAAGATCAAGTCTTGTCAGGCTAACCTCCATCAATCTATTTATTTTCACATTAATTAAGGGATCAAACAATTTTCAAAAATCACACACTCAGTTTAAGGGTTCCGTTCTTCGGAATGGGCGAGTGGGGTGCCTAACACCTTCCCCACTCGTAACCGACTCCCGAACCTAAATCTCTTCCTCAAGTCAAGGTTTTTTCCAAATCTTTTTCCCTTAAATAAAAATTTGGTGGCGGCTCCACATTATTAAAAAAAACAAACCATTTTCAAAATTTTAGGGAGTTCGTCGTCTCGTCGGAATTAAGGTTGCGACAATGGCCTAGGTAAGCTTAAGGTAAAATCCAAAAATTATTAAGTGGTAATAATCCCAAAGAAGCTTAAAATGGGTAACTAGAAAATTTACCATAACTTAAACAAGAGTAAATGTGAAATTCGGCCATTCCATTAAGGTTTAGATAAAAAGACCTAAAATTATCTTAGACTAAGTCAATTCTGAATTGTAAACTTGGTTCCCAAGTAATGGTCAACTTAGGTCAACTACTATTAAGAAATGGTCAACTTAAGTCTACTAGGGTTAGGAGAAGGAAACTCTAAACCTAAAAGAGTGGTATTCGGCCACTTAGTGGTTAATCAACTTAAAGGAAGTTTTAATTTCCAATTAGGGCTAATTAAGGACCATTTTTATGTGAATAGAACGAATGTAAAGTATGAAAAAGTTTTAAGGTGGATAAAGAGACCTATCGTTTTTTTTAAGCAAATGATCTTATGGTGAAGAAGAAAATTGTGGAAACATAAGTCTAGGAGGTTGAAATTTGACTACCATGTTTTAAATTAACTAAGAATAAGTTTCAATCCTTAACTAGGCCCAAATAATGATCCTAAATATGTAAGCAAAATATAATTAAGGTGTATGAAAGGTGAGATTTGAGGAAGTAGGTCATTCGACCATTTAGGAATAAATTGACCTAGAAGATTCATTAATTTCTACATAGATATTATTTGGTTAGAATAAAAGAGACTTTAAAGGTTTAAGAGTCAATTAGACCTTTATTATTAAGGTAGTAAAAAGGAGAACAAAAGGTAATATATTTCAAAGGTTTATTAGAGGCATGATTAAGAAGGATGGATAGGACTTAAACTTGAAGTTAGAAGTTCACTAAGTAATTTGATCATGGCATACCTTAATGAGAAGGAAGTTCTAAAAGTATCTATTTTGGATTCAAATGAAGGAGTTAGACTTTAAATAACCTAAATTAACTTATCAGAAGGGAGGAAATGAATTGGAAGAAATTAGGATCCTAGAGCTTATATTCGGCCATTCTAGGTTGATAAAGAGAAAAGAAGTTTAAAAATCCTAATTTATATAAATCAAGAAGTCTTAAAATGTTATAAGAAGAATTAAGAGTTTAAAAGAATGTAGAAAAAGATACAAGTTACCATTCCACCATGTTTAATAAAAAATATCCTAAATAAGTAAAAGTTTGTAAATACTTCATACTTGAACTTAGAATAATTAGGACATGCATAAGACTTGAACAAAAGAGAACACAAAGAGTTAAGAACTTAAAAAAGTGTCATTCAAACACCAAGATCAAATATTCAAAGATGTAAAATCTGAAAGGATGAGAGGTAACTTAGAAGGTTCAGTGGAATAGGTTCCTTGAGTGACTCAACATTAAAAACCGAATTGAGACAATTGTTTGGACTTGTATATACAATATATCAGTCAACTTGTAGTACTAAATTTGAATGCACACCCTGTATGTAAGATTGAACGATGAATGCTCATAAGTAAGAAACGATGATGTTATGTATGAGTATTGTTATGTTGATGATGAGATGAGCTCCAAAACCTATATGTGCATTCCATATTGGTTGGAAATTTGTTTGAGCATGCATAATTATTCCAAAGCCATTGAAATGAACTTAAAAAGATTAAGGGATCACTAAAGAAAACGTTATGTGAAAACGTAAAACTACTCTCTTTGTGTCTTATGCACACTAGTATTCAGAGGACCCTAAAAAACTCTACTGAAGAGAAGCCTAAAGTTGCTTCTAGGAGACTTAAGTTTCTCCAAAAATCCTTCTACTGTGAAAACTTAAGTTTCTTCAACAAGTTATAAGATGGTGATGACTATCCCAAAATGAGCTCATATCCTTAATTTTAGTAGGAGGTGAGAGTAGAGTCAGTGAGAAAATATTGTTTGATAAATTTAATACATGTCTATATCTTATTGTTTCTCCCAAAGGTGGTGAAACTAGATTTATAAAGTGTCTCAAAAGTTGGACAAAGAAATGATAAAGACAAAGATAAGTAATAAAGAATAAAGTTTAAAGCATAGAATAATTGTATGTCAAATGATATCTTATATGTGATCCCAAAGTTATGAATGTTATAAGAAGAATGTATGTTGAGACCCCAAGTTATATGTTTTTAATAAAATTGGTCCACTTTAGAAGAATGTTTTCCAAGATTTGAAAATTACTCTTAATTTCATGTAATGATTTTTCAAATAAACTGAAGTGGCTGGAATTAAATTGATGACATTAGAACTAAGTAGAAATCCTGTTAAGAAACTTAGTTTCTCATCCCTACTTCTTCCACTTTCTTCTTAGACAATCTGGACGTTGTTTGTAATGGTAGCAGTTCATGTACTTGAAGAGGATGCGATGCACTCTCTCTTGAAGGATTTACGTTGTACTGATATTTGGAATAAAATGATTCAAACATCCTAGATATTAGTAATTAGGAATCTCCTATTTATTTACATATATAATATGTATGATAGAATATAGTAAATATGTATATAAATAAGGTAGGTCAACTATGTTTGTAATAACTATATAATAAGGCTCATAGACCTAAGACTTATGGTCTGTATGATATGTTATATATAATTATTCTATGATGTGTATTTATATTTGAATCTTGTTTATCTATTATATGCAAATGATAAACAAAAAGAACAATATGAACGCTTAATATTCTTAATATTTCGAATGTATATAGAAATTCATACAATGATTTATTTTATTATTACGCATGTTTTATCGATGGGCTCACTTTTTATTTCAAATAGTTTTAAAAAAAATTACCATATTTTTATATAAATATTTTTTAAAATAAAATTTATATCATAATATAACAAATTAAAAATAAAATTAAATAAATGATTTACACATAAAATTAATATTATTTTTAGGATGTTATATTATTAATTTTAGAAAGAGTTTATTTGAGTGCCTATTCTCTTTATATTATAAATCTTAGTCCTGAACCTTCATGGTAACTGTTTATAGAAATTATTTTCGTTTTCGTTATGTAAGATAACTTTCCATTTATTAATGAGCATTTTATTTTATTTTATTTTGTTACTTTTATGAAATTCCCTTTCTTTTATTTAATTTTAACTTAAATTTTAAATCTTGTTATACCATATCAAATTGGACATATTTTTTAGATAAATTTTTTATTATAATTATCATTTAAATTTAATTTTAAATTTTGAATTTCGATATATCTAATCAATAAAGATGGTGTCTTGATGTTAATAAATTTTCATAACTTTCTTCTTAAATTTAATAAGCTTGTTTCCTTAGTTTATATGAAAACATATTCATCATTTATAATAAAAAATTCTACGATTATCTTCAATTATTTTGTTAAAAAATGATTTAAAATTAATACTACCCGTATAATTCACATAAAACATTCTAGTTTAAAATAATAAAATATATAAAATAAAATAAGATTTATTTACAGTCTATTAACAAAATAAAATAAAATAAAAATATTAATCTAATATAAAATGCATCAAATTAGTTATATTAGATGAAATCAAATTTGATTTGAGAATTAAATGGTAGTAAAATAAAGGAATATTCGATAAAATACACACGCTTAAATTATTGAATTGATAAATGTTTTTTTAAGTTAAAACATATCTAAAATCAACACACAATCTTATTCTTTAAGTTAGTAGGATTAGTCCGATGATATAAAAATTTGAAATTAGATCAATTTCCATAAAATTTTCAATTATTCTAAATTTATAATCTTTTATAAAAAAAAAAACAAATCATTTTCGTTATCTCTTGTTATTTTATCCATTTAAAGTATTTTTTCTTTATAATAATCGATTAATCACTTCAAACCATTAAAAAAATTTACACCAAATAAATCTTATCGCTCCCATCAAATTCTTCTTCACGCACATAATAGGAATCAACCTCATCGTTATGTATCCTAAACAAAGCATGTTACCACATTGGATATATTACTAAAGCTTAGTCTTTTTGATAAAGCAAAAGTTCACCGAGAAATAGAAAAGAATAATAAATGGAAGAAAGATCCAACCCGTTTGACCCTTAAATCGTACGTCAGGGAGGCATTGGCAGCAATGATCTTTAAAAGGGATTTAATCAGTAACAACTAAATAACAGAAACAAAATCCTAGAATATTCTATTTTCATAAGCAGTCTCCTCGAGGGCTGCACGCCGATTATCTCGAAAGTTCTTCGATGAATTGGTTTCTTTTGAAAACTGTTTTGTTCTTGTTCACTTTTTCGTTTTGTTTTTTGACTATTCAAATGTTGAAAAAGTTGAATATTATTTGTCGCCTGTGTAAAATATTCTCTCTTTTGTTTCTGTTTATTTTGGTTAATTCTACACGGTTACGTTCACTTGCAGAGTCTTAAATTTTCAATCCTTTTTAATGTTCTTTTCATTATTTTTCTTGACTATTCAAATGTTGAAAAAGTTGAATATTAATTACTTGTCGCCTGTATAAAAAAAATTCTCTTTTAGTTTTGTTTTTTAAGTTGATTACACAGTTACGTTCACTATGCAGAGTCTTAACATTCCAAACCTTTTTTTGGTGGAGAATACGATGATAAGGTTCCGTTTTATGGGTTTTAAACCTCATGACATTACCTTTCACACTATGTATTGCAATTCATTATCCAAGAACCATAAACGTGTTAGTTAGTCAATAAAATCATCATATTCGCAGAAAGTTCATATAACATGGGAGCAATTCTGGCAAAACACCAAAATAAAAGTGCAAACTTTGAAATAGTAAGACAAATCGAGAATACGTAATCTTTAGTTTCATTGATTATCAAAACTTCAAAACAAAAAATAGTGAAAGAAAATATTCTCTACAGCATGGAAAATTAATTGTGGACTAAAATATCTCTACTGCATACAAAATTAATTGTGAAAGAAAAAAATTCTCAACAAGATGGAATATTTGAAAAAGAGCAAAATAAATTAAGGTATTCCCCTAATTTTCAGTTCTTTAATATTCTTTTAGGCACCATCACAATTCAAAAAGCGTCACCCTCCTCTTCTCCCAACCAAACAGCCCAAGAATGTGCCTTAATAGAGAGTGTGTGATATCGTTTCTTGGCAGTTAGAGATTTCATCTTTGGTGCCAAAACAAGAGCGTCGCAAGGAGGAGGGACTATGATCATGCGTCTAGGATGTTGCTTCTGGTTCTTGATTTCTTGTTTTGGGGTTTGAATAGGAACCTGCGTTGGCTTGCCAGAACTGGTTTCCAAAGTGGGAGCAGAAGGTTGTGGACGAGGGTAGAAGAAATCTGTGGGAAAAAAGTTGTATTGTTGAAGGCCAGCCATCAATGTAATTGATGATTTCACAAAAGGCAGAGAGAGGTGAATACTTAATAAAGAAAAATTAGTTTAAATTCGATGTTGTGGATGTTGTATTTATAGATGGAGAGAAAGGGTGACTTGGGATCCAAGGGAAAGAAGGTTCTCGGAGGGTTAAATGTATTCCTTGTTTTGTTTGTTGGTGCGACGACTGTTTTTAGTTTAATTATTTTATTCATAAGTGAAAATTTTTAAATTAAATAAATAATGTATCCATATATAAATCAAAATTTATATATGATAAAAAAATTATCATTTTTTATTTTTAAAATTATATATGGTCTACATAAAATAATTATGGTATGGATGTGTATAAGTTTATTAAAAATTTATAAAAGCATTTGAATTTTAAGTAAAATAGTAAAAATTAAAAATTACAAAGAATTGTGAAAAGAAAAAACTATTAAAATATATTTATAATATTAAAAAAATAATAATAAAATAAGTTGGATATTTAAATCAACTATTCTATTTAAAAAAATAAAATAGATTAGCTGATAATTTTAAGCCCAGCAATCTAAGTAAAATCATACCCATATTTATCCTGAGTTTGATAGAAAAAATTTGAGTTAATTGATATCAAAATCGATTAAAATTTGAATTTAAAAAATGAGAGCGGTATCTTAACCGAACCTACTTTACTTTTAAAATTATTAAAATATTTTTACTATTTAAAAATATTATATAAAATTAATAAGAATGATATATTTTAACATTTATTTTTTGGCGGTTACGTAAAAAGTACTGATTTTTAAAATTTAACATCGTGCCAACAACAAACGAAGCTAATCTCACTGTTTTTTTTTTTTTTTCTTCCTGTCCGCACGCTCTTTCTTTTCTTTTTTTTTTTTGTTATGGCCACCAATTCGAGTTGCCGACCAGATTCGAGCCTCCAACTCTCCTTCATCTCCTTTAGAATCCTGGTATGCATTCCAAATTTGTAATTTTTAACTATTTTTATTTTTTCTTCTTTCAATTAGGTTATTTTTATTTGTTTTATTCTTCAAAACGTGTTCTTATTTTGCACTCTGCTATTGTTTTGATTTTTTTGTTTCATAATCTATTTGGTAACTTTTTATTTAATTTAGATTTATTACTTAATCAAGAATAGTAAAATAAAAATGATGATAGTTTTTATGTAGTTCCAAGTACGCTTTCTAATTAATTAAACTATAATTTTAATCTAAGAAAAAAATTATGATATATCTAAGTTATGGATGTTGTCAACTTTCTAGTTAGTAATTGTTTCTCACTTAGTACAACTTATTTTTGCTAATAATTTATGATCTTCAAAGATCACCATGTTATTTTCTAATATTCTTATGCCTTTATTCCCTGTTCATTTATAGGAGAAATCTTCAAACCAATAAATTTATTGTGAGAATCAATTTACAGCATTCAAAATCCTAAGAAAAATGGATTTTTCTTCTTAGAACTTTTTTTTTCCTATTTATTTATCATTTTGCTTACTCCAAACTTCTCTTTTTAATGATTTCCATTAGGATTCTATGCTATATTGGTCCTCTTCCCCTCTGGCTTAAATTTGAATCTTAATTTCATCCTAACTTGCAATCAATTTGTTTGACGATGGGGAGCTCTGTTCTTTGAGGTATGATGTAACAGTGCAATATGTCAGGTTTGCGGCAATAAATGTTCTGACATATTTACATTATCAGTACATTTCTATTAATTTTGTATTTTACTTATTATGAACTTTATAGATTGTTTTTGCAAATAAAAGAAGTGTCATCTTTGAGTTGCACTGCAAATTAGTAGTTATTAAAATATTGATTAACTTTTATTATTTCCCAATGTGTTATTTCTAATGATTGGTATCTGCTGGTTGAGCATATGAAACCATGTACCTCAAGATCACATATTCTAGACATTTAGATTATCTCAAATCATAACCTGGCAAATATATACATGTGATCCAGGTTCTTGCCACCAATTAACTTTGTAATTGGTAGATAAACCTGGTCGCCGACTTCTCCTTATTGTGAGCCAAAACGTCTCTATCTTATTTAATTGTATGTTACTATTTGCTAGGAGGATTAGAAACAGAACAGTCAAATCTTCAACTATAGGTCTCTTCATCTGGAATAGCTTTTAGTGTCTTACCATTTGCAATTGCATTCTACATAAAGGTAATAATATTTTTTATTTTGTTGCTATATACACATCATAGAATGCTTTGTTAAATTCATATACATTTCTACCTGTATGTGTGTTCAGAAATGTACAGTCATCTCTCTAAATAACTTGCTATCTATTCTTTATGTTTTTTTCAAAAATTTCTTTTAGGCTTATGTATCAAAGAATTCTTCCTTGTATGGGATATTGAGCATCTTGTCACTGGTTGGAGTCATGGAATTTGAAAACTTGCAAATTAATTATACAAATAAAGATTTTGATTGATTGTTTTCCCTCACTATTGCATTTTAAACTTCCAATTCTTTCAGGTCATGGTTGTTGCCTACTCTTTGTGAATAAGAGTTATATCGTGATTTAATTATTTGTATCTTATGTTTTGCAGAAGAGATTCACTGAAGATACTTCAATGTTGTGATTCAATTTCAAATAATTCATTGAACAATGTAGTGATATCATTCTGCTACATAGGATCACTATAGGCTAGATCTTAATTGTTAAAGAAGTCGAAAATTATGATTTGGTTTTTGTACGAATGTATGGATTTTAAAAAAAAAATTTCTTTGAACATTTTAAATGAGTTAGAATATTTTGATTGGAAATAAAATTAAAAAAATTACTCTCTTTCTCTCGCTCTCTCTAATGATTTTTTCTATGTGCCTTATATAATCTCTATACTAGTTTTATTTTGATTTCATCAACGAGACACTAATTTAATTTATCAAGTCATCAACTATATATGCTTCTTTGACATATGAAATCACTCACATGTAAACAGACTATATCTTTTACTCTCATTTTTTCAAATGTATTGTGAGATCCAATATGCTATATATATATTAAAAATTTGTTTAATGCCCAATTGAATGAGAATAAAGATTTACAATGAGTTTTCAAGCAAAAGAAGATAACTGTATCGATGAAAAATTCGTCAAAGAAGTCAAACTTTAACCAATTGCTCAATAAAATTGAAAATTAAGCTGATGGAGCAGATGAAAATGTTGGGACAGTTTTGTTACATATTCTGCTAGAAAATTTATTTATCATTTTTGGTGGCTCTGCCGCGGTTAAAAAAAATGCCAGCAACTAATTGTGGCAATCGTGAAAATAGCGTTTTTAAAAAACGCTGGTAATGATTTTTGTAGCGGTTTTAAACCGTCAGAAATTTAATTTTAAACCGCTAAAAATGATAATTTTTTTAGTGATTATAAAAGTAATAAATTATATAAATTTTAAAAAATATATAATAACTTAATAAATTATAAAAAAATTAAAATAAAAATATAAAAAATACCAAAAACAAATATGGGGTGAAATTTTCCAACCCAAAATCGAGGTTAATATTTTATAAGTAACAGAAATGAAAGTGGAGACGGGAATAAACACAAAATATTAGGACGGGATGAGAAATGTGAAACAAGTTGTTATACCTATAACAATCTATATAATATATCTTATTTAATCAACTTTTTAAACGAAATCGCATAGGCCAGCTTAAATCCGTTGAGTTATATTTTTTTAATTTTTAATAATTAATAATTAACAAAATATAAAACTTATAATTATTTTATTAATTTATTTTGATCATTATTAATTCTATTAGTTATATATAAATGTAAAATTTTAATATGTTTTTTAATAAATTAAATAACTTTTTAATTTTAATTTATTTTTAAGTGAGTTATCCTATCAATTCCTCCTCTTCCACGACAGCATGGAAAAGGAAGTTGATATCAAATGAGTAAGTCAACCTTCATTCTTTACATTACACTCATATATATTTACATGAGTAGTTGTAGAATTCTCATTAATTCTACATTGGGGTTATATTATCTATTTAGTAATTTAAAATTTTAAAATTATCTACATTTTTTTTTATATTGGAATATTTACAATAATTTATATATTGTAGAATATTATTAAAAATGATAAAATGCTTTTAAATTCTAATTTTTTTAAATGCTTTAACCCTACTCGACTGTATCATGTTGTTTTATGTTATCTTTTAAACGTTCTAGCTCTTGCGTAGGTATGAAAAATGTGAGCATAAAATACAATTATATTCATGTAAAATATAAGTACAATTATATAAGGTATAAATACAACCATATAAAATAAATATAATTTTATAAATACAACCATACAAAATAAATATGATTTTGTAAGATGTGCATGAGAATGCAAGATTTGCATAGACATACAACATGTACATTAGGATGAAAGATGTGCATAGACATACAACATATACATTAGGATAAAAGATGTATACAAAGGTACAAAATATGTGCAAGATGTGAATAAAATTACAAGATATATATAAAATATATACAATAAGTATGAAGTAAAAAACATGAAATGAAAAACATTATGCATGAGTTGTAAGAGTATAAACATAGGGATTCACCCTTCAACAAAAATATATTGCTCCGAAAGTGTTGGATCTAATCAATATATTTTAGGCATTTTTATATTATTTATACATATACTTTCTAATCTATTCTTCATAAAGCAAGTAATTGCCAGTGAAAAATAAAGATTAAGCTACTATATTATTTTGAAATGGCTTCTAAATTCGAGTTTGCAAATATCAAAATGATGTGCATATAAAGATGGGCATTATATCCTGTCATATAATTGACTTCTCATTATGGAGTGATTAATCTTCTTACCCATTCAATCTTATCATTCCTTATCATTCTAAAATATGGAATTAAAGGGTAAATTAATATTTAACATAATAAAATAACTAAAATTAAAACAATTGAAAGCGAAAGCATGATTATAGTTTGTAGTTTCCAAATCAATAAAAAAGCCTACTGAAATCAGTTAGCATTTTATTAATTTCTGTTACATATGAAACTTCCTTCTTTTGTAATGGAATTTATCCTAATTCACCTGCTCTCATATAAAAACTTGCTAACTGTAGTTGTTGCCAAGCTAGAAGTTTGTGTTAGTTTTATTCACTAAAATCTCAATTTAGTCTAAGTACTACATTTTACTTTGTCTAAGTGTACATATAGAAGATGATGTGGAAGTGATTAAACCATGATCTAAAAAATAAGTTATATAATATAAATAACATATATAACATATATATATATATATATATATATATATAAAATTTGTCTAAGGCTAATTTAATGTAAGTGTGAAGTTCCAGACCCACCATTGCTTTATCCTAAAACAGTGCTTGTCAATTGGAAAAAAAAGGATAGACTTTCTTTTTCTATGCTATGTTATTTTGTCTTTTTTTTGCAACTTAAATTTTTAGAGAATATAGTTGTGTTTTACATTATTTTAGTCTAAAAAGAATACTTCATTCTAGTATTCTAAATCCCAGTCTGTAATCATTGTTATTGGTTCCCACTTCATTTTTCAACTCATTTTCTCCACTCCTGTAACTAAGGTATATTTGATCGATTGTCGTGAGATCTTTGCTATCATTAAAATTTTAGGACATCAGCTACACTCTAATTTTATAGCCAAGTAATCTAATTTTTTATATAAAATTATCCTTGAAATTTAAACTGGATAGTCCACCACACCATTTTAGGAATACGAAACTCATTGTAGACTAAATAAAAATGTTTTCTAGTATGAATCGGAATTTGAAATATTTTTATTTATATAATTAGACAACCCCTCATTACTAGTACGAAAGCTTTTGAACTTTTTCAATATATCCTGATCATAATAATTTTCTCAAAAATCAAACTCACCTAAGATTTTTTCTGTCCAAAAACTGTAAGGAGGCAATCCAAAAGAAAAAAATAATCTAAGTTGATTTCATCAATAAAAATATTGTAATTTATAAGAGATATGATGAGTTTATCATTTTACTTTATTAGAGTAAAAAAATCTTTTACATCAACTCTTAGGCAGTGTTGATGTGAGAGATATAGAAAATTGAACTGTCTAAATCAATTATCAACTGAATCTATATTAAAAAATTACATGCTACATCGGTTACAAGCTATACTAAGCTATACTAGATGTGAAGTGATACTTTTTCCATCAATTACAACCTATAATCAATGTAAAAAAAATCACTTGATACATCAGTTATGGTAAGAATCAATATAGAAAATACTATTTTCTACATCGATTAAGGTTAGAATCAATGTAGAAAATGAACATTTCTATATTGATCATAGTTAGAACTAATGTAGAAAATATTTTTTTATTATTATTCGATTGGTTTGGGTATTACCATTAGAATTTGTACACCCTATATATACCGGACAACACAACCAAAGTATATATTCCCTTTAACATATTCTAGCATCATCAATATCTTCTTCCATTAAAGGGTATATATTTTGAGATATCTAAAACTGTTTGGAAGAAAATTTAAAAAATATCATGTTATGAATTAAAATGAAAATGTTACCAAAACATAACCATTCTTTCCTTAAGGTAATCACTTAGCTTTATTTCCTTTATTTATGTAACATCCAAAACTTTATATAACAAACTTTTGAAGCCACAAATAATTTCTAGAGAGAGACTAAGTAAGATTAGGAACCAAAAACAAAGAAATTAGAAAGTTTGGTACAAATGATAAAAATGACCCTACATTTGGGCAACTCAAATAATGTGTAAGAGAAATATAAAACACGAGTTAAAAAATATTTTAGGGAATTAAAGAAAATCAAGAATGATCAAGAGTTGTGAGAAAAACCTGGAAAATAAAGAAGGGACGAAAACGCCCTCAAAAAACTCTAAAAATATCCAAAACATCCCTAAAAAGCTTTGCTTTTTGTTCAGGACTAGTCAGTTCCCAGAAAATATCAAATGACCTTAGACTAACTTGGGGACAAACAAAAAAGTGTTAGAATTGTCAGAGGAACAATTTGAAAATTTTTTTTGGTAATATTGAGAAAAATTATGAAAATATCTCCAGAAAATAGGGAGGGTAAGAAAATGTGAGGAAGAAGTCAAGAGCGAGTCTCACAAATGAAGTCAACGTAAGAAAACCCATAAAAGATAAAATTAATTAATGCTAAGATTCCTTTAACCATGATTAAGGTTAATTAACCTTGATTAATTAAAAGTTAACTATGCTTAGGGTAAGATAAATATTATTAGTGACAAAATCAATCTCATTAACACTAAAATCTACAAGGATAATTCCTTATATTTTGAATTATTTTGAAAAATGGAAATTTCATGCAAAATTACCAAAATACTCTTAAGTGAAAAAATTAATCCAACTTTACCTTTATTTGGCTAAATTCACTGAGCTTCATGGGAGATCTCATTTAGTTCAGATTTTACTCCCTAAACACTTAACAAAAATCTCCAAACTCTCTCCAAATTGAGCTAAGTCTAAGAAACATTAACCTTTCACTTTAGGTCTAAGTCTCTATCTTTGAGATTTAAAATAAAATCAAGCCTTAAACACTAAGCTCCACCACTTTCAATAAGAGATTCTTGGGGACCAAAGAAAAGGGGCTGGGGGAGGACCAAGATCATCCACCACAGCCCCACCATAACCCCACACTAAGTCACCATCAAGTAGGATTTTCTACTTTGTCTTTTTATGGTTGATTTTTTTTTTGTGGATTCTTTTTCTAAAATCCATAGATCTCCTTTTGTTTGGACATATGGAGGCTTAGGCTTCCATGGAATGGTTTAAAATGAGCATCATCATTTTTTAGTGATTTTTGAGAAATAAAATGAAGTTTGGTTGGTTTAAAGTGCTTCTAAGTAACCTTGAAGGGATTTAATTAGTGAAAATTCTTTTAAAATCCATTTTGAAACTTTGGGAAGTTTTGATGTCATGAGAAATGTTTTTTGAAGTGGTCATGTTAGGAGACGAATGGATCTTAGAGTAGATATTGTGGATCTACACTTTGTTGTTTGAAAAAAAATCTACCTTGCATGTTTTTATGTCTAGATCTGAACTCATGAACTTAAATATTAAAAGTGAAAGAAAAATTAATTTATAAGTCCCAAAAACTTGCTTTGGGCATAAATCTAAGAACTACTAAGTAAAAGTTAAAACTTTGGATCCATAAATGGCACAAGTCTCACTAGACACTTAAAACTCATTTTGACCATGACCCAAACTGTGGAGTTTGGACAAGTTTTGTATGGATCAAGTGCACAAAATCAAGAAACCAAGGTTGTATGAGAAGAAAATTCGGAAAAGGTGTCTTTGGAAGGTCAAAATGTGCACTCAGCCATACTTGTGAATTGAAGGATAAAACTTCTTAAAATTTTTAAAAGTGATACAAACCATGTAGCTAGCTTCTAAATGATGTGAAGCAACTTTTGGAAGAAGAGAATTTGAGCTAAAATGACCTAAAAATCACTAGGTGTGCATTCGGCCACCTTAGTGTAACTTAAGGGGAAAATGAGCTTAAAATTGGTTAATGGTGTATTAAGGATTTTCATTAGATAAATAGATGATTTAAAGGTGTAAGTAAAGTCTAAAAGTGGCTAAGTCTATAATAACAAAATAGATAAAATAAGGTGAAGTTCATAATTAATACTTAATCTAGATTTCAAAAAGGCATAAATTGGTAACAAAAAATGAACCATAGATTTAAGTGGAGAATAGTGTCATTCGGCCATGACTCTTAGGATTGAAGAAAAAAATATAACAATTAACTAAAGTTGATTAAACTTGTAGCCTATACTTTAACTATAGGAATTGGTCAACCTAGGCAACTAGGGATGGAATTTGAAACCCGCTAGACCTTAGAAGTAGCATTCGACCATGATGATGTTACTTAGTCAAGAATGAATTTTAATTCTTAACTAGGTTTAATTAAAGATCATTGGCATGTAAGCATAAGGTATTAAAGGTGTAAGGCGATTGTGAAAATAATTAAGGAACCATTCGGTCACCTTAGGAAAAATTGATCAAGAAGGAGATTTAATTCTTAACTGGTATTAATTAAACATTCTTGACATATAAGTAGAAGGGATTAAAATTGAGAGTAAGCTTAAAAAGGGTTAAAGAAATCATTTGGACATATTAGCTAAGTTAGTAAAAGGAATTTAAGAATTCTCCATGATTCAAGACTAAAGCTAGGCATGCATAAAGTAAGTGATTACGGATGAACCATGAAGTTGGAAAACTAATCTAGACCATTTGACCATGATTTTCAAGAATGGAGAAGAAGTCTTAAAAATTTCTAAGTTAGGTATCAATAAATGAATTAGTCTTCAATTTGTAAAAATCAACTCATAAGACAAGGAAAAATGAACCAGAAGGCCTTAGGATACAATAACTCACATTCAGCCACTCAAAGTTAATCAGGAAGAAATGAGTTTGAAAACTTAGTTTAAGTACCTTAAGAAGCCTTGTTATGTAAAAAAATAAAGGATTAAAAGTTTAAAAGAAGCGTCGCAATGACATGTGCATCATTTAACCATGCATGACTAAATTGACTTAAAGAAGTTAAAATCTTGCTAGCACTTAATCTCTAAACATAGTATGAATATGACATGCATAAGACTTGCAAATTGAAGAGCACAAAGAATAAAAACTTTAAAGGTTTCTTTTAGCCATCTAGAGAAAAACTTCTAAGTTTATAAAAATTATGTGAAACAAATGGAACTTTGAGAAAAAGAAAGGTTGAGAGATAACTTAGTAGGTTGAGAGAATTAAGTTCCTTGAGTGATTTATCATGTTATGTTAATGAGTTACATAAGTTGGACATGTGTGGATGTAAGTAGTTATGTTATCCAAGTGTGATTGATAAGTCAACTTGTGTTGCTTTATGAATGCACTTTGTTTATTGTGAATTGAATGATGAGTGCTCATAAACGTCTAAAAGAAGATGCTATGTATGATGAGTATACATGATCGATGATGTGATAGAAGTTAAGATTTAAATGTGCATAGCATATTGGTTGGATATGGTTTGAGCATAGATAATTATTTGGAAGCCTTTAAAATGAACCTAAATGGCTTAAGGGATCATTAAAGCAAAGAGATATATGAAAAGTTATTCTACTCTTTTGTTCCTTGTGCACATCTAGAGGACAATAATGTCTTACTGAATAGGAGACCAAAGGTGTTTCTCCTTGGATGCCAAAGGTGTCCTCCACAAATCCTTCTATTGTGAATGACCGAAGATGTTCTTTACATTATTATGAGATAGTGATGACCATCTAGGAATGAGCTCATATCCTTAAGAATAGAAGGTAGAGTAACAAAGCCAATAAAAAGATATTGTTTAACTGTTTATAATGTGTGTGTCTATATCTAAAGAGTTCCTCGAAGGTGTGGAACGGAAATTAAAATTCCCTGAAGGTGTGAAATAGAGAATGAATAAGAAAATATGTAAGATATAGAATAAAATGTGAGTTAAATAATATCTATATTGAGATCCCAGATTTAAAAAGTTTAAGACAGATGTATGTTTATGTAATAAAGATTATTCTCTATATAAAAATAGCCCACTTCAGTAGAAGATTTTAAAAGAGTAAAAGCAATCTTGTATACATGTTATGATTTTCTAATAAATTGAAGTGACTCAGATGAAAATGATGACACTAGTTGTAGAGTAGAAACCTCGTTTCTCACTCCTTCTCTCCCACATTTCTTCCTAGAAAAAAACCATGTCTTTTGTGACGATGGTAATTTATCTTGACATTAGTAACGTTGATTGGTCGGGAAGCCCCCACAATCTCCTAATCACAATGCAAGCCAACATCAAGATTTATTTTTTGTTAGGTTTTCAACAATGGGATTTTCTATTTCTTTAGAGGCATTCCATCCTGACAGAGTATTTCCATCCTCTCCTGGCTACTGTAGGAAACAGACAGCCACTGTTGAAGAATCCACTTCTTCAAAAGAAGAGATCGGTCCTCAAATTTCGTCTCATTACCATAGCTCGTCACACTTATGATCCTCTTAGGGAAGCTCACCATATCCAATGCCATATCCATTCTAAGCCTACCAGGAGATGTCTGACGGAACCTTCATGTCGTTGGATCTGAGTATGTGGATGGAGGTTTCCTGACCCACAGTTTGGTTTTCAAGGAAGAAGAAGAGTTTAAAATTATGCCAATAATATAAATGTTTGTAAATAGATTGATGCAACCATCCTACCTATTAATATGTAGTATTAAGCTAACTTATGTATAAATAATGTATTATAATGTGTAGCAGATAAATATGTAAATTTGATATGTGCATTAAGGTGTGTAATATGTATATATAAAGACCTTGGTACCAAAGACTATGATAAACATGTAAAATGGACTATATAATTATGTAAAGTTTGTATGCTATATAAATAATATATGTTTAGTTGTTTAGTATTGATCAAAAATAAATGAATTAAAAATAATAATAAATAATGAAAATAAATTGTGCGCATACAAAAACTCATAATAATTTAATTTTTTACTATGTACGCTAAATCAATAAAACTTGCATTTTATATCAAAACAATTGTTTAAAAAAGTAGCTAGGTATAACATTACAACTTTCAGTTATGCTTGACATTTTTACTATATTCATTCCTTAACCTTCAACCTTTAAATTTAAATAAAATTTTTTCCTACACAAAATTTTTTAATAAATAATTTAACTTTACATCAAAATGGACAAAGTGTAAAGACAATTTTAAAATATAAAAATTTTTCCTCTTAAACCACTAAACCAAGTTAATTAATAATAATGTTAGACTGCTATATGATGAGGAGGTAAGTTGGAAGTGATATTGACCATCTTTAAATTATCTAATTGAATCCTAAATCTATCTGGAAGAAGGAAAAGGCACAGAAGATACTGTTGTTGCGTATTATTGTAAAATAGGCAGAGGAAGAACTAGAAATCTAAAATAGTGATGGATATGAGTGGAGAAACATAATATTAGAGGCTTAGAGCAGAACTGTTATGAACGAAATTACATACACCCAGTTTAAATATAGTAAGAAACATAAACGAGCAAAGCAGCATCCGGATATTCATAAGTTAATCATAATAGGATATCAAAATAAATCAGTCATCACTGTGACACAATGAAAGCAAGCAAAGCAGAAGAAAGATTCACACTTACCATCATTTGCACTAATGTGTACCTATGGCAAATGGACTTTGGGAAGAAAAATGCAAGAGAAATTTCGGCAACACGCTTATTCCATAATATTCTATTTTATTATTATTTTTTCAGCTAAGCGTCACTCAGACTCACGGTTCAACATATATATTTTATCTTTCTTCGTCATCATCACTCAAAATTCATCTATTAACGGATTTATTTTTTAGTTAAACTACAATACTTTCCCTTCCACATTTAATTTAAAAAATTGAACCATTAAAAATTTATATTATGATATGTGATTTATCAATGGTTTAGCATGCGTTTTGTTTAAACCTTAACTAAGAATGAAAGTAAAAAAGGTTGTCCGACACGAGCCTACGGCTCGATTTGTTTCAAGTCTCGCTTGATTCGACTCGTTTAATACAGATTATTTAAAAAATCTTTTTAAATAAATAAATCAGGCCTAAACTTATAAAAAAGCTTATTTAACTTATTTAGGAACCTATTTATATTTATTTTAATATATTATATTTGTATAATATTTATTTTATATTTTATTTATATAATGTTAATATATATATATATATTTTAGATCTATTTAATAGTCTTTTTATCTTGTAGGCTTTAAGTTTGCAAACCTTTTTAATCAATTATTTATATAGACTTTAAGTCTATTTATTAATTTTTTTTGTAATGTAGGTTTTTAAATAGGCTTGTAGGCCTTATAGGGTTTAAACCAGATCAGACCTTGACAAAAAAAAAAAAAAAACAAGAAGCCTTTACAGAGGTAACAAACCCAGGTTTAGACCACAGAATTTTTAAACGGGTTAGACTTGAACACTTAAAGCCTATCTCGATTCGGCTTACTTCCATCCCTAACCTCAAGCCAATGTTTTTATATGTTAAAAGAGTTATTGTAGTCAAACATAGTTGAAAAATTTTATATAAATTTTAAAAATTAGAATGTTAATTGATTAACAAATTTTTATAGGTGATTATATAATAAGTTATATAACTAAGTTAATCATCATTTTATATAGAGATGTTTTTTAATAATTAATTAAAAAAATATTTTGGTTATCTTTATACAAAATAATGGTTAGTTTAATTGTGTAATTAATTATATAATTGATTACATTCTCCTATTAATCAATTAATAAAGGTAAAATTTAATATATAAATAAATATATTGACTATAGATATATTTGTTGATAATTGTCGATATTAAAAAAAGAAATTTCTGAAATATTTGATCTAACGCTATCTAGTAATAAAATATCTAAATTTCTAAAATACTTTTGAAGTTAACAATCAATTAACTATTTAAAAATTATATTGGTAAAAAAAAAAACTACACCATTTAACAATATTTGAGAAAGATGAAGGACTTCATATGAAAAAAAGTTAGACTAAGAAACCATGCTTAAAAAAGGAATCAAAAGAAACATGGAGATGGTAGGTTGAATAGGAATGAGCTTAATAAAATGCGTAAAAGTATGAATTAGTATTTAAGATATATCAATATTTAAATGAATCAGACACCATAAAATAAGATTAGTATTAAAAGTTATATTATTGCCTCTGTGTTCAAAAAACTGTAATAGATTATAAAAAAAACTAAATAAAAAATTAAAATATTTAAAAAGTTATAAATTATTATATATTTATTAAAAAAATTATTATAATAAATTAAAATATTTATTTTTACTGTATTTATACTTTTTAAACACCATTAAATTAGTGTTATAATATATATTTTTTGCATAATGCATATATACTTTTGGAATAATGCATGTATACTTCAGAGGAATAAGATTACCTAATTAATCAAATCTTTTTCTACTTAATTTAAGAGGATTATAATCAATCTCTCTCACTTTATTTATATATATATATATATATATATATATATATATATATATATATAAATGAGAAGGAAGTAAATTATTTTAGGTGTAACTTTATTTAGAATTATTTTATTTAATAATTTTTATAAATAATTAAATTTTATCAATTCAATCAGTTAAATTAATAAATTATATTATATAAATTTTTCTTATAAAATTTTATAAAATTTAAAAAAATTTTGATACTTAAAAAAATAAATTTAAATTAACGAATAATATATCTTTTATAATATCTATTAATTTGAATTTATTTAATAAAATATCAATCTTTTTTAAATTTTATAAAATTTTATAAAGATAATTTATATAATATATTTATTAATTTAACAGTTTGATTGATGAAATTTAATTATTTATGATAATTATTAAATAGAATAATTTTAAATAAAATTATTTTTAAAATAATTTGATCTTTCTATATATATATATAGATTTTTTAATATATATATATATATATTTAAATATTTTATTATAATATATTAATTTAGTGAGATTTAAATTCCTTGCTATCATCATTTCTTCTAATCATGGTATTCTTAGAGGGAAAGGTTCAATATTTATGCAATACAGTTAAACTTAATTTTGCATGTGATATGGTATTTATTTATTTTTAGTTAAACTAGCATATTATATATTTTAAATTTTTAATAAAATTTATTAGTATAAAAATAAATTAAAGAGAATAGTTAATATATTTTTATTAATAATAAATATTATATTTATAATAAATTTAATTAATTAGATAAAATTATTATAATTAATTAATTAATTAAAATAAAAAAGTTTCTCCTAGTCTTCAACTTCGTCACGCACATATATATGGAAATATATTAGGTAAGAAATAAGAGTATCAACGAAGTTAGTTTTGATCATATAATTAGATCAGATTGTTGAAAATACGTTTAAGTAAAATAATTTCAACGATTATATATAGTTATATAATTAAGATTAACCCTCCTCACCTTTTATTATATATTAGGTCTGTTAATAGGATCTCACTTATTTTAGTTGAATGGGTATTTAACGAGTTATATCCTTAGCAATATTTTAATATATCGAAGTTATAACATACTAGAACACACCTTCTAGAAAATAAGTAAGAGTACACATACACTAAAGATTAATGCCTTGCATGTGAATTGTGTACCAATTTCCTTGAAGGAGTTTGAAGTGGAAAAGATTTCTTATTACTTGAGAAAGAATCAGAGTGAACATAGATAAACATAATAAAATCAAGGAAATCTGAATGTTGTGGTGATATAGTACATGGGAGCTAGGTGGTTGCAATAAATTTAACTAGGGACTAACTAAGATTAATTGCAGAAGTTTAAACTTTCATGGGCATTTGGGGCCTCCTCTTTTGGTCTTCCAGTTGTTATAGCACGGGCACACCTCTTTGTTTCCATAAGTTCCAGGAGGCACACACAGGCATTTGGCACAGCACTTCTTGCAGAAGAACAAGCATGGCTTCTTGTGGTGTGTGCTGGAGCATCTCTTTGTGCAACGAGGACCGCATTCTGCAATTTCGTTCATGGATGCATCATTTTAGTCTCAGCCTCAAATTTTATCAATACACAACAAGAAAAGAAAAGAACTCAATAATGACTTGAGAAATTCAATCAATATTGGACATGAAAGAAATTGAATAACTCGATTACTCAATTGTCATTAATCAATTGGCATGATTATATTGTTTTCAAAAATACCTGTTTTCTAGATTGTTTATGAATGAAGCTACTTAGATTAGATGGGATAACATGTTCTTAATTAATTAATCAATACCTTGTGGTTGAAGACTTCCTTCAGTAGTGCCCTTCTGAAACCCAAGAAAACAGATGAAATTAACAGAAAAATAAATGCAATAGATTTCGGGAGTTGTATGCAGTATGTAATGTATTGAATAAATTAGCTTGATGCTAAAATTGTCCAAATAAAAAACAGAACGGCCTCGTTTGGATCAACTTTTCAACGAACACTTCTACAAATCTTACCTTGAAAGAGTTGTTGGCATTAGGCTGGGAAGGTGGAGTAGCCTCAATGGGAGTAGCAACAATACCAGCCTGAAGGCATCAATGTTACGATATGCTACATAAATATAATTTGACTAACGTATAAAAGAATGAATACCGAAAGAAATCATACTAATAATTTATTCAAAATGTAAGCAAGGCAAACAAATAAAATAATGAAATGAACAATTCTTGTGATTCACATATTTCAAGGAAGTTCAAAAAAAAAAAATAATGGTAAGAAAAAGGACTCCTTGCGCATGTAGTAAATGCCGAACAAAAGAAATCAAATTAAGATTCATAATCTTAATGAGCATCACTTTGAGTCACTCTTTGTTGTTAACGTCAATTTGAAACGATGAGATGATCTCTAATAACAAAGAAAGTCAAGGGAAGCCAGAGCAGTGCAGAGCCAACGGAGTGAAGACACCACAGGAGAGCTTAACTTTGAAGTTGAGTGTATATGAGAGAGAGAGAGAGTGAGAGAGATAGCTTTAGGAATTATGTTATCTTACATTGCTCTCCGCAAGAAAAAGAAGCATCGCAAGTAGGAAGAACACAAAGATGTTTAGGTTCGCCATAGCTCACGATTGCACTCTTTCACAGAAACAGAGAAAAGTTATGAGAAGTGTGGTCTCCAAGTACAATGAGTGGCGTAGTTATAGGAAGTTGGGTAAGACTTTGTCTACTTGTTACATGAAATGTGGCGCTATGTTGGCAATCGGTTTATAATGGACAGCGAAGATACAACCACTTTTTATTATGAACATTCCAGATTCTACACAATCATATATTCTTGCCTATTGAATTGCCCATTCTGACCCGTCTTTTACTGCGATTGGACATTATTAATCATATGTTCGAATTTCTTAGAGAGAGAGAGAGGGAGGGGAATGTTTAGGGAAACTTGGAGCGAGGGTATATACGCTCTACTGTTCAATAGCACTTTCTATAGGAGAAATTAAATGACACCCTTAGCTGAATGTCGAATAGCATGGACTCTGCGTTTCTTGATTTACATAGCTTAAGAACTTTCGTTACGACGAATAATTTTTTTAACTTCTTTATTTTCATATAAGATAAATGTATAAATTTATCGTAAAAGGAATTTCTACAGGGAAAATTATTGACAGCTTGTTAAGAATTGGACATAACTCTTATGTTTTAGGATAAATAAATATAAATTTTAGTATTTTTCTTCTCTTACCTTATTTGCTTTTCTACTAACTACTATTTCCGGTAAATTATTTATTGAGAAGAAGTGTCTAAACTATTTAAGATATTTGTTTTAGAAACATGCATGTTTACAAAATAGGTTTTGAAAATTTTACAAAGGAAGTAGGACATTCCTTTTCTACTAAAAATGTTATATAATTAGTAGATAACATTTATAAAGGTTTAGTATACCAATGAAAAAGTGGAGCAATTTTATTTTAAGACCTAGCTTCTTATCTCAAGTGTTCCATGATATAATAATACAATAAAATCCATCACATGTCATATAATAATTTCATCAAATAAATATACATACGCCAAATACCTATATATATATATATTAATAATGATTTTACAAGAATCCACATATATTTTTCCTTATAGCATTATATAATTTAAGAATTTTATTTTTTTAATCCAAAATTTATATTTGGATAATTTAGCATACACCTTCTTATTCTTAAGTATTTTCAAGATAATTTTAAGGTGTTCTTTATACTCCTATTTTGTCACTACAAACTTGTCCAAAATAAAGCCAAAAAAATTCTATTCATATAATCTATAAAAATCGTTGGAGCATTAGTCAATCTAAATGACATGACATGATTGCAAACTCATAATGGTTATAACATGTTCTAAAAGTTATCTTAGAGATATCTTTATCTTTCATTCTGATTTGATAGTATCCTGATCTAGATTAATCTTTGAGAACACTACTGCTCCTCTCAATTGATCTAGTAAGTCATCTATCCTAGGTAATGGGTATTTGTTCTTAATGGTCACTTTGTTCAAGTGCCTATGGTTTACACATAGTCTTATACGCCCGTCCTTCTTCTTTACAAACAACACTAGAGCTCTCCATGGTGACACACTTGGTCACACAAACTTCTTGGCCAATAGCTCCTCTCACTAAGTTTCCAGCTCAACTAATTCCATCGGTGACATTCTATATGGAGCTATGGATATGGGTTCAATTTCAGGTACTAAATTTATTGAGAATTTAGTTTCTCTTATGGGAGAAAATTAAGGTATATCATCCGGAAATACTTCAGGATACTCTCTTACCACAAAAATTTCTTCAACTCTCTGCTTTGTTTCAACCTCACTAGTTAAAAGGAGAACATATCCTTACATTTCACTCCTACTTGTATCTAAATTAAGAGAATTCAAAAGAAGTTCTACCTGTTTAACAAAATCGTTATCAACAGTAGGAAACACACTAGATTTATTCAAACAATCAATATATACATGATTCCAATCCATTCGTAGAATTATATTCAGTCCAGCAAAGGAAAATAGATACAATCAAATTCAAATGCTCTACCAAGTAAAAAGAATGAACAATTTAAACAACTTAGGCAAGTCTTTATCGATTTACCGGTAGGAGTAGAAATCAACAGTTCACAGGGAAGTTCAAACACAGATAATTCTATTCTTTTCACACAATCATGAGAAATAAATGAATATGTGGCACCAGAGTCATACAATACATTTAAAGTTTGGTCATTAAACAAATACCCCCCTTTCATGAGGTCAGTAGAGTGGTTTGCTTCCTTATCATTCAGAGTGAAGACCCTTTCTTGGTGTTGCGGTTTGTTAAGAGGGGTTACTGTCTTTTATGTGCAGTTCTTAGCAAAGTGGCCTGCCTTGCCACAATTATAGAAAGCATTTTGACCCCACAGATAGGGTCTATCTCCATGGTTCTTCCTGCACTTCTTGCATTGTAGGTTGATTAGTGGTCTCTAGGCATTAGAGGTTTGCCCTAGTGGTCTCTTTCCTTTATGCCCTTTATGGGAAAAGGGTTGCTTGACAAAATTTAGCTTAAATGGGATCCTCTGAGGCACCATCCTCCTTCTAAACACCTCAGTCTTGGCAATTTCCCACTTCTTATTACATTCTTTTCTCAACCAAATTTTGTTAACCAACTGAACAAAGTCTTGAATCTCCATAGGACCCACGATTATAAGGAGGTCTTCCCTCAGCCCTCCTTGGTATCTTATACACTTCCATGCCTCATCCAGGCATCTCTGATATATAGCAGAATACTTACATAGCTGCTCAGACTTAGTTGTGTATTCAGCCACTAACATGTTTCCTTGTTGAAGGTGAAGAAACTCTGCCTCCTTCACATCCTATATTGATTGTGGTACATATTTCTAATCGAAAGCCTCCTTAAAGACTTTCCAGGTGATAACGTTCTCTCCAACTTCCAACAACCTTCTGGCACCCATCCACCAAAATTTAGCATTAGCTTCCAACATGTAGGAAACATAAGTTGCCTTCTATTCCTCGTTGCAATCTATAACTGCAAATATCTTCTCCATGGTCTTAATCCATTCATCGGTCTTATTAGGGTTCAAAGCTCCTCTAAATCTTGGTGGGTTCGTCTTCCTAAACTCTATGAACCTGTGTCAGTCATGGTTTGCTACAGAGGTATTGGCAGTTCCCTCATTGTTCTCTAACTACCTATCTATCTTATCCATCATGCCTTGCATGACGATTGCCATATCTCTTAAGATGGCGCTTAGATCTCCTATAACTTTGGGGTTTCTACATTTTTGGTATGGCTTCTACCTTGCCTTGTCTCTGCCATTGGTTCCTAAATATACATGCATAGAAATTGAGGTGATAAGGCTCATTACTGAAATCAAGCATGTCAACAACCAATATTAAAAAGCATAAGGCAATCATGCACTAACCAAACTAACTAGTTTCAAAGCATGACTTATAATTCCTATCATAGAGATCTTACACATGCTCTAGAAGCATAGTCAAACATCCTTAGGCTCCTTAAGGATGAACTGCTCTGATACCATAATATAACACTTTAAAAATGAATATCATTTTTACACTTAAGTCATTCATTCGATTCCATTAATAGTTTGTTATCTCATGATGTAAAATCTTTGAAAAATAATTATTAGAGAAAATATGGTAAAATGTTTTTAAAGAAAACACTTTGATATAAAATGCGAGCCTTGTCGTAATAGTGTTTGTAATAGAACATTTGTAATAGAATGTAAACAATTATATGCTTTTGTGTAAATAACATTCTTTAACATCACAACTTATTTCGGTCATTTAATTATCTCTAATAACAACAAATCAAATTAAACATGACTCACACATTCACATTTAAACTTCATGTATTTATACAGTCCTTATTATATTTACATAATCAGTCTTAGGTACTAAGGTCTTTACAGATACTTAATTACATACCATAATGTGCATACCATGGTTACATACATGTTTATTTCATATCCTAACACATTCACTACTCTACAACTACATAATAATAACTGGGATTCCTGCATCTAGCTATATACAAAATTTACATTATGGGTATGACTTCTTCTTTTTTGGGAAAAGACAAAGGGACCAACAAACCTCATCAAGTCTAACGATGAAAACGCTTTAGCCACATGGTTTGATCCAAAGAAAGAAAGGTTCCATCAGGCATTTCCTAATAAGCTTGAAAAGGATAAGGCATAAGGTAAGGAGAACTTCTTTGTGATGACCAGATGTGTGAGGAGATATGATAATGGGATGGAGTCTGTGGTTCTATTTCCCTTTCTAAGGAAGAGGAATCTTCAACTATTGCAGTTCTTTGCCTTCCGAAGCCAAAAGGAAATGGGAAAACCCCATTTGGATGGAAAGCTTCCAATAAGATGGCGAAGCCCGTCATTGTTAAGTTCAGACTCATGACCTGAGAAATAAAAAGGTGTCCCAAAAAAAAGTAAATCCTTATACTAGTTTGGGTTGTAATCAACAGCTCAAGGGGGTTTGTCGTCCAATCTACATTACTGATGTCCACGAAAACTAGCACCATCACAAAAGACATTTTGTCCGTCTAGGAAGAAAATGAGGAGAAAAGAAGTGAGAAACTAAGTTTCTCAATAAGATTCTACTTTACTCCTAGTGTCATTACTTTCATCCCAAACACTTCAATTTTATAAAATCATGTCATGCATACCAGATTAATGTTAATCTTTCAAAAACTCTTATTGAAGTAGGTTATTTTTATATAAGAAAAATCATTATTACATAAACTTGTAACTTCCTTAAACATCATAAATCTTTGGGATCACATCATAGATATTATTTGACCATCATTTTTTCTATGTCTTACATTTCTCATATCTATGCTTTATCACTCTCTTACATAGACATAGATTAACATTAGTCAAACATTATCTTCTCACTGGCTCTGCTATTTTACCTTCTATTCTTAAGGACTCAGAGCTCATTTCTAGATGGTCATCACCATCAACAATAAGTGAATAACCTTTTTGTTTACATAATAAAAGGATTTATGTAGAACCCTTTTGCCTCCTCCTCAATAGGACTCTATTGCCCTTTGGGTGTGCATAAGGAACATTAAGAGTAAATTAACTTTTCACATAAGCCTGTTCTTTAGTGATCCCTTAACCATTTAGGTTCATTTTAAAAGCTTTTAGATTATCATGCATACTCAACAAATACCCAACCAATATGCCATGCACATATTCCTAACATCAATCATACATGAACATCATATTTTAAACATTAATGAGTAATCATCATTCATCTCACATTAGACTTTGTGTATTTATAAAGCAACACAAGTTGACTTAACAAGCATATAATTGTCTTCTAAATTAAGACGTCGTTATGCTTATTGTTGAATCTTGGGCAACATAATCACATACACCTATACATGTCCAACTTGTTTGGTTTATAAAATTTTATGATGAATCATTCATGAGAACTTATTCCACTCAACCTCCTAAGTTATCTCTCAGTCTTTCCTTTTCTCAGAGGTCAGATTATTTTACATAACTTTTATAAAACTTAGAAGTTTTCTTGTAGGTGGCCGAATGACACTTTTTGAATTACTTACTCTTTGTGTACTTTATTTTACATGTCTAACGCATATCCTAAGTAATTTAGGTCTAAGGGTTTTGTATTAGCAAGATTTTTAACTTCTTGTATTGATATACTCACCTATGGCCGAATGGTGCCCCCATGTCATTTGCTAAGTGTCTATTAAACTTTAATCCATTTCTTTTATATGGTGAGCATCCTTACTACACCTTGATTAATGTTTTATACTCATCTCCCTTTGATTTAACTCTAGGTGGCTGAATGTCCTCACAAGAGCCCTAAGACATTCTAGTTCTCTTTTCTTTAACTTAGAAGACAATTTCTACTAATTAAGGTTTAGGCATTTAAACACTATCTAACTTAGAAATTTTTAAGACTTCCTCCTCATTCTTGGAGGTCATGGCCAAATGGTAAATAGCCATTTTTCAACCCTATGGTTCTTTCCTAATCATTCAATTTATGTATACCTAAGCTTAGTCCTAAGTTATAGTGAAAAATTTTAACTTCCTTTCACTAAACTAGTCATCATAGCTGAATGGTCATCCAACCATTCTTAGAACTTTCTTATACTTTTAATCCTTTTTATTCATATGATAAGGATACTTAATTAACCCTAGCCAAGAATTTAAACTCCTTGTTTAATTAATCCTAAGGTGGCTGAATGCCACTCTTGGTTTCTAAGGCATCATATCTCATTTTCTCTTGACTCAAATTGATAAATTCTCTTAGTTAGAGTTTAGGCCCTAAATATTTACCAATTTGGCTAATTTTAAGGCTTCTCTTCTACTTCTAATGGTCATGGTCGAATGGTTAATTTCCTCCTCACAACTCCATGGTTCATTCTTAATTATCAACTTATGCATCCTTGAAACTAGCTTAAGTTTTAATTATGGTTTTCACTTGATCTCATAAATTTTGACTATTATAGATCTAGAGAATTCTAAATCTTTCTTACACATTTACATGTTCCCATTTACCTAGTGATGGTTCTTAATACACCATTATAAAAAATTTAAACTCATTTTCCTTTAATTAACCAAAGATGGCTGAATACACACCTCTTGATTTTAGGACATTTTAGTTCAATTTTTCTTCTCTTAAGAGTTATTTTACAACATTTAGGACTTGGTGTAATGGTTGGTACCATCCTTATAAATTTTTAGAGATTATACCCTTAACTTAGCATAAGTGGTCGAATGCTCACTTGAGCACCTAAGGTCACCTTTTCAAAATTTCTTCTCATGTAACCTTGGTTCCATGATTTTGTACACTTGTAGCACCTTTAACACTTGAATCCATTAAAGGCTAGTCCATACTCCTTACTTGCGTCATGGTTAAGGAAATTCATAAGTAGCTTGTGAAGCTTGTTCCATTTTTGGTTCCAAAATTTCAACTTTCTCTTAGTAGATTTTAGATCCATGTCCAAACCAAGCATATGGAACTCCTAGTTTAAATTTTCTTAGAATTTTAAATATTTTAATCCAAGAGTTCAGATCTTGATAGTTTACCACACAAGTCCATAATATTAATAAAATCAACAACTTTCAAGCTTTAAACTTAAAAATCTTCAAGATAATATTTTTCAAGAAAAATAAGTGTAGATCCACTAGATCTACTCAAGAATCCATTCATCTCATATCATGAACATTTCAAAAATTTTCCTCATGACCTCTCAAATCTTCCCAAAGCATCAAAATCAATTTTTAAGAAATTTTAACCGACCGATTAAATTGCTTCTAAGGTGGCTAAAAACACTTTAATCCATTGAAACTTCACTTCAACTTTCAAAAATCACTAAAAAGGGGTGGTGCTCATTTTTAACTGTTAAAAGGAAGCCTTGAGCTCTTATTAGTTCAAACAAAATTATATTTACGGATCTTATAAAAAGGATCCACAAAAGCAAGAAAACTAACCATAAAAATTAACATTTAAAGCTTTAAAGACAAAGTAATAAAATCCTACTTGATGGAGATTTGGTGTGGGGTTTTTGTGGGGCTGTGGCTGCTGAACTTGGTCCTTCCCTTGGTGGTCCACAAAGTGCTCTTAGTAGTGATGGTGGGGTTTTGATGATTAGAGGTTGATTTTATCTCAAACTTCAAAGATAGAAGCTTACCCTTAAGGTGAAAGTTTAGGATTTTTGGATTAGGTTTAACTTTGAGAGAGTTTATAGAAATTCTATAAGTGTTTAGGAGGTGAAATCTGCAAAAAATGAAGCCTCCCAAAGTCCTAAGTGGGTTCGGCCAAACTAGCGCAACTCAAAAATAAATTTCTCACTTAAAGGTATTTTGATAATTTTGCGTGTAATTTTTATTTTTCAAAATAATTTAAAATGTAAGAAATTATCCTTTTAGAATTATATTAATGATAATTAGACTAAGTTTGTCACTAATCAAGTTTAACTTACTCGAAGTATGGTTAATTTTAATTAAACAAGGTTAATTAACTTTAACTATGGTTAAAAGAATCTTTTCATTTATAATTTTTGTCCTATATGTAATAAGTATGATGATGTCTCATATGGTGTCACCATCATATTTTTCACATGAAGTTTTTTAGGTAATTTCGCTGAAAAAAAAACTACTTAAATAAAGAAAAGAGTGAACAAATAAAGACCAAACTAAAGATATTAAGCATAACAACTATCATTCCATTGAATTGAATTGGGATGCCCTGAATCTGACATGTCTCTTAGGATGAGTAACATGAATCTTAGAATTATGGATATATTGAATACCCCCAAAAAAGGGGGTAATTGGTCTATGGTTGACTCAATAACAAATAAATATGAATTTCTAGTTGTTTGTACGTAATTAATAAAATAAATTTAAACTATAATTTATAATTAAAAATATATAACATATAATAATATAGTATAGGTAATAATATAGTTATCTTTATGTAGTTTTGAACACCTCATTTATTATATTATTTTTTATTTTTTTCTGAATCTAAAGAATTGGTTAATTTTTGGATTAAAAAATGGAAGAATATATTCAAAGGATTCTTTTATTTAGAATATATTTATTTAGAATACCATTATATATATAACAATATTCTAAGACTTCTAGCTTTTGTTTCACGAGGAGGGATCAAGTTAGTTTAGGAGTAACTTTAGCTAAAGTTATCATACTTAATAACTCTCACATACAATTACATTTCATCAATCCAACCATCAAATTAATAAATTATATTATAGGTCATCCTTACAAAATTTTATAAAATTTGAAAAAGGTTTGATACTTCAAAAAATAAATTCAAATTAATGGATAATATACCTTTTATAATATGTGTTAATTTAAATTTATTTAATCAAATATCAAACCTTTTTCAAATTTTATAAAATTTTGTAAGGATAATCTATATAATATAATTTATTAATTTAACTGTTGGATTGATGAAATTTAATTGTATATGAGAGTTATTAAATAGAGTAACTTTAACTAATGTAAGTTGATCCCTCCGCTTGTTTCGTATTTTCTTGCCATCTTGACCTTCTAAGGGTATTTTTGTAATTTTTCTCAACATTATCCAAGAAGTTTCCAAATTGTCCCTCCAAAATTTACAATACTTATTGATTTATTTCTAAGTTAATCTAATATCATTTGATATTTTTCTGGGAATAGATTATCCCTTAGCAGAAAGTGGAGTTTTCTAAGGGCGTTTTGGATGTTTTCGAAGTTTTCTGAGGGCTTTTTCGTCCCTTCTTTGTTACTAATCTTTTATTATAAATTTTTTAAAATTTGTTAATATTTTACAATCTCTTATAATATATTTTATGTTTTGTTTTAATTTTCCTACATATTATTTGGTTACCCAAGTGCAAGGGTATTTTCATCATTTGCATCAAATTTTCTAATTTCTCTGTCTTTTATTCTTAATCCTACCATGTTTCTTTCTAAAGATTGTTCATAGCCTAAAATGTTCATTATGAGAATTTATGGATGTTACATTACCCCTACAAACAAGAGAGATAGTAAGTAGAGTGATCATCTCTAGATATAGAACCTAATCGTAAAGGTTTAAAAGACTCTAAATTATTGTCAATTACTCCTTTGATGGTAAAATAGTAATTTTATTTGTTGCATGCTAAACATGAGAATTTTGGGATTCTATACTTGCTGCATTCTTATTTCTTGGGTTAATACTTGGGGACAATAAATGTTTAAGTTTAAGGATTATGATAAACTACCATTGTATCATTTTATCTATGGGATTTTAGGCATAACTATTGTATGATTTAGAATAATTCATTTACAATTCATCATAATATCCCTTATTTTTACAGGAATGGTCAAATAAGTAGAGAATTCAAAAATAGGTAGATTTTGGGCCACAAAGAGGAGGAAAATGGCATAAAAGACAAGAAAGTAGAAAAAAAACATAAATCCCCTCTCACTGGACCCAACACGACTGTACAAACTTGAGCATGGTCGTGCTAGCATGGCTGTGCCACTGAGCATGGTCATGCTAAGATTAGGAGTGCTAGCAAACAGTGTCACATCAGCCCTAATGATGTAGTAAGTGTCCCAGTCATCCCTGTAGCACTATAGAAGACCTAAATTGACCTGACGGCTTAGAGGAAATTAGGTCAAACCTAGTCTGCAACACCAAAAATCCTAATTTTTACCTATAAAAGGGAGGTTTTGCCACACCATTCAACACACCTTTCTCCCTATTGGAGAACAACACCACTCCAGGCTTCAAAGGTCTCTCGCATCCTTCTCTTTGGGCATAGTCCTGCCTTTCCTCTGTTTATCATTTCTAGCCTCCCCATTTTCGTTTCCTCCTCTGACATCCTCCTGTGAGATCTTGGCAGGAGAAATATCTATGTGATGCAATCTTAGAGTAGTTGCTAGCTTTGTTGCCAACCTTGATTTTTTATTCTTTATCTATTTTTTCTATGGATCTTTGTGGGCTACTTTTATATATGTATAACTAATTTCTCTCTTGTAGGGCTTTAGAAAATTTTGTAATGTGCATTGTTTGAACCTCAATTTTTCCCTTTTAATAATTTCAATGCTATTGCATTCAAAACGATGGTGTGTTTATGCCATTGTATTGTGTTTAATCCATTAATAGGAATTGACTAATTCTATTGATCTCTTGGTTGGTTAGGGAGTTAGATGATCATACCACTCCTAATTGAAAGAACTATATGATAACTAAACTTAAGGGTCTTGGAAGATCAATGGAGAATATGAGTTTCTAACTAGTTAATTACCTAACACGTAGTTAACACCTTCTTAAACTTTACACTTCATTTATTTAACTATCTTGTAAGATCAATAGGGATAATATCTAGAAGTGAGATTATTGTTATTACTAGATTAAGGAGTGGTGATAGAATTAATGTAGATGGTTAGCAATTGAATAAAAGGGGAAACTAGGGGTAAACATAAGTAAAGTCACAAGAGGATCCAAAGTCTTATAAATTTTGTATAACTTGCACTGTATTCTTTTATTTATCATTTAATACTGAAAGTTTATAATGCCCTCTTTCTACATCGACGGATATACTTACCTGTGAGTAAAACTTGGCAAAGAGTTTTATACTCACATTTTGTCTGCGATAAAAGACAATATGCATATGATGAAGATGAGGGCTCAGGAGAGGAAGGAACTAAGGAAAAAAAAAGACTAAGGTTCCTTGAGGGGAGATCTTTACCCTTAGCATCTAGTTAAAACCAAGGATAATGAAGCAAACCTTAGTAGATAGGAAGAGCATTTACCTAATGTTGTTTAAGGAGAAAATTTTACTCCAAGAGGCACACAACAACAAATTGTACCTGTAGTGACAGTCAAAGGCTATCACTAAATGTAAAGAAACCGTATGTATAAGTTTAAATACATGGACCGTCGGATACATTCACCGTCCATTATACACGATGAATAACTATGGAAATTTAGGTGTCACTATAAGTTATAGTTACATTTTTATGCTTACAACTATAGTTGTTGTGATTGTAGGTAAAGGCTGTGAACCTTTACTTACAATTTTGTATGGTTGTAGGTAAAAGTTTATATACACATGTCCTCTGGATCTTTACCTATAGTTTTATACAATTGTATTTAAAAGTTTTATGTATCAACTTTTACCCAAAGATTTATGTATGTAAGTAAAAGCTCATGCAACAAACCATAATCTAGTGTTGCTGCTAAATGGTTTTCTACTAAACTAAATAATTCAATTTTTACAATAATTTGAATAACATTTGACTAAGACATACAAAATTACATATGTCATATTTTATTATTTTAAAATTGTCATATGGAATAATGATATATATATATATATATATATATATATATATATAATGATATATATATATATATATATATATAAAAGAGTCACCGCAAACTATAATAAATGTGAACTTAGGCTTAAATTTTTCCATATTAAAGTTGTCAAATTTTAATAGATCAACATTATTTAAGAGAAATATGGATTTAAATAAAATCTTAAAATTATTTAATAACATATATTTCAATAAAAATGAGATATTCAAAAGAAAATATTTATAAATATATATAAAATTTAAATATAAGTCATAATTAAAAGAGACATATAGAAAGATTATTAATATAAAAAGTTAATAAGAATAAGATATCTATTTAAAAATTTAAATAAAAAATTAATAATGGAGATAACATCTCTAATGATATCATATTGTATCATCTCTTCACCCTGATGTAGTTGTAAGGGTCTTTCTAATAATTGCTCTCATAATTCTATTATTTCTTTGAATAATAATAATAATAATAATAATAATAATAATAATAATAATAATAATAATAATAATAATAATAATAATAATAATAATAATAATAATAATAATAATAATAATAATAATAATAATAATAATAATAATAATAATAATAATAATAATAATAATAATAATAATAATAATAATAATAATAATAATAATAATAATAATAATAATATATTGGGTTAAATATGTTTTTAGTCCTTTTAAAATATTTAAATTTTGGTTTTGGTCCCTTAAATTTAAAACCTTTGGTTTAGGTTCCTTATTTTTTAAAATACATTGATTATAATCTCTATATTAACTTAAGTTATATTAAATCAAAATAGATTAATCATGATTTGAGGATTATAATCAAAATATTCCATAAATGATCAAAATTTTCTCTAATAATGATTGATCTAACTTGACTTAATGTAACTTAAATTAATATCAAGGATTATAATCATAATATTTTAAAAAATAAGAAACCTAAACCAAAGGTTTTAAATCTGAGAGATCAAAACCAAAATTTAAGTATTTTAGAGGGACTAAAAATATATTTTATAAAAAATAAATAATCAAATAAATAATGATCAAAACTTAATTTACCCTTTCAATATAGACTAACTAAAAGCTTTTGAACATTAAAATCTTAATGTATATAAAATTGTATATACTAAATAAAATAATAAAATTTTAATCACTTGGCATAAATGTTAAACTATCAATATTTAATCAATATTAATTAACCTTTATTTAAAATCAATCAATATCTTATTACTTCATACTATGTAAGATTACTGAATCTAGAATTACTTTTTATGAATATGATTGTGAAAAATTTTAAAAAGATTTTGAATAAGATAAATTGTATAATATATATATATATATAAGCTATATAAAATTTATACATGGCTCAAGATTTGGAGTATGTAAATTGAGTAGTAGGTGATTAACAATTAATAAAATAATAAAATTTTGCATGTAGGTTTACATGAAAACTTCAATAGTAAAATTTGAACACAATAAAGAAAATTTTTCGATCATTTCACGTAACAGTAGGAGAGAACTATCCAAAATTGTTGGTTTATCATTTTACATTATTTTTTCAAAATTTAAATTAAATGACATTCTTGATGGAGAAATGATATGTAGTATAAATTATTACAAAAAATTATAAAAAAATTAAAGACATAAGATATAATAAATAATATGATGAATAAAAATAAAAAATTATGTAAATTATTATAATTATTTATAATATAAATATGTATGCTCCAAAAAGATAAAAAATAATAAATACAAAAAGTAATTCAATGAAAAAGAAAAATATATCACATGAATATGAAAAAAAATTATAAATTATATTTTGGAGTAGTTTAAGTTATTATAAAATAAATAATTTTATTTTATATGAACTAATAAAATTATATTTATTAAACAATTAAATAAAAAGTAATTTTTTAATATAATATCTTAATTTTATTAAAATTTATTTAAAAAATATTGTTGACCCGTAAAGTAACTTACATAACCCTTATTTGGGGTTGTTTTATTTTGTATTTGAAATAAAAATTCTTTCTTTCTCATGTTGTTTTTTGAGTGGTTTTTCTGGCGAATAAAAAAAAATTTTAAACATGTAAAGAAAGAGAGAAAAGAAAGGGGTTGAAGAGAATATCTTGAAAGAACCACTCTGTGTGAATAAATTCTAATAGTAAAAAGGATGAGAGAGAGAGGAGAATAGATGTAAAAATACTTCTGCCTTTTGTTTCCTAGCATTCAATTCCATTTTCTCTCTTTATTGTCATCTCTAATTATTGAATTTCAAGTTCATAATCAACTTTATTCTCTATCCCTCCTTTTCTCTTTATTTGTGTGGACAAAGAAAAAAAAATTCTTTTAAGTGCTACTTAAGGGTTGAAAAATTTTCCAATTTTTCAACCTTATATTAAGGAGGACACCAAACTGAACATACATCATATATAACAGAGTTAAATAAGTACTGCTCTCCTTGATGAAACTTGATAGTTCCTTGTGTTGGATTTCACACCAATCGTGCTTTCAATATAATGCACACAAAAGTATTAAATATTTTTAACATCTTGGATCCTTGAGATATCAAGCCATGTTCATTCTTAATTCTTTACAAAGTTCCATACCATATAAGTTTAAGATGCTTGGCTTCTCAAAATACCTTTCCATATTCATATGATTTACAAGAGTTGCAAGGATCATACCCAAAAATTATATTCAAAACACTAGATGGAAGAAGCTTGCCAAAATGGTTGTACATTAAGTTAAACCCCATAAAAAGCACAAATACAGCTGAAATATTTCTTCATCCCAAAGTAGAACATGTTTATTTATTTTTTCAAATTTAACCCGGTTTTGGAAGTAGTCTTGGAACCATAGTAGCGAATCTATAGAATACATAACAAGGAAAATTCCTTCTCTATTTTCCAAATTAAAAAAACTTCTAGCTGAAACCATGCTAATATTAAGAAGCCTTCGTAGCAAAGACTTACGAAAATTCTTATTTCAACACTCTTCAACAAAGTTTGATAGGATTTTATAAAGATGGTTAATTGTTTGCCGAAAGATTTAAAACACTCCTTCATAACTTGTTTTGGAATATTACATATATCTTTTGTATAAACCCATTACTAAAGAAATGACTCCATGTTTTTGGATGTGTTACTTGACATTATATATTATATATAACAACGAATGATGAACCAATTAATCCTATGTAATACGAAATTAAAATTAAATCTCACCTTCTATGTTCAATTTAGAAAATCAATCTTCAAGATGTAAATAAGCATTCATCAATTTAAAAAACAAAAAGAAACGCATTATAAAACTATTCTCGGTCTTGGTTATCTGAATGAATGTAATGGCACACCATACTGATGTAGAGGAAAGAAAATGGCAAGACCTAATCAACAAAATTTCCTTTGCATCTTCTATCTATCAAAAACTAATTGATAATAGAGGATAGATATAATTCATTCACCGGAAAATTTTAAACTATTGGAAGATCTTTAATTTCTGAATTTTCCAATTTCCCAACAATCTAAAAGAAGAGCAGCGAAAACATATGCGAGCAACCAAAGAATTTTGAAACGATGAGGCAATTAATAAATGAATAGATACGAATAACTTACCAATGCTGAGAATAAAAATTAAGAGCGAAGATGTTTATCTTATTGAGTTTAAAGAAATTCTTTGTTTCCATTTGAATTTGAAATCCAACGGACTAGATTTTAAGAGGGTTTGAGTCCCTCACACAAATGGGTGAGAAAAGCCCAACGTATCGGGGAAGATACTAACACTTAAAAAAAATACATAATGTTGGCAAAAGAATTTTAAAAATTTAAATACTTTTATTTTAAAGATATTTTATTTGAATAAAAAATTTAAGTTTTTATATTTTAAACTTTTGTTTGGATGGAAGATTTAAAATATTTTAGAATTTTTAGTTGGATAAAATAGTTCATTTTATTATATATAAATTTTATTTTTAAATATTGAAATAATTTTAATTTATTAATTATAAATATTAATAATTATAAAGAGTATAATTACTAAAAATAATATTCTAATATTTTTATTTCTTAGTATTTTAATATTAATAAATAAAATATTTAAAAGTTTATACCTAAATCAACAAAAATATTAACAATATTAATAAAATATTTTGTGTGCATAACCTATACCTACAGTTATTAAACTTGTCATTAAAATATTTATTGATAAAATTAAATTTTTACAAATATATTATACATATACCTATAGTTTTAAAATTATCATTAATACAAACAGTAACAATATTAAACTTAAAAAATATGGAATATCTATACCTACATCTTATCATATATCGATTAGTATAAGGTATCTACACTTACAATTTTAATTACTATCACTATAAGTATTCGTAGCTATAAGGCAATTTTCTTGTTATGACAAAATCTATCCTCAGGGACATCCAACCACTCTTAATTGAATTTGAGGACATTTTTTTAAAGGAGATACCAATAAGCCTTCCTTCTTAAGAAGGCATAGAGCATAAGATAGACCTGATCCTAGGTGTCTATTTTTCCAATAGGGCAACCTATAAGAGTAACTCTAAAAAGATCAAAGATATCCAAAAACAAGTAGGAGAACTTCTAGCTAAGAGATGAGTGGGGGAAATCCTCAACCTTTGTGTTGTGTCTACCTTACTTGTCCCCAAGAAGGATGGTAGCTGAAGGATGTGTGTGGACTACATGGTCATCAACTAGATCAGCATTAGATATAAATACCCAATATATAGGTTTAGGACCTTTGAGAAGATCTCCATGGATCATGCATCTTTTCTAAGATTGACCATTCTAATTTGGCTACCACCAAATTAGAATGAGGGAGGGGATGAGTGGAAAATAGCCTTCAAAACTAAATTTGGGATGTATGAATGGTTAGTCATATCATTTGGGCTATCCAATGATCCTAACATGTTCATAAAACTCATGAAGTGCTAAGAAATCTCACAGGTAAATGTTTTGTAGTATACTTTGATGATATCTTAGTATATTCTAAATTTCAAGAAGAGCATATAGGGCATGTTAGATAGGTACTCTTGGTTTTATGGGAAGAAAAATTATTTTCCAACCTAGAAAAATGTTCATTTTTCTTTGACCATATGGTCTTCCTAGGGTTTGATATAGGAAAACATGGGATCTAAGTTGACTAAGAGAAGATCAATTCCATTTAAGAATAGTCAACTCCAAAAAAATGCTCGAGAAGTTAGGATTTTCATAGGCTAGAAAGCTTTTATAGAAGGTTTGTCAAAGACTTTAGCACCATTGCTTTTCCACTTAATGCCTTAGTCAAGAAAAATGTAAAAGTTGTTTGGGGATAAGAAACAAAAATCCTTTGACACTTTGAAACAAAGACTTACTGAGACACCAATTTTTACTTTACCTAACTTTGAAAAGTCTTTTGAAATGAAGTGTGATACCTTAAATATAGGGATAAGAGCAGTCCTTCTCTAGGAAGGATGCCCCATTTCATATGTTAGTGAAAAATTAAAAGTGATGCTCTTAACTATCCTATTTATGATAAAAAGCTCTATGTTTTTATCCAGATCCTACAAATTTGACAATGCTACTTGTTATCAAAAGAGTTTATAAATTCACAATGATCATGAATCATTGAAGTACCTTAAGATCCAAGGCAAACTCAATAAAATACATGCCAAGTGGATCGAATCTTTTAATCAATTCCCTTATGTTATTAAACATAAGAAGAGAGACACTAATAAAGTAGCTGATGCCCTCTCTAGGAGACATACTCTTTTAATCTCCCTAAGTGCTAGATTGCAAGGGTTTGAACACTTTAAGGAAATATACATAAATGATATAGTTTTAAAATATTGTGAGCATAAGGCATGTAATTAGTATTTCACGCACCAAGGACTATTATTTAGACACAATCATACATGCCTAGATGCTCCATGAGACACCTTTTTTCTTAAGAAGCTGCACAAATGGGGACTAATAGGGTATTTTGGCACCTAAAAAACCTTGACCATCTTAAAAGAGAACTTATTTTGGCCATGCATGGACAAAGATATCCAAAGGTATTGTCAAAGGTCCATTATTGGTAAAAAGGTCAAATCAACTACTAAGCCCCATGGCCTGTATACCCCTTACCTGTCCTAGATTTCCCTTGAGTAAACATACATATGAAATTTGTCCTAGGACTACCTAGAATTCCAAACAGAGTGAAATCTATCTTTGTGGTAGTGGATTATTTTTGCAAAAGTAGATGATGTCAAGTTAGCAGTCAAAGTCTTCTTCAGAGAAGTAGTTAGGTTATATGGCATTCTTAGGAGTACGGTGTCTGATAAAGATACTGAGCTCCTTAACCACTTTTGGTGTATCCTCTAAAATAAATTAGAAGCTAAACTCTTATTCTCTATCATTTACCATTCATAGACAAATAGCTAGACAAAAGCTGTTAGCAGGATCCTTTCTACCTTCCTTAGAACCATGGTGGATAAAAATGTTAAGATTTAGAAAGAATATTTATCTCATATAGAACTTGCATATAATAGGACACCTTATTTTAGCACCTAATTAGCTGAAGTTAATTTCCTTTTATCCTTATATATAATCCTTTTCTTATTAGGTTAATAAGATCCAAATTTTATTTTCTCATATTGCTGAAATTGTAATATGATCTCAAAAGACTATTGAACTTTTTTTTCCCTTCTGCATTCTTTCATTACTTACACTTGTTATTAATGATGTTTTTAGTTGGTTCTTTCTTCATCCATCTAATAGTCTCGGTTTAATTCTAATCTTGCAACTTCTCACAAAAGAGAATTATAGCTCCTGATTCAGGACGATGAAAATGGCGCTCCTCAATTACAATTAGCTAACTAAAGTTAGTTTTCTTTTATCCTTATATATAACCCTTTTCTTATTAGGTTAATAACATCATAATTCTATTTTGTCATATTACTCATATTATAATAACATATTTTATTATAATTTCAATTATTAATTTTTCAATCGGTGGTTATAGTTGTTATTTATTATCTAAGATGCACCCTCACTTTAAAACGCAAGAATCCGCATATATGCACTTTTGAACAGAAAAGTATACTAGTACATGCCTTGCCTGTGACTTGAATACCCAATTCTTTGAAGGAGTTTGAAGTGGAATAATTTCTTATTACTTGAGGAAGAATCAGAGTGAGCATAAACAAACATAACAAAATCAAGGAAATCTGAATGTTGTGGCGATATAGTACATGGGCGCTAGGTGGTTGCAATAAATTTAACTAGGGACCAACTAAGATTGCAGAAGTTTCAACTTTCATGGGCATTTGGGCCCTCCCCTTTTGGTCTTCCAGTTGTTATAGCACGGACACACCTGTTTGTTTCCATAAGTTCCGGGAGGCACACACAAGCATTTGGCACAGCACTTATTGCAGAAGAACAAACACGGCTTTTTGTATTGTGTGTTGGAGCATCTGTCTGCGCAACGAGGACTGCAATCTGGAATTTCATTCATGGATCAACATGTACCATTTTAATCTCAACCTCAAATTTTATCAATACACAACAAGAAAAGAAAAAAAGCAATAATGACTTGAGAAGTTAAATCAATGTAGGACATAATGGAAATTGCATAACTATTATTAATTTGTTATTAATCAATAGGCATAATTTGATCCTTTCCCTACTCATTTTTTTAAAAAAATGTCTGTTTGGTAGATTTTGTTTATGAATGAAGCTACTTAGATCAGATGGGATAACATGTCCTTAATTAGTCAATACCTTGTGGTTGAAGACTGCCTTCAGTAGTGCCCTTCTGAAACTCAAGAAAACAAAGATGAAAATTAACACAAAAATAAATTAAAATAGATATCGGGAGTTGTAAATAGTAATGTATTCAACAATCAGCTTGATGCAAAAAATTGTCCAAATAAAAAACAGAATAGCCTAAGTTAGATAAATTTCTCAACAAACACTTCTACAATTCCTACCTTGGAAGTGTTGTTGGCACTAGGATGTGGAGCTGGAGCTGGAGCTGGAGCCTTAATGGGAGTAGCAGCAATACCAGCCTGAAGGCATCAATGTTAGGGTATGCTACATATTTGTCTAAAGTATAAAAGAATATATACAATAAAGCGGCACCATTTGCATACCCAAAGAAATCATGTTAATAATAATATATTCTAAAGGTAGCCAAAGCCAATAGAAAAATAATAAAATAAACAATTACTTCTTGTGATTCACATATTTAAAGGAAAGAAGTTATAAAAGAAAAAATAATGGTAAGAAAAAGGACGCCATGGGAATGTAGTGATTGGAGAACAAAACAAGGTAAGCACTAAGAAGTGTTTATTTTCTGCAGCATCAGTTCCCTTCGAAACATTACTTTTATTCTTGTTCAAAGAGCTTGTCAAAACAAATGAAATTAAAACGATGAGATGATCTCTAATAGCAAAGAAAGTCAAGGGAAGTCGGAGCAATGCAGAGCAAATGGAGTGAAGCCTCCACAGCAGAGCTTAACCTTGAAGTTATGAGTGTGTGTATGAGAGAGCTATAAGAATTGTTATCTTACATTGCTCTCCACAAGAAGAAGAAGCGTTGCAACTACGCAGAACACAAAGATGCTTAGGTTGGCCATTGCTCACGGTTGTTCTCTTTCACAGAAAAAGAGAGAAGATATGAGAAATGTGGTTTCCAAGTACAGTTGAGTGGCCTAGTTATAGGCAGTTGGGTAAGACTTTGTCTGTTTGTTGCATCAAATGTGGCGCTATGTTGGCAATTGGTTTAGAATGGACAGCGAAGATATATACAGCAACTTTATATTATGAACATTGCATATTCTACACAATCATATATTCTTGCCTATTCAATAGCCCAATCTGACCCTTCTTTTATTGCGACTGGACATTATTAATCATATGTTCGAACTTCTTAGAGAAGAGAAAAGGGAATGTTTAGGGAAACTTGGAGCGTGCGTTTATACGCTCTAGTGTTCAATAACACTTTCAATTAAAGAAAATGTCACCCTTAAGAGAATGTCGAATAGCATGGAGTTCGTAGTTCGTGATTTACATAGCATAAGAGTTTTCACCACGACGAATAATTTTTTGTTAACTTGGACCATCCGTTTATACTCTCAACTGTTCAATAGCACTATAATAAAAGAAAATGTTTCCCTTAAGTGAATGTCAAATGGCATGGAGTTGCTCTAGGTCGTGATTTACATAAGAATTTTTTATGTTAAATAATTTTTTGTGTTAACTCTACTATTTCGATACAATTTAAATTCTAAGATAAGATAGAAATGTAGATTTGACACCTTGGAGGTGTAAGACACTCTATAGAAGATTAAACATGGAGCAATAATTGTTGAATAAATTTAATACATAAAATTTTAACGAGTTGATAATTATATGTGTATATTTTAATCTTAATTGTTAATGTTTCAATCCAACGATTGTTATTGCATTTTAAAGGAGACGGATGCTAAAATGTGTAGGTGGGTAGTTTACATTTCAATTCATGGATCCCAAGCTTTTATATTGAGAATTAATCTTTCACAGAAAATGCTATCTTCTAAATGTGGCGTATAATTTTACCTAATTTGAAGCATCACGAAATGATAACTAAAAATAACGGGTACAAAAAAAACTAAAGTTTAGTGAAGCTACGGCATAAAAAAAGAAAATTGAAGGCAAGGTCTAGTACTTCCAAAGAAAAAGAAACATAGAATTATTTAATTTCATGAAGTTCATTCATGTGAATGATAGAGCTAAAAGCCAAGGGAGCCTCACATGTGCATTCACATGCAGCTTCAGAATGGCTTGAGAGTAACTAACGCATAGAAAGCGATAGAAGAACAGAGAAATACCATACACTAACTTCTCACCAGTGCCTTACCCTGTCTTTTGTACAAACTAGGAAGTATGGGAATCCTGATTAGTCAATACTCAATAGCATTCCCGTGAACTGATTTATGCAATTCTTCTTTTATTTTTCTTATTTCACCTTGCGCCCAAATGTACCTATTACATTGGCTGGTTTATATTTTAAAGTCATAGAACTTAGAAAAAGCATAACTCTGTAATTTAACAAATTAAGCACATTCTATTATTTTTCCATTTTGTTGTATCATTTGTTATACTGAAGCCATTATTGTATTATTAGATTTGCTTACTAATCATTAAAGGGATGATTCTATTGATGCAATTTTAGGCCGTTTCATTTGTTGGCATTGCACTTTCAATATATGATAAGATTTTGTTTTGTTGTGTTTTTACATAGGACATGTGGAAGAGAGAGAGAAAGCAGGAGAGCTAGATTTTCAGTTCGTTCTGTTGGATTGTTCTCGTGAACTAGCTTTTGTTTGTATCCGGGCACAGTTTCTAGGGATTTAACTGAAAGTTCGGATTTCTTTAGTTAGCATCAAAATTCCAATAGGAACAAATCAAAATTTGTCTGCAAGCGCTCTCAGAGGGTAGATAGAGGCAAGAGGATCTCCTTAAACAATATTTATATGCTGCGTTTTAAATTGCAATTGCAGTGATAATTATGTCATAATTTTTTATTTTGTGAAAAATTGTAAATAAACATGGCTGATGAAGCTTTAATTGTGGTCACGAATGTGAAGATTATAAACATTTTGATATTCAAACCACAATTATGGCTACAAATTATTTTTTTAATTTTTTATATAAGAAATAAATATGAAAATTAGTTAAAATATGAAATTATGTTAACTAAATTTTAATATTTTTAATAAGATGCTTTATAAAATTTTTATTATATTTTTTTATGTCTATCTTTCATTATATATATTTAACCTTTATAATTCCGGTATTTTGATTAATGAATGAAACTGATGATTCTAAACCGAAGTTTCATTTTAAATAGAGATAAACTCTTGAAAAGTTGTAATAATTTTTTAAAAACAATGTAATAATTAATATTTTATTAATTTTTTTAAATAGAAAAGTCTTATAAATAGATACGGTGATCATATATTAAAAATTTAAATTTTATTTTAAAAATATTTATAATATTAAATATTTGAATTGATAGCATCTTATGAATTTAAAAATTTATATTAAAATAAAGATATTAAAGGAATTTTGTAATTAATGTATATAATGTGTCTAAATTTGTTATAATTAAGATAAAAAATATATTTTTTAATGTTTTCTAAAAAATGGGAAGCAGTATAGTTTAAATTTCCCATAAGTTCCTGCATCGAATATATTTGGTGTACTGTTGTTAATTTTGTGAATATTATATTGTCACCGATGTTCCAATTAGGGAAATGGATTGCATAGAATTTGGAAATAACTGCACCATGTGCAGTTTATCATCCTAGGCTTCATGTTTTCTTAACTAAATTTTAATTTGATATTTAAATATAAAATTGAATTATTTTAGGGATTAGATTTGTGCAGTTTAAAAGATAATGTATTTTTTGATTTAAGAAACGTAGAAACAGTATTAATTTCAGGAGATTTTGCATCAATGATGCTTGATGAAATTGATAGGTTAATTGAATTCTTCCTAATTTAAACTAATTAATATAGATCTTGTCACTTTTAGGAAGCTAACAAAAATAAATAAATCTGCGTAAATATTTATTTAGTAAATATATCGCAACCGTAATTTTATTGAGATGATGAATTTGCTAAAATTTAAAAATAGAATTTATTGTTATACGTGGAGTTGCTACCAAATTTTTATTTAAGGGAAAAAGTTTGAAAAAACCCTAACTTGAAGATAAGATTCTAAGTTCGGAAGTCGGTTACGAATGGGGAAGGTATTAGGCACCCCATTTGCCCGTTCCAAAGAACGGTACCCTTAAACTAAGTGTGTGATTTTTGAAAATATTTGATCCCTTAACTAATGTGAAAATAAATAACTTGAGGGAGGTTAGCCTGACAGGACTTGATCATGCTCCTACGTATTCCCCGGTACAATGGGAAACTCAAGGCTTACGTAGTTCTGGTTTGTGAAGGTTTGACCTTCAGAGGTACTTGAAAAGAAGCATTTGAAAATGACTGGTGCTTGAAAGCTTGACCTTCGGAGCTTGCTTGAAAAGGAATGATTGAAAATGACTGAAAATATTTTAAAGAGAATCCTTAGTCCACATATGCACAGGATCCAAGACAACTACGGCTGCATTGGGATCCATACGAATTCCTAAGCATCGAACAACATAAAAAGCTACCAGTTCGTGCTTAGGATTCATCGCGTGAGACTTATGGATTCTAAAATGAAGTTTTTCTTGAAATTATTTACACAAGGATTCTTAGTCCACATATGCACATGACCCAAGACAACTACGGCTGCACTTGGGACCTATATGAATTCCTAAGCATCGAACAACAGAAAAAGCTACCAGTTTATGCCTAGGGTTCATTGCGTGAGACCTAGAACCAAAAAATTTAATTTGAAAATAATTGAGAAGAGGATTGGGTTTGATTGAAAACAAATTGGTCTTGATTGGAAATGAATTCGATTTGATTGAAATTTGGCAAAAAGATTTAAACTTGATTTGCAAATTTTGAGAGAAGGAATTGATTGAAATGAAATAGTGGACTTGAAATTTTATGGAAAATTAAACTTGATTTTAGTTTGAAGAATCTAAGAGAAATTGAACTTGATTTGAGAAAGGGTTTGGGGTTATTTGAATGAAAGAATTAAAATTGGTTCGGAAAAAGGAATTTGATTTTTTTAAAAGAAAGAATTAAAATTAGTTTGAAAGAGAGAAAGAAAAAGTTTGATTTAAAACAAAGAAAAAGAGAAAATTATTTTTGGTTGGGACTAATTTGGAATAAAAGGGAATGTAAGGGCTAAACTGGAATTTTGGGAATTTTGGGAGCTTTGTTGCAATTTTGGGAAATTGAGAGATTCAATTGCAGTTTTGGAAAGTTTAGGGGCTTAACTGCAACTTTGGAAAATTGAGGGATTTAATTGGAATTTCATGAAATTTGGGGGGCTTTGCATGGCTTCCATATGGATTCACTTTGGTGGTTAGCTTGGGAGTGACTTGTGGCTTATTTAATGGCTTGTGACTGGATGGCTTGACTGGGCGGCTTATTCGGCTTACCAGCTTAACAGGTGGCTTTGGTGGTTTATTGGCTCATGGAGGGCTTGAAGGCTCGAACGGCTTGTAGACTCGATTGCGGCTTATTGGCTCACGAAGGGCTTGAAGGCTCGAATGGCTTGCAGACTCGATTGCGGCTTGAATGGCGCCGGATATACTCACAACGTTCCTAACCACTTGGCCGCGCCCAAGGGTTAGTCGTAAACTTACACCATTATTATTACATTGTGACTCAGAGGCATAATTGTTATTTGTAAGGAAAAATGAAGCCAAAGGGATTCGAACCCAGGATTCACATTTGGCTGGAATGATAGCCACCACTGGAACCAACGTAGAGCGTTGTGACTGGAAGATAACTTTATATGATATTATTCATGCTTTGGGCCTACGTTAGCCCACATGCATGGCTGCATGGGTCGTAGGCGCTAACCCTATTTCTTTAATATTAGAACTATGCTTCGGGGTCATGCTGTTTTCATTATTTGCACGATCATAAAGAGCAAAAAGATATTACATAGTAGAGGCCCGTTTCTACGTCTAGGAACTCGAGCAATGGTGCTATTACACCATTATACACGACACCATTTGGCCTGGCAGTATCTGCTCGAGTCCATATCCATTTAAGTCCATGTGCAAGCCACAACTTCATGCTCATGAGGCCCAACGAAGTGAAACGGTGTACCACGTCGTGCATGGCGAATCTAATCGACCACCCCCTTTCACTGCATGTATTCTTTGCCTCGTAATCATCATTACGAGATGGAGGTGAGTAGCTAGACACAGGACATGCTGAATAAGGTCACGTGGATGTAAAGAGGACATATGGATACGGGGACTCAGTGCTTGAGGCCTGAGGCAAGGTTCTGTATTCTCGCCACCAGCCTCATACCATCACCTGGAACTAAAATGAAGAAATGCCATTGATCCCCGACGCACCATCCATGACTGATGAATGCACCATGAAGGGTCTCTGCGGTAACAGGCCTGTGACTACTTTAGGAAGGATGGTTTGCCACAAGCAAGGAGAGTCATTTTATGCCTTCTTGGGGCTTAACACAGCTAAATGGCTTGTGCATGGCGTGGTCGTGAGTTGGAGCCTACATAGCCATTTGTATGGTTTCCTTTTGTGTTGAGTGGAGAAGGTATATGGTGAGGTTGTTTCTTATTGATGTATGCCAGTAGGGAGACTCTAGAGGCAGCAACGAAGCCAAAGATGTTTTTCTCGCTTACGTTTGGATTAGCGTCGCAAATAGAAACTCCTTGCGATGATGTGAATAAAGGCTTGTAGACGAACACACGCCCCTGCTTTCGACCTCGATAATGGCTTTCACTGAGCATGACTTGCCTAATTCATTTTGCACTCCTAGTACCAAACAGAGAGGGTCATTTTGCAGCGTTCAGATTGGTTCACATCTTTGAGACATTACTTTCCTTCCTTTTGCATGGAGTCAGCAATATCGGTAGAGCCAGCATGGGGTCCTGCTTGCTTGTGCGACGACCGTGGCCTATGAGATGACCAACTAGGTGCACGTTTGATATCCATACCATTGACCAACGAATGAAGTTTGGGAGCAAGCATATGGGGTGCAAGTCGACTTAGAACCAGCTCATGAGCTTTGGTATGCATGAGGTACAAGCCTACTTAGGATCGAATCACCAGCTTCAGCGAGCTAGCTATCCAACTGCTAATACTGAGTGAGGCATAGTTGGTTGGAAGCTTGAGACGCCCAGATTGTGACAACACCAAACGACGTGTGAACCCCATAGGCCAACAGGAACATGCTCCTCTTCCCGCAACGGATGAAACCACTCAGGGCGCATATTACAACCCACAATGATTAAGCACTATACACAATATAACTCTATCATATTCTAAGGCCAACATTCTGTGATAGGATTATAGGATTATCAGTTTATTATTATTTAGACCCATTCATTATGCACTTAGCCTTAGCCACAGTAGCGCACACTTATTCACTTGCTGAACTCACGATGGAAGGAAAGATCATGCAGGGGGCTGTATATTGTTTGAGTTTACAACGAGAAATATCGTCATGCATAGGAGATATGCTAGATTGGCTAAGTCATGGTTTTATGCAGGTGAAATCTTGAATTGAAAATGTTGATAAACAACCCTAGATGCATACAGCTGTGATGGATCTCAGACAATAACTAAGAATAGAGGCATTATGCATCGATACCTCTAAAGGCATGTAAAAAATCACAACATGAAGATAAATAAGAGAATTTGCAACCTAACCTTGAATAGTTGTGACCTTCAATTGGCTAGCGACACCCTAATGCTGAGTCTTTGTTGTTTCTGCTACTAAGAGGGATGAGAGTTCCAACTTCTTCCTCTAGGGCTTCAGGTGTGGATCCTTGTCTTCCAGCTGCTCGACTTCATGCAATATGCAGAGAATTTGGATGATGATGACAACCCATCCTCGTTTCTCTTTCTCACCTTTTCTCCAAGGCCTCCCTCCTATTTTCCTTCTTTCAACCCTTTCAATTCTTTGCTCCCCGCCTTGGGTCCCCCTTCTGGAGTTTTTGAGGAGAAGGTTCCTCCGAATGAAACTCGATCTACAACCTTCCTCCTCCCTCCCTTTGAACCAAAATAAAGGAGTTTCCTTACTCTGGCCTCTCCTCCCACCTTTCTTCATTCTCTTTCTTGGCTGGAAGCCAAGATCTCCTTTGAGCCGCGTCCCCTCCCTTCTTCTTTCGTGACCAAGGAGAGCCAAGATATTCACACTGCCCAGACTGCCAAGAAGGGTTCCCCCCTCTGTGCATGCATGCCTCGTCCTTCTTTTACCTTTTTTTGTTTTTTCGTTCGTTTTTTCTCTCTCTTCCAAAATTCCCTTTTTTCTTTTTAATTCGTTTTCTGTTTTTTCATTCCGTTTTTTAATTCATTTTTAGTTTATTAATTCATTTTCTGTTTATTAATTTTTTTATATACATCTTAATTTATTTATTTTTATTTATTTTTATTTTTTTTTCCAGATTTTTGTTTGTTTTTTTTATTTTTTTTTATTTTTCTTTTCGAATTTCGCTTTTATTACTTATTTTCATCATTTCTTAGTTTCAGATTTTTTTTATTTCATTTTTTCATTTTTTTAATTTCAGATTTTTCAGATTTTTAAATTCGGTATTTATTTCTATTATTAATTTTTGTTGTTTTTTTTTCTATTTTTTTTGTTTATCTTTGTTTTCTTTTATTTATTTTTGCCTTTATCTATTATTATTTTTTATTTTTCTTTTAGTTTTACTTATTCTTTCCTAGTTAGCTTTAATTTAATCTTTTTCCATTTATTTTTCGTTGTTCTTTGGGTATTTTTTGTTTATTCCTTTTCCCTTTTCTGCTTATTTATTTTCTTGCTTTTTGCTTTCTTTTTTTTTCCTTTTTTTTGTTTATTTAATTATTATTTAAATTAGTGTTGGCTTGATAATTGGGGTTTCGAACATAATTGAGTTTTTACAAAATATTATTAAAAATTACCCATTTAAAATTGTTTTTTGAAAAAAAAATTTATTTGAGGGTCGATTATGAAAAAGATGCTAGTATCCAACATCACCAATTTTATTCGGTCGAAAGAAAATAGAAAAAAAAGGCAAGAATTATTTTAAATTTCCTCTTATCTTAATTTTCACCCATCTCATAAAATGTCAATTTTCTCATATAGCCTTATGTTTTTATTATTGTTAGCTCATCGTTCAAAAATTAATTTATTATTTATTTTTATTATTAAATGATAACGAGCGACATCAAATTGAATGAAATATAAATTTTCACAAAATCAAAACCTTAATTAAGTTAAAAAAGTTAAAGTTAAATCTCTTTTTTTTACAAATCATAATCCTAATATTTCTTTTTTACATAAAAAATAATATCAATTAAAATTTATACTTCAATTTAAATAACATTAAAAATCAAACATGAAACAATATATATGAATATAAATTGAATTTGTCATTTGAAAATATCAAAAATTGATTTAATTAAATTTATTATTAATTTGTGCAAAATGTAAGTGTAAAAATTATATGTTAAATTTTATCTACGGACAAATATATCCGTAATTGTAGAAATGAAGTGTTTTAAATCCAATATTGATCCCATAAAAATGATAGCTCCATGAAAGAATGATAAAAATTGGATCAAATAAAGGTTAGGAGAAGGTTGCTTCAATAGAGTTGATGGAGATGAAACTTGGTTGCTATGGGAGGCACCACCCTTGAAGAGATAAGCATTCCTTCTTCGTAACCTTAAAGGTCAAGGATTAGGAGTTTTCTTCACTCTCATGAGAAAATGAGATAAAAGAGAGAATAAGATGCACTCAAATCTTACTCAAATGTATTATGACTATAAAGTGAGCAAAATGGTGTACATGGTGCTTGTTTATTAGCTAACTTGGGAGCCTAAAGAGAAGATGCATGGGAAGTTTTGGAATATGCCTCAAGCGGGGTGTTGGGCCTTGTGTTAGGCTCAAGAATAAGGGCATCCTTTACCTTGCATGGAACCTTCTAAATAAGCCTAGGTGATCCTAAAACAGGCCTCGCAAGATACACTTAAATTGGGCGCAAGATCGATATAAAGTGAGCTCACTAATGCCTAAGTATAGAAAATGTCTAAGTCCTAAACTAGTTATAATGAAATCAAGTAATAATGTGGGAAAAAGGAGTCTAAGAAAGATCATCATCCTTGAGGCTTAGTAGGGTTTCAACCTCAACTTGAAGTTTCTTGGTCCTAACTTTGGTAATGGACCCAATAGGCCCAATGGTTCCGCCTATGGACACTTTGTATTAGTGTTGCCTATAGGGATCTCTACATCATCTCCTCCTTCTTCGAGAATATTTTTTCTCTAATAACCATCCTCATCATTTGTACCTACAGAGAAAGAAGACAAGTTAGATACATTAAAAGTGACATTGACACCATAATCACCTAGCAGATTTAAGCAATAGACATTAGGACCTATACGCTTTAGCACCTAGAAAGGACCATCACCCCTAAGTTGGAGTTTTGATTTCCTAAAGGCCGGAAACCTTTCTTTCCTAAAATGAAACCATACCTAATCTCCATGTTTAAAGAGAACCTCTTTCCTACATTTGTTAGCTAACCTAGCATAATGGGTCATCTTCTTTTCAATGATGGCCTTAACCACTTGGAGCTCTTAAATGAACTTTTCCTTTTGGGCTCCATTGTTGTTGTAATATTGGGCTAGCAACATCCTATGTTCTTGCACTGCCATCTTCCCTGGTTTGGTTTCTCAAATTCCAAGTTGTTCTTTCTATCTCCAAATTAAACAAAAAATTAGAGACTCGAGAGAAAATTAACATACATAAAGAAAATGACTATATATGGATATCACAAAAATTTTGAATTTTGAATTTTTTGTTCTTTAAATATATATATATAGAAGTCTTAAGTAATAAAAACCTAAACTTCAAAGGCTATTAGGGAATAGTCCCTGATAACAATTCTAAAAAACTTGATGCGTACAAAACGTGACCGTAAAAAATGTACATCAAGTTTTACCCACTAGAAACAATATTTGTCGATGTAGAAAGAGGTATTTTAGACTCCCAGTGTTGATCCAAAAGAGACTATGCTAACAATTTATAAAAGAAATTTAGACTCTGACTTTTGAGCTCAACAAAAAGATAAGTTTTGTTGCAAGTGTCAGGAATTAGAATAAGAAAGTAGAAATAAAGAAAAATAAAAAGCAAAGAACACAAGTGCGAAGTTATGGATGAGTATGAGACTTTGGATCCCCATAAAACTTTACCTATTTGTATCCCTAAATTCCCTTCAAATGATTTAAACATCAATTTCTAACCACATATTCTAATGCTATTACTACCCCCAATGATCATGTAAGATAAATAAGTAAGAAAATCATAAGGCACTTTGATTTGTTAATTTAATAACCAGTTAGAAGCCTAGAACTCTGATTAATCTTTCAAAAACCACAGACTTAGTTTCCTTATAATTCCATCAATTGGAGGATGGTACGATTGCCTACCCTTCAACTGATTTAAAGATCAATAAGAGTAGGTAATCATCATTAATGGATTAAGTGCAATAAGGCAACACCATTGAATAAAGACGATACACTTATTTATAATGAAAGCATGCAATCGTTTATAAAGAAAAATAGGGTTCAAATAGTTACATCACAAGGTTCACCAAAGTCCCATAATCTGGAGGATAGTTACACATAGTAAAAGATGACAAATAAGAACAAACCATCTTTAAAAAAATCCATAATCCTAATCCTAAGATAAGAAATACAAAATTGTAGTGCTAGCAAGGCTGGTAAGAAACTTTGTAACTTGCACTGTACATGAATTCCTTCTGCCAAGATCCTACGTGAAGACACTAGAAGAAGAAATAGGAATAGGGGAATGGAGATAGAAATAAGGGAAAAAGGTGTGAGGAGTACGGTCTTGTGTGAGACATAAGTAGGAGGTGGAAAGTCGTAGGTGGTGTTAAACATGTCTTTCTCCCAAAGTGTATTCTCCTCTATGTAGATGTGGATTAGGGATACCTCTATTACCGACCATGTTTACCTAAGTTGCCTCCTCAGCCATCACGACCTCTTTAGGTCTCCTACAATATTGTTAGGGCTAACTTGGATTCCTTCCTATGTCATTAGGGTTGACTTGGATCATTTCTATCACCTCCCAAGGTTTGCATGATCGTGCTCGGCTATGTACAACTATGTCAAGAATTCTGGTCTACTGTAAGGGCATACTTAACCAACGTGGCCAAGATGGCTTCCTCCAAGGTGCATTTTTGTCCCTTTTCTACTCCTTCATCTTTTTATATCCTTTTTGCTCTTTTTATTCTATTTTATACTTATGTGACCATTTTTGAAAAAATAAATGAAATTAGGAGGAATTACAATAAAATAATAATTTATTTCATAGTAATGAAAACTAATTTTCTATAGGTAAATCATCAAAATGGTGGTTTTTTAGGAAATCATAGGAAACTTGGTTGCTAAAAGAAACCAATGATGCTACTGAAAAAGATGTGAAGAAGAAAGACTCTTAACCAGAAGGAATATACTAGATGGATCACACTACTATGATAGTTGGTCAAATAAACGCCTTGAACAAAAAAAGAAGGCTTTTATACAAGCACGTGCACAACCTGCCCCACTATTCTGCACTCCAATTACATTGAAACCTAGCCTTATGTAACCTTTGTGGATCCATAAGCCACGATGATGAAAGATATCTTGTTGAAGCCCATATGGCTCAACAAAATGAGGAGGCAATAGAAGCCTTATGTAACCTAAGAGCATTGTTGCAGAGGAAACATCAGGTAGGAGTATTAGACCCATTGGGCCCATCACCAAAGCTAGAGAAAGAAAGCTATAGAAGTAGGTGGAAACACTACTGAGCCTTTAATATGACCTCCCTCAAGCCTTCACCTCTCCCCTCATCATATTGCTCAACATATCTTAGTTTAGGACTTGGACATTTTATGTACTCTAAATTCTTAGTAGGCCAATTTGTATAGGCTTAGGCCTTATTTCTTTGTACTTTTACAATAACTTTTTGGGCCTGGGCCTGCCCTGGCCCATTTGTGTGACTACATTAGGGAAGAAATATAGGACCATTATTGGGCTCAAAACCAAGCCCAAACTTATTCCAAATACGACTTCAAAGTTGTACCTTTTCCCCTCCTTTTTGGCATCTAAACCAGCTTATATAAAGGCATACCATGTACCATTTTGCAGACTTAATGTTATAATTCATATTTGAGAGATTTAATGAACGCATTCTCTTTTCCTTTCCCTTTCCTCTTTTAGATAGAGTGAGTGAGTGGATCCTTATGCTTGGATTCTCCAAGATGGCGGAAGCATGGTGGCTTATCCAACTCATGGTGGCATCTCCTCCTTGAAGCATTTCACTAAATCCTTTCTACCACTTCTCCTCTATCAACTGCAGCCCCGTTGTCTAGAGATCTTCATCTAATCATCCTTGCATCAAGTGGTATAAAATCTCCATAATAAAGGTAAATATCCTCTCCTAATTTTCTTCTTAAATCCATAAACACATTCTTCTCTTCAACTCCAACTTTCTTCAATTTTGTTCAATCAAATTGCTTGTTTCTGTGAAATTTTTTCTTCATCCATGCTTAATTGTGTTAGATCCATTTTACAGTCAAGAGTTAACCCCAATGGAATCTCAATTCCAAAACATAGAGACATATATGTCCCGGGTTTAGAACATGGGAATAATAGAGGACAAATCCTTAATCTCTTGTCATAGCAAGTGTCTGGGACTTAGCCAGCCGGAGGTGAACCCAAAAGGGCAGGTCAATACAATAATTTTAAGGAGATTGAAGGAGTTAGAGAGGTCAATGAGAAAGGATAAGGAGAAGAAAGATATGGTTACTAATGGCCATCCAAAGGTTATTGATGACCTCTTAACTCCTACTAATAAGAGTATAAAAGAAAAGAGTAAGAAGGTCGATGAGACAATTGAAATGGATCCATAGAAACCTCTTGTTGAGACTTATTAACCAAGAATTCATTTTCCTTAAAGGTTAAAGTAAAATAAAGATTATCCTCAATTTGCCAAATTTTTGGACATCCTAAAGCAATTAAGGATCAATCTCCCTTTTATAGAGATCATTCTCCATATGCCCAAATATCCAAAAAAATTTAAGGAAATATTGGACAAAGAAATAAAAGTTGAGGAATATATGACCATGAAGCTCAATAAGGAGTGCTCCACCATCTTTCTATGAAAAGTACCACCAAAGTTTGAAAACCTAGGGAGTTTCATAATACCTTATACTATTGGTTAATCTTATTTTGATAAAGTTTTGTGTGACAAAGGTACTACCATTATTTCCTTGCAACTAATAATTTGACGCGTTTTACTATTCCTCTTATCTCTCTCTGATGCAAATTTCTGTCTCCTCATCATGTATGGCACGTGCCTTGAATCTAGCAATTTTAATTATTGAATTTCTGCATGGTTGTGCTAGATTTTGGCATGCCCTGTATGATTTGATCCAACCTTAGGTTATATTAAGAATTAAAACATGTTAAATAAGTAACATCAAATGACTTTCACAGATGTGCCCCCTGCTTGCACCATCGTGCACATTCATAATTATAAGAATGAACATGAGTATAGCACAATCTTTTCCTGTATTACATAGTCGCGCCCTGTATTGTATGGTCATGCTCATTTTAAATTGGACATGTTTGCTCATAAGCAGATTATGCAAATTCATTAAATTCTAGTTATTTAACATGAGCATAATCGTTCCCCAGTTGCACGACTATGCAAACTCATACATTATGGACTCTCATAATGAGCATGACTATGCCCCTATCTATATAACCATGAACATTCATCAATTTCCGGGCTACATCAAAAACACGGTTGTGCGGCCTATTATGCACGGTTGTGCCGATTTGTTGTTTGAGGATTTCATGTTTAGCATAGTTGTGCCCCTGACTGGACGATCGTGCCATATAATGGAAGCCTACTTGGTCTTGATCGAGCATGCCCATACTAATATTTTCTAAACTAATTTTTCCTATTTTATCTTTGTAGGAAAATGAATTTTTATACCTTGAAGACAAGTCGTGAATCCACTATTGCAGAGGTTGACCCTTTAGAGGGACTGGTCTACTCCATATTTGTAGATGATGTTCTTGGGCATCAAGCTTGACTTAAGAGACTTAGCACTGTCTCTTTAAACTCCACTAAGAGTATAGAGGAGGAGTCACTAGATATCGGAAGAGTAAAGCTATAGATGAAAGTATTTCTAGGAGAATTGGAATGGATTAAGGTTGTACCCATTCAGGAATCCTCCTACCAATAATCCAATTTGGGGTTCTTAGCATCTCTTGTCATCATCCTTCCTATACAGATAACACCTACACACATCATCTAGTACTAGCTAGAAGGGTGGAAACATCGATTGACCTTGGTAGACTTTAACGTCGCCATAGGTTTTGAGACTCTTGAGGGTATCTTTGCGAAGGAGTATTTGGATACTTTCACAAAAATTCTGGAGGAGTTCGTGGAGGGGGCTTTTTGGCATAAGATTACAGGGTCATATCAGTATAACTCCCATGTCTCTAACTTCACCACTATCAGCGACCTCATTCTTAAGATGTTGTATTTCTGATTGATGCTTGACATCTTGATAAAAATGATAGCACCGAAATCATCTCACACACACCTATTTTTATTGTGGGTTGTAGTATGAGGTTGTACGGTCGATTCAGGATAGTTTTCCTAATGTCCTACCAGGGGATTGGGCATTGGTAGTAGACGGGGTAGAAAGGATACAAAGGTATTATCTCTTACATTAATGTCCTCTACCACCACCACAAGATCGCATCATTAGGCATTGACACATGGTTGCACATGAAGGCGATATAGTAAGGGCCCCATGGCACCTATATTTTTGCACCTTAGCAGCAACCCTAGCCATAACCAGAGTCACCCTTGTAGTAGCGTTAGCAGGTGTTGTAAGTGGTGGAAGAGCAAATGGATGATGATGCAGGAGATGGACACTTAGAGGCCCATTCTCTCTTTAATTGCCTCGATCATTTACATCGACAAGTGGATAGAATTTATGACTGCTTAGATGCGTAAGCCGCTTCACACCAAGAAATAATAAACTTACATGACAAGACCTTTGCATAGATAGACGCCCAATTCATCACACTTCTCCAGTTAAGGCAGATCCAGATGGCCTACCTAAGGCCTTTAGTGACTTGTGCTCATATTTTTTTCTTCACATTTTCTTTTTAGTAGGATTTTCTTATTTTGGGATTATTATATATATTTTAAATTTGATATATTTTTCTTTTTATTTATAAAACTTATCTCTGTATGCATTGATTTTATTTTTATTTTTGTTTCATTGCAAATTAAACTACCATTCTATCATTTCATCTACAAGATTTTAGGCATGATTACTACATTAATTAACATAATTCATTTGTAATTTAGCCTGATATCCCTTATTTTTATAGGAATGGTCAAGCAAGCAGAGAATCTGAAAATAGGAAGATTTTGAGCCAAAAAGAGGGCAAATAGAGCATAAAAAGACAAGAAAGCAAAAAAAAAAAAAGATAGAAATGCCCCCTCAACAAACCAGTACAATCGTCCACACTTAAGAATGACCATGCCAATATTGGGAGCAATAGCAAACGGTGCCACATCATCCCTGATGATGCAAGAAGGTTCCAACTACAAAGGGAAAAGGCTAGTTGTAGAAAACTATTAGGCCCATCACCATAGCAAGAGCCAGAAGGAGATGGAAACCTTCTTGGGCCTTCAAGAAGGTCCCCCTCAAGCCCAACACATTCCTCTTTGGCTCTCTATACTTTAGACTTGGACTTAGATTTTTCTTATATTTTAGGTTCTAGCAGACCCAAATATAGGATTGGATCCCAATTTCTCTATATTTTATCTTAGGCTATTGGGCTTGCTTTGACCCAACTTATGATTGCATAGATGGAGGAAGCAAGGAACCATATTAGGCTTGTAATCCTATCTCAATTCACACCATGTAGGCAGCTCCAAAGATGCATGACCTTCATCCTTTTATGCTCCCACTTTAGCCTTTAAATAGGCTATACCATGTGTAATTTTCAATCCTTGATACATTTTGAGTAAAGTTTAGTTTGAGAGCAAGTCTTCTCTTTTCTACTCTCTCTTTCTCTTGGCAGGAATTACAAGTGGGAAACTCCTTATCCTTGGCTTCCAAAGTGGTGGAGTAGGAGCTTATTTCTTACAAGGGTGGCGCTCCAACCTTATCCTCATGCTTCTTCACCTCCAACTCCAATGAAACCAACCTCCACTGAACTAGTCACTCATTCAGCTATCGATAACTACATCAACGAAGATGAAGCTAAGTCAAACCCAATCTATGACACTAGAAACCCTAATTTACGCCTATAAGAGCGAGGCTATGCCATACCGTTGTACACACCACCACCTTTCTCCACATAGGAGAGAAGCACCCCAAGATATATCTCTCACTCTACGCACAACCCTACCTTTCCTCCATCTATCATTTCTAGCCTCTCCATTCTTGGTTCTTTCATTGACAACTTCCTGTAGGATCTAGGTGGGAGTAATCCCTAGGTGGTGCAATGTTAGAGAAATTGTCAGCTTTGCTAGCAACCTCAGTGCTTCATTCCTTATTTTCTTTTATTATGGATACTTGTAGGCTGTTTTATTGTTGGATAACTAATTCCCCTTTCTTGGGGCTTTGGCAAACTTTGTCATGTGCATTGTTTGAACATAGGTTTTCTTCTTTTAATAATATTTTCATTGTTACAATTGTGTTATTCTTGTTGCAACCGTAATCTCGACGAGACGACGAACTCGCTAAAATTTTAAAAATGAGTAGTTATATGATGTGTGGAGTCGCCACCAAATTTTATTCAAGGGAAAAATATTTGGAAAAAAACCCTGACTCAAAAAAATGAGCTTCTAAGTTCGGGAGTCGGTTACAAGTAGGGAAGGTGTTAGGCACCCCACTCGCCTATTCCGAAGAACAGTACCCTTAAATTGAGTGTGTGAATATTTGAAAACAGTTTGATCCCTTTTATTAGAGTGAAAATAAATACTTGATGGAGGTTAGCCTGACAGGACTTGATCCTGCTCCTACGTATTCCCTGGTGCAATGGGAAACTCAAGGCTTACGTAGTTCTGGTTATGTTTTGAAAGCTTGACTTTCGAAAGTGTTTGAAATGTGCTCAAAGGCTTGACCTTCGAAGCTTCTTGGAAAGTAAAAAAACTTGACTGTTTTTGAAAACCATTTTTTAGGAGCCCGACCCTCATCCACATATACACAGGGCCCAAGACAACTACGGCTGCACTTGGACCCATACGAATCTCTAAACAACGAACAGCAGAAAAAGCTACCAGTTCGCGTTTAGAGCTCGTCGCGTGAGATTAAGAATCGTAAAACAAGATCTTTTATTTTGAAAATCATGGAATAATAATGCGCCGGTTTTTATTTTGTAAAAAGGGAAAGAGCGACCCTAATCCACATATGCACAAGGCCCAAGACAACTACGGCTGCACTTGGACCTATACGAATCTCTAAACAACGAACAACGAGAAAAAAGCTACCAGTTCGTGCTTAGAGCTCGCGTGAGATTAAGAATCAGAAAACATTATTTTTATTTTTGAATAACGATGAATGAAAAACACAAGATACAAATAATCATTAGAAATTTAAGAAGGAATTTATCAATTGAGGAATTTTATGAGGATACTCGATAACCTTGAATTTGTTTAGGAGTTTTTTTTTTAAAAAAAGATTAATTAGGAGATTTGGAACTTTTTTTTTGGAAATTTTTTATTACTTTTCTTAATTTTTGGAATTTTTGTTAATTCCTGGAAATCTTGAATTTTTATTAATTTCTAAAAATTTTTTTATTAATTTTCTGGACTTTTATTAATTTTCTGAATTTTTTATTAATTCTGATTTTTATTAATTCTGATTTTTATTAATTTTCTGGTTTTTATTTATTTTCTGGTTTTTTATCAATTTTGATTTTTATTTTTAGGGGCAGAATAGGGATTAACCAAATTGTCTAGGGGCAATCCTGTAATTTACAAGGGCATGGGACAGAAATAGTATTAATGAGAAGCCCAAGGCGATTGGTATTTACTGGCAGGGCATATCTCGGATTTTTGTGTTTGACCAAGGGCAGAATGGTCATTACAGGGGCAGGGACTTGGCTAGAATTTTTGGATTTGGCCAAGGGCAAACTGGTCATTACAGGGGCAGGGACTTGGCTAGAATTTTTGGATTTGGCCAAGGGCAAACTGGTCATTACAGGGGCAGGGACTTGGCTGGAATTTTTGGATTTGGCCAAGGGTTAGCATGTGAGGTGCACATGGTGAGCTAGGGGATTTTGCCATAAAATGGCAAAGTGCCAGAGGCGGGTTTCGAACTTTGGGTGTTGAATGTGTGGTCAGCGCTTAACCACTGAACCAGCACCCTAGATGGTGCCCTTACTGCTTCATATATGTATAAGACCTGTTGTTAGAAGTAGGAGTTCATAAAAAAACAAGCTTTTGGGGGTTACTGAAATGCAAACTGTCATTCCTGGGGATCGAACCTATATCCCAGGATTCAAAGTTTATCTACCTGACCACTAGGCTGAACGTCTGAACTGGAAGGCCCTGGATCAATCATACACAAACCCCAAATAAGCAAATTGAGATAGCAGCACTCAAGGTTCAAACTTATGGTTTACAGAGAGGGGTGCACTGATGGGGCTACCTGAATTTGCATGGTATTATGGAGGGCAACATGAAGCCTCGACCTTGTTCCCGAATAATGAAACCCTGCTTGCTAACTACCCGAATGGCCATTTACTCGACACCATTTCTCAGAGTTAGGATCTCACTTCCAGCCAACCTTATGGAAAGGTTCTTATAGAAAGTTTTCTGCCTTGAAGTGATCGTCTCCTTTTAATTGTGTTAGTATTACAAATCTTTAAGGGTTCCTCAGTTTCTTTCTAATATATAGATGTCAAGGGTATAAGAGGAACTCATCACAAGTTGCAAACTAAGGAATGGACAGAGGCAGTTTTTCCCACGCTCTGTAGTAAACCACTTGGAGGAGCTGCCATATTAGACCTATGCATCAATACATTCCTGTACTGATTAGGATCGAAAAAGACAGGATTAAGGTCATTAAAGGAGTGTCAAACATAAGGGTCTTATTGTTTTAACAACCACCCATTTGGTATTTCACCCTGGAAACTTGTCTCCTCAAATTTTGCTTGAGACTAGGACTGGTTTCTACTAAGCACAGAAAACTTCCAAGCCTACTTCTCCAATCACTAAGATGTGTTTAAGCCTTCCAAGTGAGACTTGGATTATGATAATTAGATCAGGTTCTACCCAAATGACTTCATATTCTAGGCTGCCTATCCATATGAGTCTCATATCAGGCCACATAAACTGCAATCAGAATTTGGTGGTTTGAAACCAGTAATCGATTGTGTGCAGGTCTTGACTGAATGCTTCTAGATTAAGCCATGAGATTATGATTTCCAATCTCTTCCTAAGCTTATAGACTTGGATTGTTATTTTCAAATCTAAAGGAAGAACTAGTTTAATCAAATCAGAAGCAGATTCATATCTCCTATTATCCTGCAACTCCTTATACCATGTGTATTTCTTTCCCTGGTCTATTCTATCCTACCTCCCCTGGTTCCGCCTAATCCAGAAATGTTAACCTGTTGATCCATAGCTGGGAGTTTAGGCTACAGTTGGTGCGGAGATGGCCTGCTAGCCCATGCTCAGGAACTGTTGGCTCTAATAATTTGCCTAAATTCAACTCAAGGATCTTGTTGTCAAACACAAAATCTAACCTGCATTTCTGTCTTGACTCATCAATCATAAAGAGATAGGGTCAGCCACTGCCTTGGTCTCCCTGATTGATCCTATATATTAGGAGTAGGATGAGGATACTCCTTGGTTCATTCCCCTATAGCCAGCTGGTGGACATGGCTCCAATATGACCAAACCCCTTAGCTAGTTTGGGTCCCTCATTGATCATTACCACCCTTGGGCCTATGGAAAGGGAAGGATGATCTTTTTGAGTTAGAGTCTGTCAGATGAGGTTCCTATGCCTCACAGCATGCCTATCTTGTTCTAACCAGCATCCTTGAACCTTATGTGATGACTTGCTCCTACACTTTGTTGTATGTGTCAGAGCAATTTTTCTACATCAGCGACAACAAGACTTGGGCAGTGACTAAAGAGCAGCGACCACTGGGGCCTCACTGTAGATCACAGGGCTTGGAGTGGGCACTGATAATCAAACCTTCTTAAACTTGTTGCACTTTGCATGGCTTAGGGAAAACTAACAAACTTAGCTTCAGCAAGAATTAGCCTTTTTGTTTGGCCCTATCAAGTTTAGAGATTCTCCTTATGTTGTTCAGATCCTAACCTTGAATCTAAGTCTCACGAACCCTCAATCCTGCTAATATCCAGTTGGAATGGATAACTGGGTGCAGACTTGAGACTCCATAGGTTAATCTTAAGTAGCTTGGGAATGTTCTGTCATTAATTACAAAGCCTGAGGTTGTGCAACTCAATTTATTTAGGCCTGCATTTGGCCATTTAGGCTTAATAGGCTAGCCTTTGATAGTTCTAACTGATAGGAGTTATTCATAGTTATCTAATCCCCCTAAATCCATGTCCTGGAAGCAAATCTGCAGCACTTCAACTTATGAATTGCAGAGCCTCAATCCTGTACCTGCTTCATATTGAGGACTGTCCCTAGGCCCTAGCAGTTTTTAGAAGTCCTGTTAGGATCTCAAGGCTTCTTAACTAAACCTTGGCAGACTTATGGCACTAATGAGGCTAGGTTCAGGTTTATTCCAATAAGGTCAGAGCATGTGGTTGTAATTGAATTGGCTCTGACCAGGTAGGATTATGTAACTTGTCCTGATGCACTCCCATAGGGCAAACACTTATGATTACCTGGAACTTCCGATGCTTCAAGGAGAAGCAAGTCTCTCTCTGGCTAGGCTGGAATAGACTGGTACTAGATGTAATGCTATGGTCCAAAACCAGAACCAAACCTCAAGATTTTAGGGTAGTTTATAACAAACTTTCAGAGAAATAGAAGACTGGAGCATGTCTGTCAGAGGTCAAGATTAGGTCCTGGGACTCAATTCAATACATCAGGATCTTGTGTAGAGAAAGGAAAACTTCTAGATGTCTATTATTGACTAGAATTTAGCCACAAGATTCAAAGTTTCAAATTAGAGAGGCTGAAGGTTTCCACCAGTCTGTTTGCAAGCTGGAATCATGTCTCAAGTGTAACTTAAAAACAATTCCTAAAGTTTTTATGGGATTTGTGATGAAAGAAAAACAGGTTTTCAAGCACTTGTTACAAACCACTGATCAAGCTTAATGCTTCAGGCCAGTTAGCCCTTAGACCACTCATTCAGGGAAAGTATTTTAGTTTATTAGAAATTCATGGGAAGAACAAGGTTCCTAGACAAATTTTGCAGCTTAGAGTCGAGATCCTCCGTATTCAACCCAAATTGAAACAAGAATTTAGTCAGAAAAGTAGGGATTCCTAGGGAGGTGTCGTGGACCAGGACAGTTCCATTACCTGCATCCAAATACCCTCAAGGGCTGCATAACTTTTCTTCTTATTAGCCTTTGGTTTAAGGTCTTGTTGGTTTCTGATCAGAACTGTTTTAGTGCATCTAGCTATTCTTACTCTGAGGACATATGATTGGACACCCTATAAGTTCAGCTGCAGTTAGACTTGCAGCCAAATATAAAGCACTGGACAGAAATGGGGCTAGGACTTACTTGAGATCGGGATTCCCTTGCTTTATTCCTAAACCTACTTCCGGCTTATGCGAGGGAGGCAAGTGAAACTGTGTTTGGTTGCTTAGGACCTATCTGGCTGAGTTACTCTTGGAGGTTAAATAAAAATCTAAAACCAGCAGGCTGCTTAGGATGACACATTGGAGATTTAGGCTCATAACCATATTAAGTGCTATCTAGACAGTATTTCTAGCACCCTAATATATCAGGACTTATTTGCTTATTCACCCCCGTGCATATCTCTACCCAAATTCATTCCTAATTCAAGGCTACAATCTCTTAATTCCAACGATTCTATCTTAATTTCGGGATCGGTGGTTTGATTTCACTGCAATTTCACTGACATCATGGCTGATCTTGGTCTCTAGAAGCAAGTCTATTTGTTATCTAACTGAATTCAGTGTTTGAGATCAAAACTCTAGATTAGGTGCACATGACAGAGGCAACAACATGATGGACCTCTACCTGATCTCTTGACCCAGGCCATTTCTAGGTGTGTTGTAGCTAGAAACCAAGTTCTAACAGGATACCCGATGAATACGTAGCAGGACTACAAGAAGCAAGAGTTTGGGGGCTTGTGCGATTTCCCCCATTATCCATGACCAGATTTAGAACTCTGTGAGGGGATATTACATTGACAATCGCCTAAGCGAGAGTTGAACCGTTCATTGGGCCACGGCTGGATTGAGTAATCGGGGTCATCATAGGCTTGTGCATCAAGCATAATCTGATGAACTAAAGAGATACTTCACATTTTGATTTTCCTAGCGTAAAATAAGAATAAGGTTCACCCAAAATTTCATATAATTCTTGGTTTTGAACTAAGCAATACCTGACAAACAATATCATTACCCTATCGGTTTCTTTTCAACCAAGAACTAACCAAAGAAGAGTATTGTTCAAGTAAAAGATTAGAATCCGGGCGGGGCAAGAATTGTCGAGCTATGGGTAGAATCTTGTTTCCTACTTGGAACTCAAGCCTATTCTAGATTTTAAGCCTTATCAATCAATATGCAAGCTGCTATACTAACAATCAACAGCAAGCAAGAGGCGGTTATGTCATTCAAATATTGTCTCATTCTTTGTAGATGCAAATGAACATGAGATGAATCGGACTTTGCATAACAGGATATCTGAAAGCAAGCATGAATTTGTTTAGCGGTGAATTGAGAGAAAATCAATCAACTCAAACAAGACGAATCAAGAATTAACTTAAATCATCCTAGCTCAACCAAATCAGGCAGAGTTATTTCGAGAATCGCAAATGCAAACATGAGTTGTTAATTCAAGTTACCATAACGAATCAAATCAAGAATGCAAACGGGATCAAGATCCTTAATAGCAACGATTTTCATTCAATTTATTAAGCGGAACCATTAATTGAATAGAAATTCTACCAAGGAAATCACCATGCCTACTGCTTTGAAAAAGCTTGAATTAGCAAAGGCAGCAACGTTCTTGGATGGGATTACTCGTCTCTACACTGCTAGTTCTTGGAAGACAACTCCTACGAAGGCCCGGTTTGGCCAGAGATCGAGAACCTCGGGTTTCCTTCCCCTGGCTCTCAAAACCTCTCGCCCTCAAGACCAGATTTTGCCTTCTCTCCCACTCCTTTCTTCTTCTTCCTCTTCTCCTCGAAATCTTGTTTTTTTTTTTTTTCAGAAGCAACAACCCCCTCTCTTTCCCCCCACTTTCCTTTTATATCTCTCCTTTTTTGTATTTTTGTTTTTGTTTCATTTTTTTTTGTTTTTTTTTTGTTTTTGTTTCATTTTTTTTCTTATTTGTCCTTTTCTTGGAATTTATTTTTATTTTAGTAAAATTCTGTAATTGGGTTTTAATTTTTTTATTAAAATCTGTAATTGGTTTTAATTTTTTGTTTAATTAGTTTTTTTTTTTTTTTTATATTTTTTTATTATATATTTTTTAATTCCAGATCTGTTATATTATATATTTTTATACTTTTTATTTGGTTGTTAAAAACTAAATGACTTTTTTACCATTTTATTTTTCGTTTTTTTTACGTTTTTTTTTTTTACATTTTCGTTTTATTTTCTATTTTCTATTTTCTGTTTTCTGCTTGTTTTCTTTTTTCTCGTTTTGTTTTTCTATTTTGAATTTTTTTAATTATAAATCTAATTCATTTTTTGAATTTCTTTATACATTAACCACCTTAAAAACGAGTCTCGGACATAATTGGAGTGTTTCTGATTTGCCCTCTTTACTTATTTTCTTACCACATAACGTGAGTAGCGATTCTTCGAGTTATCGCAGTAGGAGAATGAGTAAAGACGTGAACACCTCATCTCCGAGACAGACCTTCTGAAAAACTCCATGAATGACACTAGAAGCCTTGAGCTTAGAGTGAACCTTATGGGGTGACTTTACTAGCTTTTGTGGCCGTGATACTGAAATTGTATGAGATTTAAGTATGAGGTCTCGACAACATAGGCCTAAAAAGGAAAATCTAAATCTAATCTAGAAGTGACAATATAGACCTAAAAAAGAATCTAATCTAGGGGCGGCAACATCGACAACATAGGCCTAAAAGCGATAAATCTAATCTATGGCGGCTGACAACATAGGCCTAAAAAAGCGATGAAATCTAATCTATGGCGGCGACAACATAGGCCTAAAAGCGATAAATCTAATCTAAGTGACGACAACATGGCCTAAAAAAGCTACTTGATAAATCTAATCTATAGCGGCGACAACATAGGCTAAAAGCGATAAATCTAATCTATAAGGCGATGAAATCAATCTATAGGCCTAAAAGCATAAACCAATCTAATCTAGGCGGCCCGACAACATAGGCCTAAAAAGATAAATCTAATCTAAATCTAATCTATCTAAACTGGCCCGACAACATGTGCCTAAAAGCGATAAATCTAATCTATGGCGACAACATAGGCCTAAAAGCAAGAAATCTAATCTAGGGCTACTCGACAACATAGGCCTAAAAAGCAAGAATCTAATCTATGGCGTCCGACAACATAGGCCTAAAAGCCTATCTAATCTAGGGCGGCTCACAACATAGGCCTAAAAGCAAAGAAATCTAATCTATGGCGCAATGACATAGGCCTAAAAAAGCGACAACATAGGCCTGAAAAGCGTAAATCTAATCTATGGCGGCGACAACATAGGCCTAAATGCGTCAATCTAATCTATGGCGACAACGACAACAATCTGTGCCTAAAAAGCGATAAATCTAATCTATGATGGTCTCGACAACATAGGCCTAAGCGATAAATCTAATCTATGGCGGACTAGGACAACATAGGCCTAAAAGCAGAAATCTAATCTAGGCGGCGACAACATAGGCCTAAAAAGCAAATCTAATCTAGTGGCTCGACAACATAGGCCCGAAAAGCCTAGCAAATCTAATCTATGGCGGCGACAACATAGGCCTAATCTAGGAGGCACGACAACATAAATCGATAAATCTAAACTATGGCGAAACCGACAACATAGGCCTAAAAAGCGATAAATCTAATCTATGGCGGCCCGACAACATAGGCCTTAAAAAGCAAGAATCTAATCTATGACGCTCGACAACATAGGCCTAAAAGCAAGAAATCTAATCTATGGCGGCCGACAACATAGGCCTGGAAAGCAAGAATAAATCTAATCTATGGCTTTGACAACATAGGCCTAAAAAAGCAGTAAATCTAATCTATGGCGGCCCGACAACATAGGCCCTAGGCCTAAAAAGCGAAGAATCTAATCTAGGCGCAACGACAACATAGCCTAAAAAGCAAGAAATCTAATCTATGGCGACCACAAACACAGGCCTAAAAAACGATGAAGTAATTCTATGGTGGCGGCGACAACATAGGCCTGAAAAGCAAGAATCAATCTATGCGTTCGACAAACATAGCCTAAAAGAAGAATCTAACGAAGGCTTTGACAACATAGCTCAAAAGCGAAGGAATCTAATCTATGGTGGCCTCGACAACATAGGCTCTTAAAAGCAGAATCTATTCCATGCGCCCGACAACATAGGCCTAAAAAGAAATGACCTAGGGGCGGCTCACAACATAGGCCTAAAAGCAAGAAATCTAATCTAGGCGCCTGACAACATGGCCCAAGCAAGGAATCTAATCTATGCCTGACAACATAGGCCTAAAAGCAAGAATCTAAACCACGATACGCCTATCGACAACATGGCCTAAAAGAAGAATCTGGACCATGTAAGCGGCCTCGACAACATAGGCCTAAAAAGCAAGAAATCTAATCTATGGCGGCACGACAACATAGGCCTAAAAAGCAAAATCTAATCTATGGCGGCCGACAACATAGGCCCGAAAAGCAGAAATCTAATCTATGGCGGCGACAACATAGGCCTAAAAAGCAAGAAATCTAATCTATGGCGCTCGACAACTAATCTAGGCCTGAAAAGTAGTAAAATCTAATCTAGGCGGCCCGACAACATAGGCCTAAAAAGCAAGAAATCTAATCTATGGCGGCCGACAACAGAGGCCTAAAGCATAAATCTAATCTATATGCGGCCTCGACAACATAGGCCTAATCTAGGCACAACGAAACTGAATAAATCTAGGCTGGCCCGACAACATAGGCCTAAAAAGCAAAGAATCTAATTTATGGCGGCTCGACAACATAGGCCTAAAAGCAAGAAAATCTAATCTATGGCGGCGACAACATAGGCCTAAAAGCAAGAATCTAATCTAGGGGCGGCTCGACAACATAGGCCTAAAAGCAAGAAATCTAATCTAGGCGGCCCGACAACATAGGCTAAAAAGCAAAAATCTAATCTATGGCGGCTCGACAACATAGGCCTAAAAGCAAAGAAATCTAATTTATGGCGACGACAACATCGACAATCACATAGGCCTAAAAGGAAATCTAATCTATGGCGTCTCGACAACTAATCTGTAGGCCTACAAAAGCTAGAAAATCTAATCTAGGCGACAACATAGGCCTAAAGCGACAATCTAATCAGCACGAACATAGGCCTAAAAGGATAAATCTAAGAAAAGAAAGACTCTCCTGGTTTTATTTAACGAGCTCGACTCCCGCTTTCTTCGCACCGATCATATCTTTTCCTAGTGAGCTAGACTTCTATGAACTGTTTGTTTCTTTGATCGCTTTGGGAGACATATCTTATGTATATACGCCTTAGCGAGATTTTTTGGATCAAAAGAACTTGTCATTAAGAAAATTCGATGACTTTTATTTGGTACAAAGATTAGTAATTCACCTATCATTAAATTTAAAGTACAAATGATTACATTTTGCATATACATTTTGAAGAAGAAAATACGATTTGCATGTAATAGGGATTAACAAGATAGTCAAAGGGACATAGGGTGTTTTTGCAACGAGGCGTCCTGCAGCCGAGTTTTGATTGGTGGTGATGCCTTTGAGACGATTAGTGCTAGTATCATTATTTTTGGCGATCTTTCGTGCATTGTCATCTCAAAGCCGAAGAGCCAAAATTTTGCCCCATTTATTTGGCTTGCCCTACCGCTTTTGAACCTTTCCCTAGAACCATGGATATCCGTCACTTTCGCTTCGCGTCTCAAAAGTATAGATGGGAGACTACCGTTACCCTTTCTTGCCTTCTCTAATTAAGAGGGACGAATTTTAGTTTTTGTCGGTGCCGTTTTGTTTAAACCGCCCTTCGGTTTAAACGGCAAGATGCTTTTTACTCGAATCGTCCCCGACTTTTGCCTCCAGGTAAAGCAATAGCGGACCTGGCGGGTTTTTCCTTCTGTTCGCCTCTAACTTTTGCCTAGGTCTTTTGATGATTGACCTAGCGGGCTTTCTTCTTTGTATTGCCCTAACTTTTGCCTAGGTCTTTTTGATGATTGACCTAGCTGTGGCTTTTCTTCTTGTATTGCCCTAACTTTTGCCTAGGTCTTTTTGATGATTGACTAGCAGACTTTTTCTCTTTTTTTCAAGCCTGTAGTACTTTTTGACGGCATCTGAATTGACAGGGTTAGGCAAATCTTTCCCATCCATGTCGGCCGAATCAAGGCGCCTCCAGAAAGCTTCTTAACTACATAAGGTCCATGGTAATTTGGAGACCATTTCCCCTGCAGTAGCGCCTTTTGCATAGGCAATAGCTTTTACCACCAAATCTCTGAAACTCCAGGATTGATCTTTCTTATCGAATGCTTTCTCTTCATTCGTCTTTGGTACAATTGGCCATGGCATACTTCGTCATCGACCTCTTCAATTAGGTTTGAATATCCATCCGTCGAGCCTGGACCCATTCGGGGCTTCTTTCCAATTTAGCATCCATCAGGACTCTCAATGAGGGAATTCGACTCGATTGGAGCATGCCCTCCATTCCATATACTAGCGAGAATGGCGTTGCCCCGATAGATGTACTGACGGACAGTCCGGTATGCATGTAATGCATATGGGAGTATTTCATGCCATTCTCGTATGAGAGAACCATTTTTTGGATTATCTTCTTGATGTTCTTGTTGTCGCCGACCGCTCCATTCATCTTTGGTGGTGAGGGGGATGAGTTGCATGATGTTGAATCTTAATCGGTCATATAACTCCGACATCATCTTATTGTTAAGATTTAGGCCATTGTCATGATGATGAGCTTGTGTAATCCATATCTACAGACGTTCTCTTTTCACGAACTCGACCACCACATTGCGAGTCACACTAGCATATGAGGCTGCCTCGAATTCATTTTGTGAAATAGTCGATGGCGACTAATATGAAGCTATGTCCATTGGATGCTTTGGGCTACTTATCGGGCTCGATGACATTGTATCCTCACATGAACGACCATGGCGGACAAAGACATTCAATAATGTTGACGGCGCATGGATATTATCCATGATACCCACACTTGTGGCAGGTTTTGACGTGTTTGCACACATCGACTTCTGGTCAACCAATAGTATCCAGCCCACGAGGATTTTTCTTGCCATGGCATGTCCATTGGCATGGGTACCAAAAGATCCTTCGTGAACTTGTTAGAATCTTGTTGGCTTCCCACGCGCAAACACATCCTGGGAAAGCGTTAACCATGTCGTGATTCCTTTGCATGGACTTCTCCATTGAGGAAGAAATCCTGCGGCCAACCCTTCTGAAAGTCCTCTTGTCGTTTTAGCATGCATCGGCGGGGTATTCTTTGTTCTTCAAGAACTGCCTTATGTCATGGTACCATGGTTTTCCTCCGTCCGTTCTACCTCCACTGTTTAGAAGCGTAACGCGGTCCGGGAACGATGCTTTGGGATGTGAATGCCCAGAGGCATAGCCTCTTCTTTGTCCAATTTCAAGATAGAGGACAAGCTGGTGGCTAAAAGGCGTCAAATGATTTGATTATCTTCCCCTGGTATATCAAGAAATTGATCTCCTCAAAGTATTCTAGCAGTTCTTGGAGACGGGTTTAATGGCACGATTTTCGCTTTAGGTGCCTCTTTGGTCTCCCATTCCCCCCGACCTGGTGGATAACCAAGGCTGAGTCACCAAAGACCTCTAGGCGTTTACTTAGTTGACAAGCGGCTTGAATCCCTAGGATACAGCTTTCATATTCCGCCATATTATTTGTGCAATCGAAGGCTAGTCAAGCGGTGATAGGTATATACTTGTCTTCCTGGGAAATCAAGATATTCTATATCAGGCTGGCCCATCATATTGACGCACCACAAATAACATTGTCCATTTCTCTCCATCTATCTTTCCTTCTTCACCAAAGATCGTCATCGATCCTCATCAAAATTCGGCTGCATGGCTCGTAGTCTTTCCAGTTTGTTGGGCTAAATATTACCGCAAGTGCACCGCTCTTTAATGATTTCGCATCTGGAGATATCGTGTTCCGATAGCACCATTTTCCATTTGGCAATCCGTCCCGATAATGCGTTTTTCAAATATGTACTTGACGGATCCATCCTGGATATCAACCATGTGGTGTGACATAGCACATCTCTTCTTAGTGGTGTGCCGCTTCCATGCAAAAATACAGTGATTTCGTTAAGAGGAAGTATCTAGCTTCTCCGCTGTGAACTTCTTTACTTGGCAAGTAGTATATTGCCAGCTCTTTCTCCTAGATTCGTCGTGTTGATCGAAAGCACGCAACCCATCGATGGTCTCTAATCAAGATACTTGAATTGGCAAGGGCCTTCAAAAGAATCAGCGGTACTAGAACCGGTGGAGTTACGTAGTTATGATTTGATCTTTTCAAAGCTTCTGGCAATCCTCATCCCAACTCATGGGTTGATTCTGCGCAATAGCTTAAAGATTGGCTCACATGTAGTCATTAACCGAAAGATGAATCTAGAGATATAATTGAGTCTTCCCGAGAAGCTCCTGATCTCTTTTTCGCTTCTTGAGCCTGGCATGTCTATAATTGTCCGGCTTTGTCAGTGTCTACCTCGATTCCCTTACTTGGCATGAAACCAACAGCTTTGTGATTTGACCCCAAAGGCATTTAATGGTTTCAACCGTAGGTTTAATTCTGAGCCTCTCAAACAACTTCGTAGATCCATGAGATGGTCATCTTCCGTCCGGATTGCGATCATATCATCCACGTAGACTTCTATCTCCCTTAGAATCATATCATGGAATAATGTTACCATGGCCTTTTGATGAGTTGCTGACCAAAGATTTTTTAATCAAAAGGCATGACTTTGTAACAAAAAGGTTTCCCAAAGCTGTGATGAAGGTAGTCTTTTCTATCCTCTCGCCATCTTAATTTGGTTGTAATCTTCAGAAACCGTCCATGAATGAAAAATAGGAGAATTAATGGCAAAGGTTATCGACATCAAGACATCGATGTGAGGCAGTGGAAAGTCATCCTTGGGCTGGCTCGATTGAGATCTCTCGTAGTCTACGCACATCCGGACTTTGCCATCTTTCTGGGGACCCAGATCATGCACCACCCACTGTAATTTGTAATGCCCAAGAAGCCACAACCTGTTTTCCTTACTTCTTCCCGATCTTGGAGGAGACATTTCATTCATCCTTCTACCTTCGCTGATGTGCATATCCAAAATTTTCATAGGCAGCTTTGGCTCTCTACTATAGAAGTATCTAGGCCCGGCATGTCTTGATAAGACCAAGCGAAGATATCACTATAGTCCCGTAAAGTGAGATCAACCGCTCACGATTGTCTCCGACAATAAGCGTGCCTATCTTGACTTCTCTCTTATTTTCTTCTATCCCCAAATTGATTAAATCCCCTGGGTTCCCGATGAGGTTCAATTGTTTTTAGATTCACGTTCCACCAATCTCAACATCTCGTTTCTGTGGGTTTGCACTCAAATTCGCCTCTTCACAACCGCCGTCAACACAGTCGAAATCGCCTAATACAATACTAGCATTATCGTCGAGGCGAAGTTTCAAATCGGATTCATGATTGGGTATGAGAAGAAGAAATAAGATATATATTTGGCAAGAGGAAATATCGAGCAAGAGAAGAGGATATTTTTAGAATCATTTATTACTTGTCAAAAAATATGTACAAAATGTTTATGTATGAAATTTGTCATGATGAATTACAAATTACATTTGAACCGAACCAAAAGTGAGAGGTAGATTGAAAATTTCCCCAATTAGTCGGTTCTTGTCCATGGGACAGGGGCGTCACGTATCTTCAAGAGTAAATGTCCCTTTCTCGTCTATGACGCAATTATGCTTGAGTCTTCGCCACTTCGGAAACTGTGATATGTGACACGAGGGACCTTGTTGTACCGAGGTCTTCTTTGCCTTATCCTCTTAGAGGCTGATATCCCAACCCATATCGCCGCTTGTTTTTATTCACTGCATAACGGTCGAGACAAACCACCATTATTTTTCCCCAGTCTACCACTCGCTCGAACCCATTTTTTAACATCACTCGGGCCATCATTATCGTAGCTTTAGGGGGCGCATCACGGTCAACCACTTCACCTTCCTTAATTGTAGTGACATTGGCAACCTCTAAGGCTTGGAAATGAGTTTCCAATGCCTCTTCTGCGACCTCAATGTAAGGAGGATTGGTGGGTTTGCCGACTAGATAATCTTCTTCCGCTCGAGATGATGATTAGTCTCACATCATCATGATGAACTTCAACTTCGATGCAAAGTTGAAGGGACCGCTTAGCGGAATGAATCCAAGGTCTTCCCCAATAGACAAATCGTAGGCTCGGCTGAATGTCCATTATTTGGAAAGTTATGTTGAAGACGATCGGACCAATTTGGACCGCATCTACTTCGCCAATAACCTCCCGTCTTGACCTATCCAATGCTCATACTGCTGTAGAGCTAGGCCTCATGGATCCCCTCGTGTGGTAGTTTGGAGAAAGTCAATTAGGCATCACATTTAAAGAAGAGCCGTTGTCTATCAAGACTCTCGGCTAGAATGTGATCCATGCATTTGACCGATAATGTGCAACGCCCCTCAAGTTATGTTTGCCCTTCCTCCGGGATTTCAATGCTGTGGCAAAGGTTATGAAATGATGGCAGTTATATTACCGGCGATACCTCGAATTTATCCACCTGAGATATTGTGGACTACATGGGCTTGTTTAAGATCTTCAAGAACACCTTCTCGATGGGGTCTCAGGTTCATCATCGAGAGCTAACAATGATATTTTAGCGGTATCGATTTAATTGCTCGATGACCGTATACTCGCTTGTTTTATCGGGGCTCAGAACTCTTAAGCCTCTTCGTCGAGACTGCTTTCTTTATCTCTTTTTCTCCACTTCTTTGCGGCCGTCTTCGAGCTCATGCCTAGCTCGATTTTCATTGTCTAAGGTAGCGAGGTTGTCTCATATGTCTTGGCGGGGGTGACATGCGGCCGCTTCGGTCAATTCCCCTACCGGCTATGTTAGTCACGCCGAGTGACTAACTCTTGTCCTCTTCGGTTTTTCCTCCAGTATCTCAACATTATATTTCCATGGTACCTCCTCTTTATTCTTTGTTGTACGAAAGGTCCCTAGACTTTTATTGTGATTGGTTTCAACCCATCAGCAGAGGTAAGGCATGGCCCTAAAGATGTAGGCGAATGACCGGTGGTTTAGAGGCCCTAGAAAGGATTAAGCGATCATGTCTACCTCCCTCCTATCTCAACATAGTTCCCACTTCTGGGAGGGCCCCGTCCTCCATGATTTGGTAGTGGGTTATTCCCCACGCCGGCGCATCCTTCTCGAACCAGCCATTTGGCATTAATCAAACTTTCTGACCCTATGCTTCAGGCCGTACAGCTTATCGCGGGAATGCCCTACCGTCCCGGCGTGGTAGTCGCATTTCGCCTCGGATTGTACCACTTTAGAAATGGGGGTTCCAAAGGCTTCAAGGTGGACTAGTGAGATCAAGGAGTTTTGATCGACGGGGCAAAGCTCCGAGCAACTCATTGGATCGAGTCAAATTGCACTATCTTTCTTTGGTTATTGTTGGTTTTTTTGAGTGGGTTAATGTTGGTGTTTTGGCTCCATGGTTTTGGTGGTTCTTTGCTGAGAATGTTTGGGTAGGTGGAGTTATGAGGGAAGTTTAGGCCGAAACTGAGTAGGTGGCGGTCAGAAGTTGGTTGATATAAAGGTCAGCGTAGGCCACCATATGTGGGTTTGTAGGAAATTATGGTTGATATGGTATTTGGTAGTTAGGTGGCGTGGTGGGTGGTTGGTACACAGGTTGTGGGCGGCTAAGGTCGGCTGAGACATAATGGGTCTCGCTTTCTTTCCTTCTTCTTCCATGGATCGCTCATCGGCTTTTCGTGCCGACATTGCCGACGGCATTGTGTACAATCCTTCCTCAGTAAGCCGCTTCTCATTCGTTCTCCGATTAGTACCATGTCGGAGAAGTTGGCGGACACACCGCCCACCATCTTGTCGTAGAATGGGGCAGGGAGAGTCTCCATAAAAGTCCGATCATCTCCCCGTCCGAGAACAGGAGGTTGAACTGGCGTCGCTCTCTCCATCATTGCGCACTCTTTAAAGGACTCATTCTCCTTCTTGATCATGTTACTCAGAATTGAGTCCCGTCGGGTGCCATCTCTATGTTGTATTTGTATTGCCTAAGGAAGGCATCTCATAAGTCCTTCCATGTGCGGATGTATACCAGCCGGGTATACTGAATGAACAAATGGCACCGGCTAAACTATCCCGAAACAAGGGATAAGCAAATTATCATTGTGTGAATGGCCATTTTTTCGGCAATACATTGTCGATGGCTTTTCGGCATCCGACCCCCTATATTTCTAATTCAGTGTTTTGAATTTAGGGAGTTATGACATCGTACGAGGCATAGTTCGGAAGCCTCTACTACTCCATATCCATGTCCTTCGATGGCTCTAACCCTCTCTCCTCTAGGTGTTGCCATCTCCCACCGAACGGGCTTCTTGGTCCACGGGTTGAGCAATGTGGTGAGGCACTGGCATAAGCTGCCTTGGGTCCGCAAGATATGACCGTAAGGGTGTTGTGGGTGAGGGTTGGCCGGAACAAATGACTGGATGACAGACACGGGATCCCTGTGACGGTCGTATTCATGTGTATAGTCAGGTTGATCAGGAGGAGGAAAGGATGGATTTATTGTGGAGGGAAAGTTCGTGGAAGTGTTTCGTGGTTGTAGGGATAAGGTGGAAGGTTTGTATGTGTTGGGTATGTATGAGGTGGATAACCTATGGTAATAGTAGGAAGAGGGTAGGCCGGGTGGGTTCACATGGTGAGGATGAGTGGTAGGGTTTGTGTGTGGGAAGCCCACTGGGAGGTTTGGATGATAATGATGGGCGCATGGTTTATGTGAAGTGGCCAAGATTGGGATTTTCACCAAGGATGATCCCTTGAGAGTTTGGTCCATGGATGCTCATAGCCAGTGTGTAGTCTCCAGATGGCCATTCTTGTTCAAGGATGCTTGCAAAGGCATTGAAGTAGTAGCAAATGTTCCCCTGCCCCGGGGTTGCCGTAGGTCCCTTCTCTGCCTTTTTCAAGTAGCTTCATGAGCTTAGCTACCCGATCTTTTAATCAGTTTACCTCATTCCCGAGCTCCTCATTCCGCATTTCTAGCTCACTCACATTTTGGTTTTTGATCTAGTGCTGTACGAATGCCGAGGGAGTCGGAGCCCGCTATTTTTGTTATCCGAAAGGTACCGAAGTTAAAAACGAACATTATATTAGTTAATTATTAATTGAAAGTGATATTTGGCGGAAAAATAAAATATCGAGGGACCAACCATTGATCTTCTATTGATTGTGTGTGCTTTAATCGTCTTGAGCATGAAATGGAAATTAATGCGAAATCATAGACGAGAGGAATCAACTTTATTCAAGCAGCATGGTCTTATTTTACATTTTGCCCTTCCCGTCTCGGCTAGCACAATATACTTGTTCATCCTTAGTATCGTTTTTACAAAATAAGATAAAATCTTCAACTTTGTGAGGAGTATGCAATGATGTAACGAAGCTTCGCCTCTTGAGGAATGTTGGTACTTCTTCAATTGCCATATTTGCTAAACCAGCTAGTCTCCCAAAACATCCGGCCCAAAGGTCACCGTGTCTTTGTACCATCTATTTGATTGACATCTCCCAATGCCCCTTTGTTGCATTCCTGACTACTTCAATGACGTTCCATTTTTCTTCTGCTTACTTTGTTGCTTAAGACGCTAATAGCTTCGATTTGATTTTTCATATTCTATTCGCTCGCAACAGTCGTTTTCCTCTCGCTATGTGGTCTCGCTCCACTTGGATTCGCTTGTTTGCCTTAGGATCCGATTTTCAAGGATGGTATGAATTCCGTCTTCACTTGCTCCAAAGCCGCCCTCATTGACGATTTTCTCGAGGGCGCATCCCTTTCTTGCGTCTCACCAAGCTCTTTATTGGCCGCTGCAAGTTCATATGTACCCGTGAAGCCCGCTCTCGTTCGCCTCTTTGTCGATCCCCCGATAGAGGTTAAGAGAGCTTGTTCACTCTGCTTTCTCTTCTCCACGGCGCTCTCTGCCGGCTCGTTCTGTGCTCTTCTTCTAGTCGGGCGTTTTTTCTCGGGTCATGGCTTTTAGCTTTCTTTCAATTTTAACGACCTCATCTTCAAACGCCTACTTGTGATGGTTGGATTTTCGATGGGGCTGGCGGAGGTTTAAATGGCAGCTTGATTCATGCTTGCACTTTCTCCGACTCTGATCGTCGATATTCTTCTTTGGTTCCGCAGCTTGACTCCCAATTATTTTCCCTTTCCTGAAAACACTTTCCCCATGCTTCTCGTATTTATGAGGGGCTCGGCGTGACCTCCTCGTATTTCAAAAGGAAAGGTGTTACCAGCCTATCCTGATGGAGGTGCCTTGATGGGGTTAACCAACCAGGCCTTGCCCCGATCGGGTTGTAGGCTGATGCAACCCGTTCCCACAGTGGGTGGTGTTATCTGGAACCCTTTACAATGGTAGATGACCTCCGTTTCCTCGTTTCAAAGCACGCCACCTGGACTCTTCTTTTTAAGCCAGCGAATGAGCTGCCCATTCTTCACTATCCATCGCGCTTTATTTGATAGCACAAGATGCCTGATATGGGGGCATTGTGTTTTCACGCTCCTCCTGAAGGCGGAGCCGTTATCCATATGTACCGATTGGCAGGTCAAAGAAAGCTGCTTTCCCTCCTCCCCTCGTGGCGAGATTGCTTGTAGTAGACATCGGCCACATAAGGCGGTAATGTGGTTTTCCGCTTATTTTTCGGCCAAGAAGATATCCACGGCGTTTAGATCAACAAAATCCTATGCCCGGGAAGAGGACCAGTCCATAGACGTGCAAGGGCTAGTACGTCCATGTAGGTGTCCCAATCGACCGTCTATCGCCAGCCGTCGCAGACAAAGTTTCCAAACCCTGTGAACCCCCTGCCCGATTCTTCCTTGGTAACCGTCAATCGCGCTCTCGCCCGCAAACCTGTGGCTCGAGCAACTTCGGAACGAAGTGTGGTGTTCCAAATGGTTGTAAGGGCGGACTCCTCTAGAGGCATCCAAAATTCGGTCGAATTCTTCCAAAGCAAGTTTCTTAACCGGAGCTGAAAGTAAAGCATCGAGAGGGGGTCATAGTTTGTACCATCGCCGTGAGGGCCTCCCTCCCACTTTGACTTTCAGCAGCTTTCAGATATTTCGTACTTTTTGGTGAACGGCATTAATCGGATACTGTCACTTTGTTTCCGAAGTCCTCCAAAGAACAATCGAATCACTTTGACTCCCCACCTCTTCTTTCTTCTTCTTAATCGCCCGATTTCCGCATTAATTTCATTTCACCCTTCTTTAGATGTCACTGGAACTAAGTCCTTTGATAATAAAAGAAAAATGAAGAAAACAACAAAGATGAACATGTTAGGTTTTTTTGAAGTGGAATCGATGCATGATAGACTATAATAGAATGCCAAACATAACTTTATTTGCACAAAATTCATCAATATCCCCCTATCTTTTTCACTTTTGTCTTTTCCTTTTTTCTTTTTTTCCTTACTCGACTTTTTTCCTTAATTTCTCTCTTATTTTCTTTCTTTCTTTTTTCTTTTCATTTTTGTTCGTCTCTCGTATGAACTTTTCCTCTATTTTTTCACTCCCCTTATTCCTTAATCATCCCCTCATAAGTAAAAGATTGGGCCTGAATTTGCAGAACGTGCCCTCCTCTTGTCCTATTTGGGTAACCCGTCCTAAAGATCTATGGTCATTTAATGCATGAACCTCTCAAAAGGTGGTCAAGAGTCCTAAGGTATAAAAGGTCACTAGAGCCAGTTCCATCTCAATGCTTGCTACAATGTTATAGGTGAAGCTACCAATAGGGCATTACTAATAGGGACGCACTCTAGCTAGGATTTTCGTGATAGTCAAACAGACGTAAGCCCCAAAGTGACACCACTAGATCCTCTTGAGTCCTAGCAAAGACTCACTCCTGTGCATGCCCCACTCGAAATTAATGCTTATGCAATGCATGGAGGGCACTTTGTTTTGGATACCCGCAATCGGGAACTTATACGTACATATAAAGGGTGCAATTTAACATTCGTCTATCCTAAGGTTGGTACAAAGAATAAACAAATCAATCAATCAAGATATAAAATAGATAAATAAGTCATACAATAAGATGTAAAGGGGATCAAAGCAATACACAATCAATCAAATGGGCTAGACTCTATAATCCCCAAATGAAATGCCCATCTGTCGCAACTGTAATCTCGATTTAGATTTCTATCTAACTCGTAAAATTTTTAAAAATGAGAAGTTATATGATGTGTGAGGCCAACCAATTTTATTCAAGGGAAAAATATTTGAAAAAACCCCGACTCAAAAAAAATGAGTTTCTGGTTCTGGGAGTCTGCCACAAGTAAAGGGAAGGTGTTAGCACCCCACTCGCCGCCATTCCAAGAACGACTTAAATTGAGTGGTGAATATTTGAAAAATTTTGATCCCTTTTATTAGAGTGAAAATAAATACTTGATGGAGGTTAGCCCGACAGATTCTGATCCTCGCTTCCTACGTATTCCCCGGGTGCAATGGGAAACTCAAGGCTTACGGGAGTTCGGCATGTTTTGAAAGCTGACTTTCAAAGTGTTTGAATGTGCTCGGGCTGCCTTCGAAGCTTTTGAAAGTAAAAACTTGACTGTTTTTGAAAACCATTTTTTTAGAGCCCGACCTCATCCACATATGCAATGTGGCCAAGACAACTACGCCGCATTGGGACCCATTAATGGTCTTTCTAAACAAACAACGAACAGAGAAAGCTACTAGTCAGCTGGTCAGAGCTCGGCGCGTGAGATTAAGAATCGTAAAACAAGATCTTTTTTATTTTTGAAAATCATGGAATAATAATGCTTTTTATTTTTGTAAAAAGGGAAAGACGACCCTAATCCACATGCACAAGGCCCAAGACAACTACTTACGCATTTGACCTATAATGATTCCTAAACAACGAACAACAGAAGCTACCACAAAGGAGTTCACCGTGGGAGATTAAGAATCACAAAACATTATTTTTATTTTTGAATAACGAATGAAAAACACAAGATACAAATAATCATTAGAAATTTAAGAAGGAATTTATCAATTGAGGAATTTTATGAGGATACTCGATAACCTTGAATTTGTTTTTATTTTTTTTTTAAAAAAAGATTAATTAGGAGATTTGGAACTTTTTTTTTGGAAATTTTTTATTACTTTTCTTAATTTTTGGAATTTTTGTTAATTCCTGGAAATCTTGAATTTTTATTAATTTCTAAAAAATTTTTTATTAATTTTCCGACTTTTATTAATTTTCTGAATTTTTTATTAATTCTGATTTTTATTAATTCGATTTTTATTAATTTTCTCGTTTTTATTTATTTTCTCGTTTTTTATCAATTTTGATTTTTATTTTTAGGGGCAAATTGGATTAACCAAATTGTCTAGGGGCAATCCCCTGAATTTTACAAGGGCATGGGATGTAAATATATTAATGAGAGCTCTGGGCGATTGGGTATTTACACTCGGCAGGGGCATATCCGGAATTTTTGTGTTTGACTGACTGGTGCACGTCACACATATGGGCAGACTGGGCTAGAATTTTGTGTTTGGCCAAGGGCAACCGGGGTCATTACAGTGGTGACCTGGCTGGAATTTTGGATTTGGCCAAGGGTTACATGTGAGGTGCACATGGTGAGCTAGGGATTTTGCCATAAAATGGCAAAAGTGCCGAGGCGGGTTTGAACCCAAAGTAATGGGTGGGCTGGGCTTAACCATCGAACCAAAGACCCTAGATGGTGCCCTTACCGTCTATATATGTATAAGACCTGCTGTTAGAAGTAGGAGTTCATAAAAAACAAGCTTTTTGGGGTTAACAAATGCAACCGTCATTCCCTGGGATCGAACCTATATCCCAGGATTCAAAGTTTACCCACCGACCACTAGGGTCGATGCCAACCGGAAGGGCCTCAGATCAATCATACACAAACCCCAAATAAGCAAATTGAGACAAAGACTCAAGGTTCAAACTTATGGTTTACAAGAGAGTGGGGTGCAATCGATGGGGGCTACCCAATTGCATGGTATTATGGAGGGCAACATGAAGCTCGACCTTGTTCCCCGACTAATGAAACCCCCGCTCTAACTAACGAATGGCCATTTACTCGACACCATTTCTCGTAGTTAGGATCTCACTTCCAGCCAACCTTATGGAAAGGTTCTTATAGAAAGTTTTCGCTTTGAAGTGATCGTCTCTTTTAATTGTGTTAGTATTACAAATCTTTAAGGTTCCTCGCTTTCTTTCTAATCTATAGATGTCAAGGGTATAAGAGGAACTCATCACAAGTTGCAAAACTAAGGAACGGACAGAGGCTTTTCCACGCTCCGTAGTAAACCCCCGAGGAGCGCTATATTAGACCTATGCATCAATACATTCTCGTACCGATTAGGATCGAAAAAGACAGATTAAGGTCATTAAAGGAGTGTCAAACATAAGGGTCTTTGCTGTTTTAACAACCACCCATTTGGTATTTCACCCGGAAACTGTCTCTCAAATTTTGTTTCGAGACTAGAACTCGGTTTCTACCAAGCACGTAAAACTTCCAAGCCTACTTCTCCAATCACTAAGATGTGTTTAAGCCTTCCAAGTGGAGACTTGGATTATGATAATTAGATCAGGTTCTACCAAAATGACTTCATATTCTAGGTCAGCTATCCATATGAGTCTCATATCGTGCCACATAAACCAGAATCGAATTCTGGTGGTTTGAAACCAGAATCGATCAGTGTGTGTGTCTTGACTCAATGCTTCTAGATTAAGCCATGAGATTATGATTTCCAATCTTCCTAAGCTTATAGACTTGGATTGTTATTTTCAAATCTAAAGGAAGAACTAGTTTAATCAAATCGGCGTATTCATATCTCCTATTATCCCGCAACTCCTTATACCATGTGTATTTCTTTTCCCCCCGTCTATTCTATCCTACCTCCCCGGTTCCGCCTAATTGCAAATGTTAACCCGTTGGATCCATAGCTGGGAGTTTAGGCTGGTTATGCAAGAGATGGCCTGCTAGCCCATGCTCAGAACTGTTGGCTCTAAATAATTTGCGCTTTAAATTTACTCATGATCTTGGCCACAAACACAAAATCTAACCTGCATTGCCTTGACTCATCAATCATAAAGAGATAGGGTCACGCCCACCGCCTTGTCTCCCGATTGATCCTATATATTAGGAGTAGGGATGAGGATACTCCTTGGTTCATTCCCCATAGCCAGCTGGTGGACATGGCTCCAATATGACCAAACCCCTTAGCTAGTTTGGGTCCCTCATTGATCATTACCACCCTTGGGCCTATGGAAAGGGAAGGATGATCTTTTTGAGTTAGAGTCTGTCAGATGAGGTTCCTATGCCTCACAAAGATGCCTATCTTGTTCTAACAAAGATCCTTGAACCTTATGTGATGACTTGCTCCTACACTTTGTTGTATGTGTCAGAGCAATTTTTCTACATCAAATACAACAAGACTTGGGCGAAGACTAAAGAGCAGCGACCATCAAATTTTCACTTGAGATCACGGGGCTTGGAGTGGGCACCGATAATCAAACCTTTCTTAAACTTGTTGCACTTGCATGGCTTAGGGAAAACTAACAAACTTAGCTTCAAAGAAGAATTAGCCTTTTTGTTTGGCCCTATCAAGTTTAGAGATTCTCCTTATGTTGTTCGATCCTAACCTTGAATCTAAGTCTCACGAACCCTCAATCCTGCTAATATCCAGTTGGAATGGATAACTGGGTGCAGACTTGAGACTCCATAGGTTAATCTTAAGTAGCTTGGGAATGTTCTGTCATTAATTACAAAGCCTGAGGTTGTGCAACTCAATTTATTTAGGCCTGCATTTGGCCATTTAGGCTTAATAGGCTAGCCTTTGATAGTTCTAATCGATAGGAGTTATTCATAGTTATCTAATCCCTAAATCCATGTCCCGGAAGCAAATCTCAAAGACTTCAACTTATGAATTGCAGCCTCAATCCCGCACTGGCTTCATACTGAGGACTGCCCCTAGGCCCTAGGGCGCTTTTTAGAAGTCCTGTTAGATCTCAAGGCTTCTTAACTAAACCTTGGCGACTTATGGCACTAATGAGGCTAGGTTCAAAGGTTTATTCCAATAATGAGTCAGTATGGGTTGTAATTGAATTGGTTCACCAGGTAGGATTATGTAACTTGTCCCGATGCACTCCCATAGGGCAAACACTTATGATTACCCGGAACTCCGATGCTTCAAGGAGAAGCAAGTCTCTCTCTCACTGGGTTGGAATAGACCGGTACTAGATGTAATGCTATGGTCCAAAACCGAACCAAACCTCAAGATTTTAGGGTTATAACAAACTTTCGTGAGAAATAAGGACTGATCGGAGCATGTCACGAGGTCAAGATTAGTCCTGGGACTCAATTGATACATCGGATCTTGTGTAGAGAAAGGAAAACTTCTAGATGTCTATTATTGACTGAGTGAATTTAGCCACAAGATTCAAAGTTTCCAAATTAGAGAGGTCAAGGTTTCCACCACAAATGTTTAAAGTGGAATCATGTCTCAAGTGTAACTTAAAAACAATTCCTAAAGTTTTTATGGGATTTGTGATGAAAGAAAACAAAGTTTTCAAGCACTTGTTACAAAACCACTGATCAAGCTTAATGCTTCAGTGAATAGCCTCTCACCACTCATTCAAAGTATTTTAGTTTATTAGAAATTCATGGGAAGAACAAGGTTCCTAGACAAATTTTGCAGCTTGAAGTCGGATCCTCATATTCAACCCAACAAACAAGAATTTAGTCGAGAAAAGTAGGGATTCTTTAGGGAGGTGTCGTGGACCAGGACAGCTTCCATTAATTCCACATCCAAATACCTCAAGGGCTGCATAACTTTTCTTCTTATTAGCCTTTGGTTTAAGGTCTTGTTGGTTTACGATCAACTGTTTTAGTGCATCTAGCTATTCTTACTACGAGGACATATGATTGGACACCCTATAAGTTCGACAGCAGTTAGACTTATAGACCAAATATAAGCGCTCTGGAGACGAAATTCGGGCTAGCGGACTTACTTGAGATAAGGATTCCACTTGCTTTATTCCACTAAACCTCACTTCCCGGCATGCGGGGTAAGTGAAGCTGTGTTTGGGTGCTTAGGACCTATCACGGCGAGTTACTCTTGGAGGTTAAATAAAAATCTAAAAACAAGTCGCTTAGGATGACATTGGAGATTTTAGGCTGTAACCATATTAAGTGCTATCTAGACGGTATTTCTAACACTGATATATCGGACTTATTTGCTTATTCACCCCTTGACATATCTCAAACTCCAAATTCATTCCTAATTCCCAATTAGGCTACAATCTCTTAATTCCAAATTACTTTATCTTAATTTCGGGATGGTGGTTTGATTTGCATTTCACTAGACATCATGGCTTATCCTGTCTCTAGAAGCAAGTCTATTTGTTATCTAACCCCCGAATTCGGTGTTTAGATCAAAACTCTAGATTAGGTGCATACTGACGAGGAGGCAACAACATGATGGACCTCTACCCCCGATCTCTTGGACCGGGCCATTTCTAGGTGTGTTAGAAGAAACCAAGTTCCTAACGGATACCGGTGAATCGTGACGTTCTGAAGAAGCAAAGGGGTTAGGGGCTTGTCCCCATTTCCCCCATTATCCATGACAGATTTAGAACTCAGAGGGGATATTACATTGACAATCGGTGGGCGAGTTGAACCAAAGTTCATTGGGCCACGGCACGGATTGAGTGGACCTAGGTTAATGAAGCTTCAGGCATCACATAATCCGATTAATCCTAACTAATACTCACATGCATTTTGATTTTCCTAACCTATCCGATAAAACGAATAAGGTTACCTTGAAAAATTTCATATAATTCTTGGTTTTGAACTAAGCAATACACACAAGGCAAACAATATCATTACCCTATCGTTTTTTCAACCAAGAACTAACCAAAGAAAGAGTATTGTTGATAAAAACATTAGAATCCGAGCGGGGCGAGAATTGTCGAAATATGGTCGATCTTGTTTCCAGCGGACTTCAAGCCTATTCTAGATTTTCGCCCGGATCCAATCAATATGCAACTTGCTATACTAACAATCAACGGCAAACAAGAGGCGGTTATGTCATTCAAATATTATCTCATTTACTGTAGATGCAAATGAACGAGATGAATCGGACTTTTGCATAAACAGATATACAAAGCAAGCACCGAATTTGTTTGCTGAATTGAGAGAAAATCAATCAACTCAAACAAGACGAATAAATCAACAAAATCATCCTAGCTCAACCAAATCGAAAGGAGTTATTTGGAGAATCGCAAAATGCAAACATGAGTTGTTAATTCAAGTTACCATAATAATCAAATCAAGAATTAGCAAATGGGATCAAGATCCTTAAGGAAGATTTTCATTTCCCGAATTTATTAAGCGGAACCATTAATGAATAGAAATTCTACAAAAAATCAGCCATGCCTACCAACACAGAAAAGAAGCTGAATTTTGAAGGCGAAGACTGCTTCTTGGATGGGATTACTCGTCTACTACACTGCTGTTCTTGGAAGACAACTCGACTCTCGAAGACCCCCTGTTTTGTAGATTCAAACCTCGGGTTTCCGCTTCCCACTCCCTGTCAAACCTCTCCGCCTCTAAGACCGGGATTTTGCCTTCTCTCCCACTCCTTTCTTCTTCTTCCTCTTCTCCTGAGTCCGTTTTTCGTTTTTTTTTTCATAAGCTAACCCCCTCTTTCCCCCCACTTTTCCTTTTATATTCTCTCCTTTTTGTATTTTTGTTTTTGTTTCATTCTTTTTTGTTTTTTTTTGTTTTTTGTTTCATTTTTTTCTTATTTGTCCTTTTCTTGGAATTTATTTTTATTTTTAGTAAAATTAAGTAATTATAGTTTTAATTTTTTTATTAAAATGCAGAATTAGTTTTAATTTTTTTGTTTAATTAGTTTTTTTTTTTTTTATTTATTTTTATTATATATTTTTTAATTCCAGATCATTTATATTATATATTTTTATACTTTTTATTTGGTTATTAAAACTAAATGACTTTTGTCTCATTTTTAAATTTTTGCATTTTCGTTTTCTTTGTTTTAAAACTGCTTTGTTTTTTTATTTTTAAATTTTAGTTTTCTGCTTGTTTTCTTTTTTCTCGTTTGTTTCTATTTTGAATTTTTTTTAATTATAAATCTAATTCATTTTTGAATTTCTTTATACATTAACCACCTTAAAAAGTCTCGGACATAATTGGTGTTTATAGGTTACCTCACTACTTATTTTCTTACCACGTAAGTTTACCTTCTGAGGTTATCGATGGTAGGAGAATGAGTAAAGACGTGAACACCTCATGTCCGAGAGACAGTGCACCTGAAAAACTCCATGAATGACACTAGAAGCCTTGAGCTGAGTGAACCTTATAGGGTGACTTTACCGGCTTTGTGTGTTGTGATACGAAATTGTAATGAGATTTAGTATGGGAGGCCCACAACATAGGCCTAAAAAACGAAAATCTAAACTACGGAGGCGACAATATAGACCTAAAAGCAAGAAATCTAATCTAGAAAATGAGCCTCTGACAACATAGGCCTAAAAGCAGAAATCTAATCTATGGTGACAGCTCCCACAACATAGGCCCTGAAAGCGATAAATCTAATCTATGGCGGCCTGACAACATAGGCCTAAAAGCGATAAATCTAATCTAAGGCCTGAATACGACATGGGCTAAAAGCGATAAATCTAATCTATAGCGGCGCGACAACATAGGCCCCAAAAGCGAGAAATCTAATCTATGGCGACAACATAGGCTCAAAAGCGATTAAACCTAATCTAGGGCGGCCGACAACATAGGCCTAAAAAGCGATAAATCTAATCTATGGTGGCTGACGACATAGGCTACTGCGATAAATCTAATCTATGGCGGCTGACAACATAGGCCTAAGCGATAAATCTAATCTAGGGCGGCTACGACAACATAGGCCTAAAGCGATGAAATCTAATCTATGGCACGACAACATAGGCTAAAAGCGACAATCTAATCTAGGCGGCACAGACAACATAGGCCTAAAAAGAGTAAATCTCAATCTATGGCGACGACAACATAGGCCTGAAAAGCAGTAAATCTAAACTATAGCCGACAAACATAGAGGCCTAAAGCGATAATCTAATCTAGAGCGACGCGACAACATAGGCCTAAAAGGCGATAAATCTTAATCTATGATGGTCGACAACATACAGCCTAAAAGCAAAATCTAATCTATGGCGGCTCGACAAATATACAGCCTAAAAAAAAGAAATCCTAATCTAGGTTGACTCCAACACTATAGGCTACAAAAAGGTAAATCTAATCTAGGCGGCCGACAACATAGGCTGTGATAAATCTAATCTATGGCGGCTCGACAACATAGGCCTAAAAACAAGAATCAAATCTACAACATAGGCCTAAAAGCAAGAACGACCTGGCGGCCTGACAACATAGGCCTAAAAAGCCGATAAATCTAAAAGCAAACTGACATGGCGGCCTGACAACATACCTGCAGAATTTGACTCAAGCGCCTAAACATGATAAATCTAATCTATGACGAATCTGACAACATAGGCCTAAAAAAGCAAAGATAAATCTAATCTATAGGCGGAAATTGGACCACATTGGCGACAACATAGGCAAAAGCAATAAATCTAATCTATCGGCTCGACAACATAGGCCTAAAAGCAGTAAATCTAATCTAGCGGCTCCGACAACACATAGGCTCAAAGCAAGAATCAATCTATGGGTGACAACATAGGCCTAAAGAATCTAATCTATGGCGACGACAACATAGGCCTAAAAGCAATAACGACCCAGGAGGCCCTAAAAAGCAAGAATTCCACCCAGGGCGGCTCCATCATAGGCCTCAGGTAGAATGACCCATGGCGGCGACAACATAGGCTAAAAAGCGATAAATCTAATCTATGGCCTAAAAGCGACAACTATGGCGCCCCACAACATAGGCCTAAAAGCAATAAATTAATCTATATGTGACGACAACATAGGCCTAAAAGCAATAAATCTAATCTATAGGCGGCACAATGACATAGGCCCTAAAAGCAAGAATAATCTATGGTGGCACGACAACCTAGGCCTAAAAAGCATTAAATCTAATCTATGGCGCCCACAAACATAGGCTAAAAACTGATAAATCTAATCTAGAGGCGGCCGACAACATAGGCCTAAAAAGCGTCATCTAATCTATGGCGGCTCGACAACATAGGTCGAAAAAGCGAAATCTAATCTATGGCATCCCGACAACATAGGCCTAAAAGCGATAAATCTAAATCTTCGGCTGACAACATAGGCTAAAAGCAAAATCTAATCATATACCTGATACGACAACATGAGCTATTGTGAAAGTAAATCTAATCTAGGCGGCTCGACAACATAGGCCCGAAAAGCATAAATCTAATCTATGGCGGCGACAACATAGGCCTAAAAGCAAATCTAAAATCACAAGGCCCATAAATAATGATAGGTAAATCTAATCTATAAACATACAGGCGAAATCTGGACTGCAGGACAGGCTCCACAAACAGAGGATAAATCTAATCTATGGCGACGACAACATAGGCAGCGATAAATCAATATGACACAGCAGCGTAGACTAGTAATTAAATCTAATCTATGAGCGACACTTATGACTGAAAAAGCAGTAAATCTAATCACAAGTGACGACAACATAGGCTATGATAATCTAATCTAGGAGTCACGACAACATAGGCACGAAAAGCGATAAATCTATATCATATGGGCACTGTGACATAAGACCTGAAAAAGCGAATAAATCTAATCTATAGGCGGCAAATCTAACTATATGCCCCACAACATAGGCCTAAAAGCAAGTAATCTAAACATAAAGCCTAAAAGCAAGAATTAACATGAAGGCCTAAAAAGGGTAAATCTAATTTACCGTGACGACAACATAGGCCCGAAACGAAGAATTAATCTATGGCGGCACGACAACATAGGCCTAAAAAAGCAAGAAAAATCTAATCTACAACACAGGGCCTGACCTTTGTGACAACATATGACTGGCAAAAGTAAGATCTAATCTAGGGCGGCCTGACAACATAGGCTCGAAAGCAACGAAAATCTAATCTATGGCGACAACATAGGCCTAAAGATAATCCAATCTCTTGAAGCTTTGACAACATAGGCCTAAAAGCGATAAATCTAATCTGGCCCAACATAGGCCTAAAAGCAAGAATTTAATCTAGCACAACATAGGCCCTAAAAGCAAGAATAAATCTAAACATAGGCTCCGAAAGCAAGAATGACCTAGGGCGCTCGACAACATAGGCCTAAAAGCGATAAATCTAAACATAGGCCTAAAAGAAAGACCTCCTGGTTTTTATTTTCAATATAGGCCTAAAAGTTTTAAATTGGACTAGCATGTGGCTCACTCCCAGGAAAGCAAGAAAAGACCCCTATTTTATTTATGGCTCTACCTTGCTTTCTTCTGCACCGATCATGATGTCTTTCGGAGTGAGCTAGACTCTATGAACTGCTTGTTTCTTTGATGGCTTTGGACACATGACCTGTATATACGCCTTAGCGAGATTTTTGGATCAAAAGAACTTGTCATTAAGAAAATCTATACTACTTCTATTTTGGTACAACATTAGTAATCAGCCATTGTCATTAAGAATAAATGATTACATTTGCATATACATTTTGACGAGAAGAAAATACGGTTGCATGTAATGGGGATTAACAAGATAGTCAAAAGGACATAGGGTGTTTTTGCACCTGAGGCGTCTGTGGCTTGATTTTTGAGTTAGTGGTGATGCCTTTGGGAGACATTAAATCTTAGGTATCGTATTTTTGATCTCTTTCGTGCATTGCTTTGTCCTGAACCATCCAAGAGCCAAAACTTTGCCCAGCTTTATTTGTCTAACACTCCATTTAACCTTCCTTTAAACCATGGATATCCGTCCATTTTTTCCCTTTGTCCCCGGATAGATGGAGACTGCAATTACTTTCTTGCCTTCTAATTTAAGAGGACGTAATTTTATTTTGTTTCGGTCACGTTTTGTTTAAACCGCCCTTTTCGGGTTTCGGCTTAAGATGCTTTTTACCTGAATCGTCCTGACTTTTGCCTGGGTCCAAAATAATTGGGCGGACCTAATGGGTTTTCCTTCTTGTATTGTCACTAACTTTTTGCCTAGGTCTTTTTGATGGTTGACTGCGGCTTTCTTTCTTGTATTGCCCTAACTTTTGCCTAGGTCTTTTTGATGATTGACCTAGGGCTTTTCTTTCTTGTATTGCTAACTTTTGCCTAGGTCTTTTGATGATTGACCTAGGGCTTTTCTTCTCTTTTTTTTTTTTTTTTTTTTCAGCGTAGTACTTTTTGACGCATCTGAATTGACAGTTAGGCAAATCTTTCCCATCCATGTCGGCCCGTCCAAGGCGCCTCCAGAAAAGCTCTCTTCCCTATAAGGTCCATGGTAATTTGGAGACCATTTCCCTGAGCCGCCTTTTGCATAGGCAATAGCTTTTTTACCACCAAATCTCATGAAACTCAGGGATTGATCTTCTTATCGAATGCTCTCTTCATTAGATCTTTGGTACAATTAGCCATGACATCACCTAACATCAACTCTTCTCTTCAATTAGGTTTAGTGATCCATCCGAGCCCGACCCATTGAAGCTAGCCACTTTGATCCATCAGACTTTCTCCCAGGGAATCTACGACCTCGATTGGGAGTACAGCCTGCATTCCATATACTGGTGAGAATGGCGTTGCCCTTAGTAGATGTACGGATGGGAGTCCGGTATGTATAATGCATATGGGAGCATTTCATGCCATTCTCTGTATGAGAGAACCATTTTTTGGATTATCTTCTTGATGTTCTTGTTGGTCGCCCGACCAGCTCCATTCATCTTTGGTCGGTATGGGGATGAGTTGTGATGTTGAATCTTGAACTGGTCATATAACTCCGACATCATCTTATTGTTAAGATTTAGCCATTGTCCTGTGATGAGCTTACTGGGTAATCCATCGGCAATCGACTCTCTTTTCACGAATCCGACCACCACATTGCGAGTCACACTAGCATATGAGGCAGCTCGACCCGTTTTGTGAAATAGTCGAGGCGACTAATATGAAGCTTTTGTCCATTGGATGCTTTGGGCTCTATTGGGCCGATGACATCTATTCCCCACATGGCGAATCCGCCATAAGCGAAAACAAGACATTCAATAATGTTGACGGCGCATGGATATTATCTCGTATACCCGACACTTGTATGTGTTGCTTTGACGTGCTTGCAACGATCGGCTTCCATGGTCAACCAATAGTATCCGACCACCGAGGATTTTTCTTGCCATGGCATGTCCATTGGCAGCTGGTACCAAAAGATCCTTCGTGAACTCTGCTAGAATCTTGTTGGCTTCCCGCTGCGTCTACACATCCGAGCAGAACCATGTCGTGATTCTTTGTATAGGACTTCTCCATTGAGGAAGAATCCTGCGCCAACCTTCAGTAAAGTCCTCTTGTCGTTTTCGAGATGCACGGGGTATTCTTTGTTTCTTCAAGAACCGCGATGTCATGGTACCATGGTTTCGATGCAGTTTCTACCTCCAATCGTTTGGACACGTCAGTCCTGGAACGATCTTGGATGTGAAATGAGGCGTATCTTCTTGTCCATCGATTTGAACATAGGGACAAGGTGGCTAAAGGCGGCAGTTGATTATCTTCCGCAGTATATGAAATTGATCCTCAAAGTATTCCTAGCAGAGTTCTTGAGACGGCTTGATACGTGATTTGCTAGCTTTGTATGTCTTCAGTCTCCCGTTCCCCCACGACCTGGTGGATAACCAGGCATTGAGTCCATCAAAGACCCTACAGCGTTTTACTTTAGCTTACGTTGCGGCTTGAATCCCTAGGATACAAGCTTCATATTCTACCATATTATTTGTGCAATCGAAGGCTAGTCGGGCGTGATAGGTATATCTTGTCTTTAAAGGAAATCAAGTGGCCCTATACCGTGGCCCATCATATTAGGGACCATGACAAATAACATTGTCCATTCTCTCCATCTATCTTTCCTTCTTCACCAAAGATGCGTCATCCAGATCCTCCTTACCGAAAATTCAGAACATTATTCAGTAGTCTTCAAATGGTTGTTAGGCTAAATATTCCAAGTGCACCTTTGGCGAGCCGTCACATACAGGATATCGTATTCGATAGCACCATTTGCCATTTAATCCGTCGATAATGCAGGTTTCTCAAATATGTACTTGATCTAATCCATCCCGGATATCAACCATGTTAAGTGTGACATAAGCATATCTTGTCTTAGGCGGTGTCCGTATGCCAGAGCTTGACGAGTTCGTTCCTAAGAGAGAGTATCTAGCTTCTCCGCTTGTGAACTTCTTACTTGAAGTAGTATCACGCTCACTTTCTCCCGGATTCGTGGTGTTGATCGAGACACGCAACCCATCGACCCGGGTCTGTAACCGTCGGATAAAGATCAAGGGCCTTCCAAAGAATCGCGATTTCTTAGGAATCCGGTGGGTTACGTAGTTATGATTTGATCTTTTCAAAAGCTTCTTGGCAATCCTCACATCCCAACTCATGGGTTGATTCTTGCGCAATAGCTTAAAGATTGGCTCACATGTAGTCAACTGAAAGATGAATCGGGAGATATAATTGAGTCTTCCCCGGGAAGCCTCGGATCTCTTTTTTCAGTTCTTGGAGCGGCATGTCTATAATTGCCCGGCTTTGTCGTGTCTACCTCCCGATTCCTTACCGATGATGAAACCACGACTTTTCTTGATTTGACCCCAAAAGGTGCATTTAGCCAGGTTCAACCATAGTTTGAATTTTACGAGCCTGCTCAAACAACCTTCCAGATCCATGAGATGGTCATCTTTTCCCCGGATTTGGCGATCATCATCCACGTAGACTTCTATCTCCTTATGAATCATATCATGGAATAATGTTACCATGGCCCTTTGATAGGTTGCCCAGCATTTTTAATCAAAGGCATGACTTTGTACAAAAGGTTCCCAGGCTGTGATGAAGGTAGTCTTTTCTCTATCCTCCTCGACCATCTTAATTTGGTTTTGAATTTGAGAAACCGTCCATGAATGAAAAATAGGAGAATTGCAGTGTTATCGACCGGCATCGATGTGAGGCGGTGGAAAGTCATCCTTTGGGCTGGCTCGATTGAGATCTCGTAGTCTCACGCACGTCCAGGACTTTGCCATCTTTCTTGGGGACCGGTACTATGTTAACGACCCACTCACCGGTAACACCTAAGAAGCCGAAAACTCGTCAAAGCTGTTTCCTTACTTCTTCACTGATCTTGGAGACATTTCCGATTTCATCCTTCTCGACACCTTCTCGCTGGATGTGTGCATATCCGAACTTTCATAGGCAGCTTGGCTCTACTATAGAAGTATCTAGGCCTCGGCATGTCTTGATAAGACCAAGCGAAGATATCACTATAGTCCCAAAAGTGAGATCAACCGCTCACGATTGTCTCATGACAATAAGCGTGCCTATCTTGACTTCTCTCTTATTTTCTTCGGTCCCCAAATTGATTAAATCCACGGGTTCCCGATGAGGTTCAATTGCTTTAGATTCACGTTCCACCAATCTCAACATCTCGTCGGTGGGTTTTGCACTCAAATTCCCGCCTCTTCACAACCTGGATTCGTCAACACAAATGAATCGCTAATACAATACTACAGCATTATCGATCACGGCGGTTTCAAATCGGATTCCATGTATTGGGTATGAGAAGAAGAAATAAGATATATATATTTGGCAAGAGGAAATATTGAGCGGTAGGAAGAGATATTTTTGGAGAATGCAAATTGTATTTATTACTTGTCAAAAATATGTACAAAATGTTTATGTATGAAATTTGTCATGACAATTACAAAATTACATTTGAACTGAACCAAAAGTGAGAGGTAGATTGAAAATTTCCCAATTAGTCAGTTCTTGTCCACGGGGACAGGGCGTCACCAGATCTTCAAGAGTAAATGTCCCTTTCTCGTCTATGACTGCAATTATGCTTGAGTCTTGAAGCACTTCGAAACTTTGTGATATGTGACACAGAGGGACCTTGTTGTACCGAGGTCTTGCTGCCTTATCCTCTTCGGTAGGCTGATATCCCAACCCATATCGCCGCTTGTTTTTATTCACAGACAACGGTCGAGACAAACCACCATTATTTTGCCCCAGTCTACCGCCTGGCTCGAACCCATTTTTTAACATCACTCGGGCCATCATTATCAGAGCTTTAGGGGGCAGCCCACGGTCAACCACTTCACCTTCCTTAATTGTAGTGACATTGGCAACCTCTGAGCTTGGAAATGAGTTTCCAATGCCTCTTCGAAATTTCAATGTAAGGAGGATTGGTGGGTTTGCTGACTAGATAATCTTCTTCCGCTGAGATGATGATTAGTCTGTCATCTATGATGAACTTCAACTTCTGATGCAAAGTTGAAGGGACCGCTTTAGCGGAATGAATCCAAGGTCTTCCCAATAGACAATGTAGACATTTGAATGTCCATTATTTGGAAAGTTATGTTGAAGACGATCGGACCAATTTGGACTGGCAGATCTACTTCGCCAATAACCTCCCGTCTTGACCCATCGAATGCTCTTACTACTGTAGAGCTAGGCCTCATGTGGATCCCCTCGTGTGGTAGTTTGGAGAAAGTCAATTGAGGCATCACATTTAAAGAAGAGCCGTTGTCTATCAAGACTCTGGCTAGAATGTGATCCATGCATTTGACTGATATGTGCAACGCCCTGTTATGTTTTGCCCCTTCCTCCGGGATTTCACGGTCGGCAAAGGTTATGAAATTGTTGGCTTATATTATCAAAGCGATACCTCGAATTTATCCACCGAGATATTGTGGACTACATGGGCTTCGTTTAAGATCTTCAGCAACACCTTTCGATGGGGCTCCGAGTTCATCATCAGAGCTAACAATGATATTTTAGCGGGTATACGATTTAATTGCTCGATGACCGTATACTCGCTTTGTTTTATCAGTTTCAAGAACTCGCAAGCCTCTTCGTCGAGCTAGATCTTTTTTTATCTCTTTCTCCACTTCTTGCGGCCGTCTTCGGGCTCATGCCTAGCTCGATTTTCATTGTCTAAGATAGCAGTTGTCTCCTTATGTCTTCGATGAGGTGTATATGCGGCCGCTTGGTCATTCCCCTATGTCCGCTATGTTAGTCACATAACAGTGACTGACTGTCTCTTCCTCTTCGGTTTTTCCTCCTAGTATCTCAACATTATATTTCCATGGTACCTCTTTATTGTCGTTGTCTTGAAAAGGTCCGGTACTTTTATTGTGATTGGTTTCAACCCATCGGGCGTAGGCGGGGCGTGGCTCGGTATAGCGAATGACCGGTGGTTTAGAGGCCGGGGAAGGATTCGCCGTCATGTCTACCTCCTCCTCCCATCTCAACATAGTTCACGGAGGGCCCGCTCCTCCATGATTTGGTAGTGGGTTATTCCCCACGCCGGGCGCATCCTTCTCGAAATCAACCATTTGGCATTAATCGGCTCTGGACCCTATGCTTCAGGCCGCACGGTTATCGTGGGATGCCCTACGTCCGTGTATCGCATTTCGCCTCGATTGTACCACCCGAAATGGGGTTCCAAAGGCTTCATGGGGACTAGTGAGATCAAGGAGTTTTGGATCGACGGGGGCAAAAGTCTCAGTAACTCATTGGGATCGAGTCAAATTGCACTATCTTTCTTTGGTTATTGTTGGTTTTTTGTTGAGGTGGGTTAATGTTGGTGTTTTGGCTCCATGGTTTTGGTGTTCTTGTTGAGGAATGTTTGGGTAGGTGGAGTTATGAGGGAAGCGTTTGATGAAATGGGTAGGTGGCGGGTTGTAAGTTGGTTGATATAAAGGTTGGGCGAGGCCACATATATGTGGTTTGTAGGAAATTATGGTTGATATGGTATTTGGTAGTTAGGTGGCGTGGTGGGTGGTTGGTACCTGTTGTGAGGCGGCTAAGGTCCGTGAGACATAATGGGTCTCGGCTTTCCTTCTTCTTCCATGGATTGCTCGTCGGCTTTTCGTGTCGACATTGCCGACGCATTGTGTACAATCCTTCCTCGCGTAAGCCGCTCTCTATTCGTTCTCCGATTAGTACCGTGTCGGAGGGTGGGCACACCTGTCCAACCATCTTGCTTGTCGCAGAACGCGGGAGAGTCTCCAAAAAATCATGATCATCTCCGTCCGGCGAGAGGAGGTTGAACCTGGGCGGCCATTTCTCTCAAATCGGCTGCGGCGTACTCTTTAAAGGACTCATTCTCCTTCTTGATCATGTTCTGTAATTGAGTCCTGTCGGGTGCCATCTCTATGTTGTATTTGTATTGCCTAAGGAAGGCATCTGCTAAGTCCTTCCATGTGCGGATGTATGCCCTCTTGAGCTGGGTATACCAGCTAACAGCTGCTCCAGTTAAACTATCCTGGAAACAGTGGATAAGCAGCTTATCATTGTGTGAATGGGAGGCCATTTTTCGGCAATACATTGTCAGATGGCTTTTCGGGCATCCGACCCCCTTATATTTCTCGAATTCAGGTGTTTTGAATTTAGGGGGTATTATGACATCAGGTACGAGGCATAGTTCGGAAGCCTCTACTACTCCATATCCATGTCCTTCGATGGCTCTAACCCTCTCCTCTAGGTGTTGCCATCTCCCACCGAACGGGGCTTCTTGGTCCACGGGTTGAGCAATGTGGTGAGGTACGGTGTGTTGGCCCTCGGGTCTAGTAGTATGACCGTAAGGGTGTTGTGGTGAGGTTGGTGGTAGAGAATGTGACAGACGAGAATATGTGGGATCCTCGGTGACGGTCGTATTCATGTGTGTATAGTCGAGGTTGATGTTGTGAGGAGGAAAGGATGGATTTATTTGTGGAGGGAAAGCTGTGGAAGTGTTTGTGTTGTAGGGATAAGGTGGAAGGTTTGTATGTGTTGGGTATGTATGAGGTGGATAACCGGTGGTATTAGTAGGAAGAGGGTAGGTCGGTGGGTTCACATGGTGAGGATGAGTGGTAGGGTTTGTGTGTGGAAGCCCAGTCGGGAGGTTTGGATGATAATGATGGGCGGCATGGTTTATGTGAAGTGGCAGTGCATTGGGATTTTCACCAGTGATGATCCCTTGAGAGCTTGGTCCATATGGATGCTCATAGCCAGGTGGTAGCCCGTATGGCCATTCTTGTTCAGTGACAGCTTGCAAAGGCATTGAAGTAGTAGCAGCCTGTTGCCTCGGTTCTGAAATGAGGTCCTCTACGTGCTTTTTCAGTAGCTTCATGGAGCTTAGCTAATTCGATCTTTAACTCGGCTACCTCATTCTCGAGCTCCTCATTCTGCATTTCTAGCTCACTCATGATTTTGGTTTTGATCTAGTGTCAGTACGAATGCCGAGGAGTCGTGAGCCCGCATTATTTTGTTATACGAAGGTACGAGTTAAAAACGAAACATTATATTAGTTAATTATTAATTGAAAGTGATATTTGGCGTGAAAATAAAATATCGAGGGACCAGTTTCTCATTGATCTTCTATTGATTGTGTGTGCTTTAATCGTCTTGAGCATGAAATGGAAATTAATGCGAAATCATAGACGGAGAGGAATCAACTTTATTCAATGACGGAATTTATTTTACATTTTGCCTTTCCCTGTCCGGCTAGCACAATATACTTGTTCATCCTTAGTATCGATTTTTACAAAATAAGATAAAATCTTCAACTTCGGAGGAGTATGCGGCGGATGTAACGAAGCCGGCCTTCTTGAGGAATGTTGGTACTTCTTCAATTGCCATATTTGCTAAACCGGCTAGTCTCCTAACATCCCGGCCCCGGTGGTCGGCCGTGTCTTTGTACCATCTATTCTCGTTTTGGATATCCTAATGCCCCTTTGTTGCATTCGGATTACTTCAATGACGTTCCATTTTCTTTTCGTTTACATTGTTTTGCCAAGACGCTAATAGGCCTTCGATTTGATTTTTCATATCTTATTCGCCGCAACAGTCGTTTTCTTTCCTCTCGTATGTGTCTCGCCTCACTGGATCGCTTGTTTGCGGCTAGGATCCGATTTTTCTCTTCGGATGGTATGAATCTTGGCCTTCACTTGCTCCAGCGCCTCGTTGATGATTCTCTTGGAGGGCGGCATCCCTTTCTTGCGCTCTCGGTCCGAAGCTCTTTATTGGCCGCTTACAGTTCATATGTACCGTGAAGCCCGCTCTCTGTTCGCCCTTTTGCTGATCCCGATAGAGGTTAAGAGAGCTTTGTTCACTTCGTTTTCTCTTCTCCATGCGCGCTCTCTTGTCGTTCTTTCGAGAAGCTCTTCTTCTAGTCGGGCGTTTTCTTGGTCATGGCTTTTAGAGCTTTTCTTTTCAAATTTTTAACGACCTATCTTGAAACGCCATTGGTGATGGTTGATTTTCGATGGGGCGGTCGGAGGTTTAAATGGCGGCTTGATCCGTTGCACCCTGTCTCTCGACCCACATGTCGATATTCTTCTTTGGCTCCGACTGGACCCCCAATTATTTTCCTTTCCGAGTAACACTTTCCCATGCTTCTCGTACTTTGCTCAGGGGGCTCGGTAGAAATCTCCTCGTATTTCAAAAGGAAAGGTGTTGCCGTTCTATCCGATGGAGGTGCCTTTGATGGGGTAAGCCAACCGCTCTTTGCCCCAAGTCGGGTTGTAGTTGATGCAACCCCTGGTTCCCATGAGGGGTACATTTGGGAACCACTTTACAATGGTAGATGACCTCCGTTCTCTGTTTCGGAGTGGGTTGTCATCGGATCTGTTTCTTCTTTTAAGCAGAATGAGTCGCCCATTCTTCACTATCCATCGGCTTTATTTGATAGCATATGGGTCGGATATGGGGCATTGTATGTTTTCCGCTCCTCTGAAGGCGTGAGCCGTTATCCATATGTACGGATTGGCAGACAAAGAAAGCGACTTCTTCCCTCTCCCCTCGTGGGCAGAGATTCGCGTGTAGTAGACATCGGCCAATAAGGCGGTAACAGGGTTTTCCGCTTTATTTTTTCGGGCCAAGAAGATATCCACGGCGTTTAGATCAACAAAATCCTCTATGCCTGGGAAGAGGACCAGTCCATAGATGGCAAGGGCTAGTACGTCCATGTAGGTGTCCCACTATCCGGCTATCGGCTCTTTGCATGTAAGTTTCAAAAACCCTCGGGTGAACCCTTTAGCCCGATTCTTCCTTTGGTAATCATTAATCGCCTGTCTTGCGCAAAACCTGGACCTGAAAAATGCCGGTTGAACTAGTGTGGTGTTCCAAATGGTTGTGAGGCGGCGGACTCCCCTCTAGAGGCAGATCCAAAATCGCTCGAATTCTTCCAAAGTAGGCGCCAACCGAAGTTGGGAAAAGTAAAGCATCGGAGAGGGGGGTCATAGTATTGTACCATCGCCGTGAGGGCCCCCTCCTGCACTTTGACTTTCAGCAGTTTCAGTATATTTCCGTACTTTTTGGTGAACGTCATTAACTGGATACTTGTCGCTTTGTTTCCGAAGTCCTCCAGAAGCGAAATCAGTCGGCTCTTGACCCCCACCCTCTTTCTTTCTTAACCGCTTGCCATTTCGCATTAATTTCCATTTCACCCTTCTTTAGATGTCACTCGAGAACCTGGTCCTTTGATAATAAAAGAAATGAAGAAAACAACAAAGATGAACATGTTAGGGTTTTTTTTTGAAGTGGAATTGATGCATGATAGACTATAATAGAATGCCAAACATAACTTTATTTGCACAAAATCTATCAATATCCCCCTTATCTTTTCACTCTTTGTCTTTCCTTTTTTCTTTTTTTTCCTTACTCGACTTTTTTCCTTATTTTCTCTCTCTTTCTTTTTTCTTTTCATTTTTGTTCGTCTCTCGTATGAACTTTTCCTCTATTTTTTCACTCCCCTTATTCCTTAATCATCCCCTCATAAGTAAAAGATTGGGCCTGAATTTGCAGAACGTGCCCTCCTCTTGTCCTATTTGGGTAACCTGTCCTAAAGATCTATGGTCATTTAATGCATGAACCTCTCAAAAGGTGGTCGTAGTCCTAAGGTATAAAAGGTCACTAGAGCAAGTTCCAACCAAGAATGCTTGCTACAACAACGAGAAAAAGCTACCGGTTGTAGGGCATTACGAATAGGACGACTCTAGTCAGGGATTTCGTGATAGTCAAAACGGACGTAAGCCCCAAAGTGACACCACTAGATCCCTCTAGTCCAGGCAGCACTCGGACCGGGTATAGGGCCCCACTCGAAATAGAATGCTTATGCAATGCATGGAGGGCACTTTGTTTTGGGATACCCGATTGGGGAACTTATACGGACATATAAAGCAATTTAACATTCGTTATCCTAAGGTTGGTACAAAGAATAAACAAATCAATCAATCACGTATAAGCAAATAGATAAATAAGTCATACAATAAGATGTAAAGGATCAAAGCAATACACAATCAATCAAACGGGCTAGACTTTTGTAATCCCCAGTGGAGTCGCCATCTCATCGTAACCTCTAATCTCGACGGACGACGAACTCGCTAAAATTTTAAAAATGAGTAGTTATATGATGTGTGGAGTCGCCACCAAATTTTATTCAAGGGAAAAATATTTGGAAAAAAACCCTGACTCAAAAAAATGAGCTTCTAAGTTCGGGAGTCGGTTACAAGTAGGGAAGGTGTTAGGCACCCCACTCGCCTATTCCGAAGAACAGTACCCTTAAATTGAGTGTGTGAATATTTGAAAACAGTTTGATCCCTTTTATTAGAGTGAAAATAAATACTTGATGGAGGTTAGCCCGGACAGACTTGATCCTGCTCCTACGTATTCCCTGGTGCAATGGGAAACTCAAGGCTTACGTAGTTCTGGTTATGTTTTGAAAGCTTAACTTTCGAAAGTGTTTGAAATGTGCTCGAAGGCTTGACCTTCGAAGCTTCTTGGAAAGTAAAAAAACTTGACTGTTTTTGAAAACCATTTTTTAGGAGCCCGACCCTCATCCACATATGCACAGGCCCAAGACACCACGGGCCGCACTTGGACCCATACTGAATCTTTAAACAACGAATAATAATCGTAGGTTTTATTTTGTAAAAGCTACCCGCCATCTGTTAGCGTTTAGAGGACTATCGTCGCAATGTGAGATTAAGAATCGTAAAACAAGATCTTTTATTTTGAAAATCATGGAATAATAATGCGCGGTTTTTATTTTGTAAAAAAGGGAAAGACGACCCTAATCCACATATGCACAAGGCCCAAGACAACTACGGCCGACTTGGACCTATACGAATCTCTAAACAACGAATTTGGCAGAAAAGCTACCAACAGTGCTTAGAGCCTCGTCGTGTGAGATTAAGAATCACAAAACATTATTTTTATTTTTGAATAACGATGAATGAAAAACACAAGATACAAATAATCATTAGAAATTTAAGAAGGAATTTATCAATTGAGGAATTTTATGAGGATACTCGATAACCTTGAATTTGTTTAGGAGTTTTTTTTTTTAAAAAAGATTAATTAGGAGATTTGGAACTTTTTTTTTGGAAATTTTTTATTACTTTTCTTAATTTTTTTGGAATTTTTGTTAATTCCCTGAAATCTTGAATTTTTATTAATTTCTAAAAATTTTTTATTAATTTTCGACTTTATTAATTTTCTGAATTTTTTATTAATTTCGATTTTTATTAATTCTGATTTTTATTTATTTTTTGGTTTTTTATCAATTTTGATTTTTTATTTTAGGGGCGAGAATAGGGATTAACCAAATTGTCTAGGGCAATCCCGTAATTTACAAGGGCATGGGACAGAAATAGTATTAATGAGAAGCCCAAGGGCAGATTATTTACCCCTGGGGGGCATATCCTGAATTTTTGTGTTTGACCAAGGGCGACTAGTCATTACAAGGGGCAGGGACTTGGCTAGAATTTTTGTGTTTGGCCAAGGGCAAACTGGGTCATTACAGAAAAGGCGGACTTGGCCGGAATTTTTGGATTTTGGCTAAGGGTTAGCATGAGGTGCACATGGTGAGTTAGGGATTTTGCCATAAAATGGCAAAGTGCCGTAGGCGGAGTTTCGAACTCGGGTGTTGAATGTGTGGTCGGGGCGCTAACCATCAACCGGCACCCTAGATGGTGCCCTTCTTGTTTCATATGTATAAGACTGTTGTTAAAGTAGGAGTTCATAAAAAAACAAGCTTTTGGGGGTTACCGAAATGCAAATATCATTCCCCGGGGATGCAAACCTATATCCCAGATTCAAAGTTTATCTACCGACCACTAGGGCTGAACGTCCTGAACCGGAAGGCCCTAGATCAATCATACACAAACCCCAAATAAGCAAATTGAGACAAAGAAGACTCAAGGTTCAAACTTATGGTTTACAGAGAGGGGTGCACCGATGGGGCTACCCGAATTTGCATGGTATTATGGAGGGCAAATTATGAAGCCTGACCTTGTTCCCGAATAATGAAACCCCGCTTGCTAACTACCCGAATGGCCATTTTACTCGACACCATTTCTCGAGTTAGGATCTCACTTCCACCAACCTTATGGAAAGGTTCTTATAGAAAGTTTTCTCCTTGAAGTGATCGTCTCCGCTTTTAATTGTGTTAGTATTACAAATCTTTTAAGGGTTCCTCAATTTCTTTCTAATCTATAGATGTCAAGGGTATAAGAGGAACTCATCACAAGTTGCAAACTAAGGAATGGACAGAGGCGGTTTTTCATGCTCGTAGCAACCACTTGGAGGAGCCCGCCATATTGTACCTATGCATCAATACATTCCCTCAGACGACAGGATCGAAAAAGACAGATTAAGGTCATTAAAAAAGTGTCAAACATAAGGGTCTTATTGTTTTAACAACCACCCATTTGGTATTTCACCCTGAAACTTGTCTCCTCAAATTTTGCTTGAGACTAGAACCGGTTTCTACTAAGCTACGTAAACTTCCAAGCCTACTTCTCCAATCACTAAGATGTGTTTAAGCCTTCCAAGCGAGACTTGGATTATGATAATTAGATCTGTTCTTACCTAAATGACTTCATATTCTAGGCCGCCATCCATATGAGTCTCCATATCAAAGCCACATAAACCGCAATCGACTTGGTGGTTTGAAACCAATCGATCAGTGTGGGGTCTTATAATGCTTCTAGATTAAGCCATGAGATTATGATTTCCAATCTCTTCCTAAGCTTATAGACTTGGATTGTTATTTTCAAATCTAAAGGAAGAACTAGTTTAATCAAATCGGAAGCAGATTCATATCTCCTATTATCTAACTCCTTATACCATGTGTATTTCTTTCCCGGTCTATTCTATCCTACCTCCCCGGTTCCGCCTAATCCGTAAATGTTAACTCGTTGATCCATAGGCCGGGAGTTTAGCTATTAGCTGGCAAGAGACGGCTCGTTAGCCCATGCTCAAGAACTGTTGGCTTTAATAATTTGCCTAAATTCAACTCATGGATCTTATTGCCAAACACAAAATCTAACCCGGCATTTCTGCCTCGACTCATCAATCATAAAAGAGAGGGTCACCACCGCCTTGTCTCCCGATTGATCCTATATATTAGAGTAGGATGAGGATATTCTTGGTTCATTCCCCCATAGCCACCAAAGATATGGTTCCACATGACCAAACCCCTTAGCTAGTTTGGGTCCCTCATTGATCATTACCACCTGGGCCTATGGAAAGGGAAGGATGATCTTTTGAGTTAGAGTCTCTGTCGATGAGGTTCCTATGCCTCACAGCATGCCTATCTTGTTCTAACCAGCATCTTGAACCTTATGGGACACTGCTTGCCACACTTTGTTGTACGTGGCCGAGCAATTTTTCTACATCAAATGGCAACAAGACTCTCAAGCAAGGATCAAAGAGTAGCCACCACTGGGCCTCACCGTAGATCATGTGGTTTGAGCGGGCACTCGATAATCAAACCTTTCTTAAACTTGTTGCACTTTGCATGGCTTAGGGAAAACTAACAAACTTAGCTTCAGCAAGAATTAGCCTCTTGTTTGGCCCTATCAAGTTTAGAGATTCTCCTTATGTTGTTCGATCCTAACCTCAATCTAGTTCACGAACCCTCAATCCCGCTAAGTAATATCCAGTTGAATGGATAACCGGGTGCGACTGAGACTCCATAGGTTAATCTTAAGAGCTTGGGAATGTTCTGTCATTAATTACAAAGCCCGAGGTTGTGCAACTCAATTTATTTAGGCCTCGCATTTGGCCATTTAGGCTTAATAGGCTAGCCTTTGAGGAGTTCAACCGATAGAGTTATTCATAGTTATCTAATCCCTAAATCCATGTCCCGGGAAGCAACCAAGACTCAACTTAAGAATTGCGAGCCTCAACCCGCACTGCCCATACTGAGGACCGTCCCTAGGGCCCAGCTTTTTAAAGTCCCGTTAGATTCAAGGCTTAATTCAAACCCTGCATTTATGGCACTAATGAGGCTAGGGTTCAGGTTTATTCCAATATGGCCGAGCATGTGTAATTGAATTGGCTCGACCAGGTAGGGATTATGTAACTTGTCCCGATGCACTTGATAGGCAAACACTTATGACACTGAACTCCCCGATGCTTCACAGAGAAAAGTCTCTCTCTCAGGCTGGAATAGACGGTACTAGATGTAATGCTATGGTCCAAAACCGTAACCAAACCTCAAGATTTTAGGGTAGTTTATAACAAACTTTCGGAGAAATAGAAGACCGAGCATGTCTCGTCGAGGTCAAGATTAGGTCCTGACTCAATTCAATACATCAGATTCTTGTGTAGAGAAAGGAAAACTTCTAGATGTCTATTATTGACTAGAATTTAGCCACAAGATTCAAAGTTTCAAATTAGAGAGGTCAAGGTTTCCACCAACATGGTTGCAAGCCGGAATCATGTCTCATGGTAGGTAACTTAAAAACAATTCTAAAGTTTTTACGGATTTGATGATGAAAGAAAAACAGTTTTCAAGCACTTGTTACAAACCACTGATCAAGCTTAATGCTTCAGCCATAGCCCTTAGACCACTCATTCAAAGGGAAAGTATTTTAGTTTATTAGAAATTCATTAGAAGAACAAGGTTCCTAGACAAATTTTGCAAAGCTTAGAGTCGATCCTCATATTCAACCCAGCAAACAAGAATTTAGTCGAAAAGTAGGATTCCTTAGGAGGTGTCGTGACCAGATAGGGCTCCATTACCTCGATCCAAATACCCTCAAGGGCTGCATAACTTTTCTTCTTATTAGCCTTGGTTTTAAGGGTCTGCTGGTTTTCTGATCGAACTGCTTTAGTGCATCTAGCTATTATTTACCTGGAGATATGATTGGACACCCTATAAGTTCAACAGAAGACTAAAACAAATATAAAATCATTCCGGATCAAATTCAAAGTTAGCAGACTCTTACTTGAGATCAAAGATTCCCTTTGCTTTATTCCCTAAACCATTTCCAACTATGCAGACTCAAGGAACCGTGTTCGTCGCTAGGACCTATCCTCGGCTGAGTTACTCTGAGGTTAAATAAAATCTAAAAACCAAACAGCTCGTTTAGGATGACACATTGAGATTTAGGCCCATAACCATATTGCTGCCATTCAGATATAAGATTTCTAGCACTCGATATATCGTACTTATTTGCTTATTCACCCTCAGGTATATCTCAAACCCAAATTCATTCCTAATTCCCAATTAGGCTACACCTCTTAATTCCAACGATTCTATCTTAATTTCAGATCGCTGGTTTGATTTCCCGCAATTTCACTAGACATCATGGCTGATCCTGGTCTCTAGAAGCAAGTTTATTTGCTATCTAACCCCCGAATTCGTTGTTTAGATCAAAACTCTAGATTAGGTGCATATGATGACAGGAGGTAACAAAGATGATGGACTCACCCTCGATCTCTTGACCCAGTGCCATTTCTAGGTGTTGTAGCTAGAAACCAAGTTCCTAACAGATACCAAGAATCGTGATGACTACAAGAAGCAAAGGGGTTTGTCTCGATTTCCCCATTATCCATGACCGATTTAGAACCTCAGGATACATTGACAATCAAGAAAGGTAGTTGAACTAGCCTATTGGGCCACCGATTGAGTAATCAAAGGTCATAGGCTTGTGCATCAAGCATAACTGGTTTAACTAAAGAGATACTTCACACATTTTGATTTTCCTAACCTGTCTCGATAAACAAATAAGGTTCACTCCCCGAAAATTTCATATAATTCTTGGTTTTGAACTAAGCAATACATGCAAGAAACAATATCATTACCTCTTATCGGGCTTTTTAACCAAAGAATCAACCAAAGAAAGAGTATTGTTCGCAAAAGATTAACCGCAGTAGGCAAGAATTGTCGAGCCCATTTTATGGCCGAAGTCCTCGTTTCCTAGCGTATCAAGCCTATTCTAGATTTTCATTTCTGATCAATCAATATGCAAATCATGATACTAACAATCAACAAAAGCAAGAGGCAGTTATGTCATTCAAATATTGTCTCATTATCAGATGCAAATGAACATGAGATGAATCGACTTTGCATAAACAGATATACGTAAAAGCAAAGCAATCAATTTGTTTAGCAAATCGAGAGAAATCAATCAACTCAAACAAGACGAATCAAGAATTAACTTAAATCATCCTAGCTCAACCAAATCTGTAAAGAGTTATTTCGAGAATAATCGTTAAATGCAAAATGAGTTGTTAATCTGCTACCATAACAAAATCAAATCAAGAATTAGCAAATGGGATCAAGATCCTTAATAGCAAATGCTTTCATTCAATTTATTAAGCTAACCATTAATTGAATAGAAATTCTACCAAGGAAATCAGCCATGCCTACCAACCCGAAAAGAGGCTTGAATTCGCAAAGGCAAAGACTGCTTTGGATGGGATTACTCGTCTACTACACCGGCTGTTCTTGGAAGACAACTCGACTCAAGACCCCGTGTTTGTGAGATCTGTGAACCTCAAGTTCCTTCCCCGACTCTCTCAAAACCTCCCCTCAAGACCAGGATTTTGCCTTCTCTCCCACTCCTTTCTTCTTCTTCCTCTTCTCCTCTCGAGTCCTGTTTTCGTTTTTTTTTTCAAAGCAACAACCCCCTCTCTTTCCCCCCACTTTCCTTTTATATCTCTCCTTTTTTGTATTTTTGTTTTTGTTTCATTTTTTTTTTGTTTCATTTTTTTCTTATTTGTCCTTTTCTTGGAATTTATTTTTATTTTAGTAAAATTCTGTAATTGGGTTTTAATTTTTTTATTAAAATCTCGTAATTGGTTTTAATTTTTTGTTTAATTAGTTTTTTTTTTATTTTTTTATTATATATTTTTTAATTCCAGATCTGTTATATTATATATTTTTATACTTTTTATTTGGTTGTTAAAAACTAAATGACTTTTGTCTGTTTTCTGTTTTCTATTTTCTGTTTTCTGTTTTCTATTTTCTGTTTTCTGTTTTCTGCTTGTTTTTCTTTTTTTCTGTTTGTTTTCTATTTTGAATTTTTTTTAATTATAAATCTAATTCATTTTTGAATTTCTTTATACATTAACCACCTTAAAATGAGTCTCGGACATAATTGGGTGTTTACAATTCTATTATGCATAATCCATTAATATGAACTGATCAATTCAATTAATCTGTTAATTGGTTGGGGGTTAGGCGATTGTATAGCTCCCAATTGACAAACTATAGGATAACATAACTTAAGGGTCTTGGATGATCACTTAGAAACCTAGGTTTCTAATCAGTTAATTGTCTAACATGTATTTAAACCTCTATTAAACTTCACACCTCTTTTATTTATCTATTTTTTAGGATTGATGGGGATAGTATCTCGAAGGGATATTATTGTTACTGTCAATAAGGAGAAGTAGTAGAATTATTGTAGGTGGTTAGCAATTGAATTAAGGGGGAGGACTGGGAGTAAAAGTAAGTAAAGTCACAAAGAGATCCAAAGCCCTATAAAATTTTCATAAGTGGCTTTACATTCTTTTATTTATCGCCTAATAGAAATATTATTTCTTTCTTTTATATATTTTTTATAAAACAACCCTTCTTTGACGAGCTCAAAAGTTAGAGCTCAAGCTTCAAACATAGATTGTTGGCATAACCTTTGTGAGATCGATACTGAGGGACTAAAATACCCTTTTTCTACATTGATGGATATATTTTCCATTGGATAAAAATTGGCAAAGAGGTTTAGACTAACGTTTTGCACAAAATAAGTTTTTGCCATATTTGTCAAGGACTATTTTCCAGCAGTCTTTGAAGTTTGATTTGTAATTGCTTGAGACGTGTACATATCTAAAATTTTATTTTTTAAAATACATATTAATTTTTTTAAAGATAATTCTCAAAATTAGAAAAAATCTTTTGTTTGAGTTTCCCTTGCCTTAATTTATTTATTTATGCTAACCTATTCCCAAGTTTCTAACATGTAGTTGGAACTTGAGATAGAATGAGCAGCCAACAAGTTAAGGCAAAGTAGAGAGTAAGGAAAATGGCAACACAAAGGAGGAAAACATTGTTGGACTATATAGCCCCCACCGATGGGGGTTTAAGGAGCAGTACATCTATCCCAACAATGGATGTTGTTCAAAACTTCAAGCTGAAGCGAACACATTAATATGATACATAATTCACTTCGGTTTGAAGTGATGACCTCAGAGAATCAACACCTTTACATCAAAAACTTCTTGAGGTTGACAAACACCATCAAAATTAATGGCATGTTACAGGATTCCATAAAATTACAACTTTTTCCTTTTCCATCACTAAGAAGGTGAATTCATAGCTCAACTTCTTTCTAGAAGGATTCATCATATCCTAAGATCAACTAAAACATCTATTTCTGATGCAGTACTTTACACATTCCATGTAATCTAGGATAATAGTGGATATCATTGGCTTGACATAATATGAGAACAAGTCTGTCTACAAGGAATGGGACCATTTTAGAACCTTCTCCAAAAATATGCACACCATGGATACTATATACCTTATCCCATGTAGATCTTCCATAACAACATCTCTTATACTAATAGAATTGTAATAGATGTAGTCTCTAGAGGGAGCATCCTACATAGCCCCATGGAAGATACTTGGTAAATCATAGGGACTTGGATGCTAATAGCAACCAGTGGAGGTCTGCCAACAAACATGTGAAAAAAAGCGACTCGTAACTAGTAGGAATGTACCAAGTATACCATAACACCTTGCTAGTTGTTGCATACCAAATATGAGTATAAAACTCTTGTAATGTTTTATTTGCAAGTATGTATACCTGTCGATGTAGAAAGAGAGTATTTTAAGCCTTAGTATCGATCCCACAAAGACTAGTCTAGCAATATATGTATGAAACTTAAATTCTAATTTTTGAGCTTAGCAAGAAAGTTTTTGTGGAGGCATATTATTTTTGAAAGAAATAAAAGGAAGGAAAAAAATAGAAATAAGATTTCTAGAAAGTAAAAGAAGTAATGCAAGTTATGAAAAATTTATAGGGCTTTAGTTCCCTTTATGGTGCAAGGACAAAGGTGCCATGGGGCCCTTGCTGAGCTATCGGTGATGGGTTGGACTAAGATGGCCACATTTGGGAGTACCTGGTGGTGGTGGCGGCATATGATCTAATGTTAATGTTATTGGTTTGCATGCCTGGAAGTGTTGATCGACCCCCTAACAGGACATGATGAAGAACAGTCCTAAGCTGACTCTCCTTCCTCTAACAACAGCCCAAAGGATAAAAAGGTGGATCCTCAAAATAAATTTGGTGTTGTCATTCCTGGAAAAGATTTTGATGATGAACCACGGGTGAATGATACGAAAAGATGGATCTTGGATAGCAATAGACTTTGAGATCATGGGGTTATAGGTGTAGGACCCTATGATCTCAAACTAGAAGGATCCCTTAATGAACTCCTCTGGTAGGTCCTATAGTGCCTCTAAGTACCTTAGCATCTAGATGTCCCAGGGCATCATGAATTGCAGTGAATGTCAAAATCTACGAGGATTTCTTCGAAGCACTGGCCCCCAAGCATGTATCAGATGATGTAGGTAGGCATGTCATTTGTTAGAGGGATGAAGATAAGAGAGGAAAGAAACACCAAAGTTGGTTTCTTGTATGTTGGTTCCTGGATGAATGCAGCTTCTCTCCACCCAAGTTCTAGGTACCTTGTCACCTAGACCTCTACTTCCAGCAGTTGGAAAGCTTCCTACTCCAAGTTGCAAGTCAAGAGGAAAGTAAAATTGACCAACCTCTCCATATAAGGCTGCACGCTAGAAATTGCATGGGTGTTAATATGGTAGGTCAAGTCCTACAAGTGCTCGTCTTCAGGGAAGGTGGAGACTTTACTTCTCTTCTATGAATGGGTAGGAATTTTTCTGTAAAATAGGAAGAATTTAAATTAAATCATGAAAATTTTGGCACGATCAACCATCAATAACATGGTCGTGTCCTTATAAACCTGCTTATTATAATATCACAACTGTGCGTTAAGGAGCATGATCGTGCATTAAGGAGCACGAGTGTGTAACATGTAGAAAAATGTTAACGATGAAATATGCATGTCGTGCAAATAGAGACATGACCGTGCTGAAATGAAAATGCACGCAATGAGAATGACCATGCTAAATGAAAAGTGATAGCATAAGCATAGCCATGCTAAACACAAAAATTACAATATTTTACACATGCATAGATATGTAGACGGGGCACGACCATGCTGGAATGGAGCATGTATGAAAAGTGAACGACATATGGCATATTTGGTTGGGAGAGAGAATCTAAGTTAGAAGAATAAAATTATAGCATGAAAGTGATGTGTAAATCATTCCTCTATAACATTTAAGCTTAGCATAATCGTGCTGAATTGTGCACGACGTTGTTTTCTCTCCCAATTTTTTTTTCAAGAATTGTAAATGAAAAGGTTTCCTCTTGCAAGCACTTGTTTTATGTCATGAGCCTAACATACATATGCCTAGTGGCTAAGTGGGACCATAGACACTTACTTATGATATGCCTAGGGCTTGGGTGGTGCCATCTTCAGATGCATTGTCCTTACTGCTTGGGACCTCCATCCTCTTGAATGTCCTCCTTCTTGTTATGTGGGTGCATTCCTTGTTGAGCTTATACATGTCGCCTCCCTTAAGCATATGCTTTTGAAGCCTTCTCTTATTGTGGTGCTTTGGGTTTTTGTACGACTTCATCTTGACTTGCTTTTGTCTAGAGGGAAAATGCAATGGAAGAGATCGTATAGACTTGCAAGAAACATAATTAGAATATTTTGTGGGGTAGGTGTTGTCGAAAACCTTTTCTTCATCACCCTATCTTAATTTAAGTTCCCCCTACTACTCATTGATCATTGGTCTTCTAGTGGTTAGGAAAGACCTTCCCAAGATGAGTGGAACCTCCTAAACCTCCTTCATACTAAGCATAAAGAAGTCTGTTGGGTAGGTGAAAGTCCTCACCTTTAACAGTACATCCTCCACTATATCCTTTGGGTATACAATGGTTCTATTTACAATCTACAAAGAGACAGTGATAGGTTTGGGCTTTTTCATACTTAACCTTGTAAAACCAAAAGGAGGAATTAATTTTATACTAGATCCTAAGTCATATAGAGCCTTAAATTGGAATCTTTGACCATGCAAGAGAGAACGAAACTCCTTAGGTCCTCAATATTTGGTGGTAGCTTTAAGGTTGCGTCGTTCTCATTTTCTTCTTCTGTGGGTGTTTCCTTTTCAGTTCCATTGCTTAAAGGGATTGCATTCACTTGCTCTTTTGAGTTCACCTAAAGTTGGCTAGGTGTTTCCCTTGCGTTCTTTATGCTAAGAGGGTTAAGATTTTATCCATTTGCTACTCCACGTTCTGGAATCGAGACATCCATGTCTCTATGTTTGGAGTCATGCCTCCACGTTCTAGAACCTTGATTTTCTAGGGGTTGATTCTTTCTTCTCTTATTTGTAACCCTATTAATTCTACGTATAAGAGGTCTGTAAGTATTATAAGAATCGTTAGTGTTATTACCTTGGCGTCCTCCGTAAGATAGGTTGAGGTGATTCCTTCAGGTGGGGTTATAGGTGTTCCTAACATATATGTACCCAATATCAACATGAGATATGGTGTCTAATACTAGTGGTGTGGGCATTTATAGAGAAGATTCTGAAAATGGTCCCATGCCTTGAAAAAGGACTCGTTCTCGTACTAAGTGAAGCCACCAATCTCCACTATTATCCTAGACTAAGGGAAGTACTATGCCTGAAAGGGACGCAGAAGTTGGTCCCAAGATATGATGGACCCTTTTGGCAAGGAGTTAAGCCACTCATTCACCTCCTTAGTGATGGAGAAAGGAAACAACTACAGCCTGATAGTATCTTGTGAGATACCATTCATCTTGATAATGTTGGTCAATCTCAAACTTTTTGATGTAAAGGTTTGGATCCTCCAAGTCCCTTTGAACTAAAGAAATTTTTTTATCATGTTGATGAGTGACGGCTTCAGTTCAAAATTTTGAACACCATCCATTGTTGGGATGGATACACCGCTTTAGCCCTTAAGTAATAGAGGCCATATAGTCAAACAATGTCCTTCTCCCTTAGACCATCATTTTCTTTTTATGGTATCTCGCCTTAACCTCTTAGCTGCTCAATCTATTTCAAGTTCAAAATGCAGGTTCAAAGCTTAAGAATGAGTTAGCATAAACAATATAGGACAAGGAAAGGGAAACTGATTTGATATATATATTTTTTAGAATTCCCTTTAAAGAAAAAAAGAATTTAAATAATTAAAAGTACAATTCAAATATGTACATGTCTAAAAAAATCAAAATTTAAATCTAAAAAATTTCTATGAAATTCTCCCTGACAACAATGTCAAAAACATGTTGCGCGCAAAACATGAATATAAAACTCTTGCCAAGTTTTATCTATGCACAAGTATACTTGTCAATGTAGAAAGAGAGTATTTTAAGCCCTTAGTATTGATTTCATAGGGATTAGTATAGCATTCAATGTATGAAACTTAATTTCTAATTTTTGAGCTTACTAAGAAAATGGTTTTACGGAAAAAAATTTTTTTGGAAAGCAATAAGAGAAAGGAAAAGAAAAAAAAAAGATTTCTTGAAAATAAAACAACCAGTGCAAGTTATGAAAAGTTTATAGGGATTTGGTTCCCCTTATGAATTTACTTATTTTTACCCCCAATTCCATCCCTTTATTGAATTACTAACCACCTACACTCATCTACTAGTCCTCCTTGATTTAGTAGTAGTAGTAATCTTCCTTCTATCTATTACCCTCATTGATCAGACAAGATAGATAAATAAAAGGAGCATAAAGTTTCAAAGGGTGTTAACTATATGTCATAACATTTAACCGTTTAGAAACCTAGGTTCTCGATTGATCCTCCAAGACCCATAGGTTTCGTTATTCTATAAAGCTATCAATTGGGCGTGGTATGATCGCTTCCAACCAACCAACTTATAGTTTAATAGAATTGGTTAGTTCCTATTAATGAATGAGGCATAATAGAATAACACATTGAAATGAAGACATCATTTTAGAAATGGGGAAAATGGGGTTCAAACAATATATATCACAAAGTTTCCCAAAGCCCCACGAAGGGAAATTAGTTATTCATGAAGAAAATAAACAATCCATAAATATCCATAACAAAAGTATATAAGAGAAATATAAAACCAATATTGCTAAAAAAATCTAGCAACTATTTTGAGTTTGCATCATACAAAGATTACTCTCTGAGATGCTCGTCGCAAACGTCCAAAAATAATTTTTAGATTTTCTCCAACTATTGGTATAGTATAAGGTGCAACCTAGGTCATTTCCCAAAGACCATTTCAGATTCTTAAGCAAATTGGGAGAAAGTTAGAACAAGGGGATTTTGTAAAAATATGATATTAAGTTCTAAATACAAAATACAGAATGAAATTAATTTGACTTAACGATTATCAACTCAAGGAATTCAGAGGCTATTTTTTTAACTAATCATTGATCACTAAAATCATGCATTATGTTTATCAACCTAGGATCATCTGGAACCCCTAAAATGATCCTTGAATTCTCTACTGAGAAAACTCTTAGCATTCAATTGATTATGATCAACAAGATTAAGTAACGACTTAATCTTTCATCAGATCTAAATCAATTTCTTAATCAGAATTCAGTTGATGTAAGTAATAAAATGAAAACCTTCAATTCAATTACTTAATTTCTACTCTTCAAACTTTTGGAAAATGATTAACCAATCAAAAACCAATTAGAAATTAATGATGCATTAATCAAAATACGTCTACCGAACAAACTTTGATTAAAAGAATAAAATTGAAGTAAAGCATAGTAGAAATAACTTAATAAGCATGTTAATAAAGATCAAGACCTCAAAGTTAAAATGAAAATAGCTTGAATCCTTGAATTGAAATTACAAACTTAGCCTTCCATGAAGGAGGAAAACTAACAACAAAGAAAAACTTAGTCTTCTATGAAGGAGGCAAACTAACAACAAAGAAAGAAAGATGGAAAATGGTATTGGAGTTAATATCCAAGGTTGTCTTCTCCTCTTGTAAACCATTATATTTATAGAGGATTTTTAATGCATCATCTTCAGAAGGTCACTAACCGGTTCTAACTTTTTCCATCATTTTATTACTTTCACATGGGTTTTGTTGAAAATGCAAAACACTTTTGACTTTTGTCACCAATTAGCACACCAATTTTGACGTTAATTGCAGCACATTTTTGGATATTTATGTGTCTGAATTAGAGCTTTAGGTATGAACAAAAGTTGTAGCCCTGGATTTTAGCTTTCCAATTGATCTAATTTCATCTCAATATGACTTTTTTATCTTAAGATATGGCTGGATCTTTGCACACTGTTCAGGTTTAGCGGCAGCAACACTATCTCATCTTTTGAGATAATTTCGAAGTCCTATATATCCCTTTTGAAGTCTGATCTTGTTTTGTAACTGTGGACACTTATTTAAGCTTTAATTCAAGATAGATTTCATGATTTTTGGATGTCTAAAACTCCTATTATGCTCAAAATACTATAATAGTGTCATTTTAATCAGTTAAGCAAAGAAATTCAATTAAACTCCATATGAACCCAAACTCATAAAATATGACAAGGACCACTTAATTGAACATGTAAGAAGTCTTAATGAGTTAGAAATGAGAGATAATTATTTATGAAATTTATGCTTATCACTCCCACCAATTGCTACAAGAGGATGTCAAAGGAAGAATTAGGAATAAGAATGCTAGAAATGAGGAATGAGGGCAAGATCGGGTTATGCTAAAAGAGGTGTGCTTCTCATGGAAATGGGTGTTCTGAGATGTTCTTCGAAAGGAGAGGTGTTGTGGCTTTGGAAGCCAAGCATGGTGTTCTTTGAGGGAAGAGGTGTGTTGAGAAGTGTGACAAGGCTTCCCTTTTATAGGTTTGGAATTAGGGTTTTCAACATTATGAACTAGGCCTGCTCCAACTTCCTTGCAGCTTTCATGGATATTATAAGTCTTCATAGCATCGTAGGGCTAACTAGGACACCTTTGCTTCATTGAGGCTGATTGGGATGCCCTCCTGCATCACTAGGGCTAACGTGACATTGCTTACTAGTCACGTCAAATGTCTACATGACCATGATAAGTAGACATGGTCATGCTATGATACGTCAACACAATCGTGCTGAAACATATTGGCATGAACACTTAGCCATGTGCTGGTAGGGTCATGCTTAGGTATGTATGACCGTGCTGATCTACTAAGGGGAATTTTTATCCTTTTTCATACTCTTGCTGTTTTATATCCTTTTTTCCTTCTTTTTGACCCAAAATTTTTATTTTTGAATTCTCTATTTGCCTAACCATTTCTCCAAAAACAATGGTTATTAGGTATAATAACAAGTAAAATTATGCTTAACTATTTAGCAATTATTCCTAAAACTTGCAGATAAAGTGACTGAATGGTAGTTTATCATTGGTCGATCAGAGCAAGGCCCTTAATAAGAAGATGTGGGTGTTTATGCAAGCAAGGGCACAACCCACTCTGCTTGTTCACGCTCGGGCCACACTCGAGCCTAGTTTTCCCAACCTATGTGGTTCCATAAGCCATAACTTAGAATGATGTGGAGTTGAGGCCCACATGGCCTAATAAAATGAGGAGTCCCATTTCATATGGAACACCTATAATCCCACATGGAAGAATCACCCCAACCTATCTTGGGGAGGATGTTAAGGTAATAACACTAACAGTTCTTCTAAAGTTTATAGGCCTGCTTATATGCAGAATTAAGTTGACTACAAGCAAGAGAGGAAGGGGTTAACCCTAATGGAATCAAGGTTTCAAAATATGGAGGCTTGGCTCCAAAACATAGAGATACAGATGTCTTGACTCCAGAACTTGGAGGAATAGATGGGAAAGATCCTAACCCTCCTAGGACAACGAACACTAGGGACATTACCTTGTCAACTTGAGGTAAACCCAAAAGAGCAGGTGAATACAATCATCTTAAGTGGCAAGATAGAAGTGCAGACACTTGCAGGAGAAGAAGATAATAATGATGCAACCACAGAGCTGCCACCAAAGCTTGAGGACCCAAGAAGTTTTACTCCACCCTAGATTATGAATAATTCCCATTTTAAAGCTTTGTGTGATTTAGGATTTAGTATAAAGTTAGTGCCTCTCTTTGTGTTTAGAAGGCAGAGTATAAAAAAATCAAAACCTACCACTATCTCTTTGCAGCTTGCGTATAGAACGCTTGTATATCCAAAAGGAAAAATGGAGGATGTGTTGGTTAAGGTGGGGACTTTTACCTTCCTTACAAACTTCCTCATACTTAGTATGGAGGAGGATGAGGATATAACACCCTAAAAATGAACACAATTTTTACACTTAAGTCATACATTTGGTTCCATTAATAGACTATTATCACATGATGTAGAATCTTTTAGAAAATAATTATTAGAAAAAATACAGTGTATTTTTTTAGAAAAAACATTTTGATATTAATTACGAGCCTCATCGATGTAGCGTTTATAATAGGATATAAACAATTAGGCGCTCTTGTGCACGTATAGGTTATTACCATTATAAATTATTTCTTTTATTTTAATTGTCTCTAATCAACAGTAAATCAAATTAAACATAACTCATATACACATTCATACTTCATATAATTATACAATCCTCATTACATATACATGATCAGTCTTAGGCACTAGGGTTTTTACGCATACTTAATTACATACAATAATGTACACAGTTTGTTTACATATATATTTCGTTCATACCCTAAACACACAACCAAACTACAACAACCTAATAGTAACCATGATGCCTTCATCCAAACTATTTACAAAATTTTCATTATCGGTATGACTTTCTTCTTCTTCTTCCTTTAGAAAAGAAACAAGGACTTAGTAAACCCCCTTAGTGCTGGTGATGATAGCGCTCTAGCCACATGCTTTGATCCAAGGAAACAAGAGTTTTGTTAGCCATTTCTTAGTATGCTTGAAATGGGTAAGGCATAGGGTACGAAGAGCTACCTTGAGATGACCAGACATGCGGCAAACTGTGATAGTGAGATGGAGTATATGGGTTAGTTTCCCTTTTGGATGGAAAAAAGTCTTCAGCAGTTGAAGATCTTTGTGCCCTAAAGCCAGGTGGAGGTGAAAAAACCTTGATCGAATGAAAAGCCTCTAAAGGAATGGCAAAGTCCATTGTAGAGATGTTCGGGCTCATGACCACAAAGACAAATAAATGTCCTAAAGAAAACTATATTCATATGCTAGCCTAGGCTGCAATCAATAGCCTGCGAGTGTTCGCTATCCAGTTAACATTGCTTGATAAGCATAAATTTCATAAATAATTATCTCTCATTTGTAGCTCATTAAGACTTCTTATATGTTCAATTAAGTGATCTTTTTCATATTTTGTGAGTTTGGGTTCATATGGAGTTTAATTGAATTTCTTTGCTTAATCGATTAAAAGGACACTTTTATAGTATTTTGAGCATAACAGGAGTTTTAGACATCCAAAAAACATGAAATATGTTTTGAATGAAAGCTTAAAGAAGTGTCCATAGTTACAAAGCAAGATCAGACTCTAAGTTGGATGTATAGGACTCCGAAATTATCTCAAAAGATGAGATAGTGCTGCTGTCGTTGAACTTGAATAGTGTGCAAAGATCTGGCCATATGTTGAGATACAGAAGTCATATTGAGATGAAATAAGATCTGTTGGAAAGCTAAGATCCAGGGCTACAACTTTTGTTCAGACGTAAAGCTCTAATTCGGACACGTGAGTATCCGAAGTTGCACTGCAATCAACGTCAAACTTGTTGTGCTGATTGGTGACAAAAATTCAAAAGTGTTTTGCATTTTCAACAAAGCCCATGTGAAAGCAATAGAAGGATGGAAAAGTAAAAAAGCTGGTTGGTGACCTTCTGCAAATGATGCCTCAAAAATCCTCTATAAATTGAAGGGTTTACAAGAGGAGAAAGACACACCTTGGATATTAACTCTAATACCATTTTCCATCTTTCTTTCTTTGTTGTTAGTTTGCCTCCTTCATGGAAGGCTAAGTTTGTAATTTCAATTCAAGGATTCAAGCTATTTTCATTTTAACTTTGAGATCTTGATCTTTATTTACATGCTTATTAAGTGATTTCTACTCTACTTTACTATATTCTTCAATTTTTTTCTTTTAATCAAAGTTTGTTCGGTTGATGTATTTTGATTAATGCATAATTGATTTATAATTGGTTTTTGATTGGTAAATCATTTTCCAAAAGTTTGAAGAGTAGAAATTAAGTAATTGAATTGAAGGTTTTGATTTTATTACTTACTTCAACTGAATTCTGATTATGAAATTGGTTTAGATCTAATGAAAGATTAATTGGTTACTAAATCTTGTTGATCATAATCAATTGAATCCTAAGCGTTTTCTCAGTAGAGAATTCAAGGATCATTTTAGGGGTTCCAGATGATTCTGGGTTGATAAACATAATGCATGATTTTAGTGATTAATGATTAGTTAAGAAAATAGCCTCTGAATTCCTTGAGTTAATAATCGGTAAGTCAAATTAATTTCATTTTGTATTTTGTAATTAGCGCTTAATATCACATCTTTACAAAACCCTCTTATTCTAACTTTCTCCTAAATTGCTTAAGAATCTGAAATGGTCTTTGGGAGATGACCTAGGTTGCACCTTATACTATACTAATAGTTTGGGAAAATCTAGAAATTATTTTTGGGCGTTTGCGACGAGCGTGTCAAAAATTTGGCGCCGTTGCTTGGGAATATTTTTTTTAGTTTCCTAGGCATATTTAGGAGTTTGTATAAAACTTTTAACCTTGCTAACATTTTTTTTTAGGTATACTATTGTTGGATTTTCTGTATGAATTCACCTTTTTGTGTGTGACCCGATTCAATCCTGAAAATTTATATGCATATGATCCTGAGATTGATAGAACATTCCACCATTTGAAAACAACACATAGAAGGCATTCATTCAGTAATAACCAAGAAAGTAACAGTAGTGATTTTTCATCTTTAAATTTTGATATTTTTAAATATTTTGCTAAGAACATGGCTGATAGAACCCTAAAAGAATTAGCTGCACCTGATGTTGCTTATCAACTGTTGTGTATTCAATACCCTGATGTTGATGCACCATTTGAACTGAAATTTGGATTAATACATTTTCTACCTAAGTTTCATGGCCTTGCAGGTGAGGACCCTCATAAACATTTGAAGGAATTTCACATTATGTGTTCCACAATGCGGCCACAAGGAATTCCTTAAGATCATATCAAGTTGAAGGCATTTCCTTTCTCCTTAAATAATAGAGCTAAGGACTGGTTGTACTATCTACATCCAACATCTGTTACAAGATGGAATGATATGAAGAGATTATTTCTGGAGAAATTCTTCCCTACATCCAGAATAGCAGCTATCAGAAAAGAGATTTGCGCATCGTATTTAACTCCCAAGAATCTTCTACATAATTATTGGGAGAGATTCAAGAAACTATGCGCCACTTGTCCACACCATCAAATTAGTTATCAATTACTGATTCAGTATTTCTATGAAGGACTCATGCCAATGGACAGAAGCATGGTTGATGCAGCTAGTGGTGGAGCACTTATGGACAAAACTCCTACAGCAGCTAGAGATTTGATTGCCAACATGGCAGAAAATTCTCAGCAATTCAATTCTCGAATTAATTCATTGTCTATAGGAGTCCATGAAATGACCCAAGACAGACCATACACGATTGGAGAACAGAATTGAAGAACTAACATCCATCGTAAGACAATTGGCCATCGGACAACAACACCAACTTAATGTTGTTGATAAAACCAAAACATGTGGCATCTGCACTTCTGCAAACCATCCTACTGATGCATGCCTAACATTGCAAGAAAGTGAGACACCTGATGCTACAGTTAATGGTATTTTTTCCACAGGACAACAATACAGGCCTCCTCAACATTATCAACAATAGAAGTTTGAACCACCTTCTGGAACATACAATCCTAGTTGGAGAAACCATCCTAACTTGAGATATGGTCCTCCACAACAACAAAGTATTCAAGCATTTGGCTCCTAAAACAAATACAAACCACCGCCATTCAGACAACAACAACAGCATATGCAGCAATCTGTACCTTCTAATGCTTCTGAACCTTCTCTCGATGATTTGATGAAGCAATTAGCTACCAATAATCTCCAGTTTCAACAAAATGTATGTTCTACCATTCAGGATTTACAAACTCAAATTGCGCTGGCTACCACCGCCAACCAATTGAAATCTCAAGGTTCTGTCAGTTACTTTCTTAACCCGTCATAAATCCCAAGAGCGTGAGTGCCATCTCCCTGAGAAGTGGCAAGAAAGTGCAGACAGACCCTACAATTTTAAAGTAACAAAGCTTTAATCAGACTAGTCCACACCAAAAAGAAGCATTTATCTATACACCTGGAGACATCTCTGATAAGCCATCTGAATCAGAGGGAAAGTCTGATGAAAAAAGTACACCAGCTTTCGATAAGACATCGAATGATCAACAAAAAGAAGCTTGCCAAAAACGATCTACACTTGAAGCATCTAATGAGACAAAAACCCCAAATTGTGCTAATCAGAAGCTATCTTTACCTTTTCCAAATAGAATGGTCCAATCCAAGCCCAATGTTCATGCAGAATTAGATAAGGAGCTTCTAGATACTTTCAAGAAAGTGGAAGTCAACATACCACTTCTAGATGCTATCAAGCAAATTCCCAAATATGCAAAATTTCTAAAGGACTTGTGCACGCATAAAGAAGACTCAAAGGGGATGAGAAGATTAGTGGGGCGCAATGTTTCTGCCTTAATTCAACCCAGCCTCCCTCAGAAATGTAAAGATCCAGGAACTTTCACCATTCCTTGCACAATAGGAAACTCTACATTTGGTGATGCATTGCTGGATCTAGGTGCTTCCATTAATGTTATGCCCTCATCAGTTTATAAATCTTTGAATCTTGGAGAGTTGAAGCCAACTGGTGTGGTGATTCAATTAGCCAACAGAAGTATAGCACATCTTGCCGGAGTACTTGAAGATGTGCTAGTTCAAGTGAATAAGCTAATCTTTCCAGCTCACTTCTACATTTTGGATATGGAAGATGAGTCATCCATCAATAGAGCAACCGTGACCCTAGGGAGACCCTTCCTCAAAACTGCAAAAACAAAGATAGATGTGCATACAGGGACTCTCTCTATGGAATTTGGAGATGATATCATCCACTTCAACATATTTGAAGCCATGAAGCATCCTATAGAGAATCATTCACTTTTTCAACTTGATACCATAGACCTTCTTGCAAATGATTATTATACTAACAATCTCCTTTTTGAATTTTTTTATTTTGATTTAAAATATACTTAGATAATTTTACTTGCACATGTGATGAATTTGATCCATGTACTGTGTGTTCCAGGATTAATGCTGCTTTGCAAAAATGCTTCAGACCAAACTTCTTGGAAAGATGACATGATAGATGCAAGGGTTGTAGACATTTCAATCTCAGATAGATCCATGCCTTCCATAATACAACCACCTCCTTTGGAGTTGAAGCCTTTGCCTGAACATCTAAAGTATGCTTATTTGGGGGAAAATGAGAAGCTTCCCATCATTGTAGCAAAGAACCTTCTACCACAACAAGAAGAAAGGTTGTTGCAAACCTGAGAAAGCCATAAACAAGAAAATTGGATGGACTTTGATCGATATTCCGCATCAACCCATCTACTTGTATGCATAGGATATTGCTAGAGGAAACACTGCATTCTGTTGGACAACCACAAAGGTGTTTGAATCCAACCATCCTAGATGTGGTAAAGAAGGGAAGTAGGTAAGCTTTTGGCACCGGTATCATCTATCCCATCTCGGATGTGATTGGGTAAGCCCTGCAAGTAGTTCCTAAGAAGACCGACATGACCGTAGTCAAAAATCACAATGATGAACTAATCCTACTGAAATACAAAATAGTTGGAGAGTGTGCATAGATTATAGGAATCTTAACCAAGCTACTCGCAAGGATCACTTCCCTTTGCCTTCATAGACCAAATTTTGGAAAGATTAGCAGAAAATCTCACTATTGCTTTCTAGATGGTTTTTCAGTTATTTTCAAAATACATATAGCCCCGTAAGACCGGCGATAAGACCACCTTCACTCTTATCCTTTTTGGTACTTTTGCCATCGAAGGATGCTTTTGTCCAGGTAACGCCCTTGAACCTTTCAAAGATGCATGGTAAGCATTTTCCTCGATCTCTTAGAAAGTTGCATGGAAGTGTTTATGGATGACTTCACCGTATAACGGTTCTTCTTTTGATGCATGCTTAGAAAGCCTCCCTCTAAAGTCAGGACAGATGCATCGAGACTAATCTTGTTTTGAATTTTGAAAAATGTCATTTTATGGTAAATGTATGTATAGTCTTAGGGCACTTGGTTTCTAGTAAAGGTTTAGAGGTTGATAAAGGCTAAGATAGACATTATTATTCTCCTTACCCCACTTCTGGCGAAGACGTTCTTACTTGGTCAGTAAAGGTTTCACAAGATTCATCAAGGATTTTAGAAAGATTACACAACCTCTTCTAAACTACTACAAAAAAGATACCAAATTTGTGTTTGATCAAGCATGCAAGGATTCGTTTGATGAACTATAGAAGCGGTTGACAACCACTCCCATCATTCAACCACCTAATTGGACGCTCCCATTTGAATTAATGTGTGATGCATCTAATTATGCCCTTAGTCTTTATCTTTATGAAAGAGTTAGCAAGAGATCTCATGTCATTGCATATGCCTCTTTTCTTAGATGTAACCCAATCCAATTACACAACTAATGAAAGGAGATTTTGGTAATTGTGTTTGCATTAGATAAATTTCGCTCTTATTTTCTTGATCTAAAGTTATTGTCTTCTCACCACGCAGCTTTGAAATACTTTGGAAGAAGCGCAGATGCTAAGCCAAGAATGATTCGTTGGATGCTTTTGTTGCAAGAATTTGATTTAGAGATTAAAGACAAGAGTGGTGCGAGAGAACCTCAGGTAGTGCATATCATTTAAGTCGGATCCAACAACCTTGTGAGAAACTTCAATTGCAGATTCATTCGCGAAGAAAGCGTCTCTATCATTTGCACTCTAGGAAGGATATTTGGTATGCAGATTGGTAAACTATCTGGTTGCTAAAGAAATACCCAAACACTTCACCAAATCGCAATTGCCAAGTTGAAAAGTGATGCCAAACACTACATATAGGATGAACCATACCTTTGGAAGACATGTAGTGATCAAATCATTAGAAGATATGTTCCAGATCATGAAGTTCAGTCTATACCTACCTTTTTCCATTCCCTAGCTTGTGGTGGACACTTTGGGCCACAACGGACAACTAGAAAAGTACTAGACTCTCTGCTTTTACTGGTCTACAATATTTCGTGATGCACATGATTATGCATAACTTGTGAGAAAGGTGCTAAAGAATAGGGAGTATTTTGCGCAGAAATGAGATGCCCAACAATCACTTCTCTTTGTAAGGTATTTGATGTATGGGGTATAGACTTTATGGGTCCATTCCTGTCTCTTTTGGTTTTGTTTACATTTTGCTAGGCGTTGATTATGTTTGAAAATGGTGGAGGCAAAAGCCACTCGACGATGATGCTTTGAGTTGTTGCGATTTTATCAGGTCTAACATTTTTAGTAGGTTTGGTATTCCTAGAGTTCTAATTAGTGACCAAGGTACTCATTTTTGCAACCGCACAATGGAAGCTCTACTCCGCAAATATGGAGGCATGCATAAAGTCTCCACCCCATATCATCCTCAAACAAATGGTCAAGTTAAAGTTTCTAATCGAGAGATAAAGAAAATCTTAGAGAAAACAGTTCAGCCTAACAGGAAGGATTAGAGCTTGCGCCTTGTTGATGCTTTATGGGCATATAGGACAGCCTACAAGTCACCCATTGGCATTTCTCCCTACAGGATTGTGTTTGGTAAAGCATGTCATCTTCCAGTTGAATTAGAGCATAGAGCATTTTGGACAGTAAAGAAATGCAACATGGATCTGGACCAAGCAGGAATCCATAGGAAGCTTTAATTGCAGGAACTTGAAGAAATTCAATTAGAAGCATACAAAAACTCCAAAATGTAAAAAGAAAAGGTCAAAGCTCTTCATGACAAAAAGTTAGAAAGAAAGGAGTTTTCCGTTGGACAAAAAGTTCTCCTTTACAATTCTCGAAAAGCTTATGCCAGTAAGTTACGCTCCAGATGGTGAGACCATTTAGAAGCATTAATGTTTTTCCTTATAGTGCAAGTGGAAATAAAAAATGAGGTAACTGCAAAAACCTTCAAGGTGAATGGACATCATCTTAAACCATTTTTCGAAGGTTTTCAAGAGCACAGGTAGACGAAGTGTATTTGCACAATGCCACATACTTGCAATAAATTCAAAAGAAGTTTCCCTTTCTCATGTCTTTTATTTTACTTGTTCCATAATTATTAGTGATGAAAGTCATTGTCTTTCTAAAGTTTCTGATAATTAGAACAAGTATAATATAAAATATGGGGGAAGGATCTAGGGTTAGGAATTTTATTCTCTCTCTCTCTCTCTCTCCCCCCCTCTCTCACATTCCTCGCTTACAAGTTTCAGCTAATCTCTCAACTTCCTCTCTTCACCTCTTAAATCATTCCAACTATTACACCACATTGAGCTTTCAGGAATAATAACTTGAGTGTTTTAAAGAAAAAACAAATGGAGAAAGCTCTTACCAAGATCAAAATTTTGTTTCCTACTCTCCCCAGAAATTTTCTTAAAGACATTTACAATTGCAGACTTGAACGATTGAGAGCATTAACACTCTTAGGCCTTCTAGAAGATGTTTGTTGGATCATTGAAGCTAAGGTACGTTTAGCAGGTGAATTTCAAGAATCTGTTTAAAAGCATGCCAGGTATGGGAAGAAGTTCCTATGCAAAGAAGAGAAGGGAAAAAATAATTGGAGTTTGCTATAGATGTGCAAGATGGACTTGTAACACAAGATGCAAGAACCCTGGAATGGTTTCAAGAAATCGAGAGGACAAAATTCAATTCATAAAGGATGGACTGAGTAAGGAGTCATTGGATGATATCATTCAGACTCTTGAGACGCATCCTAGTGGGCATGTTCAAGGAGTCCTTCTTGATTTGTTTGAACTGTTCCGTAAGGAAAACACGCTATAGTGTTGGGAATCGACTTTTGAAAGACCATCGTTATCGGGCCACAAGAAAGCTGAATGGGAAGCACATCCTCGACTCTTAGAAGGCATTTCAGCCGTTACTGGACGTAAAACCAGAGGAAGATGTGAGCCACAATCACAACTACTGTTCATTCTCATGCGTGTATGTTATTTACATTGTCTTTTCAATTTATTGGGCCACCATTTTTTTTGAAATTTTCACCCCTGCTTAATGTCTTTCCTTTCTGACATTCACCTTTTCCTTGAACAAAAATTTAAACTTTTGCTACCAAATCCTGATCCTGCATTATTCAAGCGATCTCCTTGTCTGATATATAGTCCCTATAAATTATCAACCTCTATGACATATTTTTTCCAAAAGAGACAGAAACACCGTTTATGGATAGGATCAATACTATTTGTGTTTTTGGTGGGTCTAACCTTGGAAAGGATGGAGAATTTCAACATGCAGCTTATAACCTTGGTAAGACATTAGCTGCAAGAAAAATCAATCTTGTTTATGGGGGAGGGATTCGGGGTTTAAAAGGATGGGCTGGTATTGTACGATCTGACTCACAAGGGGATGTAACGTCTTGGTGTTGTCTTAAAAAATGAGAACACCTCCTACTTCACCCTGGGTACTGAATTGAAGGTTGCAACCATGCATGAGCGTATGAGACACATGTTGATTAATTCTAATGCATTTATTGCACTACCTGGTGGTCTTGGAACAATGGAAGAAATTTTTACCATCATATTTTGGGCCTATCGGAATTTTCAATAAAAACCTTTGGGCTTATTGAATATTAATGGCTTTTATAAAGGTTTGTTATCCTTCTTAGATTATGGAGTAGAGCAGGAGTTCATGCCACAATCCATGTGCAACATCATAGTATCTGCTTCAACTCTTGAACAACTACTTGAGAATTTTCAAAATCCTACATCTGAGCTCAGTCAAGCAATGCAGCTGGTGAACCAACCAAATCAGGATGGCAGCGACAAAAGAGAACCAAATACCACTCTTCGGTTATAACTTTTCCTTACTTTGGTGGTTTTCTCATATTTCTTTTCGTGTTATATGATTTCCATCTAAGACATTGGGGACAATGTCTTGGATAGGTTGGGGGGAGAATGGTCCGATATAAAAAAAAATTAAACAAAAAACAAAAAAAAATTAGGTTAGAATCATAAACTTGCTTTGAGTAAGATGGCTGAGTAAGGAGTTACACTTGACTCTTGATACGCATCTTATGATTAAAAAAAAAAAAAATTCTGTGGAAGTATGTTGTTCTTTAGATTTCACAAAATAATTGAAACAAAATGATTTACATTTCGAGATTAATTAGTTTGGCAACACATATTTGAACTGGATAGATTAGATTTGATAAATATATTACTTGTGAGATTTTGAGCCTTATTAATTACTTTCTTTCTTGTGTGATTTTCATCCATGGAATATGTTACTTCAGAACTTGCATTGATTCTTTTTGAAGCTACATTTTCACATGAATTGTACAAAAATGATTGAGGCATTATTTTTCTTGAGCAAACCAATTAGCCAAATAACCAACCCATATAATTTTATCCTTTGATCAGCCCTTTGAGCCGATTAGCCTTTTCTTCTTTTTAGCTCACCACAAACCAAAAAAAAAAAAGCAAATAACTTTATCTGACCGCAGAAGGTGAGTAATACTGGATTTATCATACCATAAGTGTTTCAATAAGTGTGGGGGAGATTATTGCTATGTTCATCAATATCATGGTTGAAAAAAGAAATGAAAAAAAAAAACTGAAGCAATAAAAAAAAATAAACTATTACATTGAAAAAAAAAGTGATATCTGTTTCTCACACTTACACTTGGATTCAGTTCTCAATCCTCACCATTTTCCTTGGTCTAACATTGTATCTCTTCAATATATCATTTCATCTTTTTAATCCCGTTATAACCAAAATAGACCTCTTGATTTGTGCATTGCATGTGTACATAGTAGTAGAGAAGTAGAAGATATGCAAGCCTATGATAGTTCATCTTTCATGGATTGAATTTGAGAGAAACACTTGAGAGATTCAGAGTATATCATGTGAGGTTTTATCTTTCTCAATCTATGTTTTTCAAATTAAAAGTTGCCTTTCTAAGTAATTTCAAAAATGTGATGAAAGAATGCTTCATGAATTTTTGTGAATTCTTGAGAAATCAACTCAAAGCTTTGATGTTCTTTCATTAAAATAAAAATAAAAAAAATTAGTCACCAATCTTTAACTTAAGTTTGCCCGAGACGTGCAAAAGATAAGTGTGGGGGAATTTGATAAGCATAAATTTCATAAATAATTATCTCTCATTTTTAGCTCATTAATACTTCTTATATGTTCAATTAAGTGATCTTTTACATATTTTGTGAGTTTGGGTTCATATGAAGTTTATTTGAATTTCTTTGCTTAACTGATTAAAATGACACTATTATAGTATTCTGAGCATAACAGGAGTTTTAGACATCCAAAAATCATGAAATCTATCTTGAATGAAAGCTTAAATAAGTTTCCATAGCTAAAAAACAAGATAAGACTCTAAGTGGGATGTATAGGACTCCGAAATTATCTCAAAAGATGAGATAGTGTTGCTGTCACTGAACCTGAACAGTGTGCAAAGATCTACCCATATCTTGAGATACAGAAGTCATATTGAGATGAAATAAGATCTGTTGGAAAGCTAAGATCCAGGGCTACAACTTTTGTTCAGACATAAAGCTCTAATTCGGACACGTGAGTATCCGAAATTGCACTGCAATCAACGTTAAACTTGTTGTGCTGATTGGTGACAAAAATTCAAAAGTGTTTTGTATTTTCAACAAAGCCCATGTGAAAGCAATAGAAGGATGGAAAAGTAAAAAAGCTGGTTGGTGACCTTCTGAAGATGATGCCTCAAAAATCCTCTATAAATTGAAGGGTTTACAAGAGGAGAAAGACACACCTTGGATATTAACTCTAATACCATTTTCTATCTTTCTTTCTTTGTTGTTAGTTTGCCTCCTTCATAGAAGGCTAAGCTTTTCTTTGTTGTTAGTTTGCCTCCTTCATGGAAGGCTAAGTTTTTAATTTCAATTCAAGGATTCAAGCTATTTTCATTTTAACTTTGAGATCTTGATCTTTATTTACATGCTTATTAAGTGATTTCTACTACACTTTACTATATTCTTCAATTTTATTCTTTTAATCAAAGTTTGTTCGGTTGACGTATTTTGATTAATGCATAATTGATTTATAATTGGTTTTTGATTGGTAAATTATTTTCCAAAAGTTTGAAGAGTAGAAATTAAGTAATTGAATTGAAGGTTTTCATTTTATTACTTCAACTGAATTCTGATTATGAAATTGGTTTAGATCTAATGAAAGATTAAGTGGTTACTAAATCTTGTTGATCATAATCAATTGAATCCTGAGAGTTTTCTCAGTAGAGAATTCAAGAATCATTTTAGGGGTTCCAGATGATCCTGGGTTGATAAACATAATGCATGATTTTAGTGATTAATGATTAGTTAAGAAAATAGCCTCTGAATTCCTTGAGTTAATAATCGGTAAGTCAAATTAATTTCATTTTGTATTTTGTATTTAGCACTTAATATCACATCTTTACAAAACCCTCTTGTTCTAAATTTCTCCTAAATTGCTTAAGAATCTGAAATGATCTTTGGGAGATGACCTAGGTTGCACCTTATACTATACTAATAGTTTGGGAAAATCTAGAAATTATTTTTGGGCGTTTGTGACGAGCATGTCATTGCTAATGTCCAGAAACACTACTACCATCGTGAAAGACATTTTGATCGTCTGGGAAAAAGTGGGGAGAGAAGGAGTGAAAAACTAAGTTTCTTAGTAGGATTCTACCCTGAGTTTAGTATCATCACTTTCATCCTAGCCACTTCAGTTTATTTAGAAAACATGTCATGCATGCAAGTTTAATTTTTTTAATCTTCCAAATGAAGTGGATTTCTTTTATACAAATAAACCATTATTAGTGAAACATATAACTTACTCATACATCATAATTCTTTGGGATCACATCAAAGATATTATTTGACCATCATTTTTTATATGTCTTACTTTTCTCATATATAGTCTCTATCACTCTCTTAACGATAATTAAGACATAGGTATACATTAACATTAATCAAATAGTATCATCTTACTGGCTCTACTAATTTACCTTCTATTCTTAAGGATATAAGCTTTATCCTAGATGGTTATCACCATCAACAATAAGTGAAGAACCCTTTTATCTTCATAATAGAAGGATTTATGGAGAACCCTTTTATCTCCTTGGAGAACCTTTTTGTCTTCTCTTCATTAGGATCCTTTTGCCCACTAGATATGCCCAAGGCACATTAAGAGTAGATTAACTTTTCACATAAGTTCTTTCTTTAGTGATCCCTTAACCAAGTAGGTTCATTTTAAAAGCTTATAGATAATTATGCTTTCTCAATCAATATCCAACCAATATTCCATGCACATATTCACAACACCAATCACACATGATTATCATACATATCATCATTCTTTAAACATTCATGAGTAATCATTTTTCATCTCACATTAGACTTTATACATTTATAGAGCAATACATAAGTTGGCTTAACATTCTCAAGCATATAATTGCCTTCTAAATTAAGACTTACTTATGCTTATCATTTGTTCTTAGGCAACATAAGCACATATACTCTTACATGTCCAACTTGTTTAATTCATAACACTTTATGATGAATCACTCATGGGAGCTGATTTCACTCATCCTTCTAAGTTATCTTTCAGCCTTTCCTTTTCTCAAAGGTCAAGTTATTTCACATAATTTCATAAAACTTGTAAGTTTTCCTTAGGTGGTCGAATGGCACCTCTTGGGTTATTTATTCTTTGTGTACTTCAATTTGCATGTCTTATGCATAACCTAATTAAATTAGGTTTAAGGTTTATGTGTTAACAAGATTTTAACTTACTTGCATCTATTTGGTCACACATGGTCGAATGGTATAGATGTCATTGCCAAACCTCTCTTAAACCCTCAATCCTTTTCTATTACATGTCAAAGATCCTTGATGTATCTTAACCAAGATATTAAACTCACTGTTCTTTAATTAAGCATAAGGTGGCCAAATGATACACCTAACTTCTAAGGCATCATAGTTCATCTTTTCTTAACTTTAGTTGATGAATCCTTCTAGTTAGAGTTTAGGACAAAAAGCATTACCAAGTTTGGCTAATTTTGAAACTTCTCCTTAACTCTTGGAGGTCATGCCCAAATGGTCAATGTCAACCTCACAACCCGGTGATTTATTCTTAATTATCAATTTATGCATTTTTGAATCTAACTTAAGTCTTAATCATGATTTTAACTTAATTTCATAATTTTTAGCTACTATGGCCAAATTATCAACCTAGCCACTCCCAAAATTTTGTTACACATTTAATTCTTCCTATTTACCTAGTGATGGTTCTTAATACACCATAACAAAAAATTAAACTCATTTTCTCTTAATTACTCAAAAGTGACCGAGTGTAAATCTCTTGTTTCTAGGACATTTTAGTTATTTTTTCTTCTTTTAGGAGTTGATTCTCACCATTGAGGACTTAATATTATAGTATGTTCCATCCTTGGGAATCTTTATAGCTTTTACTCCATACTTGGTGAAGGTGGCCAAATGCTCACTTTGAGCCCTTAAGGTCATTTTTTCAATTTTTTTTCTCACATAACCTTTGTTCCATGATTTTGTGCACTTGTAGCACCATTAACACTCAGATCCATCAAGGGTTGTCCTTAATCCTTAGCTTGAGTCATAGTTAAGAAATGTCATAAGTGTCATATGAAATTTTTTCCATTTTTGACCCCAAAGTTCCAACTTACTCTTAGTAAATTTTAGCTCTATGTCCAAATCAAGCTTATGGGATGTATGATATAATTTTTCAAAGTACTTTAAGTCTTTTAGCTCAAGGATTAAAACCTAGACTTAAATAATACATAACTTCATGATATTAAGAAAATCATCAAGTTTCAAGCTTTAATCACAAAAATCTTCAAGATAGTATTTTTCAAGATAAATAAGTGTAGATCTACTCCAAGATACATTCATTTCATAGCATAAACACTTCAAAAAATTTTCTTATAACCTCTCAAACCTTCACAAAGCATTAATATTGATTTTTAAGAAATTTTAATTAATTAAATTGCTTCTAAGGTGTTTAGAAGCACTTTAATCCATCAAAGCTTTGCTTTAAATCTCAAAAATCACTGTAGCAGGGGAAATACATTGAGGGCATGTTAACCTTTAAGTTTAAGGAGGGAGACCCTTTCCCTCTTCGACCACCACTCAGGGAATTCCTACTCTTCTTTTCTCTCCTCTATACTTATATAGTTTTCATGTATGTAAATTCTTAAGTTTAAGAAGGGAGACCCTCTCCCTCCAAACTATCTTTTGAAAATCAGTTATCCCTCCTTTTATAAATAATGCTTGCTACGTTAAGAAATTATTTTCTTTAAATAAATTAAGAGAATGGTAGATGGTTAAGTTTGAGCAAGGGTACCCTCCTTGATTTTTTTGTAAATTTCTTATACCAAGTGATAACTCCATTTTCATACTAAAGTAGCCTTAGTGAAGGATTGAGTCTAATTGATGTTGCACCCAACCTCTTTCTCTCTTTATTTAGTGTTTCCCCTACAACATCTACACTCTAGAACTTGCCTTGTAACCTTATCAAGGCTTCTACAAATTTATTGCATTATAAGAAAATGATAAAGGAAAATTAAGTTTTGTTGAATGGACATGGATCCAAAATATCACTTAGTCCCCCTTTTGGATCTTAAAAAGATTAAAGTTGATTTCTTTCGTACCCTTCATATGCTTCCCATAATTTCAGGTATCCTTAGATTATAAATGCAAAAATGTCAATTGGTGCAGAGATGGAAGGAGGTGGTTCTTCTAGATCAATGGAGGTTGAACTTTGGAGAAGGATGGAAGAGGAATGGAGCCAATTTCAAGGTAGACTTGGAAGCACCACCTCTAGAGGAGGATAAGCTTCTTCTCCACCACTATGAGCTACCATAGATGAGGAGGTTCCTCAACCCCATGTTTGGTTCTAGAGGAGAAAAAGAGAGAGACAAACTCTCAAAATTCTAAGCGAAAAACTCTCAATTCATTCATATGAATCATCCATGAAAAATTACACAGGTGGAGTCGTTTTTATGGCTCATTCAAATAGCTCAACTTTATTTGCAAATAAGGATATAAATGAGTAGAGGAGATGTTATTAATGAATGAAAATAATAGGGATTTTAGGATCAAATACTAACTCTTGAATCTTACAAATAATTTTAATAATATGTAATCATGACAAATTAGACACAAGAGGTAGTAGAAAATAAAAAAGTCTATAACCTCTATAAGAGTGAAATAGAAAAGGAAGGACTGAAAATATATGTATGAATTTTAGTCATACATTTTGTCCATAGATGGTTGGGATTCATGCTAGAGTATTGCCTAAATGACTTATGGACTAGTTTTCCCTAGGTAGGGCATGATATTTATATAATTGTGAAGGGGGTTTATGCGTTCCTTCATAAGGTAGCAAAGACTGATGGTTGAGTAATGACACTTGTATTAAGAATTTAGATGTCTTGCCCATCAATTTATTTATAATGGAATGTTCATTTATCCTAGATGCAAATGGATAACACAATCATTGAAGCATGCTAGGGAACTGAATAGGTACAACTATATAAGGCACACAAAGATATAAGGGTTTAATCAATTAAACAACTCTATTCATATCATACCCATCATACCATGTAACAATGGTGCTACAAGTATTCATGGTTGATTGGGAGGGATGGGCCTTTATGAGGCCTAGTTCTTGACCTCTGCTTAGAGGAAAAGAGTTCCTCTATTAGGGTAAAGGAAATAGTAGGCCTTATTCCAATTATGAGTTTCAAGGTAACAGTAATGGTAATTAGAGGGGGAGGTTTCCTAACTGGGAGGATGTTTCTCACCTCATCTCCTTCCTTACATGTTGAATTTCACCCTCCTATACAAGAGAGGTGGAATCCTTACTTACCTTTCTTTTAACTTTCCTTTTCTTGTTATTATTTTTATTTTCTTTTATTTTTTCAATCTTTTTCTTTTTCAAACCCTGTCTCTCATCCTCCCTTTTTTAACTCATATGCATCTAGTTTCGATAGACTTCACTAGGGGACAAAGGCACTAGGGTATGTCGCAACCGTAATTCCGACGAGACGACGAACTCGCTAGAAATTTAAAAATAGAATTTAATTGTATGTGGAGCCGCCACCAAATTTTATTTTAAGGGAAACATTTGGAAAACCCTAACTCGAGGATGAAATTCTAGGGTTCCGGAGCCTGCTACAACAGGAAGCGTGTTAGGCACCTATTTTGTCCGTTAAGAAGAACGGTACCTCTTAACCGAGTGTGGATTTCCTTGCAATTTGTTTGATCCCTTAAATATAATAAAAATAAATAGGTTTGTATGAAAATAGCCTGACAGGACTTGATCCGTCTTGTCGTATTCCCCTGCAATGGGAAATTCAAGGCTACTTAGTTCGTTGTTTGGAAGAGTTTTTGTGGGAAGAATTTTGAGCTATTTGGTTTTCAAATATGCTTTCTTCCACATATGCACAGAGTCTACACAAACGAGGGTTTGCACTTAGATCATATGACTCTCTAAATGTCAAACAAATAGGTATCTTTAATTCGCACTTAGAGTTCATTGCGTGGAGAACCAAGGTTTTGGAGAACTTTTTAAGAGCTTTGAGCGATTTTGTTTTTAGATATGCAACAGGTCCACATAATACAGTCTAAGGCAAACGAGGGTTACACAACTTAGGCTTTGATAAGACTCTGGGATGTCAAAAAAAGAGGGTATACTGGGTTACCGCCGCACCTGAGTTCATTGCGTGAGAACCAAGGTTTGGAAGAAGTTTTTAGAAGAGTTTTGGTGGATTTTAGCCTTTAAACATCCTCTCAGCCCACATATACACTGAGTCTCAAGAACAAACGAAGGTTGCACTTAGACTCATATGACTCTCTAAATGTCAAGCATTAGGGGTATGCTACGGTTTGCACTTGTGAGCTCATTACGTGAGTAAACTGCAAGGTTTTGAAGAAGTTTTAAAAGTTTTGGATAATTTAGTTTCAAAGTCTTCTCGGTTCACATATGCACAGAAGTCAAGACAAACGAGGTTGCACTTAGACTCATATGACTTTCTAAATGTCCAAATGATAGGTATGCTACGGTTGCACTTAGAGCTCATTGGCAAGAGAACCAAGGTTTCTTGGAAGAAGTTTTTAGAAGAGTTTTGGATAATTAGAATTTTCAAAAGTCTTCTCAGCTCCACATATGCACAGAGTCTAAGACAAACTAAGGTTGCACTTAGACTATATGACTCTCTAAATGTCAAACAAGAGGGTATGCTACCGGTTGCACTAGAGTCATCGCGTGAGAACCAAGGTTTTTGAAGTTTTAGAAGAGTTTGGATAATTTTTAGTTTCAAAGTCTTCTCGGTTCCCACATATGCACAGAGTCTAAGACAAACGAAGGTTGCATAGACTTATATGACTCTCTAAATGTCAAACAAAGAGGGTATGCCACCAGTTGCATAGAGCTCATTGGTGAGCAAACCAAGGTTTTGAAGAGTTTTTAAAGAGTTTGGATAATTTAGTTTTCAAAGTCTTCTCGGTTCTGTGCACGAGTCTAAGACAAACCAAGGTTGCACTTAGATCATATGATTTCTTAAATGTCAACATGAGATATGCTGGTTTTGCACCTTGAGCTCATCAAGGTGAGAAAAAGGTTTTTAGAATTTTGGAAATTATTTTGTAAGAAAAGGAGTAATTTTGAAAGGAGATTAAGAAAAAGATCCTCCAATCCACATGCACAGAGAATCAGCTGTAGGTTGAAAACGACGATTCATAGATTCTCCCAAACGCGAAAGACAGGTATCTGACTTTCAACTTTGAGTTCATTGAATGAGGATCTCAGATCTTTAAAGCTTTGAAAGTTGTTGTTTAGAAAATGAAATTTTTGAAGATTTGATTTAGAAAAGAGGACATATAAAAACATAAAAAAATCAGAAATAAATACATATAGAAGGATCAACACATGAAAAATAATACCTAAACAAGGTTAAAAGAACAAGATCTACTAAAGAACTTCAAAGACACAAGAGATTTCGCGCCAAAATTTAAATTCAAACTCAAAATTTTTCAAAAATATTTTTCCAGAGATCTAAAAAATTAAAACCAAAACATTGAAAGATATAGATCATAGGAATCAAACAAAACAAGTTTGACAAAAATCAGACAAGAAATGAGCAAGTTATGCACAAACCAAACAACATAGGTTCATTTTCACACCAGGACAAACATACCTCAGTAATTCGGCCATAAAAACTTCATTTAAGATCCAAATTAGACAAATTATACCATTCCAGAAACTAGAGAGAAAGACGAAGAGAATGCAACAAACAGCACCAAAATCGGAGATCGTTTGACCGACTAAAAATGAAAACGAAAAACAGAAACGAAGATTAACTCGAAAATTTGGCGCCAAAATTTGAATGCAAATTTCAGAATTTTTAGAAATATTTTTTGGTAGATCTGAAAAATTAAAACCAAAAAATTGAAAGATATAGGTTATAGGAATCAAAAAAAACAAATTTGACAAAAATCAGACCAGAAATGAGCAAGGTATGCACAAATCAAACAAGTTAGGTTCATTTGCGCATCAAGATGAACATCCTTCAGTAATCAGGTCATAGAGACTTCATTTCAGATCCAAATTAGACAACAAATATCATTCCAGAAACTAGAGAGAAAGAAGAAGAGAACGCAGCAAAAATCACTGAAATCGGAGATCATTTGACCAATCAAAAATGAAAATGAAAACAGAGACGAAGATGAACTCGGAAATCCGAGAAGACGCAAGAAAATTAAACGAAATAGAAGCAAGATCTAACCTCCATTGATGTTATTCAATGCCACTTGATAGCATCTTGGAAGGTGATGAATAACTGGTTCCATGGAGACCAAGAAGGTGCTCAATTAGATGTAGAATTCAAGAGTCTCTTTGGTGCTCCTCCTAGAAAAAAATCTAAAAGCCTCCCCTTCAATGACTCAAAGTGCTCCTCTCTCCCTCCTTAGAAATTCTGAATATTTTTTAGAAATGAAGAGTCCCCTTTGAACTAAATGAAAGTCCCTATTTATAGATAAAATTTCAAAATTTTTTTTTAGAAGTGAAGAAGCTTTCGCCTTTTGTTTTCTGATTTTTCTCTTTTTTGTTTTCTTTTATTATTTTCTTTATTTTTATTTTTCTTTCATTTTCTTTTTTATTTTTTCTTTTTTCTCTAACTAATTTTAACCATCATTAACTAATCCAACTAACTTTCTAACTAAATTCTTAACTAAAAATTTATTTTTCTTTCATTTTCTTTTTCTTTTTTTTTTTTTTTTTTATTTTTTTTTCTAACTAATTCTTAACCATCATTAACTAATCCAACTAACTTTCTAACTAAATTTTAACTAAAAATTTATTTTTCTTTCTTTTTCTATTTTTCTTTTTTTTTGTTATTATTTTTTTTATTTTAGACTAAAAAAAAAATAATTTATTTTGGGTTTTTTTTTTATCCCTCTGACATAATTCAATTGTTCATTAAGCCTCTTTTTACTCATTTTCTTACTGATAATATAAGAAACAAGTTTCTAGATTATTACGGTAAGAAATGAGTAAAGAAGTGAACAAATTATGTCCTGAGGTAAAAGACAAAAAAACTCGGCATGGGTGCAAGCCTTATTGGCAAGTCGTGAATATGTCGTGAAGTTGAATGATGCTTCCGAGGTACTGTAAAAAGCATGGGCTTGACCGAAAACTTAGGAATGCTCGCCCTTAATAAATTGGAGGATAGTAGTTCAAATGTGAAAATTTTGCATAAGTTTTGCAAGCCTTGTGTAATGAGCCGATCAAGCTTAAATATGCAGTGGCCTGATACGATAGGCCAAAATGTGGAAATTTGGAATACGTAGCCCGATTAGGCTAATTAATGGAAAAGAATGGTCTCATAAAATAGACAAAGTGGAATGAAAAAAGACCTATTAAGACAAGAATGGAGGAGAATGGCCCGTTAAGACAAGCAAAGCAAGATGGAAACTACCCGTTTCGATACAAAGTTTAGGGATGCAAAAGATTATCGATATCAGGGCCTCTAAGAGGCCAGGATGTAGAAAAAGTAAACGTGTCGGGACTCCGAATAGGCCAGGTGCGTAAAAGTAAACGTGGGGACCGAATAAAGGCAGATGCGTAAAAATAAATGCGCTTCGGGCCTTCGATAGGATAGGCCAAGATGCAAAAAATAAACGTGCTAGTGTCTTATGTGATAGGCTAAGATGCGTAAATTTAAACACATTTAGGGGCTCCTGTGTGATGTGCCAAGATGCATAAATTTAAACGTGCAGGGGCCTTGTGTGATAGGCCAAGATTCAGAAATTTAAACGTGCAGGGGCCTTGTGTGATAGGCCAAGATGCATAAATTTAAACATGCAGGGGCCTTGTGTGATAGGCCGAGATGCGTAAATTTAAACGTGCAGTGGGCCTTGTGTGATAGCGAAGATGCAAATTTAAACATGATGGGGCCTTTGTGTGATAGGCCAAGATTCGAAATTTAAACGTGCAGGGGCCTTGTGTGATAGGCCAAGATGCATAAATTTAAACATGCAGGGGCCTTGTGTGATAGACCGAGATGCAGAAATTTAAACGTGCAGGGGCCTTGTGTGATAGGCCAAGATGCAGAAATTTAAACATGATGGGGCCTTGTGTGATAGGCCAAGATTCAGAAATTTAAACGTGCGGGGGCCTTGTGTGATAGGCCAGGATGCGTAAATTTAAACATGCAACAGGGCCTCGTGTGCTAGGTCAAATGTAGTAAATTTAAACATGCAGAGCCTCGTGTGATAGGTCGAAATGCAATTTAAAACATGCGTAGCCTCGTGTGATAGGCTAAAGTGAAAAATGTAAACATGCAGCCTTGTGTGATAGGCTGAAATGCGTAAAATTAAACATGCAGAGCCTCGTGATAGGCAAATGCAGAAATTTAAACATGCAGAGCCTCGTGATAGTCAAGTGCAAAATGTAAACATGCAGCCCGTGTGATAGGTAAATGCAGAAATTAAACATGAGCCTCGTGTGATAGGCCGAAATGCAGAAATTTAAACATGCGTAGCCTCGTGTGATAGGGTCAAGTGCATGTAATGTAAACATGCAGAGTCCTCGTGATAGGCAAATGCGTAAAATTAAACATGGAGAGCTTGTGTGATAGGCTGAAATGCGTAAAATTAAACATGCGTAGCCTGTGGATAGGTCGGTGCGGAAATTTAAACATGCAGCCTCGTACGATAGGCTGAAATGCAAGAAAATTAAACATGCGTAGCCTCGTGTGATAGGTCGAAGGTGCAGAAATTTAAACATGCAGCTCGTGATAGGTCGAAATGCAGAAATTAAACATGCGTAGCCTCGTGTGATAAAGGAAATGCGTAAATTTAAACATGCGAGCCTCGTGTGATAGGCTGAAGTGTAAAAATGTAAACATGCAGTGGCCTTGTGTGATAGGTCGAAGTGCGTAAATTTAAACATGCAAGAGCCCGATGTGATAGGTCGGGACAACTTAAAACATGAAGGCCTCCGATGTGATAGGCCAAATGCGGAAACTAAAATGCAACGCCTCTCGATGTGATAGGCTTTTGGAGCAGAAATTTAAACATGAGAGGCCCGATGATAGGCCAAAATGCAGAAACTAAAAATTCAAATACCGATGTCATAGGCTTTGGAACAAATTTAAACATGAGGGGCCCGATGTTATAGACCAAAATGCAAAGGAAACCAAAATGCAACGCTCGATGTGATGCTTTGAAACGTAAATTTAAACACGAGTGGCCCGATGTGATAGGCCCAAATGCAGAAAACCAAATGCGCCGCTTGATGTGATAGGCTTTGAACAAATTTAAAACATGAGGGCCTCGATGTGATAGGCCAAAATGCAGTAAAGTAAAATGCAAATACCTATGTGATAGGCTTTTGAGCAAAAAAATTTAAAAATGAGGGGGCTCGATGGATAGGCCGTAATGCGTAAAGTAAAATGCAATACCGATGTGATAGGTGAACACAAATTTAAACATGAGGGACCTGATGTGATAGGCCGTAATGCAGAAACTAAAATGCAGCTACCGATGTGATAAGGCTTTGGAGCGTAGAAATTTTAAATATGCAAAGGTCTCTGAGATAGGGGCGACGTAAATTCTAAACACGGTGGCCCGATGATAGGTTGGACAAAAATTTAAACATGCTTGATGTCCTGTTGTTGACAGGAAAATGCAAATGAGGTCCCGCTGTTGCCAGGAAGAATGCAAATGAAATCCTGCTTGACAGGATGTGTGCAGAAATTTAAACATGAAATCCCGCTGACAGATGGGATGAAATGAAACCGCTGACAGATGCGTGCAGAAATTTAAACATGAAATCCTGCTTGACACGATAGATGCAAATGAAATCTTGCTTGACAGGATAAATGCAAATGAAATCCTGCTTGACAGGATGTATGCGGAAATTTAAACATGAAATCATGCTTGAAAGGATAAATGCAAATGAAATCCCGCTTGGACAGATGTGGCGCGGGAAATTTAAACATGAAACTCGTTGACAAGATAAATGCAAATGAAATCCCGCTTGACAGGATGTATGCGAAAATTTAAACATGAAATCCTGCTTGACAGGGTAAATGCAAATGAAATCCTGCTTGACAAGATGTATGCGAAAATTTAAACATGAAATCCTTCTTGACAGGATAAATGCAATGAAATCGCTTGACAGATGTAATGAAATTTAAACATGAACTCTTGCTTGACAAGTATGCGAAAATTTAAACATGAAATCCTGCTTGACAGGATAAATGCAAAATGACCTGTTAAGACAAAAAGAAATGTAGAAAAAGTGTTGTTGATGACAGAAAGATGCAAGCCTCGCTACATAAGAAAAGGAAAATGAAAATGACCCGGTTAAGACAAAGAAAAAAGTAAAAGTCCCATCGTTGACAAGATGGAGGCAAAACGCCCCGTTAAGACAAAATAACAGAATGGTGAAAACCCGTTAAGACAGTAAAAACGAAATGACGAAAACTTGTTTAGACATGTAGAAAAAGTTCGTGTTGTTGACAGAAAGCAAGCCTCAAGTTAGACAGCAGTAACGTAGAAAATGGCCCTCGTTAAGACAAGGCGCGAGATGACTCGTTAAGACAGACAAGGCAAGAATGATCATACTTATTAAGATAGCTCATGTGAAAACAAAAAGAAGATTGACTCCGTGAAGACATGCAAGAAAAACAAATGCTAAGACAGTAAAAAAAGCAAAAGTGGCCCGTAAGACAAGCAAAAAGTAGAAATGACCTGTTGTGTAAGGTGCACGAGAATGAAATCTGCTAAGCAGGGCAATGCAAAGGTGGAATGATGGTTAACCCGTTAAGACAAAATGCTAAGACAAGCGACAAAGCCGGTTTGTCGTTCCGGCACAAAAAGCGGTTGTGAATGACTCCGTTATAGACAGTATGGAAAGAGAGGCTTGTCAAGACAGATAGACAAGTACAAAAAATAGATGTCTTACCAAGACAGAATAACCTATGGAGAGAGGTGTGGCAACATGAAAGTAATGGTCTGTTAGTGCAAGTAAAAGAATGACCCAATGAGACAGGTGTGGGAAGTAATATGATGTGCCTTAGGAATGCACGGGAGGGTGGAATATGGACTTCTTCGTCAACTGCCTTAGACAACTTATTTTAAAGTTTGTTTTTCTTGGATTAAAACGAATAGCTTATTCTACCTTGAATTTGAGGGTTTTTTAAACACTTGATAATTATTCTCTTGAAGAAAATTGGGCAAACATTTTGCCCCAGTTTAGAAAATTCTTGATAATTGAGGGGTGTCTTGATTTGAAGGGACTTTGGGCAAACATCTTGCGCTAGTTTGGAAGATTTTTGGCAATCTAGGAATGCCTTAACTTGAGGGGATTTTGGGAAAGCGTTTGCCCCAACTTGAATCTTGATTCATACTTCGAGGTTTGCTTCATCTTGAATTTTTCAGGGTGCATGTTTGCCCTAACTTGATTTTTGATTTGGAATTTGAGGATGACCTCAAATTTGATTTTTGTGTGGGCAAGCATTTGCCCAAGTTTGAGCTTGACTCAAAATTTGAGGACGCACTCAAATTGAATTTTTGTGGGCAAGCGTTTGCCCCAGTTTGAGCTTGACTAAGAATTTGAGGATGACCTCAAATTGGACTTTTTATGGGCAAGTCGCGTTTTCCCTCCATTGAGCTTGACTCAAAATTTGAGGATGACCTTAAATTGAATTTTTGTAGGCAAGCGTTTGCCCTAGTTTGAGCTTGACTTAGGATTTGAGGATGACCTCAAATTGAATTTTTGTAGGCAAGCATTTACCCCAATTTTGATTTTGATACGGGAAATTTTCCCTGGTTTTACTTAGTATTGACAATAGATTATGAGATGCCGGATGCTTATCATGATGTTTGAATGAATGCAGAAGGATGTGATGCTTTAACTTGATTATTGCTTCTTAATGCTCGACATAATTATTTAATAGATGCTATGGAATGAATGCATGCCATGAGACGGTGAAAAACTTTTTGTTTCTCTTGATTTTATTTTTTTTTATTTTTTCGATAGGTTCTTTCTCGACAACCTTATAGTTGGTGAAAGGAACTAAAAATCAGATGAGCTGGATTGACTCAATCTCGGCTTCTTGGTCAACTTTGTTACCTTCTTTCCAGGATCTTTGAGACCCATCAATAGTCAGCATTATTGGATGAGACACACTCCTTTTGTCTTGACAACATTATGGCTGGTAAAAGGATGACCTTTTGGGAAATAGTCATGTCATGTTGTGATGGTTGAGGACTCATCCGATTTGTCATGACCTTTCGAAATTTATCTTTTTATTTTTACATTTTTCACATTCCTTTTCGCCCGTGGTACCTTTGAGGTATGCAAAGTGATCTTGGATAATTAGTGGAAGGAAATGTAGAATTTTGCAAATGATGTTTAAGGTAGTATATTTGAAAGGAAAGGGAGAAGGATGTTGGTTTGATTGCCCAAATGGCACCTTTTGGTGAAAAATGCCAATGCTGCTTTTCATAATCTTGATTGTCAAATTAACCAAACTTAAGAAGTGGCAAAAATTTTGCCCCAGTTTTGGAAAATATGAGATGCAGAAATGTCAGATTGTATTGCGATTCTTGGTTGACCTTAACGTTTTCCTAGGTTGTTCTTTTGATTTTTTCAACCCAAAGGTCTTTTGTTTATCCCAACTTTTGTTGAGGTCACCCTTGCGGGTTTTTCGACCTAACTATCTTTGATTGTATGCCCTAACTTTTGCCTAAGCCGCCCTTTGAGGGTTTTCGACCTAGCGGGCCTTTGTTTGTGTGCCCTAACTTTTGCCTAGGCCGTCTTCGAGGGTTCTCGACCTAGCGGGCTTTTTGTGCCCTAACTTTTGCCTAGGCCGCCTCGCAGGTTTTCTCGACCTAGCGGCTCTTTGATTGTATGCCCTAACTTTTGCCTAAGCCACCCTTTGAGGGTTTTCGACCTAGCGGGCCTTTGTTTGTGTGCCCTAACTTTTGCCTAGGTCATCTTCAAGGGTTTTCGACCTAGCGGGCCTTTTGTGCCCTAACTTTTTCCTAGGCCGCCTTTGCAAGATTTCGACCTAGCGGGCTCTTGATTGTATGCCCTAACTTTTGCCTAAGCCGCCCTTTGAGGGTTTTCGACCTAGCGGGCCTTTTGTTTGTGTGCCCTAACTTTGCCTAGGCCGTCTTTGAGGGTTCTCGACTCTAGCTGGCCTCATTTTGATCCTAATTTTCCTGAATTGTTTTTGGAATTTTAATCCAAAGAAGACCTTTTCTCGATCATGACTTCATCGATTTATTTTTTGAATTTTAACCTTACTTTTGCCTGGATTATTTGGCTTTTAATCCAGCAAGTTTTTTCTTTTACTTGAATTTTGCATGGTCAGATATTGATTTTTCCTGGAATATTTTGGCTTCCAATTTAGTGGATCTTATTTTGCATCCCTAATTTTGCCTGGATTTGAATTTCGATCCAGCGATATTCATTGTTAGACGTGGTATTGAATGCATGTGATTTGGGAATCCCCGGTTAGACTTTTTTGTTATTCGCTCCCTCATTGGGCTTTTCTTTGAGCTTGATTAATCGTACATTCAAGATTATTTATTACAAAGATCGCATTGTCACCAAATTATTTATTTGTTTAGATAAGAAGCGGGTGAATGATTAAAAAGAATGGTAAATTTTTAAAAGTAAAGCCAAAATTTGAGGCACATGCTTAAGAAACGGAAAATGTAATTTTGCATTTATTCATTGTCGTTTATTTACGTAAGATTAACTTTTGAAAAGTACAACAAATCTGGATGATCCCTCAGATCTCAACTTGTACAAGGAGACTCATTATGTTGCTCCCATCTCTATTAACTGGTTGACGGGCTCTCGTGATTCGGCAATGGATTGTTTTCTGTGTTAGGAGCAAGCCTCCCAAAATCTAGCCATTTTGCATCAATCAAGTTTTGTACTTTACGCTTTAGTGCTGTGCAATCCTTCGTGGAATGGCCAATGAATCCCGCATGGTAATCGATCCTGCATTCGCACTCATACCATTTAGGATATGGTGGCTCTTGAGGTTTTAAAGGATAAGGTGCAACCAACGCGTTTTGAATTAGGCAAGGTAGCAACTCGGTGTAGGAGATTGGAATTGTTAGAATTGGATGGGCTTTTCTCCTTTTTCTCTCGCCTTGATTGGTATTTAAGCTTATGGGGTGTGTTTAGGGGCCGTATAAGGTGTTGGTGGTGGGACTTGCGGTGTGAGTAGTTGTAAGTTGGAGGATATGGTGTTTGATATGCATTGGTTATGTAAGGATATGGTATGCGGGATGTGTAAGATGGAGGTAGGAAACCAATTGGGCCATAAGGTGCCACTTGTGGAGTATATTGGCCTTGACCGTGGCTACGTTGTAGGTTTCGTCCTGTCTTCTTCTTAGATCCGACGACAACGTTGGATCGCCGTAAGCTTATGCGCAAATCTTTCCACGCATGCCACCTTCGATCCTTTCTCCAATGATGACGACATCGAGAAGCTAGCAACATACTACCATCATCTTGTCATAGAAAGGATCTTGAGTGTGTCGATGAACATACCGACCAGCTCTTTCCGAAAGGGAGGTTGATTGAGCACCAACTCCCTCCATCGTTGAGCGTATTGCTTGAAGGTCTCATCTCCCTTCTTGGTCATATTCTGGAGCTGAGTTCATTGTCGGGAGCCATCTCCAGGTTATACTTGTACTGCTTCAGAAAGGCATCGCCTAGGGTCCCTCCATGAACGGATATGTGTCCGTTCGGTGAGTTGTACCAATTTGCACGGTTCGGTCGATCGTCTTGGAAGAAATGGATGAGCAGGTTGTCATCACGAGCCTGAGCGACCATTCTTCTACAATACATGATCAAATGGTTCTCCGGACAACCAGTTCCCTTGATATTTCTAATTCAGGAACCTTGAACTTTGGAGGAATAACCATGTCCGGGACTAGACATAGATCGTATCGTCTTTGATATCATATGCACTTCCCTCAATTGCCCTGATTCTTCCTTCCAAGATTCTCCATTTTTCAAAGATTATCGTTGGAAGGACAACTTGGATACTCTTCCGCATGTTGTGAGGCTGAGAGGATGGTATGTATATAGGTGAGGCCCTTGAGTGAACATCGGGTTTGTTCCCCAAGAGCCGTTTGGTAGGCTTGGATAGGTTGTTGTGTGGTAGTGTTTGGGATGATTTGGTGAGTTTCGTCAGGGATTTAAAGGTTGGTTTTGCGTTTGTGTTTGTGTTTGGTTGAATAAAGGTGTATGTCCATGAGGGAATCCTGGTGAACCCACTCATTTAGTGAAGGCATGGTTGATGGTAGAGAGTTTGGCGGACCATAGCCGAGGATGTAATGGGCCAGCGATTCTTCCGGAAGGACCTCGTCCCCGTGCTTCGCTTGATGGATGGCCTCCATTAATTTGGCCATTTGATCTTTCAAAGTTTTGACCTCATTTCTTAGTTCCTCATTTTTGTCTCTCCAACTCATCCATGATTCTTGATTAGGAACGAGTTCTATAAAGCCGAGAAGGTTGTCTTCAATTTTTCTGGTTAAATTTTTAAAAATTAATTTTTTGAGAAACAATGCGAACGAATGAAAAAAAAATACTAATGCTTCTATGAGTATGAAAATTTATGGGATGATTTTCAAAATTCTCCTTTTTCATTGATAAATTAAATTTATTTTATGAATGAATGAATGAATGTTTGAAATGCACAAATAATTTTAGAGATTGAAAGATTTTGAAAATAATTGTGTTTCGTTCTTATTTTTTTAGCAATTTTATATTTGGTATTTTTTTATTTTGCTAGAAAAACCTTTGGTTTTGTTTGAAAATCTTTTTTAGTTTTTAAGATTTTTCTAAAAACAAAAAAAGCTTTTCTTTTAGGTTTTCGAATTTTCATTTTCTTTTTTTTGAATCTTTTTATATTTTTAGTGTTTTCCAAAATTATTTTTCTAATTTTTTTTTCCTAGAAGTTTTTATTTTTCTTGATTTTTTTCCTAATTTTTATATTTTCTCTTTCTTTTCCTTGATTTCCTTTTTGATTTTTGTATCTCCCCAATCTTAGATTTCCTTTTCTTCCCTCCACCTTGGGTGACTTCTATTCAATCGCCAAATGAGCAGTATATGAATCTTGTATCTTGAAAGGGGTGCGTGCCTCTCCTTGCCTCCTATGTGGGTTACCCGTCCTAAGGGTCTATGACTTTAATGGATGAACCTCTCATAAGGGTGGTTTGTATTCTTAAGGTATCAAGGTCACTAGAGCCAAGTTCCAGTTTACGATGCTTGCTACAACAATAGGGAATGCTACCAGTTGTAGGGCATTGTAAATAGGACGCACTAGTCGGGGTTTTCGTGATTGTCAAACAGACGTGCATCCAAAGTGACACCACTAGACCCCTATCCTAGGCTTCACTGACCTGGCATGTGGCCCCACTCTTATGCATGCATTAATGTGTGCGAGGGCCCGCAAAATAACTGGGATACCTGCAATTGGAGAAATCGCAGCAGATATATATAGCAATTTATTGTTCGTCTACCCTTAGGTTACACAAGAATAAACAAAACAACAATAGATAAAAAAATGAATAAACAAGCACAAATAAATCATGCAAATAAATGAGGAAGGGACCAATACAATGCACACTCAATTTGTACGGGTTTGACTCTCTAAAGTCCCCAGTGGAGTCGCCATCTGTCGCAACCATAATTCCGACGAGACGACGAACTCGCTAGAAATTTAAAAATAGAATTTAATTGTATGTGGAGCCGCCACCAAATTTTATTTTAAGGGAAAACATTTGGAAAACCCTAACTTGAGGATGAAATTTAGGTTCGGGAGCTCTGTTACAAAATAAAAGGTATTAGGCACCTTATTTGTCCTGTTCGAAAACGGTACCCTTAAACCGAGTGTGTGATTTTCTTGCAATTTGTTTGATCCCTTAAATATAATAAAAAATAAATAGGTTTGTATGAAAATAGCCCGACAGACTTGATCCTCGCTCCTACGTATTCCCTGGCAATGGGAAATTCAAGGCTACGTAGTTCGTTGTTTGGAAGAGTTTTTAGAAGAATTTTGAGCTATTTGGTTTTCAAATATGCTTTCGCTCCACATATGCACGTAGTCTAAGACAAACGAGGGTTGCACTTAGACTCATATGACTCTCTAAATGTCAAACAAATAGGTATGCTACTAGTTCGCACTTAGAGTTCATTGCGTGAGAACCAAGGTTTTGGAGAACTTTAGAAGAGCTTTGAGCGATTTTGTTTTTAGATATGCTCTCAGCCCCACATGTGCACGTAGTCTAAGGCAAACGAGGGTTGCACTTAGGCTCATATGACTCTAGATGTCAAACAAGAGGTATGCTACCGGTCGCACCTAAGTTCATTGCGTGAGAACCAAGGTTTTGGAAGAAGTTTTTAGAAGAGTTTTGGTGGATTTTAGCCTTTAAACATCCTCTCGCTCCACATATGCACAACAGTCTAAGACAAACGAAGGTTGCACTTAGACTCATATGACTCTCTAAATGTCAAACAAGAGGTATGCTACCAGCTTGCACTTAGAGCTCATCAAGGGAGAACCAAGGTTTTTGAAGAAGTTTTAGAAGAGTTTTGGATAATTTTAGTTTTCAAAAGTCTTCTCGCCTCCACATACAGTAAAGACAAACGAAGGTTGCACTTAGACTCATATGACTTCTAAATGTCAAACAAGAGGGGTATGCTACCACTTTGCACTTAGAGCTCATTGGGAGAACCAAGGTTTTTGAAGAAGTTTTAGAAGAGTTTTGGATAATTTTAGTTTTCAAAAGTCTTCTCAGTTCCACATATGCAGAGTCTAAGACAAACGAAGGTTGCACTTAGACTTATATGACTCTCTAAATGTCAAACAAGAGGGGTATGCCACCAGTTGCACTTAGAGCTCATTGCGTGAGAACCAAGGTTTTTGAAGAAGTTTTAGAAGAGTTTTGATAATTTTAGTTTTCAAAGTCTTCTCAGTTCCACATATGCAACAGAGTCTAAGACAAACTGGTTGCACTTAGACTCATATGACTCTCTAAATGTCAAACAAGAGGATATGCTACCAAAAAATTGCACCTAGAGCTCATTGCGTGAGAACCAAGGTTTTTTAGGAATTTTGGAAATTATTTTGTAAGAAAAGGAGTAATTTTGAAAGGAGATTAAGAAAAAGATCCTCAATCCACATGCACAGAATCGAAGGCAAGCGAAGGTTGAACGACGATTCATATGATTCTCCAAACGTCGAAAGACAGGGTATGCTGCACTTTCAACTTCGGAGTTCATTGCATGAGATCTCAGATCTTTTAAAGCTTTGAAAGTTGTTGTTTAGAAAAATGAAATTTTTGAAGATTTGATTTAGAAAAGAGGACATATAAACATAAACAAATCAGAAATAAATACATATAGAAGGATCAACACATGAAAAATAATACCTAAACAAGGTTAAAAGAACAAGATCTACTAAAGAACTTCAAAGACACAAGAGATTTTGGCGCCAAAATTTAAATTCAAATCTCAAAATTTTTCAAAAAATATTTTTCCAGAGATCTAAAAAATTAAAACCAAAACATTGAAAGATATAGATCATAGGAATCAAACAAAACAAGTTTGACAAAAATCAGACAAGAAATGAGCAAGTTATGCACAAACCAAACAACATAGGTTCATTTTCGCACCAGGACAAACATACCTCAGTAATTCGGCCATAAAAACTTCATTTAAGATCCAAATTAGACAAATTATACCATTCCAGAAACTAGAGAGAAAGACGAAGAGAATGCAACAAAAGGCACCAAAATCGGAGATCGTTTGACCGATTAAAAATGAAAACGAAAAACAGAAACGAAGATTAACTCGAAAATTTGGCGCCAAAATTTGAATGCAAATTTCAGAATTTTTAGAAATATTTTTTGGTAGATCTGAAAAATTAAAACCAAAATATTGAAAGATATAGGTTATAGGAATCAAAAAAAACAAATTTGACAAAAATCAGACCAGAAATGAGCAAGGTATGCACAAATCAAACAAGTTAGGTTCATTTGCGCATCAAGATGAACATCCTTCAGTAATCAGGTCATAGAGACTTCATTTCAGATCCAAATTAGACAAAAAATATCATTCCAGAAACTAGAGAGAAAGAAGAAGAGAACGCAGCAAAAATCACTGAAATCGGAGATCATTTGACCAATCAAAAATGAAAATGAAAACAGAGACGAAGATGAACTCAGAAATCCGAGAAGACGCAAGAAAATTAAACGAAATAGAAGCAAGATCTAACCTCCATTGATGTTATTCAATGCCACTTGGTAGCATCTTGGAAGGTGATGAATAACTGGTTCCATGGAGACCAAGAAGGTGCTCAATTAGATGTAGAATTCAAGAGTCTCTTTGGTGCTCCTCCTAGAGAAAAATCTAAAAGCCTCCCCTTCAATGACTCAAAGTGCTCCTCTCTCCCTCCTTAGAAATTCTGAATATTTTTTAGAAATGAAGAGTCCCCTTTGAACTAAATGAAAGTCCCTATTTATAGATAAAATTTCAAAATTTTTTTTTAGAAGTGAAGAAGCTTTCGCCTTTTGTTTTCTGATTTTTCTCTTTTTTGTTTTCTTTTTATTATTTTCTTTATTTTTATTTTTCTTTCATTTTCTTTTTTTCTTTTTTCTTTTTTCTCTAACTAATTCTTAACCATCATTAACTAATCCAACTAACTTTCTAACTAAATTCTTAACTAAAAATTTATTTTTTCTTTCATTTTCTTTTTTCTTTTTTCTTTTTTTTCTTTTTTTATTTTTTTTTCTAACTAATTCTTAACCATCATTAACTAATCCAACTAACTTTCTAACTAAATTCTTAACTAAAAATTTATTTTTCTTTCTTTTTTCTATTTTTCTTTTTTTTTTGTTATTATTTTTTTTATTTTAGACTAAAAAAACAAAATAATTTATTTTGGGTTTTAAATTTATCCTCGGACATAATTCAGTGTTCACAGGGTAATTTTCTGAGAGTTGAATTGGAAGGAATACTTATTAGTATGCCTATCATGATGGACATCCCTATCATATTACCATGGCCTTCCCATAGCACATGATTGGCCTCCATGGGGACAACATCACAAGTAACATTGTCCTTATACCTCCCAATGGTGAATGTGAGGAGGACTTGCTGATCAACCAACAAGTCTTCATTATCACTAAGTCATTGAAGCTTATATGGCTTACAGGATGTGGGATGGTTGCTAACCCTAGTTTGGTAACTAGCCTAATACTAGCTACATTAGTACATCTACCTCCATCAATAATTAAGGAGAAAGTATGCCCGTTGATTGAACATTTAGTGTGGAAAATGTTCTCTCTTTGAGTCTTTTCCTCCCCCTTAACGATACTCCCTAGGAACCTCCTAACCACTAGAAGATCACCTTCAAGGGAATACTCTAAGGCTTCACTATCAGATGAGGAGGAACATGAACTAGAGTCTTTGGAATCTAAGGATGAATAATTTCCATTGTCCTTAAGGATCATGGTCTTTTGTTTGGGCATTGAGAAGCGATGTGTCCCCTGCCCTAACACTTAAAACATTTGATTGAGGACTCTTTTCCTGAAGGTAAGTTTCGATTTTTGACCTTAGACTCTTTGGAGTCTTTGGTATCTTTAAACTCCTTAGGTGTGAAATTAGAATCCTTTTTCTTGTTTACCCAGGTGTCTTGTGTAAATGATTTGTATACGGGGTATTTGTCTTTACCCTTCCTATTTATTTGGGCTTCTACATTTATAGCTTGGTGGTAAAGATCATTAAGGCATAGATATTGGCAGAGTTCTACCACATCCCAGATGTCATGCTTAAGTCCATCTAAGAACCTAGCCATCGTGGCTTCCCTCACTTTATTTCAAATTGGCCCTAATAATTGCGACTTCTATTTCGTTATAATATTCATCTACATTTCTTGAACCTTGAGAGAGCCTTTGTAACCTATTATAGATCTCTCTTAAGTAATGGGAAGGTATATGCCTAACCCTCATGATATGTTTCATTTCTTCCCAATCACTTAAGGGCCTAAACCTTTCTTTATTAAGCCTATCCCACCATATTAAGGTATAGTCACTAAAATCTAAGGCAGCTAATCTCACCTTATATCTTTCCCTAATGGGATGGCTTGCAAAGATTTGTTCTACCTTAAGTTCCTAATCTAAGTATGCCTTTGGATTGTTCCCTCCTTTGATCCTAGGCATTTTAATCTTAGGTAGTTCTTGATGGTTCTAAGGTATCCCTACCCCTTTGGATTTCTATTCCTACAGTTAACTCTATCATCTAAGCTATCCTTAAAGGAATAACTACTCCTATGTTCTCTAGACCTATGAGATCTATGCCTATGAGTCCTAAGCCTAGAGGGTTCCCTAGTCCTAGTTGCTTCTTTATGCCCATGATACCTTACTCTTTCTCCTCTTGGTGCATGATTATTGGAGGGTAGTGCCCATCTTTGTGTGTGTCCTATCTCTTGAGGAAGGCCTTTCTTTTTAGGGGGAGTGTCTTCTCCTTCCCTCATGCACATGTGTTCCCCAAAGAAGTTAACATCTTTACCAGATGTCTCCTCCTCATGATAATTATCCCCATTCCTACATCTACTAGTTTCAATTATTCTTTAATTTCTTGGTTGTTTTTTTTTTTTGAAATTCTTTTTCTAGGTGATCTAGTCTTTATTCTATGGCCTTTGTTTGGGTTTGAAAAACCCTTCTAATCTATTGGCCAATTGTTCCATTTGGTTTCTAGGGGATAGCTCGTGGGTATTCATTTGCAAAATATTAAATTCCTCTTCACACCCAAATTTCTTATGCTAAGAAATTAGATCACATAAGTCAAAACACTTAGCACACAATCTAAGCTCTAAGGCACACATAAACAAACAAGGGTTAAGTGCTTTACCTAGCCCCCTTGACTAATAAGACAAGATTAGTGCTACCAAATTATTCTAAAAAGTTCAAGAATCATTTAACACACAAACTAGGTCTAAATCACATAAACACATAAGAGGGTATAACTTGACCTTAGGTGAGTATCTTACACCAAGGCCTGAAAGTCCAAGTCCTTATTACAAACAACTTACAAATTTAATCTGGATTACACCACAATTAAATTATAATTTACAATTCAAATCAATCCTAATTACAAAGGTTTAATCTAAAATTTACAATTCAAAAACCAAATGCTACTTATTACAAAATGTATTCACTTTGGTCTTCAATTCAGATTTTCTCTGAGCCTTTCACTTTGGTATTGAAATCCAAATTTCAAGCTTGGTTTCTTGAGTCCCTTGGCACACCTTTCCTTAGGCTTAAGCTTCTCCAAGTCCCTACAAAATCAAGCACACACCAAAAGGACACTTGCTGCCCCACTTGGTTAACGTTGGAAAAATCAAGTTAAATTTCACTAGTCCTCACCAAGCGTTTATGCTCTCCTCCCTCTAATATCATCACCATACAACCATCCCTATCACACCAATTCATTCATACAAAATAGCCTCCAAATTGAGTTCGAATCAAGGAACAACTCAACTCAACTTAGGTTCTCTAGTGATGCTTAGGTGGTGAAGAAAGAGCTCATGCAAGTAGGTGAAACGAGACAAAACTTAGAGAAATTTTAAAGAAAAGCAAGAAAAGATAAAAACAAGAAAAGTATACTTAAAAATAACTTAAGTAAGAAAAAATTTTAGAAGCCAATAAAGAGACAAACTAGAATTAAAGGCAAGCAAAGAAGGTAGGCATACAAAGGAAATACCTAGAAACTTTAAAGAGTGACATGCACATGCTCATATAATGAAAAGATGCTATTTGGTCAAGCAATAAAGACATACATAAAATAAGTAATTAAACCTAATATTATGCAGAACTTATGGCCTAAATGAAGCATGGAAAACCAACACACCGCACTCAAGGAAAGCAAAGCAAATGACCTTTATGCATGCTTTTTTGTTTTTTTTCTTCTTTTGTTTTCATTTTTATGAACTTATTTTAGTCATAATGTTTGTCCAAAGTCCAGAGAGTTCAAGTCCCCAACTATTCATTACATAGGCTCTTGTTAAGGTCTTAAGTCCACAAATTCATCCTAGTGCATTTTTCACTTCATCCATTGCATAGGTATGGTATTATAAGTCAGAAGTCCTTGTCCAATTGTCTCCAATCCAACTCGGGTTAGAAGATCCATGGATAGTAATTAATTGTTTTTCTAATTCGATTCAAGCATACACATAACTCTTTAGGTTTAATGATTTAATCATGCATGACTCAGGCTAGACTTAGCACATAGGATGCGTGCACTCTTAGGAATGCACATGATCATGCACTCTTAGGAATTTTTATCAAAGGAGGGACATGCTCATCGTAAACACCCAAAAATAATTTCTAGAATTTTCCCAACTATGATATAGTATAAGGTACAACCTAGGTCATCTCCCAAAGACCATTTAAGATTCTCAAGCAAATTAGGAGAAAGTTAGAACAAGGGGATTTTGTGAATATTTGATATTAGATTCTGAATATAAAATGAAGAATGATATTAATTTGACTTAATGATAATCAAATCAAGGAATTTAGAGGCTATTTTCTTAACTAATCATTGATCAATAAAATCATGCATTATATTTATCAACCGAGGATCATGAGGAACCCTGAAATGATCCTTGAATTCTCTACTAAAAAGCTCTTAGGATTCAATTGATTATGATCAACAAGATCAAGTAACCACTTAATCCTTTATTAGAATTCAGTTGAAGTAACTAATAAAATGAAAACCTTCAATTCAATTACTTAATTTCTACTTTTCAAATATTTTGGAAAATGATTATCCAATCAAAAACCAATTAAAAATTAATACGCATTAATCAAAATACGTTAACCGAACGACTTTTGATTAAAATAAGGAATTTAAAGAATATAGTAAATCAAAGTAGAAATAATGTAATAAGTATGTAAATAAAGATCAAGACGTCAAAGTTAAAATGAAAATAAGCTTGAATCCTTGAATTAAAATTACAAACTTAGCCCTCCATGAGGGAGACAAAACTAACAATAAAGAAAGAAAGATGGAAAATGGTATTGGAGTTATTATCCAAAGGTGTGTCTTCTCCTCTTATAAACTTTCCTATTTATAGAGGATTTTTGATGAATTATCTTCAGAAGGTCTCCAATCATCTTTGACTTTTTCCATCCTTTTATTTCTTGCATATGCACTTTGTTGAAAATGCAAAATACATTTGACTTTTGTCACCAATCAGCAGTCTAATTTTGATGTTGATTGCAACATATTTTTGGATATTCATGTTTCCGAATTAGAGCTTGAACGAAAGTTGTAGCTTTGGATGTTATATTTCCAACGGATCTAATTTTATCTCAATACAACTTCTGTATCTCAAGATATGGCTAGATCTTTACACACTGTTCAGGTTCAGTGATAGCTGCACTATCTTGTCTTTTGAGATAATTTCGGAGTCCTATACACCCCTGTAAACACCAAATTATGTTCGAGGCCCCCATTGGTAAAATTAATTAGTAAATAAATAATAATTTAAATATGCCCTACCCCACCAAACCAGCCAACCCATGAATGAACCATGGCCAAGGCCAGCCAATCAGGAAGCTCACCTTAGTGGGAGGTGGCAACATTTGGAGGAAAGGGTCAGGGCCATCGAAGGCAGTGGTTATGGAACAATGGAGGCCTCTGATCTCTGCCTTGTGCCCGACATCGTCATACTTCCTAAGTTCAAAACGTCGGAATTCGAGAAATACAGGGGAATCGGCTGCCCAAGAAGTCACCTAACAATGTATTGAAGGAAGATGGCTTCTCATTCTCACAATGACAAACTGCTCATTCACTATTTTAAAGATAGTCTGACGGGGGCAGCGACCAGTTGCTACACCCAGTTGGAGAGGTCATACATCCACACATGGAAGGATCTAGCAAATGCCTTCCTAAAGCAATACAAGTACAATATCGAGATGGCTCTTGACAGAACCCAATTGCAAAATATGGTGAATAGGGACAATGAGTCTTTCAAGGAGTACGCCCAACAGTGGAGGGAACTGGCTGCCCAAGTACAACCACCATTGCTCGAAAGAGAGATGATAAATATATCCATGGAGACACTCTCTGCTCCCTTATACGACAAGATGGTGGGTAGCGTATTTGCCAACTTCTCCAGCATGGTGCTGGTCGGAGAACGCATAGAGAGCGGCTTACGCCAAGGAAAGATTGTACACAATACTGTCGGCAGCGTGAATGTGAAAAAGCCGACAAACAATCCATGGAAGAAAAAAGAAGCTGAAACACACTACATCTCAGTTGACCCTGTAAACACTCAATTATGTCTAAGACCCCCAATTGTTAAAATTAATCAAGAAACCAATACTAATTTAAATAATAAACAGAAAAGCAGAAAACGAAATAAAATAGAAAACAAATACAGAAAGACAGACAATCAGAAATAAAAGAAAAATAGAAAAGTAGAAGAAAATAAATAAAAGTAAATGAAATAAAAATGAAACAAAGTTATAGGAAACGCAAACAAAAAATGTATATAATAAAAAATAATGATGGAAAAGAGAATAATAATAATAAATAAAAAACAAAACAAAACAAAAAAATAAAAACAAAATTTGAAATAAACATAAAATAATAAAAACAATAAATCTGGAAACTGAAATAAGAAATAATAAAACAACAAATAAACAAAATATAATAATAAAGAAAATAAACAAATATAAAAAAATATAATAATAATAATAATAATAAATAAAAAAGGATGAAAAAGTAAAAAAGAAATTTTTTTTACAGAAATAACGAAAACAAAACAGAAAAAAACAAAAAAATAACAACAAAGAAAGCAAAAATAACAGGATATAAAAAGGAAATCTGTAGAGGTTGAGGGGGGTCTTTTTGGATTTCTTGGATACCAAGCATTTTGCTCTGGATTCGGTTGGCTTTCTTCTTGGCTTGGTTATTCTCTAAGAAGCATTTTGGGAATCTGATTTTCTCCTCTGCATATCAAGGTTAGCTCCCTCCACCCCTAGCATCACCGGATATGAAAATTTATCTCCTATGGTCATTGATTTGATAAGGTGTGGGAACGTTTAAAAGATCGAGGGTCGACTTGCTGCATGTTTGGATCTAATTGGTGCCATAAATTTGATCAATTTTTGCCTGCATAGTGAAATTAGATTCATATTATTTACACAATTTTGCCAAATCTCCCTTCGGTTACCAATAAATCTTAGTTTTTGGTGGATATCAAGATTGATGTATGGGGTATCTCATAGCCGTAATTAGTAGCTAAATGCAAAGTCTACGTCAACCTCAAGGAAAGTTCCCAATTATGTGAAACTAATCTCCTTTAGAAATGTAGGCTCAAATGTTGCCTATAATGGATAAGGATACCATATCACAAAGCATGTAGTTGCACCAATTATTGAGGTTGCGATTCTATTGCGATTCCTAAATCCTCTAGTGGAATTAGCTTAGAGAAAAAAATAGTTTATTGTGTTAGATACATCCTGCTTAAGATTAGTTTCTTTGAGATCGTGGATAACTCAGTTAGAGACGCTGGGTGTTGCTTTAAAACTTCCGTAGCAAGGCCGTAGTACCTAAGAGAAATTAGTGTCATCTTGGTACATTGCTCATACAGAATTAAGGTGTAGTGATCAAGTAGGTAGGGGTTGGTCAACCAAGACTGGGTGGAAAACACGGGCTCTGGCAATCCGTTGATCTATTCGTATTCTTTCTCAATTTTGGAGGTCTCTTCCCTCAGCTGAGACTAGTTAATAAAGACACCTCTGCATATCAAGTTCTAGTGTGATTGTGGAACTGATTGAATTTTGGCCATGCAAATCTCTTACAAGAAGTAAGACATCTTCAACCTCTGAGTCAGCAGCTTACTGCACGCAAGTCATAGCCACGAGAGCGACCCTTATCTCTACACATAGGCTGCTGAACAAGTTGAAACCCATTGGCAGAAGGTTGAAGGCCATATGCATATGCACCCTACGTGTTTGCTACCAAACTAAAGGACCTCTTCACTCGTCAGCCAATGGTGTGGACATCAAAAATGCACCCAGTTGGTCACCTCATAAGCCATGTTCCATGCAAAAGCGGTTAATATATCAGAGTCATCTTGAGGATTGGCACATGATCGTAAAGCTGCGTGGGAAAGTAATGACTACTGATTCGAATAACACAATTACTGGCCCAAATTTAGATTCTGCGGTTTACAAAGACAGAAGCGGTTCACGTTAGCCAATGTTTCCATTTCTATGGGCAGTTTATCACAGCTTGCCTCTTGCTTGGACTGATTAAGATAAGTTCCACAAGCCGCTAGATTCATTCACATGGCAATACTCAGGTTCTCAAACACATTGACTTGACGCCTTGATTGTGTAAGCCCTCACATATCTTGGTTGCAGCGCAGACAGAACACCCGTATCTTTCACTCACGATCCAAAGTCAACCTAGAGTTTCTACACAGGAGTTGTGCCATGGGTTTATGTGCACCTAGAAGTACTGCGTCCGAAGGGAGGTCAGGTTGCCGATTATGTTCCAAAGTGCATCTTCATAACCTGGAGTCTCATAAGTCAGGTACCAAAGCTAACAAACAGGGCCCAGTACGTCATGTAGAGACATGCAAGAAGGGTGGTGTTAAAACGAACATGGGGCCCACTAGCAAGACATGTCTGAAAGAAGGAAAATAGCTCGTCCTGTGCCCATATATACAGCTTATGGGGCAAGAATTATAAGAATCGTATAGCTCGAGTGGTTGTGCACATGGCCAACAATCCGACTGCCTTTGGTTCGAACCCCACATTAAGCATTTTTCATCATCCCCTGTACTTCTCAAAATCCCAAATCAGCCCCTGCACTTCTCAAAATCCCAAATCAACCCTTGTACTTCTCAAAATCCCAAATCAACCCTTGTACTTCTCAAAATCCCAAATCAACCCCTGTACTTCTCAAAATCCCAAATCAACCCCTATACTTCCCCTTATCCCAAGGTAACCCCTATACTCCTCATCATCCCAACTTAGCCCCCAAGTCTCTCATTAATTCGATCAAGTTCCCCATTCCCATTTTTTTCTTCTCTCTCAACCAAGATCAATTCACTTTTGTTCCTCCCAAAATAAAAATCCTTCCAAAAGACTTTGGGATCTATAGTCTCACACGATGAATTCTAAACGGGAAACTGGCGGTCTACACTGCTGTTCGATGTTTAGTGGTTCGTATAGGCCCCTGTGCAACCTTAGCTACCTCAGACCTTGTGCATGAGTGGACTAAAGGTTCCTCCTAAAAATAAAACTCTTTTCAAAAGGTTTTTGGATCTATAGTCTCACACGATGAGCTCTAAATGGGAAACTAGCGGTCTTCACTGCTGTTCGATGTTTAGAAGTTCGTATAGGCCCTCGTGCAACCTTAGCTGCCTTAGACCTTGTGCATGAGTGGACTGACGGCTCCCTCCAAAAAAATGAAACTCTTTTCAAAATATTATATTCCTTCTAAAGCCCTTTTGAAGGTCAAGCCTTCAAACCAGAGCTACGTAAACCTTGAGTTTCCCATTGCACCAGGGAATACGTAGGAGCAAGATCAAGTCTTGTCAGGCTAACCTCCATCAAGTTATTTATTTCCATGCTAATTAAAGAGATCAAATAATTGCAAAAATCACACACTCAGTTTAAGGGTATCGTTCTTCGGAACGGGCGAGTGGGGTGCCTAACACCTTCCCCATTCGTAACCGACTCCCAAACTTCGAATCTCATCCTCGAGTCAGGGTTTTTTCCAAATCTTTTTCCCTTAAATAAAAATTTGGTGGCGACTCCATACATTAACCAAAATCAAATCTATTTTCAAAAATTTTAGCGAGTTCGTCGTCTCGTCGGAATTACTGTTGCGACAAATGGCGACTCCACTGGGGACATTAGAGATTCAAGCCCCTTCAATTGAGTGTGTATTGTATTGATTCCTTCCCTGTTTATTCGCACGATTTATTGATTATACGATTCATTTATTTGTTTATCTATCTCTTGTTTTTTTGTCTATTCGTTGTACAACCCTAGGATAGACAAATAATAAACTGCTCTATATCTGTACAACTTCCCCAATTGCAGGTATCCCAAATATTTGTGTGCCCTCCACACATCATATATGCATTTCATCATGAGTGGGGCCCTATACCCGGGTCTGAGTGCTGCCTAGGATAGAGGGATCTAGTGGTGTCACGTTGGGGCCTACGTCTTGTGTGGCTATCACGAAAATCCCAACTAGAGTGCGTCCTATCCATAATGCCCCGCAACTAGTGGCTACTTCTATTGTTGTGGCAAGCATTAGGGACTGGAACTTGGCTCTAGTGACCTCTATACCCTAGGATTACTAACCACCTTTAAAAGGTTCATGCATTAAAAGCCTTAGACCCGTAGGACAGGTAACCCATATAAGAGGCAAGGAGGTCACACACCCCTTTCCGTGATACATGGTTCATATGTTATTCACATGCTCAAGTAAATTGAATCACATAAGATGGCAGAGAAGAGGTGAGACGAGATCGGAAATTGGGGAAATACAAAAAATCAAGAAAGAGAATATAGGAAAAAGAAAAGCTGAGAAAAAAATCAAGAAAAAAAATCAAGCATAAGGAGAGAAAAACCAAAACAAACAAAAATTCAAGAAAAATCAAATAGAGAGAGAAAACTAGAAACTTCTAGGAAAAATTAGGAAAATCATATTGAAAATATAAAAAGATTCAAAATGGGAGAAAATGAAATTTCGAAAATCTAAAGAATGCTGTTTAGAAAAATTTTAGCGAAACTAAAAAGATCTTCAACAAAACCAAAGGTTTTTCTAGCAAAATAAAAAAAATAATATACCAAAATTCATAAAAAAAACAAAATTATTAAGAAATCAAGGGTGAATAAATAAAGCAACACTTATTTATTTTCATAACCCTCAAAATTTTGATTTCTAAAAATTATTTGTGCATAACATTCATTCATTCATAAAATTATCACCGAAAAAAGAGATTTCAAAAAATCATTCCTTACATTTTCATTTTCATACTCATTACATAAGCATTTTTATCATTTATAATTTTTGCATTCAAATTGTTCCTCAAAAATTAATTTTTTAACTTTGACAGAAAATTAGAGAAAGATAACTTCCTCGACATCCTTATAGAACTAGATCACAGTCAGTAGTCATGGATGAGTTGGAAAGGCAAAATGAGGAGTTGAGAAATAAGGTCAGAACTCTGAAGGAACAGATGGCCAAGCTGATGGAAGCCATCCAATTATCTAAACAAAAAGAGGCAAGGGAATCCCTATTGGGAGAACCAACTGACCCAATATATCCTCCTGGCTTCAATCCACAAAACACTTCACCTTTAACCATACCTCCACCAGTCGAAGGAGTGCACTATGGGTTTCCTCACGGGCATGCACAAACACAAGCTCAAACACAAACTTAAAAACATAACCTACCTTCAAACACCACAGGCATCCCTTATGTTGTTCCAAATACCACTCCACAAGCTTACCAAACGTCTGTTGGGGGAACAAATCCTATGTTCACCCAAAGGCCTCACTCTATATACATATCATCTTCTCAACTTCACCATACGCTTGAACATGCACAAATCCAAACACAGAATAGCAGAGAAGGCTGTCTGCCCGTTCTAGAATCCGTTTAGACAAATTCCGAAAAGGAAATGCATGTTTTGAAAATATATAGAGATTTTTGTTTTAGATAGACGTTTTCACGAAGTTCAAACTGTCGTAAGCCACGCTTGAACTTGCACGAATCGAAACACGGAAAAGCAAAGAAGGCTGCCTGCCCGTATTAGGATTTGTTTGTTTAGACAAATATCCATAAGAAAATGAATAATTGAAAAAAAAAAGATTTTTATTTCAGACAGATGTCTGCGCAAAGTTCAAACCGTCGTAAGCCGCGCTTGAACTTGCACAAATCCAAACATGAAACAACAAAGAAGGCTGCCTGCCCGTGTGAGGATTCGTTTCGATGAATATCTAGAAGAAAATAAATATTTTAAAAAACGGAGATTTTTGTTTCAGACAGACGTCTGCACAACGTTCAAATGATCATCAATTGCGCTTGAACTTGCACGAATCCAAACACGGAATACCAGAGAAGGCTTCCTTCCTGTATGAGGATTTGTTTAGATGAATATCCAAAAGAAAACGAATATTTTAAAAAATAGAGATTTTTGTTTCAGACAAACGTCTATGCAAAGTTTAGACCATCGTAAGTCGTGCTTAAACTTGCACAAATCCAAACATGGAACAGCAGAGAAGGCTTCCTGCCCGTATTATGATTCGTTTAGACGAATATCCTGAAGAAAACGAATATTTTAAAAAACAGAGAGTTTTTGGATAAACGTCTGCGCAAATTTCAAACCATCGTAAGTCACGCTTGAACTTACACGAATCTAAACATGGAACAGCAAACCCGTATTAGGATTTGTTTAGACGAATATTCAAAAGAAAACGAATATGAAAAAATAGAGATTTTTTGGACAGACCTAATCAACCTGAAGCATTATGTAGTGTTGACGTAAGGACTTTGTCGTATGTCGGGGTGATAGGTCGCTGCTTGTGATGTAGCTCGCCTTGTATAGTATGTTGAACTTCCTTCGTCAAGTTCACACCTCCTTTAAGTTGGCAAAAGTGGGTTCTGCACCCCCAAGGCTTTTAAGACCCAACCTAACATTTGGCCTCCTAGGCTTACAACTTTTATCTTCTGTTAAGACCAATTAGTGTAGTTCCCTTTTCTTTTTAAAGTAAACAACATTCCCAACTAGATCGTAAGGAAGGAAAACCACCTAACCTACTATGAGTATGCACAGCCTGATGTGCATTGGGGATTGTAACAGCTCTCAAGACTTCAATGGACGATTTTAACAGTTTCCTACTTCTATCTAGTTTGGAACGTACTCATCTCGCATTCTACCAATATCTAGCTAGGTTCTCAGCTTATGAGTTGTAAAGTTTAACAACTACAGCTGGCTCAACGGGGTATAACAGATTTGGAGTCATGAGTGCTCACCTGTTGAAAGTCAATCCAAAAAAACCGATACAAACTTATTAGAATTGAATTGACTGCTAAAGTAGATGATCTTAAACTATACTAACCCCTATCAACACCTCATACTATTATGGGTACCTTACTGTATCAGATATTCGTACTCCTCACTTATTATTACATCTGTCATGGTATATCTGTAGTGACCTATGTATCCACTTTTACAAAAGTGTGGGGACTATATGTTAGATTATGACATGAATCAAGTATGGTTCTTTCTTATTTTCAGGTTCTAATTCTGGGTATAGGGCCTTAAATTTACATGCACAATCACTTTTCTAACTTAGAATTCTCAGCTACCTTGGCAGGATAGGTGCAACAAGCATAAGAAAAAGCCACAGGATACCTTAATTCTAACCCATTTTTAGGATCAGTTTGACACTTTGTTTAAGGACTAAATTTGGGACCAGCTGATAAGAATGGATATCGGTAGTAGGAGTAAGAATCAGGTCCTGATCTTGACCTGAACACTATCCTCAAACTAAGACAGGAAATCACGTGAATACTGTCCTCAGCCCATGGGTCACGAAAGACCAGGTATCTTAGCTGATATTACGGTTTATCGCTGCTAGGACCTAGCCAGTAGCTTGCCTAACTCTCTTGACACGTTTTGAGCATTAGAAACTCCCATATTCATTATCAAATTACATGTTTGATCCTAGTCTCTATCCCCATTCCTATCGGTCTCAGGTTCCTATTCATTCTTCAAGTTTTGATTTTGGGAGGTGCATAGGTTATTAGGTTATTGGTTAGAGATCCTAGGATCAGAACCAGAAAAACTCTCTAACCTATGACTCTCAACTAATCAGCAGAATAGGTACAAATATAGGGGTTTCTTGTAGGCATTGGCATATGGGGATCTATGTTATTGATTTGGAATCCTGAGACAAATTACCAGACTTGGTATAGGGGCCTAAAAAGGTAGAGACCAATATTGCAATGACGGCTGTTCCCATTGCTCACGATCAACTAACAGATTTGGCTTCAGCAATGACCAATCTCCTTACTAAATCCTGTCAAGCTTAGAGGTCCCGTGGTACAACTTGAATTAATTAGACTTGCAGCCATTTAGATGGCCTGCGGGCTAGCTTATCACCCAGTTTTGGATTGTCCTAACTTGGCTGCCTTTACCACTAGACTTTGGTTTGGACCTGATAGCAGACCAATTATAACTTCTTGCTACTATTTTAAATCGCAGAATTTAGGACCTGCAACCACTTCATGATTGTCGCAACCGCAATTCCGACGAGACGACGAACTCGCTAAAATTTGAAAATAGATTTTTGTGATCAATGTGGAGTTGCCACAAAATTTTTATTTAAGGGAAAATACTTGGAAAAAACCCTAATTCGAGGAAGATATTTAGGTTCAGGAGTCGGTTACAAATGGGGAAGGTGTTAGGCACCCCACTTGCCTGTTCTGGAGAACGGTACCCTTAAACTGAGTGTGTGATTTTTGATAATTTTTTGATCCCTTAATTAATATGAAAATAAATAGATTGATGGAGGTTAGCCTGACAAGACTTGATTCTGCTCCTACGTATTTCCCGGTGCAATGGGAAACTCAAGGCTTACATAGTTCTGGTTTGAAGGCTTGACCTTCGGAGAAGCTTGAAAAAGAAGTATTTGAAAATGAATAGGGTGTTTTAAAAATATTTTAATGAGAATCCTTAGTCAACATATGCACAGGATCCAAGACAACTATGGCTGCACTAGGGTCCGTATGAATTCCTAAGCATCGAGCAGCAGAACAAGCTACCAGTTCATGCTTAGGGTTCATCGTGTGAGACTTTGAGATTCTAAAAATGGAGTTCTTATTATAAGGGCATCCTCAATCCACATATTGCATAAGATCCAAGACAACTACGGCTGCACTTGGACCCATACGAATCTCTAAACATCGAACAACATAAAAAGCTACCAGTTCGTGCTTAGACTTATCGCGTGAGATTAAGAATTGCAAAATGGACATGATTTAAAACAAAATAAATTTGATTTGAATTTGATGAAAAGAATTGGACTTGATTTAAAATAAAATAAACTTGATTTGAACTTTAGGCTTGAATGAGACTTGATTTAAAATAAAATGAACTTGATTTTAAATTTAGGCTTGAATTGGACTTGATTTAAAATAAACCTCACTTGATTTGAAATTAAGGAAAAGAATTGTGAACATGCTTCAGTAATCAAGCGATAGGATTTTCATTTTAGATCCAAATTAGACAAATAATATCATTCTAGACACTAGAGAGAAATATAGAGAGAACACAACAAAAATATCTGAAATTAGAGATCATTTTACAAATTAAAAACGAAAATGAAAAACAGAAACGAAGATGAACCTCAAGAACACAAGAGTTTTTGGCGCCAAAATTTGAATTCAAATCTCAGAATTTTTAGAAAATATTTTTTGGTGGCTCTGAAATATTAAAACCTACCAATTGAAATATATGGATCATAGGAATCAAACAAAACAATTTTTACACAAATTCAACCAGAAATGAACAAGTTATGCTCAAATCAAATGAGCTAGGTTCATTTGCACACCAGGACGAACATGCTTCGATGATTAGGTGATAGAAATTTCATTTTAGATCAAAATTAGACAAATAATATCATTCCAGAAACTAGAGAGAAACATGAAGAGAACGCAACAAAAATCACCGAAATCTAAGATCATTTTACCAATTAAAACAAAAACGAAAAACAGAGACGAAGGTCAACCTCAAGAACACATGAGATTTTGGCGCCAAAATTTGGATTCAAATCTCAGAATTTTCCGAAAATATTGTTTGGTAGATATGAAAAATTAAAACTGATAAATTGAAAGATATGGATCATAGGAATCAAACAAAACAAGTTTGACATAAATCCAACCAGAAATGAGCAAGTTATGCACAAATCAAACAAGCTAGGTTCATTTGCGCACCAAGACGAACATGCTTTGGTAATCAGGCGATAAAAATTTCATTTCAGATATAAATTATACAAATAATATCATTCCAGAAACTAGAGAGAAAGGAAAACATAACGCAACAAAAATCACCGAAATCGGAGATCATTTGAGTGATCAAAAATGAAAATGAAAAACAGATACGAAAATGAACTCGAAAATCCGAGAAGAAGCAAGAAACTTAAGAGGAATAAAAGTCAGACCTAACCTCCATTAGAAGGTGATGAAGAACTGGTTCCATGGAGGCCAAGGGGTGAATTGAAGGCAGAGGTAGAGAGTCTCCTAGGTCCTCCCTTCGAAAATTTTGAAAATCCTCCCTAAGACTCCAAGTGCTCCTCTTCCCCTCTCATTTTGGTGAAGGACCTCTCCTTATATAGAAGGAGAAAGGATCAATGAAGTCCTCCTTGTACAATGTGGGACTTCTTTCCCACATAGGAGAATTTTTCCCTTTTTTTTCCCTTTTTTGGAATTCTTATTTTATTTGGTATGGGATTCCTTTTTCTTTTTTTTCTTATTTTTTCCTCTTTTTCTTTTTCCTCTTCTTTTTTTCTTCTTTTTTTATGTTTTTATTTATTTATTTATTTCATTTGTTTTATTTTTTCCATTACTTTTATTTTGATTTTTTGAACTATTTTAGACTAAATCAGCTTTTGGCTAAAAAAAAAATAATTTATTTTGGATTTTGAATCCTTGGACATAATTCGGTGTTCACAGTTTGCCGCTCTTTACTCATGTCCTTTCCAGATAATATAAGAAATAAGTTTCTAGATTATGATGGTAAGAAATGAGTAAAGACGTAAGCAAATTATGTCCGAGCTAAAAGATAAAAACTGGCATGAGTGCGATCTTTATTGGTAGCAAGGTTTGAAGATGTGAGGAAGTTGAATCATGCTTCCGGGGTACCGGGAAAGTTTCGGGCTTGACTGAAAACTTAGGAATGCTTGCCCTAATAAATTGGAGGATGGTAGTTCAAATGCGGAAATTTTGGATGAGCTTTGGAAACCTTGAGTAATAAGTCGACATGCTTAAATATGCAGGGTCTGATATGGTAGGCCAAAATGTGGAAATTTGAAATACAGCGCTTGATTAGGCTAACGGAATGGAAAAAAACGGCCTGTTAAGATAGGCAAAGTGAACTGAAAAAGCCCTGTTAAGACAATAATGGAGGAGAATGGCCCGTCAACATAGGAAAAGTAAGATGGAAGCGACTTGTTAAGAGAGGCAAGGATGCAGAAATTAAAATGCAAGGCCTGACATCATAGGCTCTGAGTGTGGAAAATCAAACATGCAAGGTCTTACATCATAGGCCGGGAATGTAGAAATTTAAACATGCAAAGCCTGACAACATAGGCCAAAGATGCAGAAATTAAACATGCAAGGCCTGACAGTATAGGCCGAAAGTTCAGAAATTAAACATGCAAGGCCTGACAGTATAGGCCAGAAGTGTAGAAAATTAACCATGCAAGGCTAGACAGTATAGGCCGGGAGTGCAGAAAATTAAATATGCAAGGCCTGACAGCATAGGCCTGGAGCGCAAAAAATTAAACATGCAAGGCCTGACAGTATAGGCCGGAAGTGTGGAAAGTTAAACATGCAAGGCCTGACATCATAGGTTGGAGTGTTGAAAATTAAACATGCAAGGCTTGACAGTATAGGCCGGAAGTGCAGAAAATTAAACATGCAAGGCCTGACAGTATAGGCCAGAAGTGCAGAAAATTAAACATGCAAGGCCTGACAGTATAGGCCGGGAGTGCAAAAAATTAAACATGCAAGGCCTGACAGTATAGGCTTGAAGTGCAAAAAATTAAACATGCAAGGCCTAAAAGTATAGGCCGAAGTGCAGGAAATTAAACATGCAAGGCCTGACAGCATAGGCCGAAAGTGCAGAAAATTAAACATGCAAGGCCTGACAGCATAGGCCGGAAGTGCAAAAAATTAAACATGCAAGGCCTGAAAGTATAGGTCGGAAGTGTTGAAAAATAAACTTCAATATGCAGAAAAGAAAATTTGAGGGTGGCCTAATACTATAGGCCAAAATGCAGAAATGTAAACTTGAGGGTGGTCTGACAGTATCGGCCAAAATGCAGAAAAGAAAACTTGAAGGGGGCATGACATCATAGGCCAAAAATGCAGAAATGTAAACTTGATGGAGGCCTGACATCATAGGCCAAGAATGCAGAAGAGTAAACTTGATGGTGGCCTGACACTATAGGCCAAAATGCAAAAAATAAACTTGAGGAAGGCCTGACATCATAGGCCAAAATACAGAAATGTAAACTTGATGATGACCTGACACTATAAGCCAAAATGTAGAAAATAAACTTGAGGGAGGCCTGACATCATAGGCCAAAATGCAGAAATGTAAACTTGATGGGAATCCCGTTGTTGATAGGAAGGAATGCAAAGGGGGTCCCGCTGTTGCCGGGAAGATGCAAATGAAATCCTACTGTTGCCAGAATAAATGCAAGCCTGTTAAGACAGGCAGACGAAATTTAAACATGCTGGAAGTCCTGTTGTTGACAGGAAAATGTAACTGAGGTCCCGATGTTGTTGGGAAAGATGAAAATGAAATCCTGCTGTTGCTAGGATAAATGCAAACCTTTTGTTGATAGGAGAATGTAAATAAAATATGCTTGAGATCCTGTTGTTGACAAGAAAGATGTAAATGAAGTCCTGGGAAAGATGCAAATGACATCCTGCTGTTGCCAGGATAAATGCAAACCTGTTGTTGACAGGAGAATGTAAATGAAATATGCTTGAGATCCTGTTGTTGACAGGAAAGATGCAAATGAGGTCCCGCTGTGGTCGGGAAGAATGCAAATGAAATCCTGCTGTTTCCAGGATAAATGCAAACCTATTAAGACAGGCGGACAAAATTTAAACATGTTTGATGTCCTGTTGTTGACAGGAAAATGCATATGTGGTCCCGCTGTTGCCGGGAAAGATGCAAATGAAATCCTGTTGTTTCCAGGATAAATGCAGACCTATTGTTGACAGGTAGACAGAATTTAAACATGCTTAATGTCCTGTTGTTGACTGGAAAATGCAAATGAAGTCCCGCTGTTACCGGGAAGAATGCAAATGAAATCCTGCTATTGCAAGGATAAATGCTAATGATGAAATCCTACTATTGCCAGGATAAATGAAATAAAATGATCTGTTAAGATATGTAAAATGCAGATAAGGTCCTGTTATTGACAGGAAAGATGCAAGCCTGCTAGACAGGCAAAGAGAACGATGAAAGCCTGTTAAGACATGTAAAAATGTAAATGGAGCCCTGTTGTTGACAGGAAAGAAACAAAATACCTGTTAAGACAGGCAAAAAAGAAAGATGAAAACCTATTAAGACAGACAAAGGAAAATGAGAGATGACCTGTTAAGATATGTGAAATGGAGATGAGTCCTGTTGTTGACAGGAAAGAAGAAAGGTACCTATTGAGACAGGTAAACAGAACAATGAACACCTGTAAAGACAGGCAAAGGGGAACGAAAAAATAACCTGTTGAGACAGGTAGAATGCAGATGGAATCCTGTTAAGATAGGCATTGAAATGGGGAGAGAAACCTGTTAAGACAGGTAATGAAGAAAAGTCCTACTGTTGATAGGCAAGAAATAAGATACATGTTAAGACAACAAAAAGAACGCTGAAAACCTGTTATGACAGGCAAAGGAAATTAAAAAATGACTTGTTTAGGACAGGTAAAATGTAAAAGGTCCTGTTGTTGACAGGAAGATAGATGTCTGTTAAGACAGGAAATATGGAGATTGACCTGTCAAGACAGGTGACGGAAGAACAGCTTGTTAAGATAGGAAAGAACAGGAGTGGCCTGTTAAGACAGGCGAAAAAGATGGTTTGTCATGACAGACAAAGAATCAAAGAATGACCTATTAGGACAGGTAAGAAAGGCTTGTCAAGGCAGGTGCGGGAAAGAATGGTGTGATGTGTCCTGGGAATGCACGTGAGGACGGAATATGGACTTTGTCGTCAGCTGCCTCGGACAACCTAGTTTAAAATTTGTTTTTCTTGACTTAAAACAAATAACTTATTCTACCTTGAACTCGAAGGTTTGTAAGCACTTGATAATTATTCTCTTGAAGAAACTTGGGTAGACATTTTGCCCAAGTTTATAAAATTCTTGACAATTAAGGGATGTCTTGATTTGAAGGGACTTTGGGCAAGTGTTTGCCCCAGTTGAATCCTTGATGGAATCGAGGATTGCCTCAATTGAAATTTTTCTGGGCAATCGTTTACTCCAGTTTGAATTTGATTGGAGTTGAGGAATTGAGGATTGCCTCAACTTGAATTTTCTGGGCAAATGTTTGCCCTAGTTTTGGTTCTGTTCTTGAATTTAAACGTTTCTTGGGCAAACGTTTGCCCCAGTTTGAACTTGATTCAGAATTTGAGGATGACCTCAAATTGAATTTTCATGGGCAAGCATTTGCCCTAGTTTGAAATTGATTCAAAATTTGAGGATAACCTCAAATTGGATTTTTGTGGGCAAGCGTTTTCCCCAGTTTGGATTTGATTCAAAATTTAAGGATGACCTCAAATTGAATTTTTATGGGCAAGTATGTGCCCCAGTTTGGACTTGATTCAGAATTTTAAGATGACCTCAAATTAGATTTTTGTGGGTTATTGTTTGCCCCAGTTCGAACTTGATTTAGAATTTGAGGATGACCTCAAATTGAATTTTGTGGTCAAGCGTTTGCCCCAGTTTGAGCTTGATCTTTCTAATTATGCTTGAATGACAAGATACTTATTGTGATGCTTGAATGAATGAAAAGGATGCGATGTTTTAATTTTATTGACTGCTTTTTTATGCTTGAAATAATTATTTGATGAAATGGATGCTATGGGATGAATGCAAACCATGAGATGGTGTAAAAACTTTTATTTCTCTTGATTTTTCGATATTTTTTTTCGACAGGTTCTTTCTCGACAACCTTATAGTTGGTGTGAAAGGAACCAAAAATCAAGACGAGTTAGATTGACTTAATCTCTTGGCTTCTTGGTCAACTTTGGAACCTTCTTTCCAGGATCTTTGAGACCCATCAATAGTCAGCATTATTGGATGAGACACACTCCTTTTGTCTTGGCAGCGTTATGGCTGGTAAGAGGATGACCTTTTGGGAAACAGTAATGCCGTGTTGCGATGGTTAAGGACTCATCCGATTTTCATGACTTTTCAAAATCAATCTCTTTTATTTTTACATTTTTCACATTTCTTTTTAGCATGTGCACTATTGAGGTGTGCAAAGTGATTCTGGATGGTTAAAGGAAGGAGATAGGGAATTTCGAGGTTGTATGTTTTAAGGTAGTATATTTGAAAGGAAAGGATGACAAGAGATGTGGGTTCGATTGCCTAAATGGCACCTTTTTGGTGAAAAATGCCAATGCTGCTTTTCATAATCTTGATTGTCAAATTAATCAAACTTGAGAAATGGCAAGATTTTGCCCCAGTTTTTGGAAAGATGAGGTGCAACAATGTTAGATTGTCTTAGGATTCCTGGATTAACCTTAACTTTTGCCTGGGTTGTTCCTTTGAGTTTTCAACCCAACAGGTCTTTAGTTTTGCCATAACTTTTTCCTAGGTCGCCCTTACGAGTTTTCAACCTAGTGGGCTCTTGATTGTGTGCCCTAACTTTTGCCTAGGTCGCCTTTGGAGGTTGTCGACCTAGCGGGCTTTTGTTTGATTGTGCCCTAACTTTTTCCTAGGTCGTTTTGAGGGTTTTCGACCTAGCGGGCTTCTGTTTGATTGTGCCCTAACTTTTTCCTAGGCCGTCTTTGAAGATTCGCGACCTAGCGGGCTTTCATCTTGATCCTATTTTTGCTTGAATTCTTTTTTGGAATCTAGCAGGACCTTTTCTGATCATGACTTTGTCGATTGATTTTCTTGAATTTTAACCCTACTTTTGCCTGGATTATTTTGGCTTTTAATCCAGCGGGTTTTTCTTCTTCTTGAATTTTGAATTTTGACCTTAATTTTGCCTGGACTATTTCTTGCTTAGACTGCTTTGACCTTCAATTCAGTGGATCTTATTTTGCATCCCTAAATTTTTCCTGGATTTGAACTTTGGTCCAACGGGATATTTTATTACAAGACATACAATGAATGGTGATCTAGAATCCATGGTTGCTTATTCTGCTTCCTCATTGGGTTTTTCTCTTTGAGTTTGACTAATAAGACGTTCAAGATTATTTATTACAACAATGGCATTATCACCGACAAGTATTTATTGTTTGGGTATAGGAAGAAACAAGTTGAATGATGAAAAGAAATGGCAGATTTAAGAGGTAAAGCCAATAATGTGAAGCACATGCTCAAGAAACATGAAAAATGTAATTTTTGTATTATTCATAGAGATTTATTTACAAAAGATTATCTTTTGAAAAGTACGAAAAATTTTGAATGGGTGTCCTCATTATAGAGCATCTCATTGTGTTACTTCGATTTCTCAGTTATTTGATGAGCTCTCATGATTCGACAATAGATTGCTTTCTGTATTAGGAGCAAGCTTCCCAAAATCCAGCCATTTTGCATCAATCAAGATTTTTACCTTACGCTTCAGTGCCAAGCAATCCTCTGTGGAAGGATCAATGAACCCTGCATGGTGATCGCATCTGGTGTTTGCATCATACCATTTAAGATATGGTGGTTCTTGAGGTTTTAGAGGATAAGGAGCCACTGGAGAGTTTTGAATTAAGCGAGGTAGCAGCTCGGTGTAAGAGATTGGAATAGGGTCAAATAGGACGAGCTTCTTCTCCTTTTTCTGGCCTTGATTAGGATTTTGACTCATGGTTTATGTTTGGGCCGTATAAGGTGTTGGTGGGCAGACTTGCATTGGATAGTTATAAGTAGGAGGGTATGGTGTTTGGTAGGTGTTAGCAATGTAAAGATATGGTATGTAGGGTGTGTAAGGTGGAGGTTGGAAACCAACTGGACCATGAGGTGCCATCTAAAGATTATTTTGGCCTTGACCAGAAGCCATGTTGCAGGTCTCACCTGTTTTCTTCTTAGATCCGCGGAAGTGTTGACTGCACCTGTAGGTTTGTGCACAATCTTCCCACGACGCATTCCCCCTTCGATCCTTTCTCCAATAATGACGACATCGGAGAAGCTAGCATTCATACTGCCGATCATCTTGTCATAAAAAGGATCTTGGAGTGTGTCGAGGAACATGCTGACCAGCTCCTTCTCGGATAATGGAGGTTGTACTTGAGCCGCTAACTCCCTCCATCTTTGAGCATACTGCTTGAAGGTCTCATCTTCCTTCTTGGCCATATTTTGGAGCTGAGGCCTGTCCAGAGCCATCTCTATGTTGTACTGGTATTGTTTTAGGAAGGCCTCAGCTAGATCCCTCCATGAATGGATATGTGTCTGCTCTAGCCAAGTATACCAGGTTGCGGCTGCCCTAGTTAAGCTATCTTTAAAGAAATGGACAAGTAGCTTATCGTTGTGCATACAAGGGGACATCCTCCTGCAGTACATGGCCAAGTGGTTCTTTGGAAAACTAGTTCCTTGATATTTTTGAAATTGAGGAACCTTGAATTTAGGAGGGATGACCATGTCGGGAACCAGGAACAGATCGGCTGCGTCTCTGGCTTCATAAGCATTTCCCTCGATTGCCTTGATTCTTTCCTATAGAACCTTCCACTTTTCAGTATCCTCATTCGAAGGATGGCTTGGGTATTCCTCGGGCGTGTGGTGAATTTGAGAAGGTGGTATGTATATAGGGTGCGGCCCTTGGCTGAACATAGGATTTATTCCCCCAACAGCTGTTTGGTAAGCTTGTGGAGTGGAGTTTGGAGGTAGATTATGTGTTTGGGTTTGTGTTTGACTGAATGAGGGTGCATGCCCATGGGGAAACCATACTAAACTCCTTCAGTTGGTGGAGGCATGGTTAACGTTGAATATTTTGTGGATTGAAGCGAGGAGGATATATGGAGTCAGTTGGTTCTCCCGGAAGGGATTCCCTTACATCCTTTTGTTTAGGCAATTGGATGGCCTCCATTAGCTTGGCCATCTGCTCCTTCAGAGTCTTGACCTCATTTCTCAACTCCTCATTTTGCCTTTCCAACTCATCCATGATTCTTGATTGTGCTCGGGTCCTATGAGGATGTCGAGGAACCTGTCTTTCTCTAATTCTTCTGTTAAAGTTAAAATTAATTTCTTTGAGAAACAATTTGAATTGAAAAATCATGAATGATAAAAATGTTGACGTAATGAAAAATGTGTGGAATTATTTTTTGAAATCTTTTTCTTTGATGATAAATTTATGAATGAATGAGTGGATGAATGCATCTTATGCACAAATAATTTTTTGATATTTTGAGGGTTTTGAAAATAATGGAGTGTTGCTTTCTTGATTTTCCCTTGATTTCTTAACAACTTTATTTTTTATTTATCAAATTTTGGGTATTTTATATTTTTTTGCTAGAAAAACCTTTACTTTTATTTGAAAATCTTTTTAGTTTTACTAAAATTTTTCTTGAAAGCATTCTTTAGGTTTTCAAAATTTCATTTTCTCCCCTTTTGAATCTTTTCAGTATTTCCAAAAAAAAAAATTTCTAATTTTCCTAGAAGTTTTTTCTTTTATTTTGATTTTTCTTGATTTTTTTTTCGCTTGATTTTACATCTCCCCAATCTCGGATTTCTTCTTCTCTTCTACCATCCTAGGTGATTTAGTTCAAATGCATGTGAGTGAGCAGTATATGAACGGAGTACCATGAAAGGGGTGTGTGCCCTCCTTGCCTCTTATGTGGGTTACCTGTCCTGAGGGTCTAGGGCTTTTAATGCATGAACCTCTCAAAGGTGGTTAGTAATCCTGGGGTGTAGAGGTCACTAGAGCCAAGTTCCAGTTTGCAATGCTAGCCACAATAGTAGAAAAAGCTACTAGTTGTAGGGCATTACAAATAGGACGCACTCTAGCCGGGATTTTCGTGATAGTCAAACAGGACGTAAGCCCCAAAGTGACACCACTAGATTCCTCTATCCTAGGTTGCACTTAGACCCGGGTATAGGGCCTCACTCATGAGATGAATGTATGCATGATGTGTGGAGGGCACACAAATATTTGGGATACCTGCGATTGGAAAATTGTACAGATATATAGTAGTTTATTGTTTGTCTAGTTATACAGAGAATAAACGAACAACAATAGATAGATAACAGATAAACAAATCGTGCAAATAAACAGGGAAGGGATCAAATATGACACACTCAATTTATAGTGGGCTTGGCTCTCTAAAGTCCCTAGTGAGTCGCCATCTGTCGCAATCGTAATTCCGACAAGATGACGAACTCGCTAAAATTTGAAAATAAATTTTTTTGATTAATGTGGAGTTGCCACCAAATTTTTATTTATGGAAAAATACTTGGAAAAAACCCTGACTCGAGGAAGAGATTTAGGTTCGGTAGTCGGTTATGAATGGGGAAGGTGTTAGACACCCCACTCACCCGTTCCGGAAAACGATACCCTTAAACTGAGTGTGTGATTTTTGAAAATTGTTTGATCCCTTAATTAATGTGAAAATAAATAGATTGATGAAGGTTAGCCTAACAGGACTTGATCCTGCTCCTACGTATTCCCCAGTGCAATGGGAAACTCAAGACTTACGTAGTTCTGGTTTGAAGGCTTGACCTTCGGACAAGCTTGAAAAAGAAGTATTTTAAAATGAATAGGGTGTTTTAAAAATATTTTAAGGAGAATCCTTAGTCAACATATGCATAGGATCCAAGACAACTACAGTCGCACTAGGATCCGTATGAATCCTTAAGCATCGAATAATAGAAAAAGCTACCAGTTCGTGCTTAGGGTTCATCGTGTGAGACTTAGAGATTCTAAAAATGGAGTTCTTATTATAAGGGCATCCTCAATCCACATATTGCACAAGATCCAAGACAACTACGGATGCACTTGGACCCATACGAATCTCTAAACATCGAACAATAGAAAAAGCTACCAGTTTGTGCTTAGAGCTCGTCACATGAGATTAAGAATTGCGAAAAGAGTTTTTTATTTGTTTAGAGGCATCCTTAATCCACATATGCACCAAATCCAAGACAACTACGGCTGCACTTGGACCCATACAAATCTCTAAACATTGAACAGCAGAAAAAGCTACCAGTTCGTGCTAAGAGCTCGTTGCATGAGATTAAGAATTGCGAAACGAGTTTTTTATTTTTTTAGAGGCATCCTTAATCCACATATGCACAAGATCCAAGACAACTACAGCTGCACTTGGACCCATACAAATCTCTAAACATCGAACAACAGAAAAAACTACCAGTTCGTGCTAAAAGCTCGTTGCGTGAGATTAAGAATTGCAAAATGAGTTTTTTATTTGTTTAAAGGCATCCTTAATCCACATCTGCACAAGATCCAAGACAATTATTGCAGCACTTGGACTCATACGAATCTCTAAACATCGAACAACAGAAAAAGATACCAGTTCGTGCTTAGAGCTTGTCACGTGAGATTAAGAATTGCAAAACGGACTTGATTTAAAACAAAATGAACTTGATTTGAATTTGAGGATTGAATGGGACTTGATTTAAAATAAAATTAACTTGATTTGAAATTTAGGCTTGAATTGGACTTGATTTAAAATAAACCTGACTTGATTTGAAATTAAGGAAAAGAATTGGCAACATGCTTCAGTAATCAAGCGATAGGAATTTCATTTTAGATCCAAATTAGACAAATAATATCATTCTAAAAACTAGAGAGAAATACAAAAAGGACACAACAAAAATAACTGAAATCAGAGATCATTTTACAAATTGAAAATGAAAATGAAAAATAGAAACGAAGATGAACCTCAAGAACACAAGAGTTTTTGGCACCAAAATTTGAATTCAAATCTCAGAATTTTTTGAAAATATTTTTGATGGATCTTAAAAATTAAAACTAACCAATTGAAACATATAGATCATAGGAATCAAACAAAATAAGTTTGACACAAATCCAATCAGAAATGAGCAAGTTATGCACAAATCAAACAAGCTAGGTTAATTTATGCACCAGGACGAACATGCTTTGGTAATCAGGCGATATGAATTTCATTTTACATCCAAAGTATACAAATAATATCATTCCAGAAACTAGAGAGAAAGGCGAACATAACACAACAAAAATCACCAAAATCGGAGATCATTTAACCTATCAAAAATGAAAATGAAAAGCAGATATGAAAATGAACTTGGAAATCCAAGAAGAAGTAAGAAACTTAAGAGGAATAAAAGTCAAACCTAACCTCCATTGGAAGGTGATGAAGAACTGGTTCCATGGAGGCCAAGGGGTGAATTGAAGGCAGAGGTACAGAGTCTCCTAGGTCCTCCTTTCGAAAATTCTGAAAATCCTCCCTAAGACACCAAGTGCTCCTTTTCCCCCCTCATTTTGGTGAAAGACCTCTCCTTATATAGCAGGAGGAGGGATTAGAGAAGTCCTCCTTGTCCAATGTAGGACTTCTTTCCCACATAGGAGAATTTTTTCCTTTTTTTTTCCTTTTTTGGAATTCTTATTTTATTTGGTATGGGATTCCTTTTTATTGTTTTCTCTTTTTCTTTTTCCTTTTCTTTTTTCTTCTTCTTTTTTTATGTTTTTATTTATTTATTTCATTTGTTTTATTTTTTCCATTACTTTTATTTTGATTTTTTAAACTATTTTAGACTAAATCAGCTTTTGGCTAAAAACAAAATAATTTATTTTGGATTTTGAATCCTCAGACATAATTCGGTGTTCACAATGATTAAGACTGGTTTTGGGCTAGGTCAACCTAAACTGGGTTCAATGTTAATTACCTCATCTCTGGTTAACTAGTGAGCATGGTTCAAACGTGATTAAAACCATCAACTAGTAGGTGTCCTTTTCTAGTCATTATTGAACCTAAGCTCAGAATAGTGACAACCTTCTATCCTGAGTCTATACATTCTATTCTTAGAAATTTATGGTTAAGCGAAGACTGATCCTAGCTCATGATTTTCCAAGCATCAGGTATATGGATATGGCAAGTACAGAACAGGGAATTGTTTGAGTATATCTCCCAAGCCAACCCAGATTTGCAGCTCAGGATTCCTCAACTCCTTATCAGCAGGAGCAAATGATAGAGACATCAGAGATCTCTAAGCGAATTTTCAGGTTAGGACTGAACCCTCAACAGGATACTAATACCAAATACATGGATCGGCAACATATTTCTGACTAAAGAGCTCATAACTATCTATGAGAAACTCTATGTGTGTACCTTGAAGGCTTTAAGAGCATAATCGGAGCCAAACTGTTAATTAGGGATCCTAAACGCATCATCAGAGGTTAGATCAGGGCTGGATCTTCTAGCTGTACAGCATGCCTAAGGAGATCAAAATGCCATATCTTCACCTGACCAGGAGTTTCACAGTGGACTACCACGCTTACTACCAGGATCAGGGAATTTCTACAGGTATTTACAAATTGGAATCAAATCATAGACTGCCATAGGGACTAGCGGATAACAAAAACCAGATTCTTCGCAATTATTTTACAAAGATTCTGCGCAGGACTAACTAACTATAAATCAGACTTCTAGCAAAAGGAGGTTCTACAGTTATGTATTTGAGATGAAGTTTATCAAGCCTGACATAAGGATCCAGCAGGTAAGGAAATCAAGGACCTTACAGTGTGCTTTACAGCTCAACATCAGGTTTAAAATATGCTAGAGATTAATGTAAATCAGAACTGAATCTCCTATTTATGATCAGATTTGTGTTTCCCTCCCACTTTCTATTATAATCCACTGTAAGTTCAAGGTTCTATGCCAAGGCCAAGAACATTTTTTAACCAGGATCAAGCCTCTATCAAAGGAATCTTACAGTTGTACGTCCTAGATTGATGAGGAGAGGTGGGAGTGTCTAGGGACTATAAGTTTTAAGAACAGAATCAATTACATATTTCCATCTAGCGTAAATCTTGAATTCTGGTTTCCAACTCTGAGCATGCACTACAAGGGAATGAAAGCTTGGTTTGATTATAACAGGCCTTTAGATAGGTCAGTCATACCTTGGTGAAGAGTCGGCTAATCAAAGATATCTGCACTGATCAAAGATATCAAAGATAGGCCATTAAACCAATGTTATGACACTACTACTGGTTCATAAATCTTCACTAACTTATATCCTGATCTAAGACTTACAGAATACTCTTTTTAGTACTTAAGCCATGTGATATATTCAGAAACCAATCATCTCGAAAACACGGTATGCTTGTGTAAGGAACACATTAAGTTTCATTACTTCTTAGTTTTAACTTACGCAACAACAAAACAGGATCAGAATTTTCAGCATAATTCATAGCAACCTATTACTGCACTTATTCTGAATCCTTACAACCTATGGAACAAATTCTAACCAAGACACAGTGATCTATCATCAAATTCACCTAGGTCATCTATCAATTGGTGAAAGGCTTCAAACTATGGATTCCGTTGTACATACACATTGATTAATCCAAGCACATCCTCTACTAATTCTATCATGCATAAACCTATCATCACATCATAATCACTGCAGGTAGGTTTTATCATGCAAATCCAAATCGATATTTAAAACATGTTTCTACAAGAGGAGCTAGATGAGAACACTGACCTGAGCAAAGTTTATACTCAAGGAACGTAAAACTTCCTTCGATTGACGCTAGAGTCGATGTATGTCGAAGCTGATTCTAGCCGTGTTTATGAGAACGAAGATGCTTGGAGAAGAGGAATCGGAGCAGCGAATGCAATGCAGAGTAGTGAATGCAACATGGAGCAACTGCAAAGAACCGAGAATTCAAAAGAATGTTGAGAGAGAAATAGAAATCCGATGCTGTAGAAGGAAGCTCTGGAGAAACTTTTTGGAAGTCGAATCGAATCCAAAGAGAAGAGAAATTCCAAAGGCACTCAGAGAGAATTCGAATCACCGAAGGAAGTAGAGAAAAACAGCCATGAAATCAGAGAGAATTCGCCTATTCTTTCATAATATTTTCGTGGTCCCCTCCCCTTTTCTTTTTATTTTGCTTTTATATGATTGTTTTAACCATGGTTGCTTTTCCTTAACCCCAATTACTTCCTAACTCTGGTTCTAACCCAATTGAATTTTCTGAAAGTTCTTTCTCCCTTTTTTTTTATTTAATTTTGGTGGTTTATACCTTTTAGATGGTTTAGGAGCCCACATTTCTTTATTTGCTAGCTGTTGGGTTTGACCCATTTCTTTCTTTTCCACTTTTATCCCTTTGTTATTTGTTTTCGCTTATTAATTTTTCACCTTTATTTATTTTTTTATTTTGTTTATTCTTTATATATTTTAATGATTTAAAAATTAATTTATCTATCCTCGGACAAAAATTGGTATTCACACCGTTTAACTAGGGCATTTGAGAAATCTAAGGGTTAGCTCGCCATGGAATTAGACCATAGTTCATCTGATCCTAAGGATAACGATATTGACGGTCTGAAATATTTCTTTTCTAATTCCAACAAGTGTACTTGTCAGTGGGTAAAACTTCCCACACACAGCTTTTGCACAACATAGTGCCATGGAGCTAGTACTTCAAAAAAATTTCACCAAGGCATCAAATAAAAGAATAGCTCTGGAACTCCTTGGAAGAAAAATAGCAAGCCTCAAGTCATTAAGAGCACATCAAAGTAGATAATTAGTGTCAAGGTTCTTCTTCGTCTTTGTAAAAAATGGTTTTTCTAAAAATAAAAAAGAAATTGTTAGCTTTTCTAGTTTCTTGATTGTTGATAGTTAAACCCTTTGTTGATCCTCATAAAATTATTTCAGGATAAAAAATGTTTTTATGTCAATTAATGATTATAATTGAGTGTTTTTATTGTTATCATAGTTGTAATATAAGGTGTTGTTTTGACTCAATGTGATAATGAAAGAATTGGATTAATGATTGAATTTTGGGTAAGGGGAGCCATTATTAAAGGAGGACACAACAAAGTTATGTTGAGTATGAAACATCCATTCAAGGAAATAGAGGAGTACTTATTTTATCTATCTTAATTCTTTCTTGTTTGTGTTATAACTTGGTAGTTTGATTTGTCTATATTGTGATTTTCATGTTTCTATAGTCATCTTTTTTTAATTTCTTGGAAATCAATAAATGTTATAGTAATTTTATGAAGTTCTAAGTGCATCTTTTATAAACAAAATTTATATTGGATACAAATACTTGACATTCTCTTTATTCTTATTTAGTAACTTTGGTTTGTGGAAAGTTGTCTTTCTAACTTTGAACTTGCATATAATGTGCATGATGAAAATTTTAGAAAGCTTTATAGATAATAATAATAATACGAATAATAATAAAAAAAATTATTTATTAATAAAATAAAAAGTGAGAAATAATTGTTGAAAACCTTGTTTATGCAGTTGAAAAATGAACAGTCGCATCATTATGTATCCTAGATTGTTGTCCTATTTAATATAATGGCTCAAACTCTTCATAAAATAACACTTAGTATGGAAGTAAGTTCCTTTAGTACAACTACTTGCATTAGTGAATGATCAAAGGTCATTGATGATCTTTAAAAGTAAAGAGAAATTATATGTTGTACAAGTACCTATGAGAAATGTTTATTTTATGATGTAGTATGGGTAATTGTTTGTATTTTTTTTTTCAAGAGTCAAAATATCCTATGAAATTAAGAAAGTGAAATTAAATCCTTGATGTGTATTTGAAAATATTAAATATTTCCATTTTACTACTTAACAAGCCTAAGGCTTCAAAGATTAAACAATCATGGGGTTTCAAAACTAAAGAAGCTTGGGGCTTCAATGCTTAATGGGAAAAGGTCATTAAGATTAAGGATGATGATGATTACCAAGGTATAATGAGTTTGTAATCTAAGTAAAGATTACACTAAAATTATGGGATAAAATATGCATGAAAATGATAAGATGACTTCATGAGATTAGAATTTTCTTTGAATGGTTGAGTTTTTTATACCATAGTTAATGGTATGTGTCTATCTTCCAAATTTATGTGATTAAGAATACACTCCATTCGAACTGGCACTAAATTAAAGACAAGAAAAAGATAAATTTAATTGTTATTTTATGTTTTCTTACAAAGGTAAATTTTATTCAAAAGTTATATAACAATTTTAGCATTATAATTCCTCTTAGTATAAATAAATAGTTCATAAATGTTTTCCAAATAAAAGATCCCATTTTATGTGATGTGATAATGAGGATATATTAATAGAGTTATTGAATACACTTTGAAGTATTATTTTATAAAGTAAAATCAAATGAACATGTATGCGTGTATGTCACAATTGTATAAGAAATTAAAATGGTTGGGGACTAGATAATGACACTTAGTGTAGAGTAAAACCTTATTAAGAACTTAGTTTCTCTTTCCGTTGTGTACCTTCTTGTGTTCAAATACTCAAGATGTCATTCCTTATCATAACAGTATTTTTCGAAACCTATAAGTAGACTAGCACTATGATGGTCAGTTGCATGCAGCAATCATCACCTTATATGTTGTTATGGCAATGTAATTCTTTCTTAGAGGCTCTTTTTCCATGTTTGTTCTAAGTTTGACATTCAACCTAGAAGATTTTTCTCTCTCATTGTAGAGTATTCATCCTAATTATTCATTTCCTTGCCCTGCTCCCTACCCATCTTACTCATCATGATCTATGACTATCCTTACTTTTTCATCATCAGCATCACAAATTGATAGTAACCCCTTCACACCGTCTCAGTATCCCAATGATAGATCCTTTCAAGGGATTTCCCCTTTTGTCTCAGGCTTCAATGGCACAAGTAATGGGTTCTACAAAAAAAAAGTAGATCATTAGCATTTACAGTATTGGATATTAAGTGGTGTTAGTGTGACTATATATCTACTTTGGGATAACTATGTGATGTGAACATGAGCATCATGTTAAGAAAGAGAGATCATTTAAAAGGTTCACTACAAGGAATGAGAGGTCCTATACAAAAAACAGGACCAAACATATGGAACAAACACTTCAAGGTCTCATCAAGGTAGTTCAAGAACTGGACTATGTTGATCTAAACCCAAATCCAACAATGGGTTAATTTATGTAGTCATATTATTAAGGATCTTAAGTGATAAGGTTGATTTGCTATAGATTACATTTGGATTTGATATTTATTTACATGTTATTTGGTTTAACTTATTTTCAAATCAAATTAAGATTTTATATTAATTTACAATTTAATTAAGATTTCATATTTGTTTTTTTTTTTATTATATTTTCTCCCAATTTAGGTCAATTAGGTTATCTATATAATAGGATTTAGGAATTCAGTGTAAGGAAAAATTTTGATGAATGATAATACTTCTCTTTAAGATTTTTCATCTCCGTGTGAGTTAATTCCCTTGGTTCTTAAGCAAAGAACTACCCTTGATAACATTGGTTCTTCTAGCAGGTTGCGGTAAGGGTCACATTCCTCTTTGATAACTTCAGTGTTCTCTATCAAGTTACAATTTGTGTCGGGTTCCTTTACCATATCATATCCTAATTCTCAAGATATTTCAATTAACGTTTTTTCATTTTGATTCATTCACGAAAGATGAATCATATCATTTGACATTAGGGTTTTGACTCTTGGAATTGGGTGTCATCTATCCCCTATTTTAGTCTTTCTTAATTTCCATTATCCTTCTTATTCTCGTTCCTATTTGTTTATCCTTTTTCAGTTCTATCACCTACCCTATCAATTCTCTTTTAAAAAATAAATTATATCTCTATCTCTTGCGGCATTAAAGTTCCTATCTATCAAGGATTTCATACACAAGTGAAAAAAAATTAAGAAAAGAAAAAAAATTGATAGAAGAGTTCAAGATAATTTGATATTTAAAAAAAATTAATCTTAGTTGAGTATAATATTTGAGTTCCTGATTCTAGATTATCCCAATCCTTCATTTCTTTTACTAGTAACCCTTACCCTATTCTCTTGTGTATCTGTGATTCTTTCGTTATCTATTGGGAAATCAAGTTATGAAGTTATTGGTTCAAGGTCTTATAAGGAGAACCAAGAGGTAAAAGGCAAGAGTTGGTGAGAGAATTATAGAAAAAGTCAATTTGAGTGTAAACGTGAGCGAAGAACATTAATATTGAAGGTAAATACTAAATGAGTGATTGGTTAGATTTTATTATACTAATTTATTTAATGTATTCAATTTGTAGCATTTCAACATGAGTGATGAACTCCATCAAAATGAAATGGATATGAGAATGTTTATAAAATTTGTTCAAGATCAATTTTAAAAATTGAACAGAAGGTTGGATGATGTAGAGGATTGGTCAAGGAGGAGGTCTTGGGTTTCTCATTGAAGTATTCTCTAAAGATTACTTCATCCCAATGACAAAGCAGATTAGGGAGAAAATGTAGAATCAGAATGTGAAAGTTTCAGAGAAAGAAGATGATATCAAGAAGAAAAGGATAGTAGCTTGTGGAGTATCAAATCCCTTCCACTATTTCAAGGAAAGAATGAACCTAAAACTTATCTTGAGTGGGGGAGAAAGATAAAGCATGTGTTTGATTGTCACAATTACTCAAAGGAGAAAAAGGTAAAACTAACCACTGTATCTTTTAACAATTATACTGATATTTGGTGGGATCGGTTTGTACATAATAGGAGGAGGTATGGAGAGAGACCTATCCGAACATGGTAAGAGATGAAGGTAGCCATGAGAAGAATATTTGTGCCAAGTCACTATCATAGAGACTTGCACCGAAAATTGTAGAGTCTTACTTAAGGTGCCATAGGTGTTAAGGATTATTACAAGAAGATAGAAATTTTCATGATAAAAGATGATCTTGAGAAAGACAGAGAAGCTACTATGGCAAGATTCATGAAAGCTAAAAAGAAAGATAGTTGATATGGTAGAGCTATAACATTATATGGAAATGGAGGAATTACTTCACAAAGCTATTCAGGTGAAAAGACAGCTCAAACCTAGGATCATTCACAAATATGCTTCTAGTTCATCATGGAAGTCTAATTGATCCAATAAGAAGGAAGGTCTTAAACCAAAGGAGGAATCTAGGGGAAGTCAAAGGTACATATTTTCAAAGGTAAGTATGAAGCTAAATCCTCTTACAAGTCAAGTCACATTCATTGTTTCAAGTGTCAAGGTTTAGGGCATAGTACTTCTCAATATTCAAATCAAAGGACCATGACGATTCTTGACAATGGTGAAGTAGAGTGTGAGCTCCAAGGAAGAATAAATACCAAAGTTGGAGAGTTGTAGTGATGTGGATATAAAGAACCTATGCATGGAGACATCTTGGTCACAAGACGTGTATTGAACATCTAACTAAAGGATGAAGGAGATTTAGAGAAAAAGGGAACATATCTTTTATACTCGTTATCATGTGAACAACAAGGTATGTAGTATGATTATAGATAGTGATAGTTGTACCAACGTTGCTAGTACCTAACTAGTGGAGAAATTAGACTTGCCTACTAAAAAGCATCTTAATCCTTATAGGATGCAATGGAGGAATGATTGTGGGGATGTAAAGGTTAGTAAGCAAGTGTTGGTAACCTTTTCTATAGGCTAGTATAAGGATGTTATGTTGTGTGACGTTGCCTCTATGCATGCAGGTCACTTATTGTTAGGACATCATTGCCAATACAGTAAGAAGGTTACATATGATGGATTTAAAAATAGATATTCTCTTGTAGTGGATAATCAATCAATTGTATCAACTCCATTAAGGCCTATTAAGGATTATTCTGACCAAATGAAAATTTCAAAACAATGTAAACTAAGAGAAAAAAAATTAGAAGATTAATAAAAAGAAAAAAGAGAAGAAATTTAGAGTGAAGAAAAAGTAAAAAGTAAAAAAAAGTGAGTGAATAGAAAGAAAAATAAAAAATAAAGAAAAAGAAAAGAAAGTTTGTGTATTTTCTCACAAAGGAGAGGTTGAGAGTGTTTTGAGGGCAAAGAAACCAATTTTTGTACTTATGTACAAAGATATTTATTTTACTAACAATCATAAATTTTATTTCTCTAGTATGGTTGAATCTTTGTAGCAAGAATTTGATGATGTATTTCCAAGAAAACCACCAAAATTTTTCATCTTATTAGAGGCATTAAGCACTTAATTGATTTTATCCCTGATGCTGCAATTGCAAACCAGCCGGCCTATAGAACTAGTCATGAAGAGGCCAAGGAAATTCGAAGGAAAGTAGAGGAGTTGATGCAAAAAGGATATATAAGGGAAATTCTTAGCCCGTGTGCGGTTCTTGTTATCTTGCTTCCAAAGAAGGATGGGATATGGCATATGTGTGTGGACTATAGAGTTGTTAAAAAGATTATGGTGAAGTATTGATATCCTATTATGAGCTTAGATGATTTACTTGATGAACTATGTGGTTCTTGTTTGTTCTCTAAAATTGCTTTAAAAAATGGGTATCGCCAAATTCGTATAAAGAAGGATGATGAGTGGAAGGCCATTTTTAAAATAAAATATAGGTTATAGGAGTGGGTTGTCATGTTATTTGGTCTTTGTAAGGTATCAAATACTTTCATGAGATTAATGCATCATATTTTGCAAAATTTTATTGGAAAAATTATTATATGTGCTACTTTACGAAGCCATGAATTGCATGCTAATATTGAGAAGTGCACATTTTGTATGGAATTGGTTGTCTTTTTAGGATTTATTGTGAGTTCTAAAGGAGTTAGTGTTGATGAAGAAAAAGTCAAGGTAGATAGAGAATGACCCATACCTACAAATCCTAATGAGGTATGGAGCTTCCATGGTTTAGAAAGTTTTTATAGGTGGTTTGTACAAAATTTTAGTTCTATAGTTATCCCTTTAAATAAACTTGTTAAAAAGAATGTTAATTTTAAATGGGATGAGAAACATGAAAAACCTTTTAATTTTCTAAAGGATAAGTTAACTAATGCTCTTATGTTAAGTTTACCTAATTTTGATAAAGTTTTTCAAATTGAATGTGATGCCTCTAGAGTAGGTATAGGAGCTGTTTTAACACAAGATTGCAAACCAGTGGCATATTTTAGTGATAAAAAGACTCATTGGAGTGATGCTCAACTATCCAACCTATAATAAGGAGCTCTGCCTTGGTGAGGGCCTTACAAACTTGGCAACATTACCTTTGCCTAAGGGATTTTGTCATCCATTTTGATCATCTCAGTTTGAAGTTCTTGAAGTCCCAAGATAAGCTGAACAAAGTCATGCCAAATGGCTAGAATTTATTAAGATGTTTTCTTATGTTATCAAGTACAAAAAGGGGAAAAAATATTATAACTGATGCATTGTTTCGGAGGTATGTATTTTAGGTAAGATGGATATTTATTTAACAAAAATAAATTGTGTGTGCTTCAATGTAGTGTAAGGGAAATGCTTATTAGAGAGGCTTATGAGGGAGGATTAATGAGACACTTTGACATTCAAAAATACTTATTAGGTTTTACATGAACATTTTTTTTTTGCCCAAAATGAAGTATGATGTTAAACTTATTTCTGAAAAATTCATTACTTGCTTACAAAAAGATCTAAGGTAATGTCTCATGCTTTGAATACATCCTTACCTGTTCCTAAATATCCCAAGACTAATATTCCTAAAAATATATTTTAACAAATACAATTATTAAGAAGATGGAAACATAGCAACATTAAAACATGGAAACATCCTATGATTAGGATCTGTTACATCCTAGCCAAGATGAGATTAGAACTTGATTGTAAAAATATACATTGAGTATAAAATGAAGGTAGCAAAGAGATACACTTATCTAAGAAAAGATACTAGCAAGAAAAAATTAGAAGAAAATTTTGAACAGAATCTCTTCCTAGCCACTTATTGCTTACTCCTATCTTCGAGCATTCTAGTCTCCTTGGGTTTGTGTGATGGTTATTCTCTTACCGTCCTCTGCGAAAGATTCTAAGACAGAGTTGCACCTCCAACCTCTCATGAGCCTCTGTCAAACTTTGGAAGTTTGAATTTTCATAAAAGAACCAAAGGTGACCAATGAACGAATGAACTTCCATTTTCATATTTGAGTCCTCTATTTTTAAGGATAAATCAGGTCAAGTGGAGTCCATATTATGATGTATAATAATAACGTTGTGGCGTGACACCTAGAAACTAACCTTTGCATTTTGTTTTCCATGATGTGGTATGGCCTCCAATGTTCAAGGGATGTTTAGCTACTCCTCTCAACCTTCCATGTTGTACCATGGGTTAGCCATGTTATATAAGACATAAAGTCAAAGCAGGTAGAAATTACACCATAAACCCATGTAAAAAATGAAGATAAACAACTAACTAACTTAATATAAGCTAAAAGCTCAATACAAAATAATAATTCTCTAAAATTTATATAAAAATGTATATATTTACATTAAATACGATCAACATTATTTTTTATTATGTTTATTGTTATAAGTCTCATAAAAAACTATTCTAAATAAATCTTTATCTAATTTTAAATAATAAAATTATAATTTTAAAAATAAATTATTTTTTAATGAGAGCTTATGACATCAACCCAGCCACCGGCCATCATCTTAGTCACCTCAATCAGTAATCAACATCTAAATTATCCTTCCACTCAACCCATACTGCTCAAAAATAACGATTCTATAACAATTTTCTACATCAATTGTAAAATAATCGATGTAAAAATTTATGCGGTGTCAATTTTTCAATTAAGATGATAACTTATTATATTCATTGTTAAATAACCAATTTAAGAAATTTATTTTACATCGGTTAACATTTTAGCCTGTATAAAAAATTGAATCTATATTGGTTCCAACAAATAATCAATGTAAAATAGTTTCTGAATTTGTCTTCTTCTCGACTAAAAATATTCTTCAAATGCAATCATTTTGGAATGTCTTACATCGCCATTCTAAACCATACTCGTCTTAAATATGACGCATTTCTTTTGTCTCTAAACAAATATCATTCTTGCAAACATTTGGAACCCTATTTCTTCTACCATTGTTGTGTTGTGTTCATTTGTTTTCCCCTACTTTTCAAACTCACCCCTATTTGTGCAACCACTTTGGAACCCTATTACCACTTCCATTTTTGCAGCGTGGTTTTTTTTTCCTTACTCTTGCAATCTCACCAATTATTGTCTCCTTGTACTTCATTGGGGGCATGTGGACCATTATGCAACCAACCCTAATAATTATTGTTATTATTATTATAATATACAACTTAATCGGTGGATGCTTATGATTGGTGCAGGGTGTGGGAATCGTAAGAAGTGGAGGTTACGGAAGGGTTCTTCTTTGTGGGGTTCAGTAGGGGAACTTGGAGGAAACAAGTCAAAAAACTCTTTCAATGTTGGAATCATGATAGTGGTGAAAGCTCCTCCAAACAATTTCAAAATGGTGAAGCAAGAATTGGCCACTGCCAAAATCCAAACCTCTTTTGAAGCATTCTTGGTTTGTTTCCTATCCTAATTAATTAAGGATAATAATTATATTTAAGTGTTAAATTGGATTTTGTTAGCTAAGAAAGGTATGAAAAAAGGGGTGAGGCAAATTGAAATTTGTAGTATTGGTGAGCATCAAAAGTAATATGATATCTCTCTTTAGTGGCATGGAAAGAGGGAGAGCTCTTTGCATGGGAGCTAACCTACTCTCTAAGCATAATTAAACAATTCTTAGAATAGGAAACATGACCTTATGCTAATTATTAGGCCTTAACTAGATTAGTCATGTGCATACATATTACCCAACACCTAGGATCCATATTTTTATTAATTCTTTAAAAATTTATCTAGAATTCAAAAAAATTTCACCAGGTAACCTTTTTCTTAGCTCAAAAACTAAATCCTTCTGCTGATGTCACATTATTGTATAACTTCATCTTTGCTATATTTGATGTCATCCTCTAATATTTGTTTCATGATTATGCAAATCTTACTAAAGCATATGTTAAAATCAAGGAACCAAAAAGGGTTTTATTTCTCTTGCATGGATTTTTCTTTTGGTTGCAAGTAAGTTAGTGCATTCATACTCATAATTTCTAATAATTAACATAGCCCAAATATTAGTTTCCTTCTTCAAAAATCTCTGCAAACATAAAAAGTAGATAAGCTTATTTACAGTTTCTAATTATGAATGAGTTTATGGTTTCAACTTTAAAAAAACTCATAGAATGGTCAACGACTGTTACTTGAGCATCTTTTCCAGCATATGTATCATTTTCCTTTCCACACTCCAAATTTGTACAAGACCTAAGAGACATATCCAGAACAGTCTGGGTATATTGATTCTCCAAACTGTTACTCTGAGTGAATGGATTCTGCATGTCTAACAAAAAATTATTTTTTTTAGTAAGTCAAATGTGCATTCCCACAGTTGTTCAAAAACCTAGGGATATGAGTTTTATCAAGGATTTTGCTCGTAAAAAATAAAAACAAGCATGTCAATTTTGGACACTAATCACCGTAGCCTACTTCACATTCAGCACCTTACTTATAAGTAGAAGCAAAAGAAGTAACTACTAATAGAATGCAAGAGCATTGCAGTGACATGCTAGGCTTAAAAAAATAAAGAGGTGAGGAAAATTATCCATGCAAGTTAGAGCTTTTACTTTATAGGGTTGGTCCTCAAATGAACCATATCTTCTACTTAAAGTTTTGCTTTTTTTTTTCTTTATTGGATTATATATTTATCAACTGCTGAACCTAAACCTTTCAACAAAATAAACTTGAACTACTCTAAATACTAACACACATCACCATTAACCGATCTACGTCAGCGACTTAATTTCCATAAAGAAAGGGAATATTAGACCATAGTTGTTAACCACATGCAGAAGTGCCACTATCGTGGAAAAAGGTTTTTATCAACAAAAATAAAGACCAAACATAACTATTAATCATTGATAATTATTTTCTCATGAAAGAACATATAATCATTAAAAGGAAATTGGATTTTGTAATAAAATTGGTTTACATTTTGGTTGACTAATGTATGTTTGCTTAATTATAAAAAATTATAATTATTTATATCCTTTTGAAGGGAGTTTGGTGATCCCTTTAGCATTAACGGAGAGTTGCAACTACACATTTTAGAGTTTGTAAATATTCTTATTGAGAGACCATTAGGTATATAATCTTTTATACAACTAAAAAGAGATATACTCATGAACCTGAGCCCTTAAACTTATTGATTTGTTTATATGTTGAACATGGTAATAAGCATAAACAACAAAAAATAAAAATTGTACCTTTGTTCTTATATTTTTTATGACATGCTTTTTAATCAACAGAATTTGAGACTATTGGTGCTTCGAAAGATTCTATTTCATCCTTCTCAATCAATCAAGTTCGAAAGAAGATCTAAACAAGTATAGAGTCTACTTTCTGTTTACTTTTTTTCCACTAGTCTATCAACTCTCTTATCTTATTCTTCTTTACTTGGTCATATATCTTGTCAATCGTTGTTGAATATCTCTTCTTGTGACCATTATCCTTGGTGGAATGGTGTTGGTTGGCTATTTAAAATATAATAAAAGGTTAGATTAAGATTTAAATAGCTAAAATCATGAAGACTAAACTCAAGATCTCAAACCTCAAGCCTTGAACATTAAAACTTGCACCTTTATGAACTAAGTTAAATCTAAGAAGAAGTCACTTGAAGTTTGGACTTAGAAGAAATTATGACAAGTAAAAATAAACCTACAGCTAAGTTAATTATGATAAAAATTTGGCCAAGGCTAACTAGTTTAATAAGAAACTTAAGTTATTTATGATAAAAATCATGGATGATAAAAATTCTAGACTTGGAAGAGTTAGAACATACATTTAGCCTCCCTAGATAAATTATGAAGGAAATATTTTTAATTCATAAGAAACTCATAATTAAGTCTATTAAGGTCATAATAATGGGAAGGTTCTAAATTTTAAAGATAAGTTTTTTAGTCAAACTCTAAAAATAGATTTAAATTAGAAGAATTTAGGTTATAATCTAAGGTATGAACTCATGGTCACTTAATGAAGGGCTTGGGAATGAATATGGTTACTAAGGTATGAACTCATATCCTACATTTAATTTACGGCTTGATTAAAATAGAATTGTATTATGAGTCATGAGAAGTACTACCTCAATCTTTATTTGCTCGCTTGATAATCAAAATTCCATCCAAGGCCTTCTCTTAAATCATGCCACTACATCCTACAATGTTCTTGAAATATATTTTTAAAGTCGTCAATGAATCTCTTCACTCGTAGCCACTGGATGGCTATGAAGTATGGTGCATATCTAGATAACCATATAAATTGAATATTATACTCTATCATTGTAATCTAGTATGTCTACATAGGAAACTCAAATTATCATGCCCTACTATTTCTAACACTCTAAGGTAAGAAATGGGCTAAGAACAATCAAGAAAATTTATCTTATAGAAATCCAATTGATCAATAAAAAGGCATGGTCTCATACTAACCTTTACTTACATCAAGCAAGCAAAACAATGTCAACTTAACCATCTTAGTAGGAGAATAAGTCAAACCTTTTCTTATCCAAGATATCTCATCTAAAAAAACTTTGAGATCCTCCTAACAGTTTGAGATACTAAAAACTAAAGGATTAATCTCCATAAGGGTAATCAATGAGACCTCAACCCCTTAAGGTTGAGTACTTGGTTGTTTAACTAGTGTTACATTTTGTACTAGCAACTAAATATGCCTAACTTTGGATACTTGGTGATTATCTTTGCCTATCAAGAACTTTATATATGGTGTGCTAAATGTTTTGAATTCTAGCACCCAATCAAGCTAAAGTTGGATTCCCACACCTAGTTCTAGAAATTTCTATATGGGAAACTCTACTATAGCTTCTCTATGTCTTCCCTGACCACAACCTCCTAGGGAAAGGGTGTTTCATGAAGCAAAGTTCCCTAGTGTAATGATGACCCTCCTTCCCATTTAAATAAGTATTCTGCTTATTGTGCTGGAGTATTCCAAACATTTCTTACTCTTATCCTACACATTCTTTTACTTGTCTCTCTTCACTTTGTTTCTTTACTACTTTTGTTTGTGTAGTTATTTCCTTAAAAGCTAAGTTAGCCTCCAACATACCTCTTTTTAAATCACCAAGATTAATCTCTATCTTCATGGTCTCTCACTCATAATAAATTTAAGAAGCTTAGGCAATGCCTAGAACACTATCACATGATCAAAATACCAACCTACCTCTATCCACTAAATCTTAAAACTACCCAGTTGTGGAAAATTATAGTCTCCAACATTTTAAACAATTTTAAGGAGCCTAGATGAGTTTTTAAAGGGTTAAGATGTTCATGAAGGTGTGATTCTAGAGTTAGAGATCTTTAATAGATTACTAAAATGATAATGAGAATAATTATACATGTCTCAATTGTTGTTGATCTTTCCAATTTAAGTTTCTTTACTTTTGTGAATTAAAATTTGAGTGTACCATTAGTTTCCTGTTCGAGATTGAATATAATGAGTATATTACTGAATAAGTAAACCATTCATTATATTCAATCTTGCATTGTCCAAGTTGGATAGTTTGGGACTAAAGTTTTTTAGTCAGTAGTTAACATTTTCTTCTTAAATCATGTAAATTATACTTGATGAAATTTCAATTCAGTTCATTTTGCATTGTCTTTGAGTGCATGCTTGATCATCGTAAATGACACCATGGTCAAGTTGTGTACTTGGAGACTAATGCAAAATGTTGTCGAAATTTTGGCAAGTATGATATTCAATATTTAGGAAGTCTGTTAACTAATGAATAAAAAACTTTTTCTCGAATGGTGTAGGGCCTTGCAAATAACCAGGAGAATAAATTGTGATTATGAGAAACCAGGATAATGAGTATCCTAATTCATGTGTTTATGATTCTTGTATAGTATGAATTATAGTTAGATCAATGCTAAATAGACAAGTGATCAGTATGAGAATGGGGTGGAAGAGATTTTGAAATTTTCACAAATAAATCTTCCTTGTAGTAATGGATGCTTTTACTATCTTTGTGTTAATTTTCTAAATGAAAGACAATTGAATGTTGATGAAATCAGATAGCATGTTCTTTATGATGGGTTTTGCAAAAGTTACGCATGATGGACATGACATGGTGAATTATTAAACATGCCAAGTGTGTCCTAAACAGGGGATGTTGATGTAGATATGAAAGATTAGGTAGAGGGCATGATCCATGATATGGGGCATGAGTCTTTTCAATTACAAAACATGTATGGTAACTTATGTAGTAATTAGGAAAAACCTTTGTATATAGGATGTACTAATTTTACATGATTATCAATGGTGTTAAGATTATTCAATTTAAAGGAGAGAAATGGGTGGAGTGATAAAAGTTTCACAGAATTGCTTGAGGTGTTGGCAGAAATCCTTCTAAAAGGTAATACATTACCAAAATATAGTTATGAGGCAAAGAAAGTCTTGTGTTCGATGGGTATGGAGTATAAGAAAATACACGCGTGCCCCAATGATTGCATACTATACAGAAATGAGTTTAAAGGGTTATATAAATGTCTGGTATGTCAAGGTTCACACTATAAAGTAAAGGATGGTGCTTCTATATGCGACAAAACCGCAAAAGGCCTCTTGCCAAAGTGTTACGGCATCTTCCAATAATTCCAAGGTTGAAACGATTGTTTTGTAATATATATGATGCAAAGAAACTTAGATGGCATACAGACCAAAGGCAAATTGATAGAAAACTTTGTCATCCAGCTAATGGTTTGCAATGGAAGACAATAGATCAATTATTTTGGATTTTGGGAATGAGCTAATAAACCTAAGGCTTGGACTTGCAATAGATGGAATGAATTCGTATGGTAATTTAAGTAGTAAGCGCACTTCATGGCCTATTCTTTTAATAATTTATAACCTTCCTCTGGAGTTGTGCACAAAACGTAAATACATTATGTTGTCTATCATGATTTCAAGCCCCCAATAGCCTGGAAATGACATAGATGTTTATCTTGCACCCCTGATTCAAGACTTGAAAAATCTATAACAATAAGGTGTGGATGTCTTTGATAGGTATAGTAATGAAAATTTTAGGAAGCAGGCCATGCTTTTTTCCACTGTTCATAACTTTCCAGTATATGGAAATTTGTTCGGATATAGTGTTAAGGGACATAAAGCATGTCCTATATGCGAAGAAGGTACAAGTTGTTGCAATCGTAATTCCGACGAGATGACGAACTTGCTAAACTTTGAAAATAGAATTTATTTGGATTAAGTGGAGTCGCCACCAAATTTTTATTTAAGGGAAAAAGATTTGGAAAAACCCTAACTTAAGGATGAGATTTAGGTTCGGGAGTCGGTTACGAGTAGGGAAGGTGTTAGGCACCCCACTCGCCTGTTCCGAAGAACAGTACCCGTAAATTGAGTGTGTGATTATTTGAAAATAGTTTGATCCCTTAATTTAATGTGAAAATAAATAGATTGATGAAGGTTAGCCTGACAGGACTTGATCCTGCTCCTATGTATTCCCCGGTGCAATGGAAAAATCAAGGCTTAGTAATTCTGGTGTGTGAAGGCTTGACCTTCAGAGGCGCTTGCAAAGGAGTATTTGAAAATGAATGGTGCTCGAAAACTTGACCTTTGGAGCTGCTTGAAAAGGAATATTGGAAAATGGCTAGAGTGTTTTGAAAATATTTTAAGGAGAATCCTTAGTCCACATATGCACAGGATCCAAGACAACTATGGCTCCACTGGGATCCATACATATCCCTAAACATCGAACAGCAGAAAAAGCTACCAGTTCATGCTTAGAGTTCATTGCGTGAGACTTGAGGATTCCAAAATAAAGTTTTTTTGTGAATTATTTACAAAATGATCCTTAGTCTACATATGCACAGGGTCCAAGATAACTACGGCTGCACTGGGACCCATATGAATCCCTAAACATCAAACGGCAAACAAAGCTACCAGTTCGTGCTTAGGGTTCATCGTGTGAGACTTAGAATCAAGGGATTTAGTTTGAATTTGATTTTGAATTTGAGAAGTTAAGCTTGACTTTAAAATAAACTTAATTCGAAATTTGAAAAGAATTAAGCTTGATTTTATTTGAAGAAAGGAATTTACACTTAAATTTCTTGAAGAAAAGAGTTAAACTTGATTTAAAATCAATCTTGATAAAACAGAGAAAAGAACGAAAAATAAACTTGGTCTGAACTCAAATGAATTGGATTTGAAACTTGAGGGAAAGGATTAAACTTTGATTTGAACTTTGAAGAAAAAAAAATTTGATTTTATGTGAAATGGGTTTTGGGTTTAATTTAATTAGTTTGAGTTAATTTTTGAGGAAATGAATTGAATTTGGTTTGAGTTTGCAAAAGAAGAAAAAAGGAAGTAAAGAGAAAAAGGAGGAAAAAAGAGGGAGAAAGAAAATTTAAATAATAAAAAAAAAAAAGGGTTGATGGCTTGCGACTTGGAGGCACATCTAACGTTAGCCGGCTTGGGAGAGGAGTTGGTGGCTCACCTGTAGTTCACGACTCGTCGAACGGCTTGGAGGCTTTTTGAGGGTAAACTGGCTTGGGAATATGTTCAGGGCTCGTGGCTTGGGCATTAAAAGGAAAATATGCCTCCAGGGGGATTCAAACTCGCGTCTTATGGGTCGTAAGCAGCGTCCTTAGCCATTGGGCTAAGACATTTGGTTGTGATTTAATGTTCTTCAATTTGATTTGAGGCCAATTTATGTGGATATAGGATCGGTCTTGCCCGATACGTGGCCCACGCCATTAAACATTATGATGTGAAACTTTAAAACGAGAAAGGTTGTATGCGGGATTCGAACCGGGGATTTGGAACTTACCCACACTCAGCTTGACCACCAGGCTAGGTCTTCAGCTTGGTCTAATTACTCATCAACATGACTAAGGCCCATAGGAGGCGGGTTTGTTGAACAATAAATACAGTCCCAGCCATGCACATGCATTCCCAGATCAAGATGCTCTCCACTGACCTGCCTTTAGCCTTTTTATATCGCACTAAGACCACCAGGGTGAGACTCTCTATTGGCCAAGGCCTCTTCATCACTACATTTTGCTGCCCCCACTACCGGATGTATGGCACTCTTTTGGACGTAGGAATTGCTTGCGATTCATGGTATCAATTAGACATCCTTATCAGAATCCACTGGTGTAAACACTCAATTATGTCTGAGGTCCCTCATTTTAAAATTAAGTAAATAGTAAATTAATCAAGAGACCATTAACAAAGTAAATAAATATTTAAATAAAAACGAATGAAAGGGAAATGTTGGAAAAAGCTAGAAAAATAGATGAAAATAGAATAAATAAAAACGCCCACTATAATGCTCAAGAACTGCAAGGTAATCTGTTTTAGGTTGCACAGGAGAGAGCGATCCCATGAGACTTCCCTGGCATCACTGATCCGTAGCATGGTTAGCATCCTTCATGAACTAAATCTGAAGACAGATTTGGGGTAACTATGATACATGTGGCAAGACCATGAACGGTCTGGAAGCGCCTTCATCAATGATCAGAGCAGGGGCAACACCTAAGAATCTGAAAGGTGTGAAGATTTGGCTCTGCATATATGACATAAGGGTGCGAGCTAAGGTCAATTCAAGCAGCTGCATACTCCGAAGGCCCACAGCGAGCATAAGACAGATGCAAGAGCGATGATCTTCGAGCCCTAGGAATGAAAGGAAGAACTAGCTCCATTTTGAACCCATTCGAAGTGCACCTCCACAAAGAGAAACTCTGACAGCTGCTGGAGTTGGATATATCCGATTTTAGATCTTGCTCGAGGCTCTTCCCAGCATCGACCTACACCCAAATTAGTGCAGCTAAGCATGTGTAAAGGGCCTAGCAGGTTCTGGGGCATATTCCTGGTAGAGGCCTCGCAGATGCAGGCAGACGTTGAACCACATCGACAACTCCTGGACGTTCAGTACTCTTCCATATGCTCCATGAAGGCGAGTGGGCAAACCTGGAACAATGCCAAGGTCAGGCGACAGTAGCTGCATCGTGATAGAGATGAATCTAGCATGAGCTATATACCTCTTGATTGGGATCAGTATGGGGCACCATGTCTACCAAGTGCACACCCCTTGGCTCTATCATCAAATGATCGTTTGATCAATTAGTGGGCGAGATTGACTTTGGCCCCAGCAACTAGGTAGAACTCTGTAGCCATATGGTTAAGGGGACTAAGGGAAAGAGCCCCATGCAAAACACGTATACCATCAAGGCCTTGTCTTAAGTTAAATGTGGAGTATAAAGCCTTAACTAAGTGATTAGCCTAGTGGTTGGCACAAGTCCTCACATACCCCATGACCCGCCTTCGAACCCACCCAGGACCATTTTCCCTTTCAAGATAATTCCCTCACATTCAAGCCGCTCTAAGCCATGAGAGTCGCTTAGGCCACGTCCAAGCTCTCCTTAATTGCAGTTCTGGCCCTTGTACTTCCAGAAATTACAAATTGGCCCCTGTACTTCCAAAAATTGTTATACTTCCAAAAATTGTAAATTGACCCCTGTACTTCTAGAAATTACAAGTTGGCCCCTATACTTTCAGTAATTACAAATAGGCTTGGCCTCCCCATTTCTAGCCATCACAATCCTGTTTAAGTCCTTTCCGTCGTTTTCAAACGAATAAAAAATTCATCTTTGCATTCCTGAATCTCACGCAACGAGCTCTAAAAACAAACTGGTAGTTTTTCTGTTGTTCGTTGTTTAGAGGTCCGTGTGGGTCCAAGTGCAGCCGTAGTTGTCTTGAGCCCTGTGCATATGTGGATTGGGATTTCCCCTCTCTTTTTTAATTAAATCATAAATCTTATTTTGCATCCCTTAATCTCACGCAACGGGCCCTAAAAACGAACTGGTAGCTTTTTCTGCTGTTCGTTGTTTAGAGGTCCGTATGGGTCCAAGTGCAACCGTAGTTGTCTTGGGCCCTGTGCATATGTGGACTGGGATTTCCCTTCCCTTTTTCAATTAAATAAAAATCTTATTTTTCATTCCTTAATCTTACGCAACGGGCCCTAAAAACGAACTGGTAGCTTTTTCTGTTGTTCGTCATTTAGAGGTTCGTATGGGTCCAAGTGCAGCCATAGCTTTCTTGGGCCCTGTGCATATGTGGATTGGGATTTCACCCTTTAAATATTTTCAAAAAGAATACAATGCATTCGCTTTTTAATTCAAACACCTTTCGAAGGTCAAGCCTTCAACTCAAACCAGAACTACGTAAGCCTTGAGTTTCCCATTGCACCGGGGAATACATAAGAGCAGGATCATGTCCTGTCAGGCCAACCTCCATCAAGTTATTTATTTTTATATAAATTAAGGGATCAAACATTTTCAAAACCACGCACTCAATTTAAGGGTGCCGTTCTTCGGAACGAGCGAGTGGGGTGCCTAACACCTTCCCCACTAGTAACCGACTCCCGAACCTAAATCTTTTCCTTGAGTTAGGGTTTTTTCCAAGTATTTTCCCTTCAATAAAAATTTGGTGGCGACTCTGCATAATCCAAAATAAAATTCTATTTTTCAAATTTTAGCGAGTTCGTTGTCTCGTCGGAACTACGATTGCGACAACTGGGCCAACCATTATCCCTACCCCCCAGCTCATTTTCAAAGAAGTTACAGTGAGCTTGAGTGTAAGATTAAGTCGCGTACCCTCTGTTTCTATTCAGAAGCGTGCAAAATGCTAACAAAGTTGATGAACTTCGTTACTTCTGCTCTGGAATGTTCTGCATTTAGCCGTTCTAACTGAGCCAGTAGTACAGATCCTCCTTGCACATGTTATGATAGAGAACCTTCTCTGCATGCAGACATGGTTCGATGCAGAGTGATTAAATCTCCATGGGCACCTGTAATGGTTCTTAAGAGCTCTAGAGGTAGACTCCTATACACCTGTGAAATTCATGCTAGCAGTCATGCAATACATGCCCCAGTAGCAGGAACCAAGTCATCGAGAAGATCTAGTGTCATGTGGGCCTTAGGAGAGGCGTACAGGTCCAGAACATGATCCTCTCAGAGCCACAACAACCACTCCAGAGGATGCAGGGATTCCATAAACTTTTCTTTCTTTTGATCGGAAACACAGAATAGGTCTATAATTTCAAGGCTTGACTTGATTGAATAATACCCCTGAAACCGAAAAGATCTATCATCCTACGCCTGTGATTTATCTTTTCCTCTATGCGAAATCAATAACAAATTGATAGTAGTATCCATGCACATCTTGCTCCACCTCTGATAGTCATATATATGTTCGAGGGAGGCGGAGTTTCAAGAGCTATAGAACTCCCAGGATTTCGCTTTGTTTTTATGTTTACTTCCGACATGAATTTCGATTTATTACAATCAAATACAGAGTACAAATCGGTGAACGAATTCATATATCCATCAAATTTGGTTCAGGTTAATACGTACAGCGAATCTAAATTCAGCTTTGATGAAGGTACCGAGGATCTAATTCCAACTCAGAATCCTCTTAATTCAACTTAGCATTATAGCAATCATGGGCACAGTTTTAACTCAAAACAAAATCTTGAATTTTCTTTGGAGCATACGTACACCATGACACCACTTAGTTCAGGTTCATGCATAGCAATTATGAATATAGCGATTAGAATCTTTGAATTCAATTTTCATAACCTATTTTGCGATGAACCAAAACACGTTAAACGATGAACCATGCTGGCTTAAATTTACAGAATGTATAACATTAGCTTGCAACTGTGAGGTGCAATCTCTTTTCACACTCCTAGATCCTCAAGTTTCTTCTTGCTCCAAGAATACTACTCTTGATCAGAGAAAATAGCCACCCCCAATCCGGAGAATTTCCCTCGTAGAGGTGTTCGCAGAAAAGATTTTTTTTAGCAGAACCAGGAGAGGCTAAGAGAGGAAAGCCTTTTGCTACTTTTTCCCAAAATTTTCAAGATGAGCCCTTCCTCTAAAATTGCTTCCTTTCCCTCATTTATAGTTGTTTCTCATTCTTTCGTTTTCTTTCCTCCCTTTTTCTTTTCTTTTTTATCGTTTTTCATTCTGTTTAAGTTTTTCATTTTCTGTTTTTTGTTAGTTTTCTGTTTTTTCCTTTATAAATTCTGTTTTTATTATATATATCTTTTAATTTTTGTTTTTATAATGTTTTATAAATTATATTATTTTCATAATATTGTATATATTCTGTTTTTTATCATATATATACTTTTTAGTTATTTATATTTTTCAATTTATATTTTCACTTTATTATTTTTCTTTATTTATATTTTTTGTTTATTTGCTGTTTTATTATTTCTTTTTTTCCAGTTTTTAATTTGTATAAAAAAATTTCAGATTGTGTTGTTTTTGTTTTCTTAAATTTTAATTTCATGTTTAGTTTTTATTTTTCTGTTTTCCAATTTTTTAGTTTTGTTATTTTTATCTTGTCTTCTGTTTTCTGCTTCCTACATTCTGTTTTTTTTTATTTTCTGTTTATTTAATTATTATTTAATTTAGTATTGGTTTCTTGATAAATTTTGGCAATTGGGGGGCCTCGGACATAATTGAGTGTTTACAGTTTGCCCCTTTTTACTCATTTTCCTACCAGATAATATGAGAAATGATTTTCTGAATTATCGTGGTAGGAAACGAGTAAAGACGTGAACACATTATGTCCGAGGCAGGCTTTTGAAGGAGTCCAACGAGCATGAGAGACATTGAACTTGAAAGGAGTCACGCGACTGTCCTTTGTGAGCTTCGCAAGCTAAACTGAAGTGATTTAAATATTCCAGACCTATCGTAGTAGGCCGAAGTGCAGAGCCTGATTAGGCTAATCAAATGGCTTGTACAGACAAAATGGAATGAATGAAATCTGTTAAGACAAACATGGAAAAGAGTTGAATGGTCTGTTAGGATAGGCGAGGTGAAGAAGATTTGTCAAAATAGGCAAGCAAAGTGAAGAAGAAAAAAGGGGCCTGTTAAGACAGGTGAGATACAGAAATTAAGCGCAAGGCCTGACAATCCTAGGTCTGAGCATGGGATGATTAAAATGCAAGGCCTGACATCATAGGCCGAGAATGCGGAGATTAAACATGCAAATGGAGTCCTGTTGTTGACAGGAAAGAATGCAGGAATTACATGTATTTGGGCCTGAAAAGTGAACTTAAAGGTGGCCTGACACTATAGGCTGAAATGTAGAAAAGGGAACTTGAGGGAGGCCTGACACTATAGGCCAAAATGCAGGAATGAAAACTTGAGGGTGGCCTGACAATATAAGCCAAGGTGCAGAAATGTAAACTTGATGGTGGCTTAACACTATAGGCCAAAATGTAGAAAAGAAAACTTAAAGGAGGCCTGACATCATAGGCCAAGGTGCAGAAAAGAAAACATGATGGTTGCTTGACATCATAGACCAAGGTGCAGAAAAGTAAACTTGATAACTATAGGCCACAATGCAGAAAGGTAAACATGGTGAAAGCCTGACACTATAGGCCATGATGCAGAAAAAGTAAACTTGATGGGAATGTAAAAGGGGGGTCCCGCTGTTACTGGGAAGATGCAAATGAAATATCGTTGTTGCCAGGATAAATGCAAGCCTATTAAGACAGGTGGACAGAATTTAAACATGCTTGATGTCCTGCTATTGACACAAAGAATGTAAATGAGATCCCGCTGTTACTGGGAAAGATGCAAATGCAATCCTGTTGTTGCCAAGATAAATGCAAACCTGTTAAAACAGGCAGACCGAATTTAACATGCTTGATGTCCTGTTGATAGGAAGAATGCAAAGGAAGTCCCGCTGTTGCCGGGAAATATGCAAATGCAATGCTGCTGTTGCTAGGATAAATGCAAACATGTTAAGACAGGTGGACAGAATCTAAACATGCTTGATGTCCTATTGTAGACAGGAAAATACAAATGAGGTCTTGTTGTTGCCGGGAAGAACGCAAATGAAATCCTACTGTTGCCAGGATAAATGCAAACATGTTATGACAGGTGGATAGAATCTAGACATGCTTGATGTCCTGTTGTTGACAGGAAAATGCAAATAAGGTCCCGCTGTTGCCGGGAAGAATGCAAATAAAATCCACTGTTGCCTGGATAAATGTAAACCTGTTACGATAGGTGGATAGAATCTAAACATTCTTGATGTCCTCTTGTTGACAGGAAGAATGCAAATGAGGTCCCGCTGTTGTCGGGAAAAATGCAAATGAAATCCTGCTGTTGCCAGGATAAATGCAAACCTATTAAGACAGGTGGACAGAATTTAAACATGCTTGATGTCCTGTTGTTGACAGGAAAATGAACATGAGATCCCGCTGTGGCCGGGAAGAACGCAAATGAAATCCTACTGTTGCCAGGATAAATGCAAACCTGTTAAGACAAGTGGATAGAATTTAAACATGCTTGATGTCCTGTTGTTGACAGGAAAATGCGAATGAGTCTCGCTATTGCTGTAAAGAATGAAAATGAAATCCTGCTGTTGCCAGGATAAATGCAAACCTGTTAAGACAGGTGGACAGAATCTAAACATGCTTGATGTGCTGTTGTTGACAAGAAAGTGTAAATGAGGTCCTGCTGTTGGCGGGAAGAATGCAAATGAAATCCTGCTGTTGTCAGGATAAATGCAAACCTGTTATGACAGGTGGACAGAATCTAAACATGCTTGATGTCCTGTTGTTGACAGGAAGAATGCAAATGAAGTCCTGCTGTTTCCGGAAAGAATGCAAATGAAATCCTGCTGTTGCCAGGATAAATGCAAATGATGCAATCCTGCTGTTGCCAGGATAAATGATGTAATCCTGTTGTTTCCAGGAGGGGTTGATATAAAATGACTTGTTAAGACGGCGAAAATGCCAGATAAGGTCCTGTTGTTGACAGGAAAGATGCGAGTCTGCTAGACAGGCAAAGGAAAATGAAAATGACCTGTTAAGACAGGAAAAAATGTAAAAGTCCTGTTGTTGACAAGATGGAGGCAAGACACCTGTTAAGACAAGCACAACGGAGTGGTGAAAACATGTTAAGACAGGCGAAGGGAAATGAAAAGAACATGTGAAGATAGGAAAGAAGCAAGACTTGTTAAGACAGGAAAAGTAAAATGAAAGAAATCTATTAAGACAGCAAAATAAATGACGACAACTAAATTGTTAAGACAGGATAAATGTAGATGGACTCCTGTTGTTGACAGGAAAAATGCAAGCCTACTATACAGGCACAGAGGAAAGGTGAAAACCTGTTAAGACAGGCAAAGGAAAGTGAAAAATGTCCTGTTAAGACAGGTTAAATGTAATGGTCCTGTTGTTGATAGGATGGAATAAGACACATGTTAAGACAGGTATAGCAGAATGATGAAGACCTGTTAGGACATGCTAAGCAGAATGATGAAAACATGTTAAGACAGGTACAGAAGAAAAATCTTGTTGTTGACAGGAAAGAAGTGAGCCTGTTAAGACAGACAGGAATCAAACGACCCGTGGAGACAAGTATGAGGACGTAGAGTCGATGGCCTGTTAGGGCGGGTAAGAAATGGCTTGTTAAGATAGGTGTGGTAAATAAAATGACAGCCTGTTAATGCAGACGAAAGAATGACCTGTCAAGGCAGGTATGGAAAACAATCTTATGTTTCTTGGGAAGGCGCGTGAGGAAGGAATAGGGACTTCTTCGTCAGCGGCCCCCAGAAAATCTGATTTTGAAATGTGTTTTTCTTGAATAAGAATAAATCGCTCATTTTACCTGAGACTCGAAGGTTTTTAAGCGCTTGATAATTATTCTCTTAAAGAAAATTTAGGCAAGCATTTTGCTCCAGTTTAGAAGGCTTTTGATAATTGGAGGGGTGTCTTGATTTGAAAGGACTTTGGGCAAGCGTTAGCCCGGTTTGAATCTTGATGAAATCGAGGATGGCCTCGACTTGAATTTTTCTGGGCAATCATTTGCCCCAGTTTTGAAATTTTCTGGAGTTGAAGAATTGAGAATTGCCTCAACTGGGATTTTCGGGGCAAATGTTTTCCCTAGTTTTGATCTCGTTCTTGAATTTAAATCTTTCTTGGGTAAACGTTTTCCCCAGTTTGAACTTGATTCATAATTTGAGGATGACCTCAAATTGAATTTTTGTAGGCAAGCGTTTGCCCCAGTTTGAACTTGATTCGAAATTTGAGGATGACCTCAAATTGAATTTTTGTGGGCAAATGTTTGCCCCAGTTTGAACTTGATTCAAAATTTGAGGATGGCCTCAAATTGAATTGTGAGCATGGGCTTGCCCCAATTTGAACTTGATCTCAGAAATCGGGGATTGCCCCTATTTGATTTTTTTTCTGGGCAAATGTTCGTCCCAGTTTTGGATCTTCAATCTTAGATTTGAATTTTTCTGGGCAAACATTTGCCCCAGTTTTGAGATTCTCGGAAATCTCTTATTTATGATTGGTTCAAGCAATTTTACCCAGGTCTTAACTAGTGTTGAAAAATGAATCATGAGATGCTTGAATGACAAGATACTCATTGTGATGTTTGAATGAATGAAAAGGATGTGATGTTTGTGAAGCTTGAATAGAGAGGATGCGATGTTCTAATCTTATTGACTGCTTTTTTTTGCTTGAAATAATTATTTGATGAAATGGGTGCTGCTTTTTGACACGTCCTTTCTCGAAACCCTCATAGTGAATGTGAAGGGAATCAGGAATCAAGACGAGCTAGATCGACTCTATCTCTGAGCCTCTTGGTCAATGTTGGAACCTTCTTTCTCAGGATCTTTAAGATCCATCAATAGTCAGCATTATTGAATAAGACACACTCCATTTTTGTGGTGACATTATGGCTGGTAGGACGATGATCTTTTGGGAAATAGTCATGTCGTGTTGCTATGGTTGAGGGTTCATCCGATTTTGTCATGACTTTTCAAAATTAATCTTTTTTCATTATTTTCCACATTTCTTTCTTGGCATGTGTACTATTTGAGGTGTGCAAAGTGATTTTGGCCAGTTGATGGAAGGAAATAGAGAATTTTGCATGTGCGGTTTTAAGGTGATGCGTTTGAAAGGAAAGGATGACAAAAGAGCTGGGTTTGATTGCACAAATGGCACCTTTTGATGAAGAATGACAATGCTGCTTTTCATAATCTTGATTGTCGAATTAATCAAACTTGAGAAACGGCAAAATTTTGCCCCAGTTTTAGGAAGGTATGAGGTGTAGAATGTCATGTTGTCCTGAGATTCTTGGATTGACCTTAACTTTTGCCTGGGTGGTTTCTTTTGAGTCTTCAACCTAGTAGGTCTTTCATTTTTCCCTAACTATTTCCTAGGTTTCCCTTTGCGGGTTTTCAATCTAACGGGCTTTTGTTTGTGTGCCCCAATTTTTTCCTAGGTCGTTTTTGAGAATTGTCAACCTAGCGAGCTTCTGTTTGATTGTGCCTTAACTTTTCCCTAGGTCATTTTTTAGGATTGTTCGACCTAGCAGGCTTCTGTTTGATTGTGCCCTAACTTTTGCCTAGGCCGCCCTTTGAGGGTTTTCGACCTAGCGGGCCTTCTGCTTGATTATGCCCTAACTTTTGTCTAGACCATCTTTGTGGGTTTTCGGCCTAGCGGGCCTCTGTTTGATTGTGCCCTAACTTTTTCCTAGGCCTCCCTTTGAGGGTTTTTGATCTAGCGGGCTTCTGTTTGATTGTGCCCTAACTTTTGCCTAGGCCGCCCTTTGAGGGTTTTCGACCTAGTGGGCCTTCTACTTGATTGTGCCCTAACTTTTTCCTAGGCCGTCTTTGTGGGTTTTCGGCCTAGCGGGCTCTTGTTTTGATCCTGATTTTGCCTGATTTCTTTTGGAATCTAGCAAGACCTTTTCTGATCATGCCTTTGTCGATTTAATCTTTTGAACTTTAACCTTACTTTTTCCTGGATTATTTAAGCTTTTAATCTAGCGGGTTTTTTTTCTTCTTGAATTTTGAATTTTGACCCTGATTTTGCCTGGACCATTCTTGATTTTAATCTAGCAGGCTTCCTTCTTTTTCTTGAATTTTATGTAGTCAGATATTGATCTTGCCAGGATCATTTTGGCTTCCAATTCAGCGGATCTTATTTTGCATCCCTAATTTTTCCTAGATTTGAACTTGGTTCCAGCGGGATATTACAAGGCATTCCTTTACAGTGAATGGTGATCTAGAATCCCTGGTTGCTTATTTTGCTTCCTCATTTGGTTTTTCTTTGAGCTTGATTAATTAGACGTTCAAGATTATTTATTACAGCACTAGCATTGTCACCAACAGGTATTTACTGTTTTAGGTGTAGGAATAAGAAATAGGTTGAGTGATGAAAAGGAAAGGTAAATTTTAAAAATTAAAGTCAAGAATGTGAGGCACATGGTTAAGAAACATGAATAATGTAATTTTTTTATTATTCATTGATATTTATTTACAAAAGATTGACTTTGAAAAGTATGACAATTTTTGGGTGAGTATCCTCAGTCTCAGTTTGTATAAGGCAACTCATTGTATTGCTCCTATTTCTCAGCTAGTTGATGAGCTCTCGTGATTCGGCAGTGGGTTGCTTTTTGTATTAGGAGCAAGTTTTCCAAAATCCAGCCATTTCGCGTCGATCAGGCTTTGTATCTTTCGCTTCATCGCTTGGCAATCCTCCGTGGAATGACCAATGAATCCTGCATGGTAATCGCACCTGGTGTTTGCATCATACCATTTAGGATATGGTAGTTCTTGCGGTTTCAGAGGATAAGGAGCGACTAATGAGTTTTGAATTAAGCGCGGCAGCAACTCGGTGTATGAGATCGGAATAGGGTCAAACTGGATAGAATTCTTCTCCTTTTTCTGGCTTCGGTTGGTATTTAGGCTCATGGCTTGTGTTTGGGCCATATACGGTGTTGGTGGTCGGACTTGTGTCGGATAGTTGTAAGTAGGAGGGTATGGTGTTTAGTAGGTGGCGGCGATGTAAGGATATGGTATATAGGGTGCGAATGGTGGAGGTTGGAAACCAACTGGACCATAAGGTGCTATCTGTGGAGTATATTGGCCCTAACTAGAAGCCACGTTGTAGGTTTCTCTTGTCTTCTTTTTCCCAGATCCATTGGAAGCATTGACTGTCCTTGTAGACTTGCGCACAATCTTCCCACGGCACATGCCACCTTCAATCCTTTCTCCAATGATGACGACATCGAAGAAGCTAGTAGTCATACTGCCGATCATCTTGTCATAGAAAGGATCTTGGACTGTGTCTATGAACATACTGACCAGCTCTTTCTTGGATAGAGGAGGTTGCACTTGAGCAGCTAACTTCCTCCATCGTTGGGCGTACTGCTTGAAGGTCTCGTCTCCTTTTTTGGCCATATTCTGGAGTTGAGTTTTATCAGGAGCCATCTCTATATTATACTGGTATTATTTCAGAAAGGCCTCGGCTAGATCCCTCCATGAACGAATGTGTGTCCGCTCTAACTGAGTATACCAGTTCGCGGCTGCCTCAGTCAAGCTGTCTTGAAAGAAATGGACAAGCAGCTTATCGTCATGCATACAGGGGGACATCCTCCTGCAGTACATGGCCAAGTGATTCCTCGGACAGCTAGTTCCTTGATATTTCTCAAATTCAAGAACCTTGAATTTGGGAGGAATGACCATGTCTGGAACCAAGCACAGATCATATGCATCTCTAGCTTCATAAGCATTTCCCTCGATTGCCCTGATTCTCTCCTCTAGGACTTTCCACTTTTCAGTATCCTCCTTAAAAGGATGGCTTGGGTATTCCTCTGGCATATGGTGTGGATGAGAAGATGGTATGCATATAGGGTGAGGTCCTTGGGTGAACATAGGATGCGTTCCCAACGGCGCTGTTTGGTAAGCTTGTGGAGCGGTGTTTGGAGGTAGGTTATGTGTTTGGGTTTGTGTTTAAGCTTGTGTTTGGGTTTGTAAGGGTGCAAGCCCATGAGGATACCCATAATGAACTCCTTCAGTTTGTGGAGGCATGGTTTGTGGATTGAAACCAGGAGGATATAATGGGTCAGTTGGTTCTCCCAGGAGGGATTCCCTTACATCTTTTTGCTTCGACAGTTAGATGACCTCCATTAGCTTGGCCATCTGTTCCTTCAGCGTCTTGACCTCATTTCTTAATTTCTCATTTTGTCTCTCCAGCTCATCCATGATTCTCGATTGTGCTCGGGTCCTATAAGGATGTCGAGGAGGCTGTCTTTCTCTAATTATTTTGTTAAATTTAAAAAATTAATTTTTGAGAAACAATTTGAATGTAAAAATCATGTGAAGATGTCGATGTAAAATGAGTATGAACATGAAAAATGATTTTTGAAATCTTCTTTTTCTAATGATAAATTCTATGCATGAATCAATGAACATATATATGCACAAATAATTTTAACAGTTTTGAAATTTAACCGTTTTGAAAATAAATAAGTGTTGCTTTATTTATCTATTTATTTATTTTCAACAATTTTATGATTTTTATGAATTTTGGTGCTTTTTTTGTTATAAAACCTTTGGTTTCGTTGGAAGAAGTTTTGCTAAAATTTTTCTAAAAGAAAACATTCTTTAGCTTTACGAAATTTCATTTTCTCCCCTTTTGAATCTTTTTATAATTTTCGTATTTTCAAAAATTGTTTTCCTAATTTTTCCTAGGAATTTTCTCTTTCTATTTTGATTTTTCTTGATTTTTATTTGATTTTTCTTTCTTGTTTTTTTCTTTTTTGGTTTTGTATCTCCCCAATTTTAGCTTTCAACTCCTCTTTGCCACTTCGGATGGTTTGGTTCAAATAAATGTCCGTGCACAGCATGTGAACCCTGTATCATGAAAGGGGTGTGTGCCCTCCCTGCCTCTTATGTGGGTGACCTGTCCTAAGGGTCTAGGACTTTTAATGCATGAACCTTTCAAAGGTGGTTAGTAATCCTGGGGTGCAGAGGTCACTAGAGCCAAGTTCCAGCCTGTAATGTTTGCCACAACAGCAGAAAAAGCTACCAGTTGTAGGGCATTACAAATAGGATGCACTCTAGCTAGGATTTTCTTGATAGTCAAACAAGACGTAAGCCCCAAAGTGACACCACTAGATCCCTCTATCCTAGGTAGCACTCAGACTCGGGTATAGGGCCCCACTCATGAGATGAATGTATGTATGATGCGTGGAGAGCACACAAATATTTGGGATACCTGCAATTGGGGAAATCATAGCAAGTATATATATAGCAATTTATTATTCATCTATCCTACGGTTGTACAACGAATAGACAAACAAACAAGAGATAGATAAACGGATAAATGAATCATGCAATCAATAAATCGTGCAAATAAACAGGGAAGGGATCAAATATGACACACTCAATTTGAACGGGTTTGACTCTCTAGAAGTCCCCAGTGGAGTCGCCATCTGTCGCAATCGTAATTCCGACGAGACGACGAACTCGCTAAAATTTGAAAAAAAAAATTATTTGGATTAAGTGGAGTTGCAACCAAATTTTTATTTAAGGGAAAAAGATTTGGAAAAACCCTAACTTGAGGATGAGATTTAGGTTCGGGAGTCGGTTACAAGTAGGGAAGGTGTTAGGCACCCCACTCGCCTGTTTTGAAGAACAATACCCTTCAGCTGAGTGTGTGATTATTTGAAAATAGTTTGATCCCTTAATTTAATGTGAAAATAAATAGATTGATGGAGGTTAGCCTGACAGGACTTGATCCTGCTCCTACGTATTCCCCGGTGCAATGGGAAACTCAAGGCTTACGTAGTTCTGGTGTGTGAAGGCTTAACGTTCAGAGGCACTTGCAAAGGAGTATTTGAAAATGAATGGTGCTCGAAGACTTGACCTTCGGAGCTACTTGAAAAGGAATATTTGAAAATGGCTAGAGTGTTTTGAAAATATTTTAAGGAGAATCCCTAGTCCACATATGCACAGGATCTAAGACAACTATGGTTGCACTAGGATCCATACAAATCCCTAAACATCGAACAGTAGAAAAAACTACCAGTTCGTGCTTAGGGTTCGTTGCGTGCGACTTGAGGATTCCAAAATAAAGTTTTTTCGTGAATTATTTACAAAAGGATCCTTAGTCAACATATGCACAGGGTCCAAGACAACTACAGCTGCACTGGGACCCATATGAATCCCTAAACATCGAACAGCAGACAAAGCTACCAGCTCGTACTTAGGGTTCATTGCGTGAGACTTAGAATCAATGGATTTAGTTTGAATTTGAGAAGTTAAGCTTGACTTTAAAATAAACTTGATTCAAAATTTGAAGAAAAGAATTAAACTCCATTTTTATTTTTGAAGAACAGAACCTGATTTTTGAAGAAAAGAATTAAGCTTGATTTTATTTGAAGAAAGGAATTTACACTTAAATTTCTTGAAGAAAAGAGTTGAACTTGATTTAAAATCGATCTTGATAAAAGCAGAGAAAAGAAGGAAAAATAAACTTGGTATGAACTCAAATGAATTGGATTTGAAACTTGAGGGAAAGGATTAAACTTTGATTTGAACTTTGAAGAAAAAAAATTTGATTTTATGTGAAATGATTTAATTTAATTAGTTTGGGTTAATTTTTGAGGAAATGAATTGAATTTGGTTTAATTGGTGCTTAGTTTTGAGTTTGAAAAAGAAGAAAAAAGGAAGAAAGGAGAAAAAGAGGAAAAAAGAGGGAGAAAGAAAATTTGAATAATAAAAAAAAAAAACGGGTTGATGGCTTGCGGCTTGAAGGGTAAGCTGGCTTGGGAATTTGTTTCAATAACTAACATCTTGTCGGCTCGCTCGTGGCTTGGGTATTAAAAGGAAAATTATGCCTCCAGCAGTTTCTGTGGATATGGGATCGATCTTGGCCAACACATGGCCGATATGGGATCGATCTTGCCCAACACATGGCCCACGCCATTAAACTTTATGATGTGAAACTTTAAAACGAGAAAGGCTGAATGCGAGATTCGAACCGGGGATTTTGAACTTACCCACACTCAGCTTGACCACCAGGCTAAGTCTTCAACTTGGTCTAATTACTCATCAACATGACTAAGGCCCATAGGAGGCGGGTTTGTTGAACAATAAACACAGTCCTAGCCATGCACATGCATGCCCAGATCAATATGCTCTCCAATGACCTGCCTTTAGCCTTTTTATATTGCATTAAGACCACCAGGGTGAGACTCTCTATTGGCCAAGGCCTCTTCATCACTACATTTTGCTGCCCCTACTACCGGATGTATGGCACTCTTTTGGATGTCAGAATTGCCTGCGATTCATGGTATCTATTAGACATCCTTATCAGAATCCACTGGGCCAGCCATTATCCATACCTTATGTAAACACTCAATTATGTTCGAGGCCCCAATTGTTAAAATTAATCAAGAAAACAAATCAAAAAGATAAATAAATAAATAAAAACCGAAAAAATAAAAAAAGAAAATAAACAAAAACAAAAGAGAAAATAAAAAGAAGAATAGAAAAATAGAAAAACGAAATGATTAAAAAGAAAAGAAATAAAAAGCATAAAATAATAAGGAAAAACACAAAATAAATAAATAAATAAAAATAATAATAATAAAAACATAAAAAACAGAAAAATAATTAAAAACAAAAATTAAAAGAAAAAATTAGAAAACAAAATTAGAAATGAAAAATAAAAAAACAATAAATAATAAAAGTGGGAAAGTAATAATAAAATAAAAGCAGAATTAATAAAAAACAGAATTAATCAAAATAAAAACAGAATAAAAAAACAAAAAAAGTAATAATGACAAAAAACAGAATTAATAAAAAAGCAGAAATAAAATAATAAAATTAGGAAAGAAGAAAATAAAATAATAAAACGAGAAAAACAGAATAAACAAAAAAAAAACAGAATAAACAGAATTTAAAACAGGAAAAACAGATTTGAAAAAAAAAAAGAACACAATTTGAAGAGGGGAGGGGAATGGCTTCTCCAAGAAGGTCCAGGGGTCCCTCTCTAATTTTGAGCATTTTTTCTCTCCCCCGCACAGTTAGCTTTGGAAGATTTTGGGGAGAAGCCATTGCCTATTGGAATCTGGTCTCAAAATGAGGTCTCTTGATTTCGAGAAGCAAAAGCTTAGCTCCTGTGGCTGGGGTACATGTCATTCCGCTACAAGAAGGAGGCTGATATAGACATCATCATTGCAAGCCAAAGGAAAAAGAATTCTGCAGATTCAAGGATAAGCCAGAATACTCCCTCAATCAGATACAGGTTAGCCACATCTCCTCTATAGCACTTGAATCAAATATCTTGAATGAATTTGTTTAGATCGTACCTAAATCAAGGTTATGAGTTGATGATAATCCTCTCAAGAAATAATTTATCTTAATCGAAGTTGTGGTGTTAGTAAGGAAAATATCTTGTAAAAAGGAGAAATGAAAATTGAAAGTCTTTGAGATGTTGGTAAATCCAGCAGCATGTATGGGTCCAAGTAAGGTGTCACTGTGAAGTCCGTCTTTGCATGCACGATGATTCGAAAGCCTCAACAGTCCATTCGAAACCTACCAGGTTGGCTTATATTACGAACATATTATTGTCCGTTCCAAGGACTACGGAACTAGAGTTATCCACAAGAGAACCCAAGTCTTTGGCCTTGTAGCGCTACGCTATGTGGTGGTTTTACACAGAATACGCATAAGCAAAGCTCCATGCTCTTTTTAACCACATGCATCAGCCATCCTCCTAGGTGCTTATTAGGTTTCTTGAGCAGCAGATGAAGGTCTCATAACTTCACATGTCTAGTCCCCTGCCAACATAGTTATGGAAGTTGATATGATGGCCTGTCCATATATTGTTGACGCTATATTGACGGATAGCAAGTTCAGCCTCTACGACCATACACATGCTGCACCATTCTAATTTGCATGTAATCACTGGTTAACATAGATCATGGACAACATACACTTAGGGGGCCTCACAGATTCTTTCATACTTCTTTGGTTTAGCATTCATAGTTGCCAAATAGTGAACACGATGAGTCCCGCTCTGCATGTACCTGAATGGCCAAACCTTGCAGAAAATAGTGCGGCCTTCCGAAAGACATGGTCATACACTATGGGGAGAAACAACCAAAATAGCTTCATGATTCTTAGATACTCAAGTCTCCATGCGTTCAATTTGCGCAAATGGCCAAGCCTTGAGCAAATAGGGGTTGCCTTCAAGCAACTACAATTACTGGTGAAGTGAGTAATGAATACCTCAGGGAGGTCTCAGACGACGACGAACACGTTATCTTGGTTAGTACCAACACTGATCCAATTGAAATGACTGAAACCCCAAACGAAGAGATTCTCATGTCGACCGCAGATATCCTCACTTTGGATTTGGCAAGGGTTCTTGGTTTCTCGACAATTAAAGTTGAGGTGCATCTTAATAGGCTCATTAAACAATCTAAGTATTTTTGTAGCATCCTCATCAGAAGCTTCAGTGAATCATGCTTGGACCCTATCACTATTAACTGGAATGTGTCAGAATTTGTGCCAATTCTTAAGCCCATGTGTGGTTGCTCACTTGGCCAAAAGACTTAAAAGTAATACTCACATACGGTGGTGATCTAATTGGCTTTATTTAACCTGTTGAGGATATTAGTAAATCTATATCAGAGGAAACTATATTGGTATGGTTGTTCAAAAATCCATCTCTTGATTGTTCTGTGAGTTGTCCATATGAACTGTATTCATCTAAATCAGCACATCCTTCCTATCACACCTAAGTTATCTTGTGCTCAACAGCGTTACCTTGCAACTGCAGCCAAGCTCAAAAATTGCTTTAATCGGGCCCATGATAAGTGGTACCAGGTTCTGCAATATCTGGGGAACTTGGGAACGAAGAGCTAATGTCTTGTTCATGCAAATACATCACCCAGTTTTCATTTCTTTCTCACCATTCCACGTGTGATTTCTTGACGTAAAAGGCCATGCAAAAGGATAGATTCCATTAAATCTGGGGGCCCACTGACGAAGCTTTGACTAGTAAAAAGGGTTTAAACAGCCATGCAGCAACTGATTCGCACGTTAAGCCCCACTCTCCCATGCATGAATGTGGGTTGCATGCAAAAAATCAAAAAGAATGGGCCCTGCTCAAGAACCATGTTTGGAATGAAAGAAGCATTGCCCACATTTACATATATGAGTAAAGGAATATAATGTTACAAAGATCGAGCGGCTCAGATGGTTGGGTGCTTCACTTGCACCCAGTAACCTGGGTTCGAATCACTCCTACCCCATTTCACCATTTTGTTGTAAAATTCCCTCTTGTCACGCGCATCCCACGTGCCATGTGGGCCAGCAAGCCACACGAGCCGGCCTGTAGTTGAGCATCCCAACTAAGTCGTGCGAGCCAGCTAAATTGAGCCATGAACACCAGGTGTAAAATTGGGCTTTGCATGCCTGAATTTCCACCTGTCATAGCCACATCTAGTAAGTTTACTCACAGCCAGTAAGTTTACTCCAAGTTAATTGGTTTGCACGGCAAATCCCCTCAAGTGGCAATTACATATGAGATTTTGAGGCAATTACATATGAAAATGGGCCTTGCATTGTGCCCAATTAATTGGTTTGTATAACATCCCATTCAACGAGCCGCTCGGTTACACTTTTTGCGAATTCTAAATAGACCTTCTACAATTATAATTGAATCAAGGTCATTTAAAATAAATTTAATTCTTTTCTTTATATAATCAAGTCAAGATTCCTCAAATTCAAGGTGAATCCTTTTTCTTTAAATTAAGCCCAAGTCCATTTCTTTTTTTTCAAATTCAATCCAATTAAACCAAACCCAAAATCAATATCAAATAAAATCAAATTCATTTTAAATTAAATTCTTTTCAATCTAGATTAAGTTTAATTTTCTTTCCCAAATTTTTGAGACAAGTTAATTTTAGTTTATATCCCTTGTTCTCAAGTTCATTTCTACATCAAGCCTAATTAGTTTTTATTTTAATTCTAGAATTGCCTTTTGAATTGGGTTAAGCCCAACTATTTTATTCTCAAAAATCCAAATCAAGTTCATTTCACTTCAATTCTTCTCCTTAATCTCGAATCAAGTTTTAAATCAATTCTTCAACTTTAAAAATAATTTTTTTCTTTTTTTCTTTTTCTTTTTTCCTTCATTTTTAAATCAAGCCAGTTTCTATGGATATGGGATCGATCTTGCCCGACACGTGGCCCACGCCATTAAACATTATGATGTGAAACTTTAAAATAAGAAAGGTTGTATGCGGGATTCGAACCGGGGATTTGGAACTTACCCACACTCAGCTCGACCACCAAGATGGGTCTTCAACTTGGTCTAATTACTCATCAACATGACTAAGGCCCATAGGAGGCGGGTTTGTTGAACAACAAACACAGTCCCAGCCATGCACATGCATGCCCAGATCAAGATGCTCTCCACTGACCTGCCTTTAGCCTTTTTATATCGCATTAAGACCACCAGGGTGAGACTCTCTATTGGCCAAGGCCTCTTCATCACTACATTTTGCTGGCCCCACTACCAGATGTATGGCACTCTTCTGGACATAGGAATTGCTTGCGATTCATGGTATCTATTAGACATCCTTATCAGAATCCACTGGGCCAGCCATTATCCATACCCCCAGCTCATTTTCAAAGAAGTCGCAGTTAGCTTGAGTGTAAGATTAAGCCACGTACCCTCCGTTTCTATTCGGAAGCGTGCAAAATGCTAACAAAGTTGATGAACTTCGTTGCTTCTGTTCTAGAACGTTCTGCATTTACCCGTTCTAACTGAGCCAGTAGTACAAATCCTCTTTGCACATGTTATGATAGAGAACCTTCTCTGCATGCAGACATGGTTCGATGCAGAATGATTAAATCTCCATGGGCACCTGTAATGGTTCTTAAGAGCTATAGAGGTAGACTCCTCTACACCTGTGAAATTCGTGCTAGCAATCATGCAATACTTGCCCTAGTAGCAGGAACCAAGTCATCCAGAAGATCTAGTGTCATGCGGGCCTTAGGAGGGGTGTAGATCCCCAGAACATGATCCTCTCAGAGCTACAACAACCACTCCAAAGGATGTAGGGATTCCATAAGCTTTTCTTTCTTTTAATCGAAAACACAGAATAGGTCTATCAAGGCTTGACTGATTGAATAATAACCACTAAAATCGGAAAGATCTATCATCCTACGCCTGTGATTTATCTTTTCCTCTATGCGAAATCAACAACAAATTGATAGTAGTATCCATGTACATCTCGCTCCACCTATGATAGCCATATATATGTTCGAGGGAGGCGGGGTTTCAAGAGCTACAGAACTCCCAGGATTTCTCTTTCTTTTTATGTTTACTTTCAACATGAATTTCGATTTATTACAATCAGATACAAAGTACAAATCGATGACCGAATTCATATGTCCATCGGATTTGGTTCAGGTTAACACGTATAGCGAATCTAAATTCAGCTTTGATGAAGGTACCGGGGATCTAATTCCAACTCAGAATCCTCTTAATTCAACTTAACATTATAGCAATCATAAGCCCAGCTTTAACTCAAAACAAAATCTTGAATTTTCTTTGGAGCATACGTACACTGTGACACCACTCAGTTCAGGTTCATGCATAGCAATTATGAATATAGCGATTAGAATCTTTGAATTCAATTTTCATTACCTATTTTGCCAAGAACCAAAACGCGTTAAATGATGAACCATGCTGGCTTAAATTTACAGAATGTATAACACTAACCTGCAACCGTGAGGTGCAATCTCTTTTCACACTCCTAGATCCTCAAGTTTCTTCTTGCTCCAAGAATACTACTCTTGATCGGAGAAAATAGCCACCCCCAATCCGAAGAATTTCCCTCGTAGGTGTTAGCAGAGAAGATTTCTTTTAGCACAACCAGGAGAGGCTAAGAGAGCAAAGCCTTTTGCTACTTTTTCCCAAAATTTTCAAAACGATCCCCCCTCTAAAATTGCTTCCTTTCCCTCATTTATAGTTGTTTCTCATTCTGCCGTTTTCTTTCCTCCCTTTCTCTATTCCTTTCGTTCGTTTTTCATTCTGTTTAATTTTTCCATTTTCTATTTTTTTCCTTTATAAATTCTATTTTTATTATATATATCTTTTAATTTCTATTTTTATAATTTTTTATAAATTATATTATTTTCATAATATTGTATATATTCTGTTTTTATCATATATATAATTTTTAGTTATTTATATTTTTCAATTTCTATTTTCACTTTATTATTTTTCTTTATTTATATTTTTTTGTTTATTTGCTGTTTTATTATTTCTTTTTTCCAGTTTTTAATTTCTATAAAAAAATTTCAGATTTTGTTGTTTTTGTTTTCTTAAATTTTAATTTCAGGTTTAGTTTTTATTTTTCTGTTTTCCAATTTTTTAGTTTTATTATTTTTATCTTGTCTTCTATTTTTTTCTTCTTGCATTCTGTTTTTTTTTCTGTTTATTTAATTATTATTTAATTTAGTATTGGTTTCTTGATTAATTTTGGCAATTGGGGGGCCTGGACATAGTTGAGTGTTTACACAAGTTACTATAAACTGCATCATGGAAGGAAGACAACTTACCTTGGTCATCGAAAATTTCTCAAGCATAATCACTTGAATCGTAGATTAAGGGGAATTTTAATGGGTTTCAAAAAAATATGGTTGCTCCAAATGTCATAACTAGATAAGATGTTTATGAACAGGTTAAAAACATCAACATTGTTTTTGTAAGGACTTACAAGAAGGCCACTAAGACAAAATATGTAAGAAAAAAATCAATATTTTTTTATCTTCCATACTGGTGCAATCTTGATGTTAGACATTGTATTGATGTGATGCATATGGAAAAAAAATGTTTGTGATAGTGTTATCGGAACACTTTTGAATATAAAAAACAAGACAAAGGATGGTGTGAATTCTAACTAGATTAGGTTCAAATGGGTATATGACAACAGTTAGCGCCATAGTCTGTGGGTAAGCGAACATATTTTCCCCAACATGTCATACATTGTTAAAAAAAATAACTTTATGTGAGTGCTTACATAGGGTTAAAGTGCCATAAGATTATTCTTCAAATTTCAAAAGGCCTGTCTCCATGAAAGATATAAAGTTAGTTAGGTTAAAGTATCATGGCTACCATATGTTGATGCAACAAATACTCTTAGTGGTTATTCATGACATTTTGCTTAAAGAAGTTAGATACACCATAACTAGGTTGTGTTTCTTTTTCAATGTCATATGTAGCAAAGTCATTGACCTCTTAAATTGGATGAGTTGGAAAATAAAGCTTTTATTGTCTTATGCCAATTGGAGATGTATTTTCCTCCATCATTTTTTAACATTATGGTTCATTTGGTTGTTCATATAATGAGGGAGATCAAGTTATGTGGTCTAATTTATCTACGATGAATGTATCCAATTAAATGATACATGAAAATATTAAAAGGATATGTGAAGAATCCACATAGTCTTGAGGCATCTATGATTGAAAGATACATTGCAAAAGAGGCTATTGAGTTTTTTACAAAGTATTTTGCAGAGGTGGAACCTATAGGGCTTCCTAACTCTCGTCGTGAAGGAAGACACAAAGGTAAGGTACACAAGGCATAATTGTTAAAAGCATAGGTCAGACGAAAGTTCTTCAAGAATATTTGTATATTTTTAATAATACCGATGTGGTTCAACTTTACTTATCTACTTAAAAATCCATTATAAAGGGAAAAAAAATCTCAAATGAACGAGAAATGATTGTTGAATGAGCATAACAAAACGTTCTTAACCTGGTTTGATGAAATAATTAATGATGATGCCTCTAATATATTGAAGTGTCTAGCAAATGGCCCAAACTTTTATGTCATATGTTGGAGTAGATATGATATCAATCATTTTTTCTTTTACAAAAAGTCTCAGAATGATAAAAGTACCATGCAAAATAATAGGGTTATGGTGGTACATAAGTCGATGTACTTTCAAGTTCCAAAGATGAAAATCTTGTCATGACATATCTTACTTTAGAGTCATAGAAGAGATTTGGGAGATTGATTACACTAAATTTAGAGTGTCTATTTTCAAATGCAAGTGGGTTGATAGTAAAAGTAATTTACAAGTTGATGAATTGGAATTTACATGCTTGACCTTCATAAATTAGGTTATATGGATGATCCTTTTATCATGGCCCACCAAGAAAAACAAGTGTTTTATGTTGAAGATCCTTCTAACAAAAGGTGGTTAGTTTTTTTCAAGGAAAAACCACAAGTGGTAGTAATGACACCAATTATCTAACAAATGCTGATATTTCTCAAACTCCCTTCTCATCAAGGATAGTTACTATCAATGAAGAAATAAAATTGATGATGTACATGCTACTCAAAATGATCATCATGAAGGGATATGACAAAATGTTGCTAATGATACAGGTTAGTTATTTATTTTATTATATCATCAATCCATGTTTATTGTTACTTATTTTAAAATATTTATTATTTATTTTATATTTAGTAGAGTTTCTAACATATATTTTTTACTTGTTTCAAAAAGCACATGGTTGACCCATATAAGAACCCCCTTCTCAAAGTGGGTCCGATAGCTAATCTTGGCTGAAGAAAGGAAGACGAGTCACACGATTAAGGGAGTTAACCCTTAGCCGGAGTGGTGGCCAGAGTTATATCGACCTCCTTAAATAGAGCAAAGCTGATATTTTGAAGAAGCATTGAGATGATATACAGTTTCCATTGAAAGACCAAATTTGGGAAACTATCATGGTATATCACTTTATAGAATTAAACTTCTCCATATATTTATGATTTACTAACTAATTACATCTCTTGTTTTATGTAGCTTACATAAGATGTGACAAATACTAGCTTATTGAAAAGGAAATGACTTTCATTTGCTGGTGAACATTGAAGGAACTATAAGACATATCTCACCAATATATATATATAGACCATTGAAGGAAGTGTCTCCTTGTGAAGAATACCAGCTCCTTGATGATGAGACATGGTAAAGATTTGTTGAGACCTAGAACATTCGTTATATGTATCTTTGTGTTTATATTTATTTTTAGTTCAATCATGTGATCTCTTATGTGTAATTAATTTGATTTATTTTAATAGGAAAAAAGAAAGAAGGCTCAGCAAATTTCTTCCAAGAACTACTACCCCCATAGATTATTTTGTGGGGGTTATGAATTGCTTGAGGAAAGATTGATTGAGCAAAATTTAAAAATACTTGATCATCTCAAGCAAACTCATCTACACTTTTGCCTCCACCATCTCCACTCTCATGCCATGAGAAATGGAAGATAGCATGATAAAATCTTTAAGGAAAGTATACATCAAAACCTTCTCGCATTGTTGTTGAGAAGATTATAAGTAATTATAAAATTCAACAATTATTTTATAAATTAACTTCAAAAATATATATTACTGATAATGATAATTTATATTTTGTAGGATTCTTTGGTTAAATAAAGCTCACAGAGATCCTTTGTTCTTGTTGGACGGGTTGATATTCTCAGTACTGTTATTGGCCAATTCGAGCATCTAGGTCGTGTTCGTGCTGCTGGACAAGACGTTAGCATTAGATATTACTTTGGATTATCTTCAACTACATGTGCCTCCAAAGAAGAACCAATGTCAAGAGATGAGTTGGAGGCCATAAGAGAAGACATGAGGCACAAACTTCGAGAGGAGCTCAAACAGTAACTCGGACAAGAGTTCAAACAAGAGCTTAGACAGGAGCTATGATAGGAGCTTGCGTCTTTGGGACTTTCCCAAACACATACGCAAGATCACCATTCCCCTTCTCCAAGACGCGTGAGCACAAAGGGAAGTTGTGCTCTAAATGAGGAACATGTACCAAGAGGAGAGGATCTTATTGATGCTGCAAATAATTATGAGTTATATGTTGACAATCTGTATCGTTTGGTAGCCATTATGAAAGTCTATAACTTAAGTTCAACCATCCATCACCAGAAAATTAATGATGATAATGTTAGGCTGATGGTTGAAGATTCAAATTTTTCTGTCCCTATGCCTACTGAGGAGGTTCATGTAGTGGGGCAAACCCCCCAATCATTTTATCTTATGGTCAAGAAGACTTATGCAGCGAGCTCAACCCAAGGTATTAAATAATTTTCTAAATTCCTTTTATGTTTCTACTATATAAATATATATACATTTCCTAATATTTTCTAAATTCATTTTAGATTTGTAGGGAAGATCTTAGGGAGGAGATTGTTGTTGGTGCTAAGAAAGATCTTTCATCCCAACAAAAGAAACATAAAGTTGATTTGCTTGCATGTCTATTTTATTGTTGTTAACTTGAGAAACCAACCCTTCCAAATAATTATGGAACCAGATATCATAGGGAAATCCATTGCTATCCCTTTCCATATTACTAGGAAGGATATCTTGGATCTAGTTATGGGTAACAATCTCCTATGTGTATTAGTTCTATAATTATGGTTGATATAATTAAATTTCTAAACCTTAGTTGAATTAATTGAGTATCAAATTCTAACAATTAGAAATTATTCACAATATTAGGTACCTATATCGTATTTGTACACAAAGAGGGAACTTGGACCTCCATGGATTCCTTAACCCGGTTCATATATGAAAAATTGGAAACAAGACAGCTGACATACAAGGGTACATTCAAAGTAGATTGGAACCTAAAAAAGATTGTTACTTAGTATCTTATTTTCAATCGTAAGTCAATATTTAAAAATTTTATTTAATACCTTAAACTAAATTTCTGATTTTGGTTCATTTTCATCCAAATTTAGTTGGATCCATTGATAATTAATCATTATTTGTCCAAAGCTTAATGTAATTGTATTTCTATGCTCTATTTGTCAAAAATCAAAAAAGGACATAAAAGACATTATTGAAGTGTAAGTTTTTTATCATTTTGGTATTATATTCATTGTTTTTATTTCTAAAGGTATTAATTTGGTTCTTCTTTCATTATATAGCAATGAATGCTAATTTTCTATTAAAGGGATATACTTTGCAAATATTAAAAAGTCTTTATAAATAATTCCATGTAAGTAGTTTATTAAAAATTATTCATTCTTTTATATTTTTTTATCATTATATCATGTCTTATTATATTTTATTTTTTTATTTTTTTGAAGTTCCAAAAACAAGATTGAGGAACTAAGTGCAGATATTATATCATAAGACATATGTTTCAAATTATCTCAACATCTATAGTTGATTATTGGACCAACATAATTACAATTATTATAATTTGAAATTTTTATTTTAATTCATAACATGATAATTTTCTAACTTCATTCCAACATTCTGTAGATATTTTGAAATCATCATCCTTTAACTAAAGAAGAAATTGATGATGTTAGAAGATATTGGGAAAAATATATGATGGAGGTAACCAATTTAAATTAATTTTATGTAACTTTAAGTTATTTTTTTTTTGTAAAATATTCAATAAATTTAGATTTGATAATGAATAATGATATATTTAGTTTTAATAAATAAAATTTTTAGTTGTTGTATTGTTTAACTGTGTTGTATTGTATATGTAGGTATTGTGATTAAATTATATGTTAATATGTCAAGATATTTAAAAAAAGATTATATTAATTAAGATCTTAATATATGAAAAATAATATTTTTATATTATTTTAGATCTTAACTATTGATTCATCAGTTATATATAGAAAATATAATTTTAATATTAAAATAAAAATGATTGTATATATAGATATTGTGATTAAATTATATGCTAATATGTCAAGATATTTAAAAAAAGATTATATTAATTAAGATCTTAATATATAAAAAATAATATTTTTATATTATTTTAGACCTTAATTATTGATTCATCAGTTATATATAGAAAATATAATTTTAATATTAAAATAAAAACTAAAGTAGAAAATCTAACTTTTAATATTTCTTCTGTTTATATTTTGTAATAATTAATATAAAATATTTAAACCAACTGATATAAAAAAATTATATTTTATTAATATAAAATAATACAACATAAAAGAAGGAGATATTATTGTAATAATTAATATAAAATATTTAAACCAACTGATATAAAAAAATTATATTTTATTAATATAAAATAATACAACATAAAAGAAGGAGGATATTTTAATTGGATGTAGTTAGGCATAATTTTTCGTGAGACTATTAGATGGGACTAAACTAACCAAAAGATTGGGTTTCGTTAACTTTTGGGATTAGAACGCCAAAGATATGGGTCAGACTCTCCTCCAAAAATAATATATTATGAAGACTTTTTGCACTATTAACACTAAGTGTCGTTACACTATTTTCCAGTCTAATATAAGATAGGCTTAACGCACCGAGGCCAGGGGGCTTTAAAGGCTCGCTTCCATAGCAAAGTAATATTATTTATATAATATATTTTTCAACATTTTTATAATATTATTTTATATTACATCTTGTTTACCTTATCTCGTTCATAATTATATATACTTTACTCAATTATATAATTTTAGAAACAATATTATCCTATTAAGATTACTAAGAGTAATATCATTAATTTTTATATATTAATTTTTATACATTAATTTTTTAAAAAATATATTTTTATATAAATTTAATGAAATAGATATTTTATATTTTTAAAATAAATAAACATAATATTATTTAAATATTTTTATATTAATTAATTTGGTTTTCCAATTAATTTTTATTTTAATTATTATCTAAAATATTTAAATAAAATTTTAAATTTAATTAATACCTTAATTAAATTATAATTTTAATTTCCTATAATAATTAAATTAATTTTAAAATTAAATTATAGTTAATATATTAATTCTATTTATAATTTAAATTAAATTTTAAACAAACTTATAATCTTAAATAATTTATTATCAAAATTATCTATAATATTTAAATTTAAATTTAAAAGATATTATTAATTTAATTTTAAAATATGGAAATAAAATTTAAAATTAACATATTATTTTAATTAATTTAAAATTTTATAGCTATAATATGTAAATAAATTTTACATATTCTGATTTATCTATAATATTTAAAATAAATTTTAAATTTATTCATTACTTAAATTATTATAATATTTAAATTAATTTTAAAATTAACTTATTATATTAATTAATTTATTAGGTAATTCTCTATAATAATTAAATTATTTTTTAAATTAATTTATTATCTTAATTACCTAACACCTATAACATGCAAATAAAGTTTACTATAATTACGTAGCTATATTAAATATATTTTGATTTACATGTTATATTTAAATTAAATTACAAGTTAATTTTAAAATTAATTTATTCTTTTAATTACCTGTAACATTAAAACTAAATTTTACATTAAATTATTTTATAATTAATTCAATATATTAATTTAATATAATATTTAGACTAATTTTTAAATGAATTTATTATCTTAAATTAAATTATTATAAACATATTACTTTAATCAACTTATAATCGTACATTTATAAAATGCAAATAAAGTTTACATATTCTGATTTATCAGTAATATTTAAAATTAATTTTAAAATTAAATTATTAAATTAATTTTCTATAATAGTTAAGATAATAAATTAATTCATTACAAAAATAAATTTATTTAAAAAAAATTAATTTGAATATTATATTAAATTAATTACAATAATAATTTAATGTAAAATTTAATTTTAATGTAATATATAATTAAGGAAATAAATAAATTTTTAAATTAATTTGGTATTTAATTTAAATATAACATATAAATAAAAATATATAAATTTAAAATATAATATAATTAGATAATTAAAGTAAACTTTATTTGCATATTACGAGCATTATATAATTAAGTAATTAATAAGTTAATTTAAAAAAATTATTTAATTATTTATAAAATTAACCTAATAAATTAATTTGAAAATTGATTTAAAATTTAATTTAAATATTATACGTAATTTAAATAATAAACTAATTTAAAATTTATTTTAAATATTATAGATAGATCAAAATATGTAAAACAATTTTACATATTATAGATTTAAAATCTTAAATTAATTAAAGTAATAAGTTAATTTTAAATTTTATTTCAATATTTTTTTAATTAAAGTAATCATTTATTTTAAATTTAAATTTAAATATTATAGATAATTTCAATAATAAATTATTTAAGATTATAAATTTATTTAAAATTTAACTTAAATTATACATAAAATTAATATATTAACTATAAGAATTTTAAAATTAGTTTAATCATTATATAAAATTAATATAATAAACTAATTAGAGTTTTGTTTAAATATTTAAATTAGAATTAAAAAAATTTAATTAAAAAAAAATTAAACAATATAATAGTCATTTAAATAATATTATATTTATTTATTTTAAAAATATAAATTATCTATTTTATTAAATTTATATAAAAACATATTTTTTAAAAGCTAATATATAATAACAGTATTTTAAATTTTAAAAATTAAATTATTAAAAATATGTGTACAGTTTTAACTACATTAATTATAAAATTATCTATGCATTATCTTATTAATTTACATCAATTACCGAAATTTTCAAAGATTTAATACCGAAATTTTCAAAGATTTAATACCGAAATTTTCAAAGGTACACACACGTATCCTTAAAATACACGGACAAGGTAAAGAAACGATTTTGTTGCAGAAAAACAATTTTACGAAAGAAAATTGGAAGCATGAAAGAAGTGTCCGTAGTGTTTATATCAAAACGGCAAAACCTAAGCACGTGTCATTTGCAAGCATAGTTCATTTTCCAACATCCAATCTTAGGTGGCATTCAATAACCATGCGAAGGCCAGATATCCTCCACGTGCCACCTTTCACCACAGCAGCACTCTGCATCAGACTACCTCTATAAACCGTAAAACCGCCTTCAACAACGTACAGAAACAAATTAAGCCCCAAAACGACACCGCAGCAGCATTAACAAGCAGTCACAGTTCTCCTACCTTAATGGAAACTCCTTCAACCCCATCGCCACCTCCATGGGAAGCTCTTATCCTCATTGTTAATTACCTTGATCCCAAAACACTAGCCACAGCCTCGTGCGTATCAAAGTCATGGTACTCTTCTATGTCCTCTGACCATATTTGGGAACCCATCTTAGCCACTCATTTCCCCTCTCTCTTCAATCTTCCTCCCTCTGCCGCCGCTCCCTTCCGCCGCCTCTTCGCAGTGGGCCATACTGCCGCCACACTCCGCCGTATGAAGCCCTCGAAGCCGAGTCTCTCGCTCAGCGACCTCATTTTTGCAATATCAATTTCCACGCGAGACTCTCCCGTGGTTTCCATGGCAAGACCATGTGACGCGCTTGGGGTGGACCACCCAGGCGTGTTCCGTTTCGTAGTTGATTGTGACGGTGCCGTTTTGAGTGAGGGTGTGGAAGAGGTGAAGGTCACATGGAACGTGGTTTTGAAAGGCTGGAGAGGGGTATTCACCATGATGGAGTGTGAAAGGAAGGTGGGGTTTGTGTCTGGTGGAGAGGGGTGGTTGTCGCAAGAGCTTCCGGCGCCGGGGTGTTGCGCCAATACGGTGGCGAGTGCGGTGGTTGCGGATTTGAAGGTGGGGATGTTTGGTGGCAGTGATGGGAAGGTGAGGGTGAACAAGGTGAGTGTGGGGGTTTTGAGTGTTATGGATTGGAGGTATGTTGGGGTTGAAGATGGTCTTAGGTACTTACAACATTTTCTTCTCACTTGCAATGCATTGTAAAGTAAGCTCAAATTAAAACAGTAAAACTCCTTTTTGACTACTACTTGCTACGTTTGTGGAGAAATTTTATCTAAAAAAATTTTGCTAAAAAAAATTACACAACAAATAGAGATAAAACAATTAATATGATAAAAATAAAAATCAATATCATAAAAAATGTTATAGATATTTATTATATAAGTAATATACATTTTATTTTATTTATGGGAATCATTAGAGGGGATTTTAATCCTTCATTTCCATAAATTAAGTTAAATAAAGCAGGAGTAAAGAAAGAATGTAAAAATCATATTAGTATATTACTGCGTTCTGGAAAGGTTGGATTTCAGTATCGTTTCATTAATTTCACATTCGAAGAGGAGGGGGGAGATTTTAATCCTCTTTAAGAAGCTTGAACCAAGAAGACCTGTTTTTCCTATGGAAACCTACCTAGGGTATCTGCGTAGAATTTCAATTATCATTATCAATCTTCTCATGCACTAGACGACTCCTTTTTTGTTTCCTTATCTTCGTTTACTTTTTATTTAATATGTAAAATAATGAAATTTTTAAAATACATTATAAAATGATATTAGATAAAAGTTGTTAAAACAAAAATATAATGCCAAATTATTTTAAATTTTATATAATATAATAGGAATACTTTTGAAAACAAAAAACTAATGATTGTTTGACTTACTTTTATTTAATTAATTCATATAATATGTTAAGGAGGCTTTTAGATTTATAGATATATAAATTATTATATTTATTTTGACAGAAATCTATAATAATATTTAAGAAATTATTTATGATCAATGCGCTAATGTTGGTCAAGAAATTTCAATGATAAAAGTCTCTTTTTAAAGAATGTCACTTTAATCAATAACATGGTGTTTCTGAATATTTTGATATAATTTAAATATTGAATTCAAACTACCATAACAGATTCTCGTGAAATATTTTATTTTAAATTTAAATAAATATTCCTTTTCACATAATTAATTAATATCAAATATTTAATAAAAATATATTTCATTAATTGGTTATATAATAAGATTTTATTGATTATTATTTTTATAATTCATAATATATATTCAAATGACATCAATTTCATATTTTACAAAAGTTGAAGCATATAAAATATTTCTTTGAAACCATGAAATAATATGCATTATTAATAAAGTAAAAATAATTTAATCTATATTGTAAAAAAAATATTTTAAGTCTTTTACTCTAGAAAAACGAATTAATAGAAACTTTTATCTTTCATTTAATTAAAAAGAATAGATTTTCTCAATAATTGAATATATTTATAATTAATTATATAAAAAAATAGTTAAAATAATATTTTTATCTTTATATGTATTATTTATTTTTTTTTTTATTTTAAATATGATTTATATACTTAAAATGTTGGTAGTTAAATCTTTCTATATAAAAAAATTTCATAATCCAATTTAATTTAATTCCTATATATATTATAATTTTTATAATTTCTAGTTAAGTTCTTATATGTATTTTTTTAAATTTAATTTATATACGTAAAATATTAACTTAATTTTAAATTAAAAAATAGAATAGAAAATATATTCAACCAATATCACTATTAGATTTATAATAAAATTTAAATTTGTGGGTACATACTTTAACATTGACAAAAAATTTACTTTAATTAAATTTAAGAATCTAAAGTCACATCTGACTAACAAAAAATATGGTTAGATTTAAAGATATAAATATTAATTTAATTTATAAAAATATTAAACAAATGTTAAAAATAAACAAATATTATTTGTAGTTAAATATTTCAAATTCACCAATAATAAAAGTTGATTCATGATTCAAGTGCCGGTTTAGAAGAGGTTGGATGAAAAACTAAAGCTCAAATTCAATCCCATCAAATTTGGACAAATTTAAAAAAATAATTTTTATATTTTTTATTTATTTATATTTTAAATAAATAATATTTTAAATATAATTTTAATTAAAATAGTATATAAAATAAATATAAAAAATAAAACATAATAATTAAAATCATATTTTTAATAAAATATAGGAGATTAATATTCTTATATAAATATTATTATAATTATTAAGATAGGTTTAAATTAAGGGTAAAATGGATTTTAAATCTCTAAATTCAACCCTATTCTTATTAAATTCAATTAAAACAAGTGCTTTTTTTTTTCAAAGTTAATGTGAATATTATGATTTGATTATCATGATTTAACAGTATTATGTGTTAGATAATTTTTTATTATGAAAACCGACAAGATTTAAATACTTATAAATTTTTTATAATAGATTTTAGCAACAAAGATTGAATCAATATTTTTTTATATAAAAAATTCAATTACAAACTTTTAAGTGTAGGGATCAAATTGAAATGATGTGATATGTACAAAGTTAAAACTATTGATTTAACCAAAAAAATTATGTTTAGGTATCTTAAATGAAAATTTTAAAATAATTTATTTTATTTAGTATGTTGAAAAATATTTTTATTATTATCTAAAAAATTATAAAAAAAATATTATTCAATCATGTTTGAAATTTATTAAAAATTATAATTTTTATTTTTATTTAATTTTTATTTCCTTATATTATTTTCAATAGTTAATTATTTTAAATATAAAACTAACAATTAAAAATAATTTTAGGTCTATTTTTCAAATTTTACTATTAAAGGTGACTTTTATACAATTTGAACAAAATGTATTATTTTAAAATTAATTTTCATCTAACATATCCAAAAATAAGATTTATTCTATATACTTAATTATTACAATAAAACATTATTGCTGAACTTAATATACTTTTTCAGCTAATTTTTTATTGTGTAAAAACATCTTTTCTTATAATTAAATTACAAAAATATAAATAAAAACATTTATAATAGTTTATATAACAAATTATTTAAACAAGTGAATAAGAATTTAATAAAAGAAGCCGAGAAACTTATGATCATATAAATATTTATAATATTCATTCAACATCGTATCTTTTATTAGAGAAACAAACCATATTAAATTAAATCATAGTATTGCCATATTAAATCAAATCTTAGTATTCACAACAGGATCATTTATTCGTGATCATAATAGTCATCAACACATGCAAAATATGCATAATTTACAACATTTTCCTTAAATGGTTAAACATTATGAATATTTCTTATTAAAACATTGCTAAGGCAAACCACTGAGATAAAAACTTATCGAAGGAAAAAGTACAATACACATGGGTCAACTTACTTTTCCTTTAGGTTGTGCATCTCAATGTTGTGAATGTCCTTAAATGTTAAAAGTTAACAATGTTTTTGTTAACAAATTTAATAGGTTGTATACGATCAAACTTTACAAATATTATCATATTTCTTTTGTAGTGTATGATTGTAAAATAATTTTGATGAAATATGTTTAGTTTTATCACCTCTTATGTTAACCAATTAACCACCTTTAATTTAAACAATGCATGTTCCATTATCTTCATGTAATATTAGTTTATTATTTCCATCAACAATCAACATGTTTCTTAATATGGTTAATCCTAATTCTCAACTAGCTATGCATTCATGACTTGATTCATGGATAGTCAATATTTAAAAATGGTTTGGTGAAGCAACCATGGTTGTTTTTTTCATTAATTTCCATGTGATAGTATCATTCACATATGTCAAGATATATTTTCTTTGGGACCTAGTTTTGCGAGTTTTAGAAAGATAATCAACATCAGCATATCCTACTAATTCTAACTTTACTCAATTTAGGAAAAAAAAATCTAATAAGATGTACCATGAAAATAGCAAAGAACATGTCTCACTCTAATTTAATGCTTAAAAATTGGTGTAAAATTAAATCTTGAAAGTAAATTCACCACAAAAGATATGTTTGATTTAGTGTCATATGGAAGATATAAAAGTGCACTAATAGAACAAAGATATGACATTTTAGTACCAAGAACGTCTTCGTCATCTTTTCAAGGCATATAAAGATGCTTTAAGATTTTTCCTACCCAGGTTGAGTCATATATAAGGATTTCCATTAAAAAAAATTCAACTACAAATCCAAGAAAAAATATTTATTTCAAGGATGATTCATTTAAAACATTTTATTTAAATACTTTGTAGTATTCAAGATCTCTTATAAAGTCTCCATTATGTTTAAATCATTAACATAAATTATAATTATTATAAAACCAAAATATATTCTTTTCAGAAATTACACAAAAACAAGTAGGATTATTTCCAAATTCAGTTTTTAAAAAATATTCACTTAAATGATTATACCACGTGCATCTTGATTGTTTTCATCAAAACAGCTGTCCAATATTTTGACATAATACATTGGTAAGGATTTAGAATTATATGTTTCTGATATATATATATATATATATATATATATATATATATATATATATATATATATATATATATATATATATATGATGCATGTATGTATATGTTTTAAAATCAATAGAAGACAGATTTTTTAAAGATTCGACAACTTTTTATATCAATTTTTTAACATATATAAAAAAAATTCGTTGTTTATGTAACTTAATTAATATAAAACCTTACTTTTATACATTGATCAGTGGTCTAACCAATACAAAAAGTTAAAAAAAAATTGTAAGCATTTTAACTATTATAATTTTAAAATTATATATAAAAAATAAAATATTCAAAACCAACATAGGCATACTCATAACATAATAAATTAGTGTTCATCAAGCACGTTTAAAAAAATAAAATGAATCATTTTTATGCGTAAATTAAAATTAACTTATACAACTCCACATATTTAAAAGTTACTTCTAAATATGAAAGTAAACATCAATAGAAGATAATAACGAAAGTTATAGAACTCGTATCTATAATTATGCACCATTAGAAAGGTGATGTTGTCTCAAAATAATAAAGTAAAATTTTCAATAATAAAAAATATAAAAAATTTATAAAATTATTAGATAAATAATTTATAAGTAAATTTTTATTCTTTAATTTATTTTATAATAGTCTAAAAAAATTATATATAACTGTTGATAATTTATTGTAGACTTATTTTTATAATTGAAAGAAATTATTAGAATATTATTTTATATTTATTTATTTTATAGTATTAATTTTTTATTAATTAAACTAAAATTTTGTATAAACATCATTCAATCATTACAATTGAGATGTATATATAAAACTACAAAATTTACCCTCTAAATAATTTTTCTAGACATTATTGTATGAGATACATGTAAATTTTGAGTTTATCATTTTTTGTGTGTTATTATAAGAAAATTTTTATATTTTTACTTTTAAGGAAATAGTATTTTTACGATGTATCATCCTTTTTCTTTCTAACAATTTAAAAATAAAATAATAAATTTTTCTTCACAAATTTCTCTTCTATATTTTTAACAATATAAAAAAATTTATTTAATAACTTTCTTATAATGACAATATGGTGAGTAATTTAATGTAATTTAATTAAATAGATTTTGAAAATATTATTAGTTAAGATAAATCACGTTATTCTTTGTAAAATTTCATTATTACAATTTTTTATTTTTTTTAAAACGGTTTCATTTTTTATATTGTTAAATTTTAAAAATTATCATAAATTCAAATTAAAAAAAAAAGTAGATAAATATGGTAATATGAGCATATAAAGAATTCAAATTAAAATTGTTGAGAGAAAAAATATTTTTTTATCTATACATGAGTTTTAGAAAAATTAATGATGAATGGTATAAGATTAACATGTTGAAGAGTGCATATGGTCTTGTTTTAAAAGAATTTAAATTAAAATATTAAAAATTATATTATTTTTATTATAAAATTTATTATTCTTTAATTGATGGTATTTGCATTGAGAAATAATTTTTTTATAATTAAAAGAACCATATAAATAATTGAAGTTATTATGTTTGATGTGTGATGTTATAGTTAATTACTTTAGCATGCCTTTTGAAAAATTTTAAAAAATAAAATTCTTTAAGAGATTGAAATTAATTAAGTCCTAATAACCATTATATATATTTTTGTAATACATAATTAAATAGGTACCTTTATATCTATATCATTAAAGATAAGTAATTCAAAAGATAAGTAATCCTAATGATCATATCGTTAATACAAATGTATCTAGTTGCGTTATAATTTCTTTTACATGATATATTATATATGTTAGTAAAAATTCTCATATATATATAATATTATTTTATATATGTTGTAATTGTAATTACAATAAGATGACGAACTCTTTAAAAATTTTAGAAAAGAATTTTATTTGATTTGTGAAGCTGTTATCAAATTTTATTTTAAGGAAAAATATTTGGAAAAACCCTAACTTGAGGAAGAAATCTAGGTTCAGGAGTTGGCTACAAATAGGGAAGGTATTAAACACCCTACTCGCCCGTTCTGAAGAATGGTACCTTTAAATTGAGTGTGTAATTTTGATATTTTTGAAAACTGTTTGATACTTTTAAATGGAAATAAATAAATAGGTTTATAGAAAATAGTCGACAAAACTTGATCTTGCTCCTACGTATTCCCTGATACAATAGGAAATTCAAGGCTAAGTAGTTCTGGTTTTGAAGACTTGATCTTCAAAGGTAAAAAGGATTTGAAAGATGATTTTAGAAGCATCCTAGATATTTTTGAATAATTCTTAGTCCACATATGCACAGGGTCCAAGACAAATAAGGCTGCATTGGGACCCATATGACTCCTTAAATGTCAAATAGTAGAGTATGCCACCAGTTTTCATTTAGAGCTCATCGCATGAGACTTAGAATTATTAAAATAACGTTTTCTGGAATTCTTTATTTATAAAAGCTTTTCAGGATCCACATATGCACAGGGTCCAAGACAACTGACACTGCACTAGGATCCATATGAACTTCTAAATATCGAACAGTAAAGTATGTCACCAGTTCGTATTTAGAGCTCATTGTGTGAGACCTAGAATTTATAAAACGAGTCTTTAAATTATAAAAACTTATTTTGAAGACAATTAAGTTGATTATGAATGGGTTGAACCCAAATTAACTGTAAAAAAGTGGGCTAGATACAAATTAAATTTATATTATGAAAAAAAAAATGTTCTTAAGAAGCATGTCGAGTTTGACTCAAGTTAAATATTTGAACAATTTAAGTAAAAACTATGTTAATTGAGTAGCTTATTTTGTTTAGGAAGCAATAATTTAATATACCACACATGATCCAAATAAAAGTTAAGCATGAATCATTAGCATGCCTATTTGAGGCCTATTTGATTTTGGCTTAATTCGCTGTAATACGAGACAACATGGTCGAAGAGGCAATTAGCAAGACCTCGGCCCACCGTGATGTGCAGCCCATCGTTGCCCATGTAAGTTGAAACGGGTTGCTAGGGATAAAATGCTGCTTACGGGGATTGGACCAGGGGTTAGGTGGCTATATGCAGTAAGCAAACCACCATGTTGGGCCTCCGATGGATTTTAGTGTTCATGGTCACCAACTTAAGTAAAGCTGAAACTGATACATGAACTGTAGTAGCAAGACAACAAATATTTCAATATATGTAAGGACATCCTAAGTCAGCTTGCTAATTTCAGAACCTGATTCGGGTATAAGCTACTCCACAATTTCCTCAAAGACAAAACCTCGTTCATTCCAAACTAACATAACCGCTTCGTACCATTGCTCTTTGATTTCAATTTCAATGCTCCCAAGAGCCAATATCAATGATGGCACAACACGTCGTTCATCAAAATACATGCACAAAGGCTATGTCAAATTTAATATAGGGGAATGGAACCTCCTGAAGTGGTGTGAGCAGGTTCAAATAGCAAGATTAACCATGTCCCAACTTTGAACATTTCGCAAGGCGTGTGTAAGCGTTGGAAGAAATGAGACCAAGTCTCCGACTGAAAAAGGCTGAGAAAATAAAGAGAAACGCCTTTTCCCATGTGAGAAGAATAATCTGTTATCCTTTTGTTTCCAATCGAGAAAGAAAATAATCAACTACCAGAAGTGCATATCGATTTGAAAATTTTATATGTGGAAGGTCGTATGGGGTTGTTAATTTTACTGTATGCTTATCAGGAGTAAATACTCCTTTCGAATCAATAATTAAGGCTACAAGTTCATCAAGGAATGTCTAGGCAGCAGGAGAAAGTAAGTGATAGAGATTGATTATAGTTGTGAACTTTGGTTTTTCACCAGCCTTTTATAACTTCTGATTCTGTGCCACCATTTGCTCTAGGAGTCATGAATTTAGAATCATCAAATTCAACCTTTCCATCCACCAACCCAAAGACTCCATCTGACATGACTCCATTCTCCCTAACATATCTAGATTCTTCTTTACCGTCGCTCCAATTGCTACCTTTCAAATTATTATCCTTTATTTGTCAGCTGCCAGTAGGTGATTATGAAGGGACCGGATTACCAATTTGCACATTATCTTTGATTTCATTTGTCATTTAACCCCTCTCTTAAATGATAGTCTTTGGACAGGACGTGAGAACGTTCAAGCTAAAATTCAAAGATGTCAGCAAAGTTTCCAAGAACCTTGATTTGCAAGCAGAGAAGCAGAGCCTGAGCTATAAACTGCAAGAGACAATGAAAACAACATACACCACAAATACTAGTCCCTGTCAATCTCTTATCTTTGTCCTGTTCTGGACTGAAGATAAACATTGATGGTGTATCGAAGATACTTAGGCTCAAGCTCACAGGAATTGTGACCAACATGAAACAGACTCTTGCTTTTAGCGACCAAACCGGAACCTCTCCATTCACCATGAACCATTAGTTTTCTATTCTTTTAAATTTACCAAAGAATACGCAATGCATAACGCTTGGCAAAACCACTATGATCGATAAAGCAAATCAAATCCACTTATCTTTGAATAGGAGAATGCAATGTCGGTTCATTGGGAATTGTGATTCATTCAGCCAATCACCAAACACAGAGTAGCCCAATATCAAGTAGCTAGGGTGAAGAATTATTGGATTTATTCATCAAATTTCCTCAATCTATTACGGTTACTTATAACGCTAATCCTAACACCACATATTGACCTCACTATGCAATCAACTTATGACTCTTTCAATCAAGAATTGTTGTTCACAGAGATATGGCTAGCATCCAAACAGATTAATACTTCTAGTTCAAAGATCAAGAAAATAGAACAACTAACTTGTATGAAGTCAATGACCAATGGAACTTCCTTCTTCCACCAGTGTGATGCAAAACTATTCACCGGAGTGATCCCTGAACGAGAGCAACCTTCCTAGCTTTCACTGCTTCGGGAGATGAATACAACACTGAGAGAAAAATTCTTCTGAATAAAGAGAATCCAAAATGCTTTTCTATTCCTTCCCTATTGCTAAGACCCAAAGATAAGTGGGTGGCTGGCTGAATACAACTCTGTGTTTGGTGATTGGCTGAATGAATCACAATTCCCAATGAAGTTAGTTAAAATTTAGTTAAAATTCAGTCACAATTTCCAATCATACCAAACACAGAGTTGTATTAACACTAATCAATCATAATTTTCCATTAACCAACTAACTGAATTTTAACTAACTTCCTAACTTAAAAATTTCTTTTTCTTTCTTCTTCTTATTTTTTTATTATTTTTATTTTTGTTATTTTAATCTATTATTTCTTATTCTTTTTCTCTTTTATTAATCTTTTCTCTTTTTCTATTTATTTGTTCTATTTTTACTTAAATTATTTAAATTAAATATACTTAAATATTATTTACCAATTTCTTTTTAAAATATGGGGTCTTGAACATAATTGGATGTTCACAATATAGAAAAATAGAAATAATTTGAAGAAATAAATAAAAAATATAGATAACATACAAGGAACTAAGTTCATAAAATATGAAGAAAGTATTCTTTATTTATGTTTATATTTATAGGATTTCATGAGAAATTAGATATGAATGTTTTTACAACTTAAAAAGATATGTGGTACTGTTTTATCCATTAATAATCAAGAAAAATCTATTCTTTTTTTGATAGGATAAAGTTTTCATAAATAATTATGATATGATAAGAAAATAGATTCTTTGATAATTATGGTATAAACTTTATCATTTAAAATTAAAATATTATTCAAAATTAATATCATGATTTATACAAATTTGTTGGACAATAGAAAATAAAAATACCATATATTTGATTAAAAAAATTATGTGCATCACATTTGCAATAAAAAAATTTAATGCATATTATTATTTTATATATATATATATATATATATATATATAAAATTGTTGTGTATTTAAGATTTAAAATTTTATTATAAATATATTATTCAATGGATGTTGTGGTTGTATGGATGTATTGTTAATGATATATAATTTAAATGTTTTAAATGAAAACATGATTATATGATAAGAATTATGGAATGCTTAAATTTTACTTTTTCTATAGTGTATATGACGTATGATGGATAAATAATTTATCTTACTTGATCATTAGTTTAAATATGATTAAAAAATTAATTAAAAATTGATGAAAATATTTGGTGCAATAGAGAATGAGTTTGTTGTGAGCCTCTTCAACACATGCCTATATACAAACTATTTGAATTTTTTTTATTATAATATGCTTATATGTAAATGATTTGTTGATATTTAGAATTATTTTTAAAAGTGATAAAATGTTCTAAATTTGGATTAAAATATTCTTAACAAGTTGACTCAATTTTGAGAATAAAAATAAGAAAAAAAATATGACTTTTTGTTTAAATTGATTGCATTTTATTTAAAAATTCAATAGTTGAAATGCAAGCTAAAATCCATATGATGTTAGTAGGTACTAAAAAAGAAATATTAATAATGTTATACTTTTAATGAATTATACTAGATCAGATATTATATACGATGTAAGCAAATTGTGTTATTATACTTATAGTCTTAATAGAGAGCATTGAAATATTTTGTATCGTCCTTTTAAATAACTTAAAGATGTTATGGATTATGGTTTGCATTTTATAAGTTTTCTTTAATGTTAGAATGACTTTGGAATGATAATTGAGTTTTAAACAATGATGAGGTAAGTTTGATCAATGAATATGTTTTCACTTTAGGTCCGGGAGTTATTTCTTTGAAAGATAGAAAATTGACTCATATGACATATTTAACTGTGAAATATGAATTTATTAGTCTTGAGAAAGCAGGCCAAGAAGCATAATGACTATGAAGTTTATATGTAGACATATCTCTATGGAAAATACATACACCATCACTTTATTATGATTCACAAGAAATAATTAGAGTAGTTGGCAACAATGTTTATAATGAAAAGAAAATGCACATGTGTTAGATATGATGTTGTTAAGTGCTTGATTAAAAATGATGTGAAAAAAAGAAAAAAAAAAGGAAAAAGAAACTTACTAATACTTTTACTAAAAGATTAAATAGGAAAGTGGTATTTGATTTTAAGAAGGATGGATCTTAATCCTTGAACGTGAGCAAAGTATGCTGGATACTCAATTGCTGGTCAAGTTAAGTTATATGATTGTTATTTTGCATCATAGTTTTATCCTTGTGGCATAAAGTAATATTCTTGTAAAAAAGATACATAGCTCTTGATGGTGGTTCTTTGGAGATGCATTTGATGTATATATAAGTTCTTTGAAAGATACATAACTCTTAATAATGGTGCTTTTGAAACACATTTGATGTATCTTTAAGATATTTGAAAGGGATACATAGCCCTTAGAGGTAGTACTTTAACATGAACTTCATGTATGTATAAAATAGTTCTTTTTAAGATGTACTTAAGGCAATGCTTCTGTGAAAGAGATATATAATCCTTTGTGGTAATGCTACTCGGACACACTTGATGTATTTGTAAGAGTATTTTTGAGATACATTTAATAAAATTTTAAAATAAATTTTGAATTAAAAGTTTATTTATAATTATAATGTCTAAAAGTTATTTTTGGGAAGCACTTAATATTTAAGAGACGCATTTAAAGTTATATCTACGTGAATAAATATGTGAGTGAGAAGGTAAAAGCCACTCTTTATGAAAGATTAGGTGATCTTTCTAGAACACTCACACAAATCAAAAGGTAATATGAGAATAACTTTAAAATTATTTCATTGTGAAATATCTATATTTTAAAGTTATGATCTGTGTAGTGGAGATTCTATTCTAGTTCCAAAAAGTTCAAGAGTAATTCATTTTTTGGACAAAAGTTGCTTTCTCACTTCACTATGTGTTAATTCAGTCCTTTGAACATTAACACTTAAGTACAAAATAAATTTTTAGGCCTAAAAAGTTGTCACTTACTAAGTTATTAGTGAGAGATTAGTGGATAAATGACTTCTAAGTTCAATTATTCCAACTCTTAAATTTGTTTTGTAATGGCAAGAGTTAACGATATTATTGTGCCACTTTATTATATAGTCATTGATAATTTATTGCAATTTTATTCTATGACTTTTTATAAATTATTAGGGCATTATTGCAACCATTATTTCTTATCATTATGATTTTAATTTTTTGTCATTGCAATATTAATTTTTTACCATTGGCTAAACTGAAATTTTCTATAAATACCACTCGATCCTTGTAGTTAAGATATAGAAAAAAAAAACTCCTATCTCTAAGGTCACCTTCAAGATGATTTTTTAAATTTTACTTTTGAAATTTTTAAAAATTAAATTGAATTTTAATATTGAGTTTTTAATTTTAAAAGATTGCAAAAGTGAGTTAATTCACTTTATTCTATCACTTTATGTGAATTAAAAAAAATAGAAAATAAAAAATATTGATTAAAAATTATCAAAAATATGAAGAAAAAGGAACAATGATGGTTGTATGACATCGTGCATAACAACAAAATATTTATAATGATTATCAAACTTAGGAACTTTCTACTGTGAAGATGTGGATTCTAAGGTAGTCCCTCATTGAAATGGGTTTTGAATCATATTGATAAGGAGAGAGTTTAATTTAAAGTTTGGAACACCTCTTATGTTGGGATAGATATGCCGCTCCTTAGGCCCTTATCATTGGGGCCATATAATTCAACAATATATTACATCCTTGCACTATCATCTTTCTTACTTTGGTTTCTCGTCTCAACCGTTTAGTTATTCTTTCTATCTTTGGATTAAAGTGCAAATTTGAAGCTTGAAAGCAAGCTAACTGACACAAATAAAATAATTATGCAAAGATATCACAGAATTTTTATTTTTTATTTATTTTGTAATATTTTTATTTTTTAAATAATATATATACGCATCTCAAACAATCAAAATTTAAACTTCTATGAATGTTAGGGAATAATCCTCAACAATGCTGCCAAAAACTTGATGCATATAAATATGAGTGTAAAAATTGTATGCCAAATTTTTCCCGTGAACAAGTATACTTGTTGGTATAAAAAGGAGGTATGTTAAACCCTCAATATCGATCCCACAAATACTATGCCAACAATATGCAAAAAACGTTTAAATTCCAAATTTTAAGCTCATCAAAAGAGGGTTTGTGTTTGTAGGATATAGAAATGAGAATATGAAAGCAAGTTCAAAGAAAATGAAAAAAAAAAAAACACAAGTGTGAAGCTATGGATAGGCATGAGATTTTGAATCTCCTTATGACTTTACCTGTTTTTACTCCCAAATTTCCTTATGAATGATTTAAAAATCAACTACTAATCACTTGTTCTAATTCTATTACTATCTAATGATCATTAAATAGTAATAATATTTTCCCTAAGTACTAGTTACAATGATCATGCAAGCTAAATAGTTAAGAGAAGCATAAAGAATGTCCAGGTTTGTAGTTAATAACCGATTAAAAGTCTAGAATTCGTATTGATCCTCTTAAATCCTTAGACTTAATTACCTTATAGTTCTGTCAGTTGAGGAATTGTACGACACCTACTCTCCAAATAACTTAAAGATCAATAAGAGTAATTAATTCTTATTAATTGATTAAGCATAATAAAGTAACACAAATGGATAAAAAAAAAGCAATCATTCATAATGAAAACATATAATCATTCATAAAGAAAAATTAGATTTAAATAATTAAATCACAAGGTACACTGAAAAATGAGAACAAGCTAACCTAATGAAATTATCCATAATCTAATCCTAAAATACAAAACTATAGTGCCAACAAGGTTAGCAAGAGACTTTGTAACTTGCATTATGAAGGAAGGTTCTTTCCACCAAGATTGTACAAGATGATGCTAAAAGAAAAAATGAAATGAGTATGATGGAAATGGAAATGAAAAATAGAAATGAAGAGGTTTGTCGGAGGACCTCTTAAAGTGTTAATAGTGTCGAAATGTGTTCTCTTTCGTGATGAACCTCCCTTTTCTATAAGAACGGATTAGGGTTGCCTCTATTACAAATTAGATAACCTAAGTCATTGCCTCTGGGATCCTTTCTTATATCATTAGGACTAACTTAGATCATTTTTAGCATCTCCCAAGGTTGAAGTAACTGTGCTAAGGTACGCATGATTGTGTCGGTAACTTTAGGACATTGCTAGGTCATCTTCCAGTCTGCATAGCCATGTCAAAAAACTTGGTCCACTATGAAGGCATGCTCCAGTCAGCATGACCGTGCTCGCTTTCCTTAGGGCATTTTTATCATTCTGTTGTTTCTTCATCTTTTTATGGCTTTTTTTGCCCATATTAGTCCAAAATCTACCTAGTTTCTGATACATTAAATGTGTGATCCTTCCTAGGAAGATTAGATAGAATTACATTTGAATAATCATTAATCATATAGTAATTATGAATAATTTTTCGTAAATAAATCAGCTAAATTGTGATTTATTAGTGTATATAACAAAAAATATATTATATAGTTAAATAAGTTTTTCTTTTATATATTATTATGATAAGTAATTTTATATGTAATTATTATAATATTCAATATTTATAATGTTATATTATAATTTACATAATATAATATATTATAATGTTATAAATTAAATATAATTTATATATTAAATAATATTATTTTATTTTATAGTAAATATATAAAAATTATATACATAAAAATTATTAATTTAAAAAATAACAAAAAACTAAATTCTCTCATAATAATAATAAATTAATCGTACAATAATTATGACTAATTTCTCGCAAATAAATTAATAGAATAATGATTTATCACATTCTCAAACTTAGACATTATTTGCCCTCAAGAAATAACCCGGTGTCATCCATAATTTCTCATAATAGCCTCTCTAGACTACAAATATCCTTTAATAAGAAATAAAGTAGAAATAAGAACAAAAGTAAAAGAAATTAAAAAAAATTTAGCAAATGACAAAAATATCCCTCCACTATGATAACACAAATAAATGAGTAGGAAACTTAAAACAAAGGTAAAAAAACATTCTAAGAGATTAGAATACACCAAGAATGATTATAAAGTCATAAGAAAATAATAGAAACTAAGAGATGACAAAAAAACCATTAGAAAACTTTGAAAACACCATTAGAAAGTTCTCTTTCGTAAGAGCTAATCTATTCCTAGAAAAATGACATAAGAATGATTCAGGAACAAATCAATAAGTGTTAGAAACATTGGGGAAAAAATTTGGGAACCTCCCAGCAAATTCTGAGAAAAGTTACCAAAATATCTTTGGAAGGCTGGTAGGGAAAGAAAATGCGAAGTAGAAGCTAGAAAGTGGATCCCACCCTTTTAGCACAAAATTGAGCATGTGGAAATGAGGTGATGACTCACCATATGATTCATCACTTCATTAATATCATATAAGACAAAAATATTAAATAGAAAAAGATAAAATTAATCATGGTTAAAGTTAATTAACTTTGATTAATTAAAATTAACTATGCTTAGAATAAGTTAATCTTGATTAGTAACAAGTTCAAAATAACACTAATCTTGAATAAGTTAAAATTAACTAAATCTCCCTTAAGTAACTGAATGGTATCTTAGGCCTTGGAGGGTCATTTGCTTCATATTACACCTCCTAAACACTTAGACAAATTCTCTAAACTCTCTCTAAACTCAAGCTACTCCCAAAATCCAAAAATTCATACTAAGCTTAAATTTTCATCTTTGAGATTTAAACTAAATCAAAACAAACCCATCAAGACTCACCACCATCACTAAGAGATCTTGTGTGGACCACTTAGGAAGAGGAAGACCAACCTTAAAAAAACACCAAAACCATCATAAAAGTCTTCAACAAGTACAATTTTACCATATGTTTTTGTATGTTTTTAATCTTGTATTTATGGTTTTATTTTCTTCTTTTTGGTGGATCTCTCTCTAAGATCTATGCATCCCCTTTGTTTGACATTTTTGGAGGTAAAAGCTTCCCTTTATGGTTAAATATGAGCATCACAAAGTTTGTAATGATTTTTGGAGGTTAAAGAGGAATTTTGATGGATTAAAGTGTTCCTAGTAACATTTGGAGCAATTTAATTGGTTAAAATTTCTTAAAACTAATTTTTTAAGCTTTGGGGAAGATTTGAAAGTTTATGAGAAAGGTTTTAAAGTGATCAAAGTAAGGGATGATATATTTTGGAGTAGATCTAGCATATCTACACATGTTTGCTTTGAAAAATGCTTTCTTTAAGATCTTTGTGTTCAAAGTTGGAAACTTCTTTATATCTCTTTTTAAAAGCTTTAATCATGAAGTTTTATTTGATAAGAGTCCATATCTGGACTCATTTTAAAAGTATTAAAATACTAAGAAAGTTTATGTAATAAAATATATAAACTTAACTTGGGCTTGGACTTGGACTTAAAAAATACTAAGAGTAAAGGTGGAATTTTGCACCAAAAGTTGAACAAATCACCTAAAAACTTCATGACCATCACCAAAACTTTGGAGTAAGAACAAATCATGGTGGACCTGAGGACAAGTGATGTACCAAGAACCAAAATCCATAACACCAATACCAAGAGATGACAAATTAAGAAAAAGAAACCTTACTTTGACCACCTAGAGCATTTGGCCACTTTCCATAAAATTAGGGAAACATGAGTTCAAAATTTTGATTAAGGTATAAAGAGGAGTCTAATCAAGTATAAGGAATAAATTATAAATTTGGAAGAGACTTGGACATGGTGGAGTGATCATTCGGCTATATTGGTTGAAATTGGTGAAAACATGCTAAATTCTTGCTAGAACTTAAGGATGAATCTAAAAATACTTAAGGTTTTGGTTATAAATTAATTATGAAGTAGAGTGAAGAGAGGGAGCATTCGGCCACTCTCACAAGGCAAGGAGGAAAAACCCTAAAAATTTCTAATGATGGTAGGAACTAATAGCCTATGTCCTATTTAATGTAAATCAACCTTTAAGAGAAGAAAAATTGAACCATAACACATTAGGATTAAGACATGTGAATTTAGCCACTAGGTAAGAAATAGGAAAGTAGGCTATTTTTTATGTTTAAATATAACTAAATAAGTCATGAGTAGATAAATTTAAATCCATGAGCAAGGAAGCAAGCAGGTAGGTTCATTAATGGATCAAATTTAATTAACCAAGTTATTAGTCAACAAGTATAAACTTAAATTCAATAAGTTATGCATAAGACATTGGATTTAAGAAACACAAAAAGTAAACAATTAAAAAGGTCATTCGGATAACTAGAGAAGAAATCCTATATACCATAATCTTACATTAAAAATATTAAGAAGAACTTAATCTTTGAGAAAAAAAAAGGTTCAGTAACTTAGAAGGATGAGTGGACTAAGATCCTATGAGAGATTTATCATAAGTTTTATGAATGGTGCAAGATGGACAAGCTATTGGAGGAAGTTTACATGTTGTCCAATTTATTGTGTTGCTTTATGAGTATACAAATATGAATGTTAAGTGTATGGATAAAACTCTTGATTGTTGAAAGAGTGATGTATTACATGATGTTCATGTATGGATGGTGATGTGAAAATAGTTGAAAACAGAGACTAAATGTGCATGATATATTGGTTGGATGTTTAAGCATGCATGTTAAGTTAAAGCTTTTAAAAGGAACCTAATTAACTAAGAGATCATTAAAGAAAGAATTTATGTGAAAAGTTAATACTACTCTTAATGTGCCTTGTACACATTTAGAAGGTGAAAGGTCCTTCTAAGGTGGAGACAAAAAGGTTCTCCAAAAATCCTTCTATCATGAAGCGTCAGGTTTTCAATGTTTATGATGGTAGCGACCATTAAGGAATGAGTTCATGTCCTAAGAATAGAAGGTAGAGTAGCAGAGTTAGTTAAAATATATGTCTTAAATTATCACTGAGGGAGTGATAGAGAAAAGAAAAGAATTATTTAAGGCATATATAAAATGATAGTCAAATGATATCTGTGATGTGATTCTAAAAGTTTTTGAGACTTGTGCAAGTTGTATGCTTAATTAGAAACTAGTTCTTATTTATGTAAAAGAAATCCACTTCAGCTAAAGTTTTCTAAAGATTAAAAATAAACTTGTATGTATGCCATGTTTTCTAATAAACTAAAGTGGCTGAGGTGAAAGTGATATCATTAATCCTAGGGTAGAATCCTACTGAGAAACCTAGTTTCTCACCCCTCTCCCATCTTTTTCTTCCCACACTCCAACAATGTCATTCGTAGAGATGGTGGTGTTCATAGAGAGTGACAACACAATCTGGATGGTTGGAGCCTTGAGGCTATCATAGTTGGGTCGTGGCTAGGAATTTTGTCGCACTGAATAACATACATTTTGTAATACAACCAAAGATAAACTGTATAGTAAATAAGTAGTGTGTAGTTTGTACTTTATTATAGGTAATGTGAATATGGTAATAGTAATTTTATATGTAGTTAAGTATGTAAAGGTATCGATGTCTTAACTTAACTAAGTATGTATAAATATAGACTGTACAAATACAAAATTTTGTATAACTTTTAGCATATTTGTATTTGTGATAAACTGAATTATTTCTTATTAGAAAAGTATAGAATAGTAAAAGTAACATAAATCATTAATGAATTAAATGGGAACAAGGATGTCTGTTTATTTATTTTTCGCTTTGACAGCTATTCTGACGAGACTTTCATTTTATACCCAAGTGTTTTAATATACCATGTTTTCACTATTAGTTATTTTCTAAAAATTTCACATCATGAGGTAATAATCTATTAATGGAACCGTGAGTATGACTTAAGCGTAAAAACATACTTCATTTTTAGGGTGTTACAAACTCAATAAATGAAAATGTAGCAAGTATAGAATCCAAAAACCTCACATATCCACATGCAACTAACAAATACAATTACCATCATAGGAACAATCAACAATAATCCAATTAGGATTTCTAAGTTCTCTATAATCTAGTCTCACACGTAGAAGAGATCACTCTACTCACCATCTCACATGTATATAAGGGTATAGACCATTATTACTCTACCCGTTGAAGTAGTATACTATCATAGACTTTCCCATAAATCTCAATCTCCAATAAAAGTCAAATCACACACAAGAATCAAAATAATTTTATCAAGGAAACAAATATTCATATAGTTTGGTAAGATATATGAAGGAAAGGAAAGATAAAGGGTTTTTAGTTTATATTTTCAACCACTCTAAACCCTTAGATTATTAGCTTATTTTCTTGGGGTTCATGAATTTTAAACTCTTAGCTTCCCAAGTTTTTTTCATTCTTTTCCTTTGTATTTTCTCCTTTCATTTTTTTATCAGTTTTTCATCGCTCAAATATTCATTTTGTTTCAATTATAATTTAAGGATACTTGAAGTTATAACAATTAAAGCAAGGGGTACCAACAAAAGTAAATTTAATATTTTTAAGTTCAAAAAGGAGTACTAAGTAATATTCTAGGTCTATGTTCATTCAACAAAACTTAATTTTCCTTTATCATTCTCTTATTATACAATCAACTTATTTAAGTCTTGGTAAGGTTAGAAGGAAAGTTCTAAAGTATACAAGTCGAAGGGAAATCACTCAACAAAGAGAGAAAGAGGCTAGATGCAACCTTAATTAGGCTCAACCGTTTACAAAGGATACTCTAGTTATGAAACAAGATGACAAAGAACTAATTATTAATTATTTTATTACAAGTTCTAGTGTCCCTATTAAGTTTAATTAATATTTGCTACAAAATATCTGAGGTTTCAATAACTTACCAAAAATCCAGAAAAGATGGGTTTATCATAAGGTACAAGCATTTTATAGAAAATCAAGTAGAAGTATCCCTCCTCAAACTTAATCTTCTACCATTTCTCTTAATTTATTCAGAAAAATTATTTCTTAAGATAGAAAACATTATTTACAGGAGGAGGGATAAATGATTTTCAAGTAGATTATTAGGAGAGCGAGGATCTCTCTCATCAAACTTAAGCTTTTACATACACGTATGCAATACAAGTATAGTGGAGAGAAAAGCAGGACTTCCTTGAGTGGTCATTGAGGAGAGAAAGGATCTCCCTCCTCAAACTCAGAGGTCAGCAGTGCCATTAATATATTCCCTATTGGATGTTAATAATTAAGAAAGAAGTCTTTATACTTTACGCTATCATACTCACACTAAACACATGTATTAGAGTTAGAGAATCGTATACAAAATGAGATAAAATGATAACAGTGCATAGAGAGTTGAGTGTTGTACAGAAAGAAATTAAGAGAAAATACATTAAGATAAAAAAATTCTAATAGTCTAATAAAAATAAATAGAATATAATCCTAATGAAAATAAAATAAAATATAAACAAGAGTCAATCACTGAGGCAGGGATGACCCATCTTGACATTGTAGTAACTAAAGAGGCATGGTGAACTTGTCTTCCATTCGCACAAAGGTTGCATCTATGAATCCACCAACACCTAGTATGTGACATCCTGGGCATCCAAGCAGTCATAAATGTAATCCACTCGTAGTTGTAAATGATCGAGGTAGTTGGACAAGAATTGAACATGTGAATGCTCATCTCCCAAGGCATCATCCATCTCCTCCTCTACCACTTACAGGTCCTTCTCCTCCTATTGTAGAGGTGATAGTGGGTGCAGCTGTGATTGTGGTTATTCCTGGTACTTAGGTACAAAAATGAATGTATCATGAGGTCCTTGCTAGATTACCCTCATGCAAAGTCAAGTACCAATCCTTAGTGGTGAGATATACTATATATGGATCGTTGTCGAGCAAGGGATTTCATGGTGGTGGTAGAGGGTAGAGATGTATGATCTAACACCTATATAACTTTTCTACCTGTCTTCTATCATTGCCCAATCTCTTAAAAGGTCATAATAAGCAAGAATCCTAGATCGACCGTGTGACCTCATACCATGACCTAGAGTATGAATAAGTGAATCCTTAAAACAACCCTTGTGTTATTATTTTGGGAGAAAATGTCAAGCATCAACCATCTATGCAACATTAGAAGCATGGGTCCCTAATGAATATGGATTTCGAAACATGAGGATTAGAATGATATGAACTCACGATCTCATGCCAGAAGCCACTCAATTAATTATTTCTTCTAATAAATGATTTTCAATAACTCAAGTTATTTTGTTTCCTAGAAAATAATATTAAATATACTTGAAATTTCATATTTTTTATATCTCGCCATGCCTATTTCAAAATATAGCTTTTGCAAATTTTAAAATGATTAACAAGGACATCAAGATTTAAGTTATTCAACAATATGATCATTTTCAAGCATATGATAACAAAAATTTCAAAACTTGTATAATTTGAATTAAATTATAAAAAGTTTACTAGGGCCTATAATGTAAGGTGCACAAGCTCAAAATTCAATTTTTACAAAAAAAAAATCATTTTTCAAAATTGATTTAGACATAATGTTTGTTTCAACATATTTCATTATTTTGAAGATATCTTAAGCTACCACAATTATTCTGACTTAAGATGGTGGCAAAATTTTAAAGACTCATTTATTTATAATTTTCATAAAGAAATAAGATGTTAACTCAATCCCAATGCTTCCTAGAATATCAAGGACAATAGAGTATGAAAACATATTATATTTTTAACTTCAAAGTATAAGATTCCAATGGTAAAACATTCCTTTTTAATAGCTAAAAATTTTCAAAATTTAAGAAGCTTACTCTTTACCTCTGGAGTAGGTAAAGTGAACCTTGAGAGTGAGAGGAGAGATTTCTTTATTTTATTTTTAAAATGACATTTAAGCAGGTAGAAAGATAAGAGCAACAAGAGAACAATTAAGTATGGTAAAAAGGTTGTGTTTCTGCTAAGGAAGAAAGAAGTGTTATGTTTTATTCAATTAAAAAGCTTATCCAAATTTAAATTTTAAATTTTTTTTTATGTTTCTTATATTTAGAAAAATTTTCTTTTAATTTATATTATAATATTTAAAAATAATTAAAATAAAATAATTATCCCTAAGATCCATAAAAAATAAGTTTCAGAAAAAACGGTAAAGTAGTGTGCATCCTTACAACTTAAACACTTATTAAAACAATTCTAAAAAAAAATTAACTTGAAAAAGTATGTTTATTAAGAATATTGTTTTTAACTTAATCTATATTTTCTCTAATTTTATTATGTTACTAAAAATTATTTGTAATATAATTCTTTTGTGGCACTTTCTATAAGCTTTAAATGATTTTTTTTTAAAGTTTATAAATTAAATATAATAAATTAATAAAAATTATCTTACCCAATTTTGTTTATAGTATTGCACTCTAATTATTTATAAATTTTATTTTAAAATTTTTTTTTAGTTTACATAATATAAAAATATTAAGAATGAAAAGATAATTTTACAAAAAAAAAACAAAAAAATGATATTACACTAATTTAATCTTTGTTATTCTTAACAACTTGAAAATAGTAGTTTCTAAAAACATATTTTAAATTTTAAATTATTGACAAATAATTTTTCAACACTAAATATAGACAACAAAATTCAAAACTAAAATATAATAGAATACCAATAATTTTAGGCACATTCAACCACTAGCATAAGATAGTTTCCTATTTTCTTTCCCAAACAAAATAAAAATCTTAATCCATCAAAGTAACTTATTTCAAATTATAAGTTCAATATAAATTTTATGGTTTGAAGGAAAAAACTTCTAGCTAAACATAAGCTTCCCTTTACTTTAAAAATATAAAATGATCTTAATAAAAAAAATATATTTTATTTATTTTTATTTTTCAACAACACTAATTCTACATCAAGAAAATTGTAACAACTTAAAATTTTTAAAGAGAATATAAAAAAAATCAAAATCAAATAAAATAAAAATCAAACATAAACATTATTCTAAAGATAATAATATAAAAAAAATAAATAAATAAAAAATTAAAATTTTAAGAAGAGACATATCTTTGATGAAATACCAAAGCATCAAGAATCATTAAAAAAAAAGATAAATCAAAAAAATTTAAAAGAAAAAAAAATAAGGGAGCAAAACTGAAAAAAGAGAACTGCTCTTTATTTATAGAAAGAACTTTTTTTATTAAAATAATATTAATTTTTATATTTTTAACAAAATATTTTAAAAAAATTTAATGATTAATCTTATAAATACATTAATAAAATTGGAAGAAAGTAAGTCCATTTAAAATATGTTTAAATAAAGTAAAACAATAAAAAATTACTATAATCTCAATATTTACATATTTAATCATTGTACTAAAAATAAAAAAATGTTTAAAAATTATTTTTATCATCCGCATATTTCTTTTATTCTAAAGCATATTCTTTTCAATTTTTATTATATTTTTTAACATTAAATCTAAGTTTTTTTCTTTAAATACATCCGAAACTTTTGAAATTTTAACTTTTTTTAAATAAAAGTATTATAAATTATTAAATTATTCTAATCAACCTTATCTTAAACAAAAGTAACTTTAAAATTTTTTAAATTTACTATTTAGTTTCAAAGATATAAAAGTATAAAAAATATTAATTATATGTAAAAAAAAAGGAATGATACAATAAAGATCTTAAAATAAAAGATAAAATTAAAAAACAAATTATTAAATTATAACACAAAATATGTATTATTTTTATATATCAAAATTTAAAACTTAAATTTAAATTTAAATTAATTAAACTTATATTAATATTAATACTTAGATTATTTAAACAGTATATCTTTAAATTTATTATTGGAGTTAAATATATTTTTATTTTTAAATTATAAAAATTTTAACTTTTAATTTTTATTTTTAAAATAAAATGATTTTATTCTTTTATTATTGATGCGTCAAACATGACTATATGACACACATTAAATATTGATTCTTGCAAATATAAAAAATAAAAAATAATTATTTTAAAAATAAAAAGTTATAATTTTAGAATTTTAAAAGAGCATATATAAAATTTATTATTATATATTAATATTAAAAATAGAAGTTAAAATATTTAAATAATTAAATTATTTTAATATTAAATATTTAATAAAAAAAGTAACTTCTAATATATAGATGAATTATTAAAATTTTAAATTTTAATTTTTATTAATACCATATATTAAATTTTAAAATTAAATTTCAATTTAAATCAATTAATAAATTTAGATAATCTTAACATTTAATTTATCTTAAAAAAAATTTTAAATTTATTATAATATATTTATATTTAAAATTTAAATTAAACCAAAATTTAAATTTAATTTAAAATATAATATTTTAAAATAAAAATAAATAAAATATTTGATATAAAAATTATATTAATTACTAAAAATAAATTTTATTTTTTGAAATGTTGGAGAATAAAAAATCAAAACTATAATGTAGAATGTAGAAATGGAAACATGAAAACAGTAAAATTGCCACGTTGGCCACTCATGATGAATTGGATTCGTCTCATTGGTGCTATGACCCACTCATGATGAATTGGATTCGTCTCATTGGTGCTATGACGACTATGAATAACGAGAAAGAAAAAAAGGAAACAAAGAGAGAAGAAACAAAAGCAGAATCACCATTGCAGAATCTTCTCCAATTAAGGTTCTTGCAACCTCTGTAAAAACAACAATGGCAGCACGAAAACGACTCTCTTCAACAGCAGAAACTTCTTCATCTGCTGCGAACGAAAACACACAACGCAAACCCGAACAGAAACCCAACGCTGCAGAGCCTCCAATTGCGCCTCCCAAATGGGGCCTCCTTCTGAAGCTCTCGCTCTTCGGGCTCCCTTACTTGTATCTCATCTTCCACCACTACGACATCGAACCTGAGCTTCGGAGATCCATCATCATCAACGCTGGAATGAGCCTCGCAGGGCTATTGGTCACGGTCAAGATGATCCCCGTCGCGTCAAAATACGTTCTGAAACGAAACCTCTTTGGATATGATATCAACAAAAAGGGTACCCCTCAGGGAAACGTCAAAGTGTGAGTTTTCTCTCTATTTTCTTTTATAAACTTGCGTTTGGGAAATGCGTTTTTGCGTTGGATTCTGGTTTTGAGATCTGGGGTTTTCTTTTACTGTCACACTCATCATACCTTTTTTATTTTTTTAAATCAGAATCACAGACCGAGCCTTTAGTTGGATTTGGGAAAAAAAAATTGTTTGATATATATCTTTTTCTTTTGCAATTGAATATGTATCGCTTTGCTGCTTCACTTGAGAGATTTCTGCTCAAATATAGATATATGCTATTCCATGCGATCGTTAAGTTCCTTTTTAATCCTATACTTGTTCTTTGCGGATTGTTCAACACATCTCTATGGTGTTATTTAGTTGTTTAATGCTGTGTGTTGATGTTGACTGGCACGAAGTTCTTTCTTTCTTAACTTTGAATTGTGATACTTAATGTTCTAAAACCGTTATGATATTGCTATCTACTGGCTGGACCAAAACTTACATTTAGCAATGCTGTGAATATGGATATTTAAATTATAGCCATACAGGTTGTTCTCTTAGAATACGATCTATATTTTGGGTTGTTGAATTGATTTTATGTTATTTATCCTTTGTCAATGGAATTTTTGAATTTGGCATTTTCAGCTTAGATTTTAACTGGAAAAGTGTGATAAAAATGAGAATGTCACAACTAGCAAACAGGTAGTTTCTGTGGTTTAATTTAAAAAATGATTAGTATGCTTGGAACTTGCAGCATATAGAGATCAAAATATTTTAAGTGTATAGAGTGACAAGAAAAAGTTAAGTTGAAGACAGTAAGAGGGATTGTTACTGTACATCATTAAATGTTGTGAAAAATGCAGTTAAAATTTTAGAGAACAAAATCTTAGAAAGGATTTATTTGGTACGTTTTTCTTTGTATAGGAAGGATTCTAATATGCTATCATAAATTTTTGGCACTAAGTTTTGACTATGCTACATTTTTCTTTGCAGGCCTGAGTCATTAGGTATAGTTGTGGGTATTGTCTTCTTGGTTGTGGCAATCTTATTTCAGTATTTTAACTTTGCACCAGATTCAAATGTAAGTTTATATTGTAAGTTACAAGTATGGTAATCCGAGTATCTGTTCAACACTAATATCTTGGGACTGATATGAATAGAAGAATGGAGCACTTTATTTATGAACAATTTTGCTTTTGCAGTGGCTTGTTGAGTACAATGCAGCATTAGCATGTATCTGTTTCATGACATTGCTTGGATTTGTCGATGATGTTCTTGATGTACCATGGAGAGTGTGAGTATATAAGCTTTCATTATTTGCTTCAAGAATCTGTGCTTGTCAACAATGTTAGATTAGTTTCTTTTTTGATTTTCTGTCAATCTAAATCACAGAAAATTATTGCTACCATCAATTGCTGCACTTCCTTTGTTAATGGCATATGCTGGACACACAACTATAGTTATACCAAAACCACTTGTCCCACACATTGGGATAGAAGTTTTGGATCTTGGTAAGTTTTCCATACCTTTATGCAAATGACACTTTTGAGAAGTTATTGATTACTGTAAAGATTCCTATTTAGACTATTTTTTGAGGCAGGATGGATCTATAAACTGTATATGGGGCTATTGGCTGTTTTCTGCACAAATTCCATCAATATACATGCTGGAATAAATGGCCTTGAAGTTGGGCAGACGGTGGTTATTGCATCCGCCGTAAGTATCAAAGCTTGTATAAGTTAACACTTTGGTCATGGAGATTAATAATACTGTGGATGTGCAGATCCTAATACACAATATTATGCAAATTGGAGCATCAACAGATCCTGAATATAAGCAAGCGCATGCATTCTCTATTTACTTAGTTCAGCCCTTGCTTACTACCTCGTTGGCTTTACTTTCTTTCAACTGGTATTCAAATATGTATCTATTGCATTTTATTTGAAACTTTTTTTTTCACTTGATCAAGAGTAGTTTTACTAACAGTCTGTGTTCTTATTCTAGGCATCCCTCTGCAGTTTTTGTTGGTGATACATATACATACTTTGCTGGGATGACTATGGCTGTAGTTGGTATTTTAGGCCATTTTAGGTATTATATCCATACTTTTATCTGACAAAAATATTAATATGGCTATCCTCTCTGTTTCGTTTGTGCAAACTAGGCTTAGATATATAGGGTACTCTAAATTTTCCACCTCCTAGCTTTCTGTTAAAAGATCAATTGTAGAGGCACATGTATGGCCAATCTTCTTTTCATAAGTTTTAAGTGTGCTTATAAATGTTTCTTTTTTCTGATATCACTTCAATCTTTCCATTTCTGTAGAGCAATTTGGTGAATGATTTTGCCACTTTATATGAGAAAGCCTACCATTTCCATTCTGAATGATAAGATCCACAATATGTAAACTGTAAACATGAAACTGTAGAACTTGTAATGATATTCTTCCAAGTCTACTTGTGCTTTATATAATAGCAAAAGGTAGTTTGAGATGGGGATTTTCCATTCAAATGTGAGATGTTTCTTTTTTCTGATATCACTTCAATCTTTCCATTTCTCTAGAGCAATTTAGTGAACGATTTTGCCACTTCATATGAGAAAACCTACCATTTCCATTCTGTATGATAGGATCCACAATATGTAAACTGTAAATATGAAAGTGTAGAACTTGCAATGATAATCTTCTAAGTCTACTTGTTCTTTATATAATAGCAAAAGGTAGTTTGAGTTGGGGATTTTCCATTCAAATGCAAGAGGTTTAAATGTATCCTCAAGGAATATTCCTTTCCATCCTTAGTAAAACTATTTCCTTTTTCCCTGAGGTTCCTCCTTCCCCTTCCTTCAGCCTTATCTCCTTCCACAAATCATTTATAAAATCTGGTTTTTGAATAAAGGATAACAACAACAGGAAACTTAACCCTGTCTTCAAATAGCATGACTTTCTAAGCTTTGTTCCAAACATTGCAATGTAAGCCTTTGGCAGATGACTTGATTAGCCATCTACTAGGATCTGGAAGAGTGAGAAAAAATAGCATAATGCTGAATGTTAACGCATTTGTGTGGAATTATTCCACAAGATTTATGAACTTGTGTTACTGTGATTGTTGATTGCCTTGTAATAATTTATTTTCTTTCAATTTTTGCTTCAGTGAAACACTTCTGATTTTCTTCCTACCTCAAGTTTTGAACTTTCTCTTGTCGCTCCCCCAGGTTTGATGATTAACAGAATCTCTCCATTCACATTTTGAATTTGTGATAAATTTACTCTGAATGTCTGACATAGAATTTATTTTCCACCAGCTTTCTGGCATTGTTCCTTGTCCACGTCATCGTCTTCCCAGGTAGGCTTTGATGAGTGTATTCTGATAATGTTTCAGGCATCTTGCATGTATTTGTTTGGTTGAAACCTCATATATCGTCTACTCATTCAGGTTTGACCCTGAAACTGGATTACTGACTGGGACAAATGATGGGACACTCGTTAACTTCTTCTTAAGAAATTTAGGCCGGAAATCAGAGAAGACACTTTGTATTTATCTTCTCATTTTCCAGGTGATTAGCTCTCATATTTTCCCCTTGTAGCTTGCAATTTTTAAAATTTTTTCCTTTTATAATTTTGTATTCTATTTCCAAGTTGAACTCGTGTTAAGTTCAACAATATGTGATAGAACTGAATTAGGCAATAGAAGAAAAATTGAACTTTTTGTTTAAAATGACAAGAAGACAGTCCTCTACCCAGGTCAGGTGCAAACTGCCTTCATATAATGCCAAAACAATTCAAGAGATCCTAACTTCTCTCCTACACAAGTCTTTTTCCGCCAAACATCTAGATCCCTCATATGTTATTCCCCTTCTTATAAATATCCATCTTAACTAATTCTGACCCTCACTTGGACTTCTAATTAACTCTATTTGCTAACTCACTCTTTAGTTACATCAGTTTGGACTTTGCTGGCTCCTGACCTAATCCGTTTCTTCCTAAAATAAACTTGTTTACTATTGGCCTGCTATTAATACTCTCCCCCAAAGCTTTCACCTTATTCTCAAGGTGAAAATTAGGAAAAACAGTCTGCAAAGAAGAGAGTGGTTCCCGAGAATTCTCCCTCTTGATAATTGGAAATGCCGAGAGGCTGAATATGGAACTCACATTCTTCAGACAGCACAACTGGTAGAGATTGAGGTTGTACAGTTCCTGAGACAACTTTCTTTAAAAGACAGATGAAAAATAGGCTAGGGAGCGCAATCAAGGCACTAACTTTTCATTCCATTTTTTAGCTATGGAGCACAATTGATATGGATGAATTTTCAAATAGACTCAATCATCTACCTGAAAGTCAACCCCCCTCCTGCTTTCATCAGCCTACACCTTCATACATTATGTTGTTGAGCTTTATCCGAATTATGCTTTAGTTTGTGAAGCATGTTGTCCCTCTCAAATTGTGTTATTGACTTCTTGAACCTCAGAAGGAAAAGTATCCTCTTTAAAGATTAGAGGAGGGTCCTCCCATAAAGAGCTTGGAACCGCGACCTTCTCACCACTTCCGTTTGGCCATCCATTTAAAAATGGTAAGTGGGTATTGTCCTTAGCTTGGTCCCACTTTGTTTGAACAGTTTGGACCAAAATCAGCTTAGAAAAATTTAATCTCTATTAATGACAATGGAGGCAGGAAAACCATGGAGTCTTACTATTTCAGCCACAAAAATTTGAGTGAGCTACCTCTTTGGTTGTGAAAGGATGAGCTTATGCAATGAAATATGCATTCTTCATTAGGTGATCAACCACAAATAGAATGGTATCTTTTCCCTTGATTTGGGCAGACCAGCAGTGATAAAATCCATGGAGCTGTCACTCCATTGAGCAATGAAGTGCTGAATGTCTTGCGCCTTCCCAAAAGAGTACTGCTGCTATCTTCTTATAGGTGTGAAAAAATCCTGTATGGCCCCCAATTGTTGAGTTGTGAAATTCCTCTAATAAATGTGAGATTGTAGTGGAATTGCTAGGAACAACCACCATATCCTTATAAATATAAGAGGAACCAACACCTTAAGTCCTGTCTTAGTTTATGCAGTTTAGGGTCAATTACAATTCTTTATCAAGTATTCAGATCGTGAAAAAAAAAACCTGAGAAAGTGCAGCATAAGTCATTTTTTTGGATAAAGCATCTGTAACTTTATTATGGCTGCCTGGTTTGTATTCAATTTCGAGAAGACCCAACAATTTGGAGGTCCACTTAAATTGGTCCTGACTCATCATTCTTTGATCAATTAAGAACTTTAAGCTCTATCTATCTGTAAGGATTATAAAGTGTTTTCCTGAAAGGTAATATCTCCACTTTTGTACTTCCACAACCATGGCTATTAAGTTGTGTCCTTTCAGATAAAGTTGATAGGGACTGGTACCCAAGAACACTAAAAAAGAATGAGTCTTTATTGCTAAACCCCTATGATTCTGCCCCAGCCCCTATCTGAAACTGAAATACAAAGTTTAGGGAAGAATTTTACAATAACTAGTTCTGAGTTTTCGAGAGACCCGGCACACTCCAATTACAAAACTCTTCTCCTTACTAATATGAAGTAAGGGCTCATACTGGGTATAGTAAACCCTGCTTTCAACATTACTGCTATCAATTTTTCAATTTCAACTTTCTGATCGTGAGGGTACTTATAAGGGTGATGGCATGATCATGTCTCCTAGACAGAGGTAGGCAATGAGGATCTTGAAAAGCCTGCTCAAACACTTGTAAAACCTCCTCAACTTAATGTGACAATGGCTGTGGTACATTCAACCCCGTTCTGCTAGCGTGCAGTCCACTAAGAAACCTTCTCCTTCCTCCTTTAATGCTTTTGTCAAAGTCTGCAACAAAAAAAACATCAGACTTATAAACTTCTTTCCTCCTTTATTTATCTCAATGTAGACTCCTTGAAGTTAGCCTGTACTTCTCCCAAATTCTCGTCACTCTAACCCTAATACTACATCCACTCCATCTAATTCAAACAAGCAAAAATGCTGCAGAATCTCTAACTCTTGTTGGTACCCTTTAGCTCCTTGCAAACCCCTTGAATCTTCACATTATAGCCATCCCCACCTTAACCAATTATTGGCCGTTGTCCGGTACTAGCACACCAAGCTTGACTACTAGTTGAGAAATAAAGTGGTGAGATGCCTCACTATCAATTAGAACCATTACTTCCTTGTCATTAATGCAACCCAAAGCTTCAAGGACCTTTCTCAATGTCAAGCCTGACATGGTTTGAAAGTCCACTTTCACTGGTTTATCTTCATATTGTGCCCTATGGCTCCTTGTCCTCCTCATCTGCTATTTCCTTATTGCTCTCCTCTTGCAAATCATGTTCAAGCATTTAAACTTCTCATCACATTTAAAATAAAGTCCCTTCCCTTCCTTCTTTCCCTATATTCGGCATCAGACAATAACTTCAAATTTCTTCATCTGTTAATCCCATCCCCAATTTTAGAACCCTTACCATCTGTTTTGCTTCTTGAATTAACTGCCACATTGTTTTCTGTTCTGGTTGGCATTACACCCCCTCTTCCATTGGTGAATGAGCCACCCTCTGATCTCCATGACCTTCCTGGTTCTTGAATTTGCAAGAACCATGGGTTTCAGTCCTGCCTTGTTATTTCCAAGAAAATTTCCTCTTGCAGCCTCACCATTCTCATAGCTTCTTGAACAGATTGTGGATTGTGCAATCTAACAGATTTCTCTAAGGAACTTCTCAAGCCTCCTAAGAAGATGCTTAGAGAAAATGAATCTTCCATGTGGATCCTCACCTGTAACTCATTGAATGCCTTCAAATACTCTTCTTGGGAACCCTTTTGCTTCAATCTTGTCAACTCTGACAGCGGATCATCATAGTTCCCATCATTGAATCTGCGCCCCACGTCAAACAAAATTTGCCTCCAATTTAATTTTTTGCAATCCTGTCTTGATGTGTAATATCTTTGCCAAGCAAAAGCTTTTCCTTCCATAGCCATTAGCAACAATTTGGTTCTTTGATTTCCTGGGACTTCTAAGACAATACTATCCACTCCTTGCCATCCACTCTTTGTAAATCGTCCCATCAAAGTTGGGAAAAGTGGCCTTTGTTCTCTTTGCTAACCATTTGTCATCGGATTTCTCTCCTCCTCCTTCCCTATATCTAACTGATCCCTTTCTTCCTAGCATAAACTTGTTTCTCTATTAGACAGATATTGTTGATATGTTTGTGTGATTGAAGCAAACAGTGGTTCATGGGGATGGGTCCTAATCCAGTTTCATAGATAAAGGTGAACTTGCTTTGTTTTATTGAATAAAATGATCAAGGGAGTAAATTCTATCAACTTAATAGTTTATTATATAGTAGATGTTTTTTATCACAATCTCAATCTAAACAATTCTACACTGTTCCACTCAAAGTGCACCTCAGTTTAGAGTGAAATTCATTTTGCTTAAGCCTATTTCCAAAAATTACCGTAACGGCCAATCTTGTATCTTTCAATTCATTTGTATGTAGTTGATTTGACTCTTTCCATGATGCCAATTCTAATTAACTTCTATAAAAAAGTAAGGCTTACAATAAATTTTATTTGAGATTTGCTTTAGTTGACCTTTTATTGATTTATTTATGGTAGTGTGAGTGGACGGGGAGGGGCTGAAGGTTTGCATATTTTAACAAGAAAAATGTTAGAAATCACATTCTATTTCCTTTCTGCTTTGGATTGGATGATTAGTGGAAGGGATGAAATTTTTTAACCAATTTCCATAATTTATATTCCGCTTTAAGTTTTAACCTATTATTGTGATGCGGAAACATTATAATTGATTTTCAGAGGATACTACTTTAGGAACTTTGATATCATGCGATGTATCTTTTTTATCTTTCTTTGGACAGGCTTTAGCGTGCTGTTTCTGTTTCATGTTAGGCATTTTCCTTGCTGGTTGGTACAAATGAAGACATGAGGCTCTTAAAAGTAGGGTACGGATGAGAACCCCACGTGATAGCCTGAATTTGTTGTATAATCATTTTTGTAGAAAACTTTCTAACGTGAGTATAGAGATATAGGTTTTGGTGCCGAAGGAATTTCCTTTTTGTTATTTGAAGGTTGTGTTATTATTAACGTTAAAGAAATACAACAGTTGAACTGCCTCTGGATACCTTCAATAACAAACATTTTATGTATGATTTTTCTATACACAGATTAGTTGACCAAACTAGAAAATTTGTTACATCTGTGACTAAAGTTTTATTTAATAGAAAAGAATTTCATTACATTGATAAATTTTATATATTGAATTTTTATATAAAAATATCATTTTATATATATTATCCCTTAACAAGTTAACTTTTATTTTATTACTATTGTGCAGCAAGAAATTTGAGTTAACAAAAATTACGTGCTACTCAGATTACGTGATAGGCCTTTAGATTGCAAGGGTGTACGTGAGAAGACTGCAGAATGTAGAATATAATTGTGCATAGTTTGTATAAAAGCTTTTTGTCATGATTTTGGGAGCTGAGCTGACAGACAGAAAATAAGTTGGTCAAAGGATAGATACCTTAGTTGCAAGAGAATCGTTGATAAATATCAAAATGGAGAGGAAGGTTAATATAGAAAAATTTGGTCTAGCGGATGAGAGAGGACACTCATTAACTATCTTTTTCATATTTCTTTTGGTGTTTTCATCTTTCTTTCTTGAAGGTTGATATCACATTAATATTCAGCTAGATATCATCGTATTATAGAGTTTCTTTATTATTTTATTGAGTTCCATCATTTGGTATTCAAGCATCGATCCTTAAAGTTTTAAACAATGATCAGTGTGCTAAAATAGATTCAAGAATGGATAATTTGGAGAGAAGATTTTATTATTGGAGGCTAGAAAACCAGAGTAAGCAAGGAGTTTTAGAAAGTTGTTTGGAGGAGATGATGAGCTTGTTGAGGGGAAAAGAGATGGAGGTAGAAGGAGGAGCTCACAGCGGCATCAACGAGCACCCATGCGAAATCGACAAGTTGGGAGTGAAAATAAATTAGTGTATTCACATCCTACTCAGTCAGAGAACTTATCAAATAAATTAGTGCATTCACATCCTACTCAATCATAGAACTTATCAAATAATCATAGTTTGGAATCAATTGGGAGAGCTATGTCTTAGCTTCAACTAGAGGAGGTACAGATGATGGAGATTCCAGTTTTCTCAGGAGATGACGTGTATGGGTTCCAGTTTTAATTGGATGTTATGGATTACGGAGACGAGTTCGAGATGATTTTGAGCCTCTTTATAAATGTTGATCTACCAATTTTGAAGCGAATTTTTATGAACGAACTGAAGGAGAAGAGATAAGAAAAATTAAAACTTTATTAGCTTGACTCACTTGCTGAAATAATGGATAAGATAATCCTACTAAAAGAAAAGAATGCAACCATGATGAGGTGAGGTTAGGTTGAGTATCAAAAGGGTTCAGTAGGGAAGAATTATCCTACTTACAGACCAACATAATAGTAGAATAAAGCAAACTTCAGAATGTAACAGGAATGATTGCTGGAGCCTAAACCACTAATTACCAATGGTGGAAAAGAAGTTTAATGAGTTGGAAAATTGAGTTGCAATTATCAACGAAGGTGAAGAATAGATTATGGAAGATAAGATGTTGCAATTATCTTTGAATAACATGATAGGGTTGACCTCGAATAAGTCCTTGAAATTATGGGAGCTAATTAACGAAAGTCCAGTATTAATACTAGTACATTATGAAGCATCAAATAATTTCATATCTAGATAACTGGTTGGAAAATTACAGTTACCTGTGCAAGAGACTCCGAAATATGTGGTGGAGATAAGAAATAGTTCGAAGGTGAAAAACCAAAGGGTGTATGAGAATGAAGTTGGAAGTACAAGTAATAATAGAGTAAGATAATTTTTTGTTTGAATCAAGTGGGATAGAGGTGGTATTAGAGATGATTTGGTTAGCAACTTGACCTTGAAGCAAATTTCAAGGAGCTAACCTTAAGATCGATGGAAAGCTGGACAAAAGTTTAACTTAAAAGGAAGCTCTTTTATAAAGCTCAAGCCTCATGGAAAGCTTTAATGAATGTTATCAAGAGCGTAGGTGAAGGATAACATAGAATATCATATTGTGACCCTACTTGAGGGTACAAATAAACCTCTTAGTCAACCTTGAAAGACCTCTTGGGAGAGAACCTAAAGGCTTACCTTCATCAAGGGATTGTAACCATGCAATTTCCCTAAAAGAAGGTGCTCAAATACCCAACATTCGTTCATACAAATATCCTCATTATAAAAAAAATTATAGAAAAATTCCTTGATGAGATAGAGATGCTTCATGGTGGTGTTATTAGATCTAATCCTTTTTATGCCACGGCCTTATCTCATTTTGGTGGTGGGAATCACCGACCAAAGCAATAAATGTCAGTTGAGTAATCTAAATTTAAACATGCTTGGTGTATTGTTTCACTAATAAACAAGATAATACAGGATGCTCCTTAAGCATTGAATTTAGAAGGATCCATTTTCAAGCTACATCAAGTGGGAGAGCATTATAGCAATATTCTGTTCTCAACCTTTACATTAAGAAACTCGATTGTTTAATCAGATGTGGAACTCGAATGTGATACAACGGGCAAATAACATATTTCCAATCTAATAAATAATTAGTACAAATCCAAGCTACCGAGTTAAGCTACGCTGCTGTTTCTAAAAAGAATGATGTATCTAACTTGCACCACCAAGGTCCTTTCAGAAATCGCATCCCATCTAAATAGCTTAGTCCACATCCATAGCTTGTTCACTAGTCATATTGCTGGACCACAGCTTTATGGTGCGATCATGGGAGACGGTAACAATATACCCACCATCTGCAACCAATAACAAGACATGCCAAAATCAGAAAAGACTGACTCAGTAGGTAAAAACAATATTAACACAAACCAACAATGCTAATTGCAATGGACAAATAATTAGAATTTGTTTTATGCTTTTATACTGTATTATAGGAAACCTAGACTTTTTGGAGAAATAATATTTGATAATGCTTATTTATTTATTTGGAGCAATAATTGCTCAACTTCCAAAATTTCTCGTAGGAAGCCGATGAAGAAAAGCAATTATTACTTTAAAATAAGCTAAACCGAACATGCACATAAAAAACGCAATGCATTGTCCTCTTCAGAAAAATGAAGACTTTTAAATGATGCAAACCGTGTCATAAAAGAAAACCAAAGCACGGTAGCTGGCACAAAACATATATATTTGGAACATATTTTTTTTACACTGTACCAATTTTTTCCAATGGTTATGATGTTTCAAAAACAGTTATTCAGAAGCTTATCTGTCATATGAGAAGGCTAATATCCGTAACCATAAAAATTGATAAAGTCCTCACATCTTTTAACATTTGACCAAACATAAAAACACAGAATGATAAAGCATTCCTCTTCCTTCATTTCCTTTAATTTTGACAACAACACATTTAAGTCTATGGGGCAAGGGGGAGAAAATAAATGCATAAGGAAAATCTAAGAAGCACATAACAAGAATGCTGTAAACATAAAAATGGATGAAACCCTCGTCTTTTTAACAAATGACCAAACATAAAAAACAGAAAATGAAAAGGCATCCCTCTTCCTTCATTCCTGTAATTTTAGCAACAGATTTTAGTCCATGGCAAGGGAGGAAATGAATACGTAAGGAAAATCTAAGAAGCACATAACAAAAATGTCCCCTGTTGGATTACTTGTCAGCAAAGCTAGAACAAGGTATGCATTTGAGGAGTTCCATTGAATTTTCCTTCAAATTAGGGATTTTTCTAATCTACTAAGTTGTTTACAATGACAATCATTCGCCTTATCAATTCAATACATATATATATATATATTCATTAGCATTTCAAAACATGCAATAGTTAATTTTTAATTCATCATTTACAATTTGAGGAAAGGACGTAGGTGCGGTGAAACTGAGTACTGACACATCAATCACATAATGGAATTGCACATAAAGAAGCAAAAACATATTTGAATCAGAGCCACAGATATATAATTTCTTTCTAAGATAGAAAACCTACCTCCAAGAACATCCACAGAAGTAACTTTTGCTTCATGCCCGGACAGTGTTTTCACAGGCTTAAAGTCACGGGCTGACCAAACCTAGCATTAAAACATAAATACAAATAAGTATACTGAAATGAAAATAAACCACTACCAAATCTAGTAATTTCTCTTGGACAAAACCATTGTTATTTTAGGTAGAAAAAGAATATACACCTTAGCTGTCATGTCGTATGAGGCAGTCACCAAAAAGTAACCCTCTTGTGGCTCAAATTTAACTTGTGATATTAAATTAGAGTGAGCAGGAATGGTATAAACGGATTTCTTCTTCCTCAAATCCCAAATCCGACAAGTGTTGTCTTCACCACCTGTGGCTAGATGATATCCATTAGGTGAAAAACTGATGCCAAGAACCTTCAAATGAAAAACAATCATAGTCAAGCCTTATGAAATGTTTAAGTGCAAAATTGTGATCTTGATCAATAGAGAGAATGTCTCACCGGCTTGACATGACCTTCCAATGCAAGAATACTTCTCCCAGTTCGGAGGTCCCAAACACGAGCCAGGGCATCCAATCCACAAGATGCAGCCAATGATCCATCATGGTGGAAAGCTAAACCATATACACTTCTACTATGACCTTCTTGAAGAAGCAACTCCTCTCCTGTTTCTATGTCCCATAATCTCCATGTCTTGTCAAAGCTAGCAGTGCCCAGGTACTTCCCTGAGGGATGGAAGGCAATGCGTGCAAGACGGTCAAGATGACCCTCAAATGTCTTCAAAAGAGATCCTTGATCATTCCAATACCTTGCCGTTCGATCAGCAGAGGCAGTTGCTAAATGATTATGTATAGGAGAATAAGCAACATCAGTAGCACGCTCTGTGTGTCCCTTAAAAGTGGAACACTTTCTTATTTGCGGCATGCTCCACAACTTGCTAGCTCCAGTCAGAGAACTACAACATCAAAACAATTAATGGAAGATCAGACAAGAATGGTTTCACAAGGCATGGAAGGTTAAAAAATAACTAGCAACAACATACCAGGTAGCAAGCCATTTTCCATCCCTTGAGAAGGAGCAACCAGAAAGTGGTCGATCATCCCCAATTTCACTGAATTCAAGACTCAAATTCCCAGCATGCTGTAATGCCCAATCCATCTCCGCGTCCAAATCTTCATCTGGATCATCCCTTCTTCTCTGTGCACGTTGAAGCCGTAATGCTGCCCTCACCAAAGAATATTTAGCTATATCAATTCTGGCATCCTGGAGAGCCTTAGACCCTTCAGTGTAAAAAGGATACTGCAGTTCTTCCTCAGCCTCATCTTTCAGAACAGAAGCTGCAGCCTCTTCATCCTCATAAGCTTTCATTAACTTCTCTAGTTGACCTTCAGCATCCAGCTTTGCCATAATCATCCGCAACCTGTCACGTCTCTCCATCTCTCTCTCACCAAACAGAGTTATCGGCTCACCAAGATGGCGAAGCCGGGCTCGCACAGCCATATCATTTGTAGGAACAGCAAGAGCAGCGGCACGCCGTTTCATCATGAGCTCCTGCATTGCCTTTTCCTGCCGTTCTCTCACCAGTCTACTCTCTTCAGATATCTCATACTCCCCCGTACCCTGGTTAATTCTCATGTTTGAGTCATCATTATCCGAATCAGAGTCACTTGATCCAACCTCACCATTTTGCGGCACAGGTGGTCTAATGACTGGTGGCCGAACTGGAAGTGGGGCCAGTGGGCGAGGGGGAGGAATTGCAGGAATTGGAGCTAAAGGAGGTACAACAGAAGGTGCAATAACTGGTGGAATAACAGGCTGAATTGGATTGGGTAGAGATGCATTCACAGAAGAAACAGGGTCTTGACCATCAGAGGAAGGTATAGAGGGTTCTGCAGTAATAGTTGATGTGGTATTTTCCTTCTCCACTTCCATGATTCCTAGCCAATCAAAAAAAATAAGACCAATATTTGAAAATTTTGAACTGCAAAATCAAATTTAAATAATCATTACAAAGAAAAATAAAATAGCTACACAGAAAATTAAATGTAATAGCCAATTTGGCATGTCTTAAAAGAAATATGCATAAGTGCCAACAGTATATAATAAAACCACAAATAAAAAGGCATCTAAGAATAAAAACCCCACATATTATTGAATTTACATGGATAGGTTTGGCCTTAAAATAAACCAAATCCATTTATAGAACAAATTATAAGGATTGGATCTCAAAACCATTCCAATTAATTTCAAATCCGGTTTGGTCAAAATCAATCTGGTTCTGAATTGGTTTCGAAACTGTTTATTAACACAAAATCTAGTTATAAATCCAATTTTTAGACCATTTTCTTCTAAAAAATCCAAATATAAAACCAGTTTCAATTATTGTGATATATATAAAAAACAAAAAAGCCCACAAAGGTGTTGTTGATTATCGTGTTGCATCTTAAAACTTAAACTAGGCAATAGATCAGAGCACACATTTACCAATTGATCACATTTAGGTTAATTCAAGAAATAATCAAGAACAATGCATAACTATTAATTGTCAACAAGTATATTTTGGATTTCCAGACACATTACTCAATGTTTGATTTTCTTTCAGTCCAAATGATCATGTCTCAACTTGAGAGCCCAATCAAGGCATTTTATTGGCTATTATTAGAGGTCTTATTACTATTCTTAAAATGTTGATTGCTCCTAATTATTTATTATGGTCTGTTAGAATCTAATTGTAAGGTATAAGATTTGAGTCTCACATTGAAAATATGGGATTCTCATGCGAGGTTTATAAGTCTGGGGTTCTCTAACCACAACAGCTAACTTTTATGGTGTGAGTCTCACAAGGTTCTTATCAATTGGCCTCAGAACTTTCCACCATATCTCTCAACTGCAATCGAGCGATGTAGGTGATGATGCCAGCATTCCAATGTTTGTCCGGGACTAGTCAAAGGGGCTAATGCATAACCAGCCTGCATGGGCACCAGGGCTGCAGAGTGTAGTGGGATATTAGGATCTAATTGTAAGGTATGAGACTTCAATCCCACGTTGGAAGTATGAGATTCCTGTCTGGAGTTTATAAGGTCTTGGACTCTCCAACTACAACAGCTAGCTTTTGTGGTGTGGTTCTCCCAAGGTTCATATCATGGTCTTCCACTGCTAAAATATAGGTTTGTGGGACAAGATAATGAGCAGCAACTACCAGTTCAAGTGATAAGGCTAGAAATGTCTGGTTGGCCCTAATTGCATCCTATGTTCTGCCTTTCACATAATTTTTCTTCCTCTTTAAAGTTAAAAATTATGTATAGAAAGATGGTTTCTACTTCTCTCAGAATTATTGAAATTGCCTTGAGGGTAGTTGTTATATTCAACAAATAGCCTCATTAGACTATAATATAATCCAGAAATCAGAATACAAGAATTAAGCACAATATAGCTTGGCTGACCTTGGCTTCACTTTAATTATAGAAATTTGAAAATCCTATTTGATAAAGAAAAGGAAAAAAAAAAAACTGTTTTGAGCCTAACCTAGCAACTTCATCTTTTGAGGTGTACTAAAAGCCTCTATATAGTATTAACAACAAATTCTAGCATATTCAGATGGTAAGAGAAAGCAGAAAGCCATGTTGTGACAGGATTTATGTTTAATAACAATGAAGCATGAACCTTCTTGAATGCACCCCGCCCCCCTCCCCCTCCTCCAAAATAAGAGAAAAAAAACCATGTGCCCATCCCAGGAAATAATAAATTCTAACAGAAGATTAATTTTGTACCACTGAGGCAGACATGGAGCAAGAAGTTTGCCCAGGAAGCAAGGATGCTTAAAAAAAATATGTCCATGTCAGAATGTTTAAAATTCTAATGAGATGCCTTAAAGTTTTGTATTGATCTCCCTATCGAAGCTTCTTTGCTTAGGAATTTGAGATGGACACAAAAAGGGGAATTTAAATAACTGGAAACAAACATAGCCAATTATTATTAGTCCCATCCAAAATAATTCAAGATAAATACAAAATGATAAATGTCCACCAGTTTTTTCACACAAATAAACATACACTAGTGAAAATGCAGTTGAATATTATTTTTAAAATCAGAAAGGATTGTGCCAAAACTTTGAAGTACATTTTTATAGTGGGCATTAGCGGCTTCATATTCAAACATGCATTCCATGCATAAAGCAAATGAAGAATAACAATAGTGTATATTATAAATAAATTCACATGCTACCTCCTTTCTATGCTTTAGGGACCAATCTGAAATTGATCACCAACAAACCATAATAAGTTTAAACTGTAAAATAAAGATCCAAGAATATATTTTATCTCTAACATGCTGTCTCACATTAAGCTCTGACCTTTCCTCAACCCTCCCCCTTCAAAGTAGATTAGGCCGGCCTGAGAAATCAAAATATAACTAACAGATTGTTGAATATGTCATTTATCATCCACTCACTGCTAAATGAAAGAGAGAAACAGAGAGTATGGTGGGATTTCAAGAGAATGAACTTGAAAAAATGTAAATTGATAGGCTCAAAATCTGAAATTGTAATGAACAAACTGTCACATTTTCGCACTATTATTTTATACGCCTTTCTTAACTTTTCCAAATGAATAAAAAAAGGGAAAAAGTATGAACGCATAGATTCCTACCTATAAAAATAGACATAAGAACTGCAGCAAACGAAAATTCAGATAGCCAAAGTCAAGAGATCAGCTAACCCTTTTCAGTGTCGTATTATAAAAATTACCTAAGTCCAAATCACCTTCCTGAATTCTCAGCTGAGATACTCAAACACAGTAAAACATACAGTACCATCCAAAGCTACCTAACTGAAATTTCTTCCCAACTAGTAAAAGGGCTCAAAGTTGAAATGATGAAAGATAGACAGAGGCCATCATGCTTAGATTATTATCACGATAGTAGTCAATAGATTAGATACCTTCTATTAAAAAAATGGCAAATTTTCAGCAACCTATATAGAAATCAACTAAATCGTACAGTATTTAGCTTTAGCCTCCCCTATCAAGTTAGAGAAACGATAACGTTTTGTTTCAATATGACCAGTAAAATATTAGAATGAAAATTGAACTCTATTCAACCCTCCCAGAAATAAAGAACGGACAATGAACAACCTTAAACAATCGAAAAGAACATTGAAAATACAGAAAAATTGCATGCTATGAGACCCAGTCCAACACAGCCGTTCAAGCATTTCATCAAACACATTGTGTGCACCGAACCTAGTTTAGGCCTTGGTCATCAATTTACAAGTTAGAGTGTCATTATTGAAATTAATAATATGGAACGTTTGATAATAGTTATCTACCAAAGCACGAACATACGTAACAAGTAGCTTAGTCGGTGAAGCTAGGAGTAATAAAAACAAAGAAAAAGGAAAAAAGATTGGAATAAAATGCGAATTGGTAAGAGCAAATGAGAGGGTAGAGACGGTACCTGAAGCGTTATTGGGTTATGGAGTATTCAACAGATAGAAGAATAGTTCGAGGGCGTCTTTATGATATTCCCTTGTACTTGTACCTGAGGCTCAGGAATGGGACTCTGTTTGCTGCTCTCGCGGTGGTGATGACTGACAATAGACGGAAGGAAAAAAAGAAAAGAAGAAATTGAAAAATTGGCTGAGAAAAATTCTTTAACCTTTGGGTCAAGAGCTGGGAAAAATGCCGGGTCCAAACTTTTTAAATCTCCCGTTTTTGCAACTCAGACCTCCCTTCTAATTTTTTATTATTTTTATTTTGTTTTGGCTATTCTTCCGGAAATTTAATAAATGATTTTTAGAATTAAAATTTTAAAAATAATTTATTATAGTTTTAGAATTAAATTTTTGAAATTACAATTTAAAAAATATTTTCAGAAATTCTAATTTTAAAATGGATTTAACATATTTTAGAAATATAATTTTGAAATTAATGTTTCCAAAACTTAATTTTATAAGTTTAATAAATCACTTACAGAATTTTCATTTCGAAAGTTATTTAATATGTTTCATGAATTCAATTTTTTGAACTGTAATTTTTTTAGAAAAAAAACTTCCAGAATTATAATTTTAAAATATGGTATCTATTTTCAAAGATTATAATTTTAAAATACATTTAACACATTTTGAAAATATAATTATGGAATTAATTTTTCAAAAAAATTAAACTTAGAGCTTTAATAAATGCTTTAAGAATTAAAATTTAAACTGATTTATTATATTTTTGAAATAATATTGTTTTATAAATTTTTCAAAATCATAAAGCTAGTAAGAATAGATAAGTAATTTTACCAGTAAGAGAGATGCAAGAAAAAGGATATAAAAAATAATTGCTAAAAGAAAAATGTTATTCGCACCTTTTACCTGAACAGTATTTTGCATCTCCCTTATCAAATTATTTTTATACCCTTATTTTTATGTATTTTAAAAGTTACTTTTTAGAACACAAATCAAATGTTATTTCTGAAAATACAATTTGAAAGTCAAACAAAAATACTTTCAAAAATAAAACTTTGAAATGCAAAAATAAATATGTTCCCGTTTATAATCTTAATTTTAGAATTTAAATTGTTTTTCAAAAATCAGATTTTGTAATATAAAAATAGAATTTTAAAATTTTATTTTTAAAACAGGATTTAACATTTTAAAAATTAAAATTTCAAAATTATATTTTTATATTACGAAATTTTAATTTGGATAAATTTGAAAACTCGACTCCGACATTTTAACGCACAAATATCATTATTGATTTTTAATGAAAAAAAAAAAAGAAGAAATGAACTTTAAGTTGAGAATCTTGAAGTTGGCAAAAAATAATCTAAAATGCTCGAATTGTGAAGATAATGCAAAAAAATAAAAAATAAAAAGTAAAAAATATTTTAAAAATTTTTAAAATTAAAAAAACATGTATAAATAGTAAGACCATTAATAAAATCCTATAATTTTCTCTTTTCCTTACCTTATTGAATTTTAAAGTTCAAAACATTTGATTGTTGATTAAATAATCTACGCGTCATATTGAATACTTTTAGGTTAGGATTTTTATTTATTAATAAAAATATGTAAATATTTAAATCTTAATATATTATTATTAAAATTTATATAGAAAAAAAAATTATTCTTCAAATATTTAAAATTATTATAAATAAAACAAGTTCAATCGTTCTTAATTATAAAAACATAAAAATCGTTTAATGTATAAATAAAAATTATTTTAATTTTTTATCTTTAAAAGAAATATGAAATTAAATAAATTAATAAAATCTTAATATATTATTATTAAAATTTGAATAGAAAATTTTTTAATCTTCGAATATTTTAAATTATTATAGATAAAGAAAGTAAAATTGTTCTTATTTATAAAAATATAACAATTGTTTAATCTAAAATAAAAATATTTTATTTCCATCTTTAAAAAAAATATGAAATCAAATAAATTAATATTTTCCTACTTGAAAATTTGTTAATTAAAATAAAATTTTAAAAATACATAAATTAAAAAGATGTTAATAAAAAATAACATATAAGTTTGTTATAAAAAAATAGCATAAATATAATTTACAGCAATATTTTTTGTTAGCTTATAAAATTCTTTTTATAAAATGTTAAATGTCTGGAAAAGAAACCTTTTTATAGATAATTTTTTTTATAAGAACTCGTGTTTTTCTTATCTGTTTAAAATCAATAATTTAAGATTTTTTTTAGTTAACGTAATAAGTATTATAGAGTTGATTATGTATGAAAAAGAATTTAAAAATAATAAATTATATAAAATAATAATTATTATCTTTTTTTTTATTGGTTATTGATGTTGAGTTTAGAATTCTATGATAACAAATTTTAATATTAACAAATATTTTTAATTAAAGTTTAAATGTTTTATTTTTTGTGAAATTAATTTGTTTGCTAAGAATATCTTAAAAAGAAAAAAAAAACATAAACACAAAACAATTTGATCACAGAAATAAACAAAAGATTATAAAAGTTATAAAGAATAAAAAAGATTTCATATAAACTATAGAAGTTTTAAATTATTATTTAAATTATAAAAATGAATTTTTTTAAAAAATTAAAAATTTATCTTAAGCAACAATAACATTTTTATAAGAAGAATCCTTAAAAAGATGAAGTTTGCTACCAAAAATTTAATTAGGTCTTAATTATAAATACTAAATCCACTTGATTGAGTGATGGTGATGGAAATGGAATAAGAATCTAGTCTCTTCTCCTTATAATATGGTTAAGAGGTCCTACCATAAAAATGCAGAGGAAAATATCTTTGAATTATTTTGATAATAGCAAACAGAAATCTTCTAAAGTTGGTAAAAATGTAACATGTGAAATAAGTATGCAGAATCAATCTTTAGATGCATGAAAATTTTACTCTAGAAGAATTATGATAACAAATGTTCCAAAAGATGTCAAGACTTAAAAATGCTAATCAACAACAAGTTCAAAACATTATGCTAGTCATAAATTTTGTGAAAAACTACTGAATATCTACTTCTAAAGTTTCTTAAAACAAAATTTCACTGGAATAGTGCCTCAAGAAATATTAAAAAACAATTAAGACATATATCCCACTTAACTTTTAGAAGATTTCTTAAGAATATCTCTTAAGAAATGTGGAAGTATGAATCAAATCACAAAAATTATCTTGAGTCTTCATCAACATCCATTAAAAGCATCCATCGAAAGCATTCACCAAAAATATTCTTCAAAAGCATCCATGAAAAAGTTTTGCAGAAGAATCACGAAAATGATAAATTTGATAAAATTAAATATTCTAATCTCCAATTTAACATTAATACAAGCTCAAAAGGAATTTTGATTTCCTAACAGTTGCTTTCTCATAAAAGATTATTCCTACAGAATGGTCCATGTTAGCATACACTTAAGCTCACTCATATAAGGACAAATCAAATAAAAGCAGAATGATCATAAATAACAATTAATTGAGGATTCAAGCTAAGACTCATAAAAATAATCTTCCAAGAACAGTGGAAGATCCACTATGCTAAATCTCAAACTTATTGATCATTTATCATTCTCATCCTCAACTCCCTTTGTCATCTTTCTACTCCTCTTATATTTGTACCTAGACATGGAAATGAGGTTGGTTAGGATCGGGTTTCATGTTCCCCACCTCCATCCCTATTAGAGTGAAAAAAATTAAATCCATCCCCATCCCCAATCGATGTCGAGGAAACATGTCCACATCCATCCATGTTTTTTTTATATTTTTACTTTAATTATTTCATAATTTATTATATTATTATATATTTTTTAAAACATAATTTTATTACTATTTTAGCCTAACTAATTTTATGAAATATTTCTAGAATAATAAGGATATTTTTGTAAACTATTATATCTAGATGAATTCAAAGTCGAGGACATGACAGACATCAAGGTCTCATATTCTCCCATGTCCCTACTTTAAAATATTGAGTTTACTTGAACTCATTCCTTATCCCGGTCAACTCAGGTTCTTCCCGTTAAAATTAGGATGAGGCAAGGGAAGTGCTCATGGGTACAGGTTTATTTGCAATCCTTATCTATATCGATGATCAAAACATGTTGGGTAGTTTTAGGAAGCTTTGTATTTGATCATCCAGTCTTTCGGTGATATATGGTGTAATATCCTAATAATGATACTTGTATTACGCTTAAGTCATATTGCAAAATCATTACTCGTTTGTTATTTCATGATGCAGAACTTCTTTATAAAATATTGTTATTGAAAATATAGTACAATTTTTTTTTACAAAACTTTTTATTAGAATTGTGAGCCTCGATCGATGTAATTATTGTAGTAGAAAATAAACAATCAGATGTCATCGCTCATGCTAATTTTGAACACTTATATTCATTTATTATGAGTAATATACATTCACATATACCATCATATGTGTACATCATTATTTATATTTATCTTACACATACCATCACACAATGTCAAAGGCTCTTAGAAAGTCTATTGTAACAAAACAAAAGAATTAGTATCCTTTCATATATTACATACATATATTATACTGATTATTTACAATATATACATTTTTCGATGAGACAATTCTTAACAACGCTCCAACTATGACTACCTTAAGGCTCCAACCACCCAATTTGCATTGTCAATCTCTATGAACATTATTGCTTTCACAAACGATATTATTGGGATCTAGGAAAGAAAATGATGGGAAAATGGTGAAAAACTAAGTTTTCCAGTAAGATTCTATCCTAATTATAGGATCAACATTTTCAACTCATCCACTTTAGTTTATTTAGAAACATGATAGGCATACAGGTTCATTTTTAATTTTTAGAAAATCTTTAGCTGAAGTGAATTTATTTCAATAGTGACAACAAATTTAACACCAACATATAACTCATACATGCTCTGAATCTTTTTTTTTATCAAAATGTTCATAAACATAAACTTCATGCATTATTTATCATCATAACATAGATATTATTTGACTTTTACTCACTTTATGCCTTAATTATAAATCATTCTTATTCTCTAATCACCTTCTGAGTGATCATTTAATTTAAGACATATAATTAAAAATTTTAGTCAAACAATATCTTTCACTTCCCACATACTCTACCTTCTGTTCTAGGATATGAGTTCATTCCGGATGGTCGTTACCATCATAATTTCTTGAAGTCTTATGGATTTTATATGGAAGGTCTTGGGACCTACATATGTGCACAAGTCTTGTGACTAGACATGGTAAGAGTAGTGTCTTAAATTTTCACATACGATTTTCTTTAGTGATCTATTAAATTATTAGGTTTCATTTTAAGTCTTCATATAATATGCATGCTCAATATTTAGCCAATATGGTATGCTTATATATCATCTAAATCATTCAATTCCTCATATAATTCATTCACTCATGGAACCATAATTCACATAAAGTTTCATGCATCATGCAAAATAGCACATATTGCTTCTAATTCAATCTACTTTCACATTTACCATTCACACATAAGCATCATATGATACATTACTTTTCTAAATAATCAAGAGTATATTTCATATACTTTACACACATGTTTATGTACTTAAGAAACAACATAACAAATTGGTATAATTATTTTAATTAAAAATCTACCTCCTAATCAAAATTTCTTAATTATGCTTGATATAAATTTTTTGAACAACATACAACCTTCCTCTAAGAATTCATTCATCTTAATTTATTCTTTAAGTTTTATGATAAATCTATCATAGGAATTTAGTTAACTCATCCTTCTAAGGTACCTCTCAACCTTTCATTTTCTTTAAGATTAATTTTCTCTTAATATTTTTAGTATAAGTTTATGAAATGATGGAGTCCTAGATTAGTTGGCCAAATGGCCTATTTAGGTTGATCCTCTTTGTGTTCATCAATTTAGATGTTTTATGCACAACTTACTTATTTCAAGTTTGAGTGTTAGAAATTTTATGCTTTCTTGACCATTAACTTTACCAATCTAGTTTACGCCACTAATTGGTTTACTTGTTTACCTTATTACTTATAAATTCAAGGCTTCTTACTCATGATCTATTTAAATGTCCTTAAGCATCCCATTTAACTTATTTTGTAAAATTAATCTATGGTTGGCCGAATTGACCCCTTAAGCCCTTAAAGCATTATGATTCATTTTTCTTACATTTAGAAGGTGATTTGTACTAGTTAGGACTTAGGTTAATAAAATAAATCAACTTAAAAAATTTTAAGACTTTTCCTTCCTATTTACTAGACATGATCGAATGGTCCTTTACACTTTCACAACCCCATAATTGTTTTTTAATCACTACCTTATGTGTGGTTGAGTTTCTTTTAAAGTCTTAACAAGATTTTATCTTACTTTTACTAATTTTCCTTAAATATGGCTGAATAGTTACCCAAACCATCACCAAGTCTCTATTAAACTTTTAATTTTTTTATCATGCATGGTTAAGATCCTTATTACACCTTAATCAAAATTTTAAACTCAATTCCCCTTAATTAAATTAAAGTGGCTGAATTTATACCTTGTCCAAGCAAGGGCCTTTTTCTCAATTTTTTCTCACTTGACCTTTATATCATAGATTTTAGCACTTATTACATTATTTAATTTTGGATCCATCAAGAATTTTCTTTTCTACATAGCTTTGATCATGATTATGGAGGGTTTTAAATATCTTGTTCAACTTTTTAGTCCATAAGTCTACTCTTGCTCTTACTAGCTTTAAGATTCAATTTTAGATTTAAGTTTGTAAATTTTGGAACTTAGATTTTTTTGTAGTATTTTAAGATTATTATCACATTATTCCAAATCTAGACTTTTATCAAATTTCATGTTTAAAATTAAATTTTTAAGAGAAGACATAAACAAGCTTACAACTTTTATCATAAAAACCATACAAAAAAGTTTTCAAGACAAACAAGTGGAGATATATTAGATCTACTCAAAGATCTATCCATTCCTTACTTTGAACATCTAAAAACTTCTCATAGAAACTCTCAAATCTTTCTTTATAAGAAATTTTAACCGATTAAATTTTTCCAAAGGTTACAAGAAGCACTTTAATTTACCCAAATTTTCTATTAATTTTCAAAAATTACAAAAGACTTATTGATGCTAATTTTTAATAATCAAGGGCAATTTCAAACGCTATCAAACTCAAGCAAGTGGGATCCATAGAACTTAGAGAAAGATCCATCAAAAAGAGAAAAACAAGCCATATCACATAATTAAAAACTTATAAAAAGTGTATGGTACAAAACCTACTTGTTGAAGAATTATAAAAGGATTTGGTGGATCTTTTGAAGTTGATTTCCCTCTCCTTTGTACTCCACAAGAATTCCTTCAAGGATGATGGTGGGGCTTTGTTTTTTTGGCATATTATAACATAAACTTCACATATAAAATTTCAAACTTAGTGTAGGTTTTGATATTTTAAGAGAAGTTAGAGTTTTGAGTGAGTTTAGAGAGCTTGCACAAGTATTTAAAAGAGTGTTAATGAAGAAAATGAGTCCCTCTTGTCTTCCTAAATAAATTTGGCCACTTAGGGCACTTAGGAATTAAATTCTCACTTAAGGGCAGTTTGGTCCATTTAAATATAATTTTCATTTTTAAAATTAAATGTAAATATAAAGAATTATCCTTTAAAATTAATTTAATACTAATCAAGATTAACTTATTTTAAGTATGATTAATTTTATCTATCCATATAATTATTTTTGTCTTACATGCCATAATGACTTTGATGACTCATGAGGTGAGTCCTCCCCTCATTTATCACATGAAATTTTTCATGCACATGGATAAGCTTCAAGTTTTATATCATTACTTTGCATTTTCTTGCCCTCCTATCCTTCTAGAAGCATTTTGGTAATTTTATGAAAATTTCATAAAAAGTCCAAAACTGTTCTCCCGATGTTTCTAACGTTTATTGGTTTATTCTCGAATCATTCTTATGACACTTGCCATTTTTTCAAAAACAGTTTAGCTCTTATAAGAGATAGAGCTCTCCAACAATGTTTTGGATATTTTTAGACATTTTCGATGGTATTTTCATTTTCTCTTTATTTCTAATCTTTCCTTGTGACTTTCTAACTATCATTGATGGATTCTACACCTTTAGAATGTCTTTCAACTTTTATTTTGAGTTACCTACACATATATTTGTGTCATCCTAATGTAAAGTTATTTTGCATTATTTGTTAAAAAATTTCTAATTTCTCTCAACTTTTATTCTTATATTTGCTTTATTTATTTATTGTCAAAGGACATTTGTAACTTAAGGATTCTATCATTAGAATATGTTAGTGTTACATATAAAGATCCTAAACACTTGCCTTTTTAAAAATTCAAAAATCTATTAGACTTGGATTATTCCACCTAGAAGATTGTTATAGCTATTAATTGCTTGTGTAAAGCTTGTAGAGGCTAGTGATAAAGAATACCAATTAAAGGCATGAAAATACTTTTTTGTAACCTTATATGGTTGATTGGTGAAAATCTCACAAGATTATAAGGATTAAATATAGTCTTTGTGATTTGAAAGGTGAACCAATATAAAACATGTGTATTGTACTCTTTTTCTCTTGTTACTTTTTGCATTAAGTTAATTATTTCAAGAAAAGAAAGTTTTAAAGCTTTCGAAGTCAAAAAAAACCCTTTGATTTTTTTAAAATAAAATTATTTTAACACTCAAACATCAATATATTCTGATATTTCTTAAAACAAACATTTTCATCATGAACAAAATATTAGTAAATTTTACTTAATATATTCATAACTCTTCTAAACATATCTTTTAATATTAGAAGTTTCTCATATCAGAAACCTTTTTTATCATAATTTAACCATTTTTTCTTATGACTCTTGTGCTAACTTTAGGAATAACGATGTTTAGAAGGATCCCATGAGCAAGCCTACTTATTTTCTCTTGCTCTTCTTATCCAAGGAGAATATCAGGTTCTCCATAAAAGACACCTAATCCTTAAGAGGGCAACAAATACTATGTTTTCCGAAGCCCAAATAAAGGAACTTTTAGGCAGGGCAAGAATCTTATCAGAACTATATTTATCATATTTCTTATCAAGGAAGTCTTTCATCAACAATGGTATCCTATGTTAAATCCATGTTGCACATATTTAGATGAAAAATCAAGGTATACACCATATGGAATAACAAAAAATAAAGAGTTATACAATCATTAAAAATAATACTAGCATAAATATACACAAGTATCATCCCAAATAAACTATGAATAAATCAAAAGTAAACCAACCTACAACAACATAACAAAATCATAAATTACTTGTCTTGCAACTAATTAAAGAAATAATGACAATACAAAGAACATGACTAAAATATCTTTGCATATAAAAATTAAAGGTGAAAGAACCAATCACAAGAAGGAAGATTGAATTATAAGACTTAAAAATTTTGACAACTTTAACACTCAATCCTTTTAGGTGAGCTTCCTATGGTTATCTTTATAATGTGCATCTTTATATAATGTCCAAATCATTTAATGTTCCAAAGCAACACTTCATTTTATTTTCAGTTAGACATACTTTGCACATTTCACATTATTTCTTGTTTTTTAATATATTATTTTGGTGTAATTTTTTAGAACAAATCTTTTAGTGTAAACTTTCTAAATAAAGGCATATCATCAAATATATTTATGATTAATTACTCAAGTATATTTGATTATTTAAAATTTATTTACAGATTAGTAATTTATTTTCGAAACCATATCATCAAATATATTTATGATTAATTACTCAAGTATATTTGGTTATTTAAAATTTATTTAAAGATTAGTAATTTATTAAGAAAATTTGGTCTTTTCATGGTATTAAATAATTTTAAAAATATAAAAAACTTTGTAATGATCTATACTATAACATAACTAAACTTAATAACAAATATTCTAAATATTTTAAATTCTTAAAATAAATTTTTACAATAAACCCAAGATACATACAAAATACCATGGAGTAAATATATTGAGTGTTTGGTTTGAAACATATTTTCTCGTAAAACAAATAATTTTTTTTATAAAAAATATCTTTTCAAAATATTTTTACTTTTACAAGTTGATTGATAATGAAAGATTAGTCCTAAACATGTAAAATTCATAAAGACATAAACCAAACATGTTAGCATAAGATAAAAGTATTAAGAAAAGTAAGATAGATAAGATAACAGAAGAGAGAATATGACACGTAACTTTTTTATATTGGTTTGTTCCATAACAACAGAGGTTACATCCAGTTCTCATCCTTAAAGTAAAATTTTCCATTAAACCATAGAGGTTACAAGAAGAGTATTCTCAAATCGATCTCTTCATGCCTACAACAAAATATTCTTTCCAAACTCAGTCTCTTCAGGTTGTTAAAGAGGATAGCAACCTCCTCAAGCACAACCATTCAATATTCTTTCCAAACAATCATTCTGGACTACAATAATACTCTTGAAAACTAGTAACACATACTATTTGACTCTCTCATTCTATTTTTTACATTTTCTTGATGGGTAACTCTTAGAACCACTCATAAAGAGTGTACAGTTCTCGAAATTACTCACAAAAAATGTATAACTTATTACAAAGCAAAATCATAATCTACTACAAGATTTTAGCTAAATAGGTAGATGTTGGTTTGAAAGGAGTAAATGAGAAAGATGTTTCTTTGCATTTCAGCTCAACTCTTCTACATACTAAAATGTGAACATGTCATGGTTTAGAACTAATATATATAAAATATTTTTAAATAACTAGAATCTTTTATCCATTGGATAACTAGTTGTTTATTCGTTTTCATTGTTGCAAATTCAATTTTTGATTTGTAAAAAAAAAATTACCACAATATAGTTGTTCGGATCATTTTAAAACTTATAAATGGGCATGCAAGCAAATTAACCCGCATAAGTCCAACTTGCATATCTCACTATCAAATAGGTTAGGTTGAGTTGGTTTGCAAAATAAATAAATTAAAAAATTTGTTATCTAAATTTAACCTACATGGATCTCCAAGTTAGAAAATCAATTCGTTTAATCCACTTAAATCTTACAATACTCAAAATCTTTTAAAAAAATATAATTTATAAAAAATAGAAAAATATATATAAAAAAAAGACACATGTCAAAACAAACTAATAATGTTTGACATAAAAAATAATGTTGCTTTTTAACATACAAACTAAGCAGATACACAACAAGGTTTAATCCATCACATTCATTAACAAAACATACATTATTATCACACGAGTCTCACACTTAATGACTTATTAAATCCACTTTCCTTTGTACTAAAAGGTAATTCTATTGGTTTAGTTATTGACATCATTTTACTTCTTCCATTCAACCAATTTATTCCTTTGTAAATTCTCCACATTAGTCTCACTAAGTTTTTTGGTAAGGTTCGACTATTCTTTACTCTTTTCCAGTATCTTTAAGTCTTATTTGATATCAATTTTGTTGCATTACTCATATTGAGGTATTCTTATAATTTTTTTAATAGTTAATCATTATCACATTCCTTCATTTATTTTGATAATCTCTTTTAACCCCTTTTTTTTAGGTCACTCCACCTTCTTAGACTTGCGTCATAATGACGAATTTGTAAATCCTTCTTTCCTAGTTTCTCATGACTTCATAGAGTCCCGCTAAGGCAATCATAACTTGCAAGCCACAGGCAAAACGTATTGATATTCAACAATCTCAACTTCTCACTAGCTCTTCATGTTTTATGCATAGAATTCAATGCATCCAAAGTAGAAGAAATAATCTTATTTATTAAACATTGTTTGAGAATAGATTAGTGATAGATTATGTGCATGTTTATTAAACCATTTACAAAGGGAAGATTAATTTCGATGAAAATGAATAAAAAAAAGTCAATGTCGATAAATATATGATGTACTTTATGTCATATCACAAGTCAGTCGTTGACTTCTTTTTTTTGAATCACTTTTTGTACAAAGGCTAAATAAACAATTTATGAATATTAATATACTTTTTGCGGTGTATACACATTTAATTATAACATATCTAAAAATAAAACTTATTTTTATTTTATAAAAAAATTAATTATATACAATAAAATATTTTGCCAACTAGTACAAGCTAATTCCATGTGTTGGTTGATATCGCTGACACAATATTTTTATACGGATATTTGAAAAGGTTAATTCAGGAGTTGCATCAAACTTTGCATTTAAGTTGCGTATAAATCTGAATTTTATTTAACTTTATTTTCAATAGAAAAAATCTTCATAATACTGTGAACGTAGGGTTAAATAGAGATGGTTGCGCAAATAACTAATTTTTTTCTTAGCCCTCACCAAATTATGTCCACTTTAAATATGATATAATTATAATTTCTTTCGGTATCTAGTAAAACCAATCTGCATGTTCTTCAAAAGTGTATCCCACTTTGTTGGTTCTTATTTTATCATAATTCTAAAATGTCCAAACTAACCGGTTTGATTGGTTGAATAACATACCGATCAAATCGGTTGAAACAACCCAGAAATGAAGAGGGGAAGGGGGAGGGGGGAGGAGTTTATTTTTTCGTTGATTTTTAAATTTATTTTATTTAAAAGTAAATAAAAATTGATACAGAATATTACATAAAAATTACAATTATTTTACTAATTATACTTCTTAGCTCATAAAATATATAATACAATTTTTTATACTAATTTAAAATATTAATTGAATTAATATTTTATAGTATAATAGTAATTAATTAATTAATTATATTTATTATGATCGTTATTATTACAAATTTGAGCCTGTTTAACTAATGAAAAGTGAACTAATATCTTTAACAATCCAATTGCCCCTTCTATTTTTAAAACCGGTGCAACAAAAATCCCAATTTATGTTTTTCAGATTGTACCGGTTTTTGTTTTCCAAAGACAAAACCAAAAACGACAATGAAAACCCTTTAACATTCCGCTAAGTTAAAATAAGTTTTCCAAACAAATGTTTGACTTTTACAGAAGGAAAATCCTACACGTCGAAAAACATCATCCTTATGACGACTTATATTTCATCTTCTTCAAAGGGATCGCGTTCAGGGTAGTCACCAACCTGGAAAGGATTTGCACAGATAAATTTGAGAATTTTTTTGCACAAACATTAAGTATTTGAATAACAACTTAACTAAACGTTTACTGAATCCGTTCTTTTTAAATAAAAATGTCACAAATTTAACTTTAAAATTTATTAAAATAAATTGAAAAAAATTTATTTTGATAAACTATATCAAGATACTTATATAAATAACCACTTTTCGGAAAAGCTTATTGACAGTTAGTTGAAAGTTGAGTTTATTAAAATATTTTAAATCTATTTGATAAGTAATTTTTTTAGTTGCTGCTAACATCTTTAGAACAGTTACTAAGATGTTTTGAAACACACTCTTAACTAAAATATTTTTCTACTTTTATCTTTAATATATTTTTCATAATCTGATATTTTATTTATAAATTTATTTTTATAAGTTTAATACCATCTAATTCTTTTAAACAATATTATTAATATTGATATATTTATTTTATATAATAATATAAATATTTTATTTTAAATTATTATTTTAATATACACTTCATTTTATTTTTATATTATTTATTTTATTTTGTAAATGAAATACTAAAATTTTTTATAAAAAATTTAAATTATAAAAATAATTACATCTTAAAAATAAATATTTTTATTTTAAATAAATAAAATTTATTTTTTTAATAAAAAAAATACATCATACTTATCAAATTTTAGTTCAATAATTAATTATATCTTTATTTATTATTTTATATTTATTAATTAGTTTAACAACAAATTTTATTAAACATTTCAAATTTAATTGTTACCTTATAAATTTTCAACTTTCAACTAACTTTTTAATTTTTATCTTTATCTTTCAAATAACTTTTTACTTTTTAGTTAATTTATCCATCAATTTTATTACACTAATAAGCTATTCTCGTACACTTCCCATAAACACTTCTAAACAGGGACTAAATTTGAATTAATATATTTTAAGTTAAATATGGGCAAATGGAACCTATTGATATTATCGTCTTCTAGTTTTTATTTCATCATGGGGGCAGGATGTGATTTTCTACTTCCACAGGCAAAAAATACCATCTCTAGATTGCATAAGTCTCAACCATAGAGTTTAGTTTTATATTGCAGCCAATGGGTGTGCTCGCACAATTTAGTACTATTATCTATCTTCTATGAAATGACATCTTACTTTGTTTCCACTAAAAGGGAAAATATATGCCATGCTGCATATTAAGGGAGAAAATAAATCATTACTAGGGGTAAAACACTCGGCTACTCCTTACAAAATCAAATTATAATATGCTTTTGTGCACGGACATTGCAAGAAAAAAGCAACGTCACACAACATATGATTTGGGATACGAAGAGGCATTTGGATTCTGTTTGGTGCAAAGCACATGACCTTTTAAATAGGATTTCCTCTCATGATGTTGAGGGATTAGGCAACTTTCCTCCACTGATATTTTAACTGTTCTTTGTCGTTTTGTGTGTTGTTCGTATCTTGAGGAGTCTTTATTATCTCAATTTTTGTAATTGTTTTCTTCGTGTTAATCAAATTTCTTTTATCAGAAGAAAAGAAACACCATAATTAATGAAAAATCCCAATATTTAAAGGACCGCTACAATGTGGTTGTGAACAAACCTTCACTTTCTCTGGTCTAACCATTCCACCATGAGATGGTGGGCATTCAAAGTAGCGCACTCCTTTGACCCTGTAACCAAGGAAAATTCTAAATGAAGGCATAATCTAAAGTTTCTAAAAACAAAATGGCACATAATAATTAAGGTCACTTGTATTGATAAGTACAATTGCATATAATAAATAAATAGAGTAATTTTACTTACATGCCATCATGTTTGCCCAAGGGTTCATCATACTGTACTCCAACCCATAAACCAGGACCCAGTGATTCTGCCCGACCAACAAATTTTACAACACCCCTTTTTTCCCCAGGTTCAACTTCACATCTGGATCCTACCTTAATATTTGGGAATTGTTGTAGACAGTAGAGTAACAAAATAGCAATTCAAAAAGACTTAATGCCTAAAAAATATACATATAATAGACAATGCAATAATATGAACCAAGAAAATATATATTCACTTCTCCAACGACTCAGCCGCAGAGAGACGCATGAATAAAAATAAGACATTCAAAGAAAAACACCAGTCAATAAATAAGTACCATTCAGAATTCATCCAAATATTCAAGTAACTGAGGGCTGAAGCTACAGCCAACAGCTAGCAAGTGATATCATTAGTCAGTACCCATTCCTATATTAACTAACAATCAATATCCAACTTACTGTTATAAACATTTCAATTCATATGCTACCCCTAAACTGTTTCCTCCCTACTTTAAATTCAGTTTCAGTTGAACACCAAACTAACCAAAATTCCCTTTTCTTTTCTTTTTTTCACTCTTCAAGGGAAAACGGTGAAAAATGGAAAACTAAATATGGTCAAGAAATAATACTGTAATAGACATCATAAAAGACAAACCTTGATATTAGCACAGAGGTCTTCCATGCAGGTGTCAGGTATCTGTGCAATGATTGTCAAATCAATGAAAATGTCCATTACCCAAAAGCCAGCACACAGGCCAATCTCAAGTAACAGAGATGCCAAACTCTAATATGGCTGATAAATTTTGTGTTGCACATGCAATTAGAGAGCGCTGAAATAGTGGAATGAATAAGATAAATAAATTAAATGCTTACCTTTGCCTCCACAGTTGATGGAATTTGGGAAGTCAATTTCTCTTTATATTTTCTGAAAGTGTCTGATACAGCATAGTAAAAAAAAATATAATAAGCTACAAGACCCAGTATTATGTAAATGTGATTATAAATATTGATATTTTCTCAATAAAAAATGCAGGACCAAGAAGTTCCGTTAATAAGCCGTAAGTGGGTATTTTGACAGCATATACATAAATCTTTAATTGGATTAAAATCTACTAACTTGATTAGAGGAACGTGAGATACATGAAATAGATACTAACTACAAAAGCAAAATAGAAACAGAGAACACCAGAGTCAACAATCATCCATTCAAGGGTGACGGGATGCTTTTTACCATCATCGGTTGAAAGTTGTTACAAATCAGTAAAACTGATTTTGAGAGAATAACAGAAACTACAGAAACAAGTGCAATTGTATTTCATTATTGAATTAGTGATTACAGGTGTTGACTATATATACAATGACCGAGTCCTAACTGTTGGTTGTAACAGTCTAACAGAAACAGTTATAAAGTGCAACTGTTATAACTGAAACAATTAGTACAGAAGAAGAAGAACTTGCTTAAACAATTCCACCATGTTTTTAAGTTGCTTAAACACAGATTAAGGCCTCAGATTTAGTTTTAAGATAAATCCAAGCATCAACAAAAGTAATATATACAAGAAGAAGTATAATACGAGAAGCAATGAGCTTTGTCAAGTGATGAGCTTTGTCTAGGCAACATGCAGACCAAAAATTCAATTCCTCTTTATTATTTGTTAGTATTTATAGTATAGAACTTTCTCTCTAGAATATTCAGTTATGACAAATAAGCTCTAGCAATCTACTACCTCTTTTAATCAAATAAGCTCTAGCATTTTCTGATTGCTTCTAGACATTAGTATATATTCTGAACTCTTGTAATCTTTCTTACGTTTTGATCATAATTCAATAACCTATTCTCTAAAAAATGTCAACATTTATACTTTTAAAACATTATTGAATGGTATTTTACAATGTTACAGTACAAGTTTAAGTGAAACAGAATAAGGATAACCTAATCTACAGTTCCGAAGTGTGTAGGAAATAGGAGTGGAAATAGTGTAAACAGTAGATGCAGTAGGAGAAAATTTTTGAAACAGTATTAGAGTAACTAGCAGTCATATGTTGAGAAGAGTTACATGATAGCATGAGGTAATGAAACTTGTAGAGACCATCAGCTCCCATGAACCTTCCGGTATGACTTAACTAGAAGCTTAAGATTTGACAAAACAATACTCAGGATGAAACTCAAAACATACTTTATTATCCTTGGCAAACTTCCAGAGGCTAACCAAATTCTGGGTGATAGAAGGAACTGACAAAAGATTCATAAGAGCTAGTGTTGTGTTGTGTGTGGCTGAATAGATGATTGAAAATAAGAGTTGCCAACCAAAGTAATGGACAAACCTTGTCCATTGCCAATCAGGACTCAATCTACACCTTGAAATGGTGTACTGTCTTGCAAATTGTCAGGGTGTAGAGTGACATGATGAGTGACTCCAGAATCAGGAAACCATTCTTGAGAAGGTGGTGCTGCAGGTGTGGTGAGGAAAGCATCCAGATGAAGAGAACTTGGTGACTATGGAATAGATGGAGTGCTGCCATAGGAAGATAACTGCTGCAAAGGAGAAATGCAGGCATGGGATGAGGAAGTTGTGGAGTACCAAAGTAATGATATGGTAGAGCAAAAGAGGCAGTGTAATTGGTTGATCCAATGGTAGTACAAAAGAGCATCATGACCTGCTTTGTGACAGACTTGGCAAGTTACAACACTGCGGTGAAAGAAGTTGCCATGACTTCTGCCGCTCAAACACAACTATGTGACCATATCCACAAGGCTGAGTCCAGGGAGGATGGTAGGAGAAGCAATTGTTATCGAAACCAGGTAATTGCTTCTGCGGTGTGAAATTATTCATAGAAGCTATGGGATTATGGTGTGCAGAGCTCAAAACACAATCTTGAGTGGAAGTTTGAGTTAGATTAGCCGAAAGTGCATTAGAAACCAGAGCTTGTGAATTCTTCTTAAGACAAACTTCATGAGCAAGAAATAAGCGTTCTACCTCATTGATTGTGTAAGATTCCATCCAATCTAGTAGTGATGGAGGTGACAGATACATCATATTTGTCAGGAAGTCCATTGAGAATTGCATCAACATGGTCTCACAGGGTACCAAATTTCCAAAGAAATAAGTGAATCAATAATGGTTTTAATGCGAAGAGGATATTCAGAAATTGTGCAAGAAACCTTCTCAGTGTTTAGAAGCTTAAATCAAAATTGCCTGGCTTTCGCACACGTGTGCAAGTTGAAGTCATGGATCTCATCCCAAAGTTGCCATGAAAGTGAGCAACCTACCATACTAGTGTGGATTGACTCAAAGAGACAAAAGTAGCCAAGAAAATAGGTGTTGATCCCATTGTTCCCACTGGAGATAGCTGTTATTGATTTGTCCATGATCTCAATCCACTTTGGTGAGAAATCAAAGTGGAATCTCCGGATTAACAACAAAGCGATGAAGGTGATGAGCGCCTCAACTTGTTGCTTCAAAGAAGAAAATTCTTCTCATAAGTCACATGGAAATAGAGTGAGAAAATGTCACCGGAGCAGTGGCAGGAACCACCACCGATGGTGGAGGAGGATCAGCAGAATTGAATGGATTGCTTTGCACAGCCATTATTCAGGATCGAAGATAAGCTTTAGATACCATGTTAGATTCAGTAGAAACTGATTTTGAGAAAAGAAAACTAAAGAAACATAGTGTAATTGTATTTCATAATTGAATTAGTGATTACAGATGTTGACTAATACACAATGACTGAATCCTAACTATTACTTATAGCAGTCTAACAGAAATAGTTATAAAATGCAATCGTTATAACTGAACTGAAACAATTAGTATAGGAAGCTTTAGATTCTAACAAAGTACATTTCAAGGAATTAAAAAGCTTGATTTCTCCATGCTGTTCTCATAAGTAGGTTGACATATGCTAACATGTACCAAACTTGATTTATCCATAAGACTTTTGCTAACATGTACCTTTAAGAAATAAAATAGTATATATTGCTCTTCAATAGTTATTAAAGACTGGATTTTGAGACAATAAAAGTTTCTACATTTCACTTAACAGTTTCCATTTTTTTATTCCAAACATAAAACTTGGCTTAACAATTATTCAACACCAAAATCACATTAAATTTGTTTACATATGCAAAAAAAAAAAAAAGGGTTTTTTGGGACATACCTTGTCGTTTATTATAGGCTTCTTCAGAAATTTTGTATTTTTCGACCAATGAAGTGTCTTCAAGCCAACCACCAGAAGTGATAGAAGACGGATCAAGATCCACAACATGCAAACGAAACCCATCAAGAGGGGAATAGAAGCCAAGGGGTTTGGAATTGTCAGAGAGATCAGCGATCTTGTTGCGAGCATCGTCGTAGAGTTCAAGATGCATGGAATTCACGGAAGACCCGCATTTTTTCCACAGCTTCTCTTTTGCACCTTCCACTGTTAGCTGCCATCAAGAAAAGAAAAGAAAAGAAAAACTATTCTTTAATTAATTAATTGGTTTAAGATAAAAAGAAAAGAAAAGAGGAGAGAATATGAAAGGTAGAAGGAATGGACCTGAAGGGAGAAGCGGAGGTCGGAGGTGAAGGTTTTGAGATTGGAATGGGTGACACGCAACAAAACAGACTCGTCCCCTTGGATGTTCTGTAAGCTCGATGCCATCTCACTCCCCACTTTCTCTGCAACGCAAATTTTGGCAGAACAATTGTTAAGGTGTTTGTGTGTGTGTGTGTGGTAGTGTAGAGTAGACTAGACTAGAGGGAAACGAAAATGCAGAACAAGTGTGGTATAGATATGAAATTCACTTCATATAGTCCATCCATAGTGTGTAAGGTACACAAGGCCTAAAATTGTGTACCAAACACATGTGATTTTTTGTATTGTTCAGACACATTACTCAATCTTCAATTTCCTTCACTGTTATTAGTGATCTTATTATTCATCTTGTAGATTGCTCCTAATTATTTATTATGGTCCACCACTGCTAAATAGAGGTTTGTGGGATAAAGTAATGGGGAGCATCTATTTAGTTCAAGTGACAAGGCTAAAAAGGTTTGGTTGGCCGTAATTACTTCCAACGTTCCGCCTTTCATATATTTGTCTTTCTCCTTAATATTAAAAATTATGTATAGGAAGATGGTTTCTACCTCAGAATTATTTAAATTGCTTTGTGGGTAGTTGTAACATTCAATAGATATTGACAAGTGTCAACAACGTTGCTAGATTACTGAATGCCTGATTAGACCAGAACATTGTCCAGAAACCAGAACAACAAGAATTAAGCACAATACAGCTCAGCTGACTTCAGCTCCATTTTAATTATAGAATTAGAAAAACCTCTTTGTTAAAGAAAACAAAAAACTGTTTTTGATCCTAACGTAGCAACATCAGCTTTTGATATGTACTAAAAGCTTCTACATAGGAAGACCTTTGCTAAAATCCCGTACTTTTTCCTTTTCCTCACCCTGTTGGGTTTTGATGCCCAAAACCGTTTGGGTGGTACTGTATGTTTCACTGCGTTTTAGTGTCTCACATGAGAATTCAGGAAGGTGATTTTGACACGGGACTTTTATAATAAGACAATGAAGAGGGTTAATTGATGTCCTGCTTTTGACTACCTGAATTTTAATTTGCTGTAGTCTTTTTGTTTATATTTTATAGGTGGGAATCTATTTAAGCTCATTCTTTTTCTCGTTTTTTTATTTATATGGAAAAATTAAGATAAACGATGTATAAGATAATAAACTGCTAATGTGATAGTTTGTTCATTACATTTTCAGATTTCGAGTCTATCAATTACATTTTCTTTTAAGTTCATTCTTTTCTAAACAATTCTTTTGTAAGAATGAATAACTAATTATCTATCAATGCATTAAGACGGATCCTAACAATCCCACCATACTGTTTCTATTTTTCATTTAGTTATCAAAATTTTAACTCAAAAAAGAGTGAGTGAATAAAAAATGACATAGTCAAGAGTGTAGTAGTTTTATTTTTATTTTTCAAGTCTAATCTACTTTGAAAGGGGAGGATTGAGGAAAGGTCAGAGCTTAATGTGAGACGGCATGCTAGAGATAAAGCCTATTATTGGAACTTCACTTACATTTTAAAACTTTTAGTATGGTTTGTTGGTTGTCAATTTTAGAATGACCCCGAAAGCATAAAAAGAAGGTAGCTTGTTAAATTTAGTTATATTATTTATCATATAACACCTTAAAAATGAAGTCTCATTTTACATTTAAATTGTGTATGAAATTTTATTATTAGACTATTATTTCATGAAATGGAATCTTCCAAAAATTATTTTTAGTAAAAATATGGTAAAAAAATATTAAATCTTGATTAAAAATGCAAGCCTCATTGCAATAATTATTATATTGAAAAATAAATAATCAAATGTTCTTACTCACGTCAAATTAATAGATCATCTACGTTACAAATACATGTTTACAACTTATCTAAATTACTTAGGTTCACAAGTTAGCATAGATAGGTCCTGAATAATACAAACATTTTAGCCATACAGTTCATATATACACATACTTAGTTAAGTTAAGACATCGGTATCTTTACATACTTAGTTACATATATAGCTACTACAACCATATATATATACATCACATACAATATGATACAAAACTACATAATATTACCGTTATCCAGCTATATTCATGTTGGTTACAAAACTACATAATATTACCGTTATCCAGCTATATTCATGTTGGTCACAATGCATGTCATGATGCTCTTCTGTTCTACCATTGGTTCAACCAATTACACTACCTCTTTTGCCCTACTATATCATTACTTTGGTACTCCACAACTTCCTCAGCCCATGCCTGCATTTTCTCCTTTGCAGGAATTACCTTCCTATAGCAGCACTCCATCTATTCCTCAGTCACAAAGTTCTCTTCATCTGGATGCTTTCCTCACCACACCTGCAGCACCACCTTCTCAAGAATGGTTTCCTGATTCTGGAGTCACTCATCATGTCACTCTATACCCTGACAATTTGCAAGACAGTACACCATTTCAAGGTGTAGATCAAGTCCTGGTTGGCAATGGACAAGGTTTGTCCATTACTTTGGTTGGCAACTCTTATTTTCAAACATCTATTCAGCCACACACAACACTAGTTCTTATGAATCTTTTGTCAGTTCCTTCTATCACCCAGAATTTGGTTAGCCTCTGGTTTGCCAAGGATAATAAAGTATGTTGAGTTTCATCCTGAGTGTTGTTTTGTCAAATCTTAAGCTTCTAGTTAAGTCATACTGGAAGGTCATGGGAGCTGATGGTCTCCTCAAGTTTCATCACCTCATGCTATCATGTAACCCTTCTCAACCTATGACTGCTAGTTACTCTAACACTGTTTCAGAATTTTTCTCCTACTGCATCTATTGTTTACACTATTTCCACTCCTATTTCCTACACACTTGGGCACAGTAGATTAGATTATCCTCATTCTGTTTCACTTAAACCTGTACTGTAACATTGTAAAATACCATTCAATAATGTTTAAAAAGTATAAATGTTGACATTTTTGAGAGAATAGGTTATTGAATTATGATCAAAACTTAAAAAATATTACAACAGTTCAGAATATATACTTATGTCTAGAAGCAATCAGAATATGCTAGAGCTTATTTGATTCAAAGAGGTAGTTACTACAGTCTAACAGAAATCAGTTACACTTACAGTTATCATAACTGAATATTCTAGAGAGAAAGTTCTATACTGTATATCCTAACAAATAATAAAGAGGAATTGGATTTTTGCTCTGCATGTTGCCTAAGCAAAGCTCATCGCTTGCCTTCTTTTTCTTCTTCTTCTACCACTATATACAGTCAACCCTTGGAATTGACCTTCAGTGATTTATGGTGTCCAGCACCAATTCTGTACACTGTTGGTTTCTCGTATTATATTACTTTTATTGATGCTTGTACATGTTACACTTGGATTTATCTTAAAACTAAATCTGAGGCCTTATCTGTGTTTAAGCAACTTAAAAACATGGTGGAATTGTTTAAGCAAATTAATCCAAGGCCTTATCTTCTTACTGTCTGTCATATTCTATCCCCATGATCAAATTGCTGACATTCTTACTAAGGTACTAGGGTCTAACAGATTTGTCTTTGTCAAAAGCAAACTCAGAGTGGCTGATCAGTTTTCACAGACCTTGCAACCCACTTGATTTTGAGGAGACACTGTTAAAATATAAGGCTTTCTGTACTAATTGTTTCAGTTATAACAGTTGCACTTTATAACTGTTTCGGTTAGACTGTTACAACCAACAGTTAGGACTCGGTCATTGTATATATAGTCAACACCTGTAATCACTAATTCAATAATGAAATACAATTGCACTTGTTTCTGTAGTTTCTGTTATTCTCTCAAAATCAGTTTTACTGATTTGTAACAACTTTCAACCGAAGATGGTAAAAAGCATCCCATTACCCTTGAATGGATGATTGTTGACTCTGGTGTTCTCTGTTTCTGTTTTGCTTTTGTAGTTAGTATCTATTTCATGTATCTCAAGTTCCTCTAATCAAGTTAGTAGATTTCAATCCAATTAAAGATTTATGTATATGCTGTCAAAATACCCATTTATAACTTATTAATGGAACTTCTTGGTCCTGCATGTTTTATTGAGAAAATAACAATATTTATAATCATATTTATATAATATTAGGTCTTGTAATTTATTATATATGTTTTTTCACTATGCTATATCCGACACTTTCAAAAATATAGAGAGAAATTAACTTCCCAAATTTCATCAACTGTGGAGGCAAAGGTAGGGATTTAATTGATTTATCTTGTTCATCCCATTATTTTAGCGCTCTCCAAGTTCATGTACAACACAAAATTATCATCCATATTAGAGTTTGGCATATCTGTTACTTGAGATTGGCCCATGTGCTGATTTTTGGAGAATGGACATTTTCATTGATTAGACAATCATTGCACAAATACCTGACACCTGCATGGAAGACCTCTGTGCTAATATCAAGGTTTGTCTTTTATGATGTCTATGCTTCCTTGTTCTCTATTATTATTAAAATTATGAGGTTTAGGTAGAAAGTAAGAAAGTTGAATAGAGATAATGTAAGCAATGAGAAGTTAGATTGATATCAGATGTGAGGAAAATACTAACCTAATATTATTATTTTTATTTATAGTACTAAATATTAATAACAAGGTTATGTACTGATATATCAAAAATAGTACATGCCTAAACCACTAGGATTGGTCTAGTGGTGAGGGGTTGGGGATTCGAGTAGTTTTACGTAAGGTTTTGGGTTCAAATCTCATCGCTTTCCACGTTGTAAAAAAAACTAGTACAAGCCTATCGCAATAAGGCTACTAACTTATTACATCTCCTATCATAATCATCTAATAATTGTCCCTAGTCTCTAGAGCTTAAGTTACAACTTACAAATGTCAAGGACCAATTATCCCTAAAGCTTAAGCTATTAGTGTAGGTTCAAATTCTAGAATGACTTTATCCAATCATTGAAGTGACTCATGGGCTTGAGGCGTAAACCATTATTGGACAATCCCAATTTACCTTGTGTTAAAATTCGACTTAACTATGAAGAATGTGTTAAACATGGAAGAATTGAGATAAAATTGTTTGTTCTCTTGCCTTGCCTTGCCTTATGTTTGGATAGAGAAATTTGAAATTACTAGATTTTATATATTTAGATGATAAGAAAAAGAGCTTTAAAAATCCTATAGACTTTGATTTGAGTAATTTTTATGTTAATTAAGGAGACTTTCAAATGACACCTATTTAGAGAGAATTTCTAAAATCTTCTATTATGTTGTCTTCTTCTTAAATTATTATTTATAATTTCTCTTATACTTAACTCTTCTTTTAATAGTTACTCATTTTTATTTAGAAATTAGTGGAATTCTAAAATTCTTCATCCAAACGCAAGGTTGGAGAATTCTCTATTGTATATAGTTTTATACAACCTAAGTATAAGCTCTATGTAACAGCTAAATTATTGAATACAAAGTTAATTCACAGTTTCATGTTTATATTTGAAATGCTAGAATTAATTGGCAGTTACACAATTATTTCTGTAAATGTTGAATTTGAAAGACCAGCCAGCTAATTTTAAATGACCAGCACAAATCATGACAGTAAAAGATCAACGATACTCCAATCTCCTTGACAGAATGGAGGGTGGCTAGAATCAAGTTTTTGATCACTTGGTCATAGAGATTTGGATATTGATAAGAACCTTGGGAGAACCACACCATAAAAGCTAGTTGTTGTAGTTGGAATCTGAAGCCTTATAAACCCTAAACTAGAATCCCATAGTTTGTATAAAAGTTTTTGTTAGGATTTTGGGAGGTGAGCTGGCAAAGAGAAAATAAGTCCGCCAAAGGATTGATAACTTAGTTGCAAGTGAATCATTGTTAAATATCAAAATGGAGAGGAAGTTTAATATAGAAAAATTTGGTCTAGACGTTTGGATGAGGGAGGACACTCATTAACTATCTTTTTTTTATTTCTTCTATTGGTGTTTTCATCTTTTTTTCTTGAAGGTTGATATCACATTAATGTTCTGGTCGATATCATCATATTATATAGCTTCTTTATTATTTCCTTGAGTTCTATCATCCAAGGTAGTCAAAATCGAGATTTTACTTAATATCGGAAAGGGGATGTAAGATTGTAAAATCTAGGATCGCAAACTTGGATCGTAAGATCCTACCTAAAATATATTTTTCTATATATGCATATAAAATTTATATAAGTGCATGTAAAATAACATATAAATATTTAAATCATTACAATCACTTAATTAAACATACATACATAGAGATAATATCCTTAAAGCTACCATTTGTTTCAATGGAGATTCCAGTAGCACTATTACTTGCATGTAGAACTAGAGGCCATTTTCAGAAAAAAGCAAACACAGAACAGGGGCAGCAAAAGAGGAACAAATGATAGATGAGAAAAATGGTAGGTGCAGAACAGCATGTGCAAACAGGCAGAAATAGCAAAGTTGCAGAAAATGGGAATGCAGAACAGAGGCGAAATATTTGAGCAAAGGCAAACGGCAACAGCAGGTGCAGCACAAACTTGCAAAAACGGACGCAGAACAGGGTGCAAGGAGAGAACTGAGAAGCCGCCCATCTTTTGGTTATTTAGGATTTTTTTGGAAACCAGGTTGGGTGGGTTTTTGGGCAAACCCAGTGGACCGCAGGATCGCACAATCCCAGCGATTTCACGAGCTGGAGGTGCGATTCTACCCGATCCCACCAATTTCCGATTTTAGCCACGATTCTACACGGAAACTGGGTGCAAGATCTTAAAATCTTACGATTTTACGATTCAGATCGCGATTTTGACTACCTTGCTATCATCTGGTATTCAAGCACCAATCTTTAAAGTTTTAAACAATGATCAGTGTGCTAAAATGGATTTAAGAATGGATAACTTAGAGAGAAGTTTTTACTATTGGAGGCTAGAAAATTAGAGTAAGCATGAAGCTTTAGAAAGTTGTTTGGAGGAGATTATGAGTTTGTTGAGGGAGAAAGAGATGGAGGAGCTTGCAGTGGCATCAAAGAGCACCCATGCGAAATCAACAAGTTGGGAGTGAAAACGAATTAGTGCATTCACATCCTGCTCAATCATAGAGCTTATCAAATAATCATAGTTTGGAATCAATTGGGAGAGCTATGTCTTAGCTTCAACTAGAGGAGGTACAGATGATGGAGATTCCAGTTTTCTCGGGAGATGACATGTATGGGTGGCTCAATAGGATGGAGCGTTACTTTTAAGTTGAACAAAATTGCAAAGACGAAGTAAGTCATGGTGGTGATGGTGGCTTTTGAAAGGACAAGCATTGAACTGCTACTAATGGTGGGAGGATCAAAAACCATCGACAAGCTAGGGTGAATTCCAAGAGGCTGTGCTCCATCGATTTTAATTGGATGTTATGGATTACAGAGAGGAGTTCAAGATGATTTTGAGCCCCTTTATAAATGTTGATCTACCAATTTTGAAGCGAAAATCTTTATGAACGAACTGAAGGAGGAGAGATAAGCAAAGTTAAAACATTATTAGCTTAACTCGCTTGCTGAAATAATGGATAAGATATTCCTACTAAAAGAAAATAATGCAGCCATGATGAGGCGAGGTTACGAGTGGGTATCAAAAGGGGTTCAGTAGGAAAGAATTATACTACTTCTAGACCAACATAATAGTAGAACAAAGCAAACTTCAGAATGTAACAGGAAGGATTACTGGAGCCTAAACCACTAGTTACCAATTTGGGGGAAAAGAAGTTTAATGGGGCTAAATGCTTATCCCAAATTGAGTTGCAGGAAAGGAGCAGGAAAGAGTTGTGTTTTAAATGTGGAGAATGTTAAGGCATAGATCATGTGTGCAAATCCCAACACTACTAATGTTAGAAGAACATGAGGAGGAAGAAAGTTTAAAGGAAGAGATTATGGAAGATAAGATGTTGCAATTATCTTTGAATAACATGATAGGGTTGACCTTGAATAAGTCCTTTAAGTTATGGGAGCTAATTAATGAAAATCCAGTATTAATACTAGTACATTATGAAGCATCTAATAATTTCATATCTAGGTAACTGGTTGGAAAGTTACAGTTACCTGTGCAAGAGACTCCGAAATATGTGGTGGAGATAGGGAATAGTTAGAAGGTGAAAAACCAAGCGGTGTATGAGAATGAAGTTGGAAGTACAAGTAATAATAGAGTAAGATAATTTTTTGTTTGAATTAAGTGGGACACAGGTGGTATTAGAGATGAGTTGGTTAGCAACTTGATGATATTGAAGCAAATTTCAAGGAGCTGACCTTCAAATCGATAGTTGAAGGACAAAAGTTTAACTTAAAAGGGAAGCCATTTATAAAACTCAAGCCTCAAGGAAAGCTTTAGTGAATGTTCTAAGGTGAAGGATATCATATAGAATATCATAATGTGACACTACTCGACGGTACAAATAAACCTCTTAGTCAGCCTTGAAAGACCTCTTGGGAGAGTTTGCAAAACTATTTCAAGAACCGAAAGGCTTACCTCCATCAAGGGATTGTAACCATGCAATTTCCCTAAAGGAAGGTGCTCAAATACCCAACATTCGTTCATACAATTATACAAGTATTCTCATTATAAAAAAAGATTATAGAAAAAATCCTTGATGAGATAGAGATGCTTCATGCTGGTGTTATTATCGCAATAGTAGTCAATAGATTAGATACCTTCTATTAAAAAAATTGGCAAATTTTCAGCAACCTAAATAGAAAGTCAACTAAATCATAGAGTATTCAACTTTAGCCTACCCTATCAAGTCAGAGAAACGATAACGTTTTGTTTCAATATGACCAGTAAAAGATTAGAATGAAAGTTGAACTCTATTCAACCCTCCCAGAAATAAAGAACGGACAATGAACAACCTTAAACAATCGAAAAGAACATTGAAAATACAGACAAATTACATGCTATGAGACCCAGTCCAACACAGCCATTCAAGCATTTCATCAAACACATTGTGTGCACCGAACCTAGTCTGGGCCTCGGTCATCAATTTACGAGTTAGAGTGTCATTATTGAAATTAATAATATGGAACGTTTGATAATAGTTATCTATCAAAGCACGAACATACGTAACAAGTAGCTTAGTCGGTGAAGCTAGGAGTAATAAAAACAAAGAAAAAGGAACAAAGATTGGAATAAAATGTGAATTGGTAAGAGCAAATGAGAGGGTAGAGACGGTACCTGAAGCGTTATTGGGTTATGGAGTATTCAACAGATAGAAGAATAGTTCGAGGGCGTCTTTATGATATTCCCTTGTACTTGTACCTGAGGCTCAGGAATGGGACTCTGTTTGCTGCTGCTCGCGGTGGTGATGACTGATAATAGACTGAAGGAAAATTGAGAAATTGGCTGAGAAAAATCCTTTTACCTTTGGGTCAAGAGCTGGGGAAAATCCCGGGTCCAAACTTTTTAAATCCTCCCTTCTAATTTTTTGTTATTTTTATTTTGCTTTGGCTACTCTTCCGGAAATTTAATAAATGATTTTTAGAATTAAAATTTTTAAAAATCATTTTAGAATTAAATTTTTGAAATTAAAAATTAAAAATACTTTGAGAAATTATAATTTCAAAATCGATTAACATATTCAGGATTTTGAAATTAATGTTTCTATAATGTTTCCAAAAATTTAATTTTAGAAGTTTAATAAATGACTTGCAAAATTTTAATTTCGAAAGTTATTTAATGTGTTTCAGGAATTAACTTTTTGGAACTGTAATTTTAAAAAAAATTCCAGAATTATAATTTCAAAATATGGTATCTATATTCCGATATTACAATTTCAAAATGCATATAATACATTTTTAAAATATAATTATAAAAGTAATGATTCAAAAATTTAAATTGGAGGTTTAATAAATGCTTTAAGAATTAAATTTTCAAAAATTATTTATTATACTTTTGAAATTTAATTTTTTAAACTGTAATGTTTTTAAAAAAAATTTCAAAATTTTAAAGCCAGTAAAAGTAGTAAAGTAATTTTATAAATAAATAATTTAGAAGATATAAAAAGCAATTGTTAAAAAGAAAATGTTATTCATATTTTTGAATAATATTTTTCACTTTCCTTATGAAATTATTTTTATATCCTTTCTTTTATATATTCTAAAAATTATTTTTCAAAACACAAATTATATATTATTTCTAAAATTTAAGATCAACTAAAAACATTTTTAAAAATAAGATTTTGAAATGTAAGAATAAATTTGTTTTAATTTAGTTTTGAAAATATAACTTCACACTATAAAATATCATTTTGAAATTTTATTTTTAAAATGAGATTTAATATTTTTTAAATAAAATTTCATAATTATATTTTTATATTATAAAATCTTAATTTTAGAAGCTTTTACCTGTGTCTGTGGAAACTCAACTTCAGCAATTTCATAGACAAATAACATTATAGATGTTTAATGAATGAGAAAAAAAACAAGAAACGGAGTTTAAAATTGAACGTGTACCTCTCAAACATAAAATAACAAGATTGATAGAAAGTTTAAAGTTGACAAATAAAAATTTGAAATGCTTGAATTGTGAAGAGAATACAGAAGAAAAAATGAGAAGATAAGAAGAAAAAAATTATTTTAGAATTTAAAAAAATTTAAAAAAATGAAAAAAAATGTATAAATAATAAGACCATTAATAAAATTTCATATTTTTTTTTATTAAATTTTTAAGTTTGAAACATTTGATTACCAATAAGGTGACCTATGCATTACATTAAATATTTTTAGGTTAGAATTTTTATTTATTAATAAAAATACATAAATATTTAAATCATAATATATTATTGTTAAAATTTGAATAGAAAAAATTTTCATCTTCAAATACTTAAAATTATTATAAATAAAATAAGTACAATTGTTTTTAACTATAAAAATATAAAACTCGTTTAATGTATAAATAAAAAATATTTTATTGTCCATCAAAGAAATATAAAATCAAATAAATTAATATAATCTTAATAAATTATTGCTAAAATTTGAATAGAAAAAAAATTTATTCTTCAAATATTTAAAATTATTATAAATAAAGTAAGTAAAATTGTTCTTGGTTATAAAAATTGTTTAATGTATAAATAAAAAATATTTTATTTTCAATTTTTAATAGAAATATAAAATCAAATAAATTAATATTTTCCTACTTGAAAATCTGTTAATTAAAATAAAATTTTAAAAAATATATAAATTAAAAATATGTTAATACAAAGAACAACATATAAGTTTGTTATAAAAAAAGAATAAATATAATTTATAGCAATATTTTTGTATCTTATAAAAAAAATTTATAAAAAGTTAAATGTTCGAAAAAAAAAATTATAGATAATATTTTTTTATAAGAATTTATGTTTTTCTCATATGTTCAAAATTAATAGTTTAAAATTTTTTTATCTTATCTTAAATAAATATTATATAACTGATTATGTACAAAAAATAATTTCAAAAAAAATAATTTATATGAAATAATAATTTTCATTTACTTTTATCATTGGTTATTGATGCTGAATCTAGATTTTTCTATAAAAATTTTTAATACTAACAAATTTTTTTAATAAAAATTTTAAATATTTTAATTTTTGTGAAACTAATTTATTTACTAATAAAAATATGTTAAAAATCAAAGTAAATATATATATGTAAAAGAATTTGATCACACATATAAATAAAAGATCATAAAAACTATCATAAGAATAAAAATAATTTTATGTAAATTATTAGAATTTTAAATTATTATTTAAACTATAAACATGATTTTTTTTAAAATCAAAAATTTATTTTAAGCAACTATAAGACTTTTATAAGAAAAACATTTTAAAAGATAAAGTTTCTCACCAAAAAATTTAATTAACTACTAATTAAAAAAGATTCAATTGTAGTCTTTTAAACTTTAAATAATCTTTTGATCAATTAGATAAGAAGTATAATATTTTGTAAAGATAGATGAAAATTTTATACTATTTAGAAGATTATCTTAAGTATTAGAAGATTATTTTAGATTATTAAAGGCTAAATGATTTCACGAAAAAGGTATACATATAGGAAGTTGGAAGAACTACATGTTTTTAAAGAAAAAAAAATTGTCACACATATAAATAGTAGTATACATCTATTTACATCAAGGTATAAATCGTTAAATATGTTTTATTTTTTTATTTTTTGTTTAAAAAATTTGTCAACCATTAGATTAAAGGTGTAGATGGATGTATGGTACTATTTGTATATAGGAGATTTGATTGCTAGTTCTTAAATTATAATGTCCTAATATACTACCTTTGACCTATATCAAGATACAGATAATACTAGAAGATAACTCTCAACTCCAAAAAGGAAAAATTCATCCTATCAATAGTTTGTAATTTGAAACTTCAGATCAAACTTAAAATGAAGAAATCTCACAATTTAACTTTACACACTAATGTTGGAAAACATGAAGTACATGAACATACCCTTTAAGAACTTTAGAATATGAATTTAAAACTTTAGAAAATTACTTATGCATGCTAAATGTGAGTGTAAAATGTATGTCAAGTTTTATCCATAAAAAAATATATTTCGTCAATATAAAAAAAAAGGTATTTTAGATCCCTAGTGTTAATCCTACAGACATTATGACAAACCATATCCAATAAAGTTCGGTTTCCTCTTTCCGCTACACCATTCTGATCAGAAGAACCTTACATGGTATATTGGGAAACTATCTCATTTTCTTAAAGAAACTTCGCAAATGAACTTGGTGTTTGTCCATCTTCAATGTATCTACCATAATACTCACCACCTTTATCAGTTCTCATAATCTTAATTTACTTATTACATTGTTTCTTACTTCTACCTTAAAAACCTTAAAGGTTTCTAGTGCTTTTATTTTTTTTGTGAAGCATGTAGAGATACATGTATCATGAGTAATAATCTATAAAGGTGACGAATTACTTTTGTCCATAAGCATCCATATCTGGACAACAAGTATCAGAATGGACGATTTCTAATACGGTTGAATTTCTTTTGGCATCTTTCTTAAACTTGTTAGTTTGCTTTCCCTTTATGCAATCTATACAAGTCTTAAAATCAGTAAAATCTAAAGTACTAAGTACTCCATCATTCACAAATCACTTAAGTCTCTCAATAGAGATATGTCTTAATCTCCAATGCCATAAGGTAAAGGAATCCTTATTAATAACACACCGTTTAGTACCAGTTTAGACATGCAAAACATCATAAATGTCAGTATTTTGTAAATTGAGGAAATAAAGACCATAACATAAAACACCATTACCAATATGTTCAAATTTAAAATATAAATTGAAACTAGTGTTTATAAAACTAAATTTATATCTCAAAGGAATAAGCCTTGAAATAGAAATCAAATTTTTAGAAAAACTAGGAATATAAAAGATCTTTTCTAAAATTAAAATAAAGCTAATTTTAAGTACTAATTTGCAAGTTTCAATAGCTTCCATATGCAACTGCATCTTGTTTCTTGAATAGATACATCGCTCAGCTCTTACTGGTTCCCTCAGGTTTTGCAATTCTTGCAAGGCATTTGTAACATGGATTGTAGATCCAGAATTGATCCACCATGTGTTACTACAAACATCAATTATATTAAATTCATAACAGACAAGTGAGAATAGGTTACATTTCTTTTTAAGTCAAGATTGGAACTTAAGACAATCCTTTTTTATGTGCCCTTTCTTTTTTGCAGAAGAAGCACTTGGATTCTTTCTTTATGTCTCCTTTGGAAGACAATTTTTCCTTTCCTTTTCTTTTTGACTTGGTCATTTCTATTCTTTCCTTGAGTTGTAAGATGCACACTTTCATTGTCCTGCATAAGCAACGTCCCTTCCTCTTGCACACACATAATCATAAGTTCATTGATAGACCATTTGTCCTTATATATGTTATAAGAAATCTTGAAGGATCTATATTGTTGTGGTAGAGAATTCAATATATAGTGCACAAGGAAAGATTCTGACATGGTAACCTCAAGAGCCTTAAGTTGGGCCGTTATATCTCTTATGTGCATTTTGTGTTCACGCACTACTTTAATACTAATGAGCTTTGCGGTAGAAAATTATATAATTAAGGTGCTCGCTAAAACTTTATTTGAAGTTGCTAATTCCTCATCGTTGCCTTTAGTAGGAGTCGGACATTATCATACTGCGCAGCAGAACCTTCAAATGGCGAAGAGATGTTGGTTTTTATAAACATAACACAAACAATTTGATCACTACCATTTTTCATAGAGATCAACATCACCAGACTCTAACATCCGAAATTGGAGGTGGTTCATCCTTACGAATGACATAATCAATGTCCATCCAACCTAAATGAAGGAGAATTCTCTTCTTCCATACCTTATAATTATTGTCCTTAAGTTCGGGAATTTCACATTTCATATCAGATACAAGTTGAAAAACTGCATAGAAAATGTATGTTTCTTTTAATATGCTTATAAAATAAGGTAACTAAATAATTATGTTTTAAAAATAAAATAATTATAAATAATATCTTTAGTTATACGTAACTTTTATATATATATATTTCTAATTTAATGATGTTGTTGCTATTCTTTAAAAATTATATTAATTACAAGATACTAATTTCTAATATTTTATAAAATTATTTAATATCTACAACTCCTTAAATGGTTTTAAAATAATTTTATCTAACTAAGGATGTTATGACTAAATAATAATTAAATAAAAATATTTTAATTACTAGATATTAAATTAATTTTTATGATTAATTGCTTTATGTAATAATTGGTTATGATGCACCAATTATGTGTCAGGTGGAAAAAATGCTCTCACATGTTCCATGGAAAGCACCAATAAAAATTGGTCTTGGAAGGATTAAAAGTCAAGAGTATAATGCATACCAAGCACTAACACTCACTTCGCCACAAGCAATTATTATTAAATCTAGACAACATTATTATATTCAAGAAAACATAATCAAGTACTATTCATCATCTTTTCTGCTCGAATTTAACTAAAACGAGTTTATGTGACTTGGTTCCAACTTGAACAAAAACTTCAGTTTTTTGAACACAAAAATTACACTTTAATGTTCAAAAATTTTATAAATCAATTTTCTAATGATTTGAACTTCAATTTTCGTTAAAATTAGGCAAAACTAAATTTTTCAAAAATTACAAAATATGCTCATATAATAAGATAGAAGGTTGATTATGTTCTAATACCAAATGTAAGACGTGTTATGCATATAAAAAATATAAAAAGTAGCGGAATATGATCAAATACTCCTTACTATTGCTATGTAATTTGCTTGCCTTTGCAGAACAATGTTGAAGCTTTCCAAACACGAAATTGGAACACTTTCAAGATCCTTCCAAGCATTTAAAAGTTACCCTAAATAAAATATTGATATAAAATATTTTGTGTTGAGGGAACTTGCTTAAATGGTTATTTATAAATACCTCTTCCCTAAAAAAAATTATCTCCTAATTTAATATATATCATCATAAATTTATAGATGTAAAGAAAAGATTAAAAATATTTTTTTTATAATAAAACTATTTCATAATCTTTAGTGATTTATTTCCATTAACATATAAAATTGTATGTATAATCAACATTATATATGAAAAAAAAATTAACTAACATCATGTGACTATTAATTTAAAAAATAATTTTAATTTTCTGTTGGATCAAATATCCTATATCCAAATGACATATTCATGGCTCTGGTCTTCAGCGTTAATAAGCTCTACTAAATATCTGTTACTAAACTTTTAAATGTATCATTATTTAATTAGAGAACCTATAAATGGTAAGAATATATGGAATTTAACCAAAGTTATGACTTTATTTTTTTCCAATCACTCGACTCACTCTGAATCTTGTTGTCCGATTTCTTAAAATTCTTGGAAGTAAAGAGTGGCATTAGCTCCAATAATCACTTCGTGAGAATTTGACCATTTTATGATAACGGGAAATGCTTTTAGAGGAGGCAAAAGAACATACTTCCTAGAGGTAAAATTTTCTTGAGGGTGGTAACCTTAATTCTCATAAACCTTGCTTTCTTATTTCTGGTTCCCCAAATGCATCAGCTAGCCTGCACACAAACAAATTTTTGTGCTTATAAAACTGAACCTGTTTGACAATATGTCATGCAATGCTTATTAAACATAAACCTGTTTTACCAAAAATACAATTTGACTAAGGAACCGACACCATATTAAACCTAATGCCATTGACAGTACCTATACATATCTCTAGTCAGTTTCACACCAATAATATGTCTAACCAGAAATATAAGCACTCTAGAAAGAAATCAATTATTGCAGTACCTAGGCAAAGAGAAAACAAATAAGAGGTGGCTAATTGTTTATAAAGAAAAAAAAAACGTTATAGGCAATTTCTTCTGTCCAAAAGTGTTGTAAGGCCATGTATTCGACCCACCTAAGTAGAGGCCATACAGAGTTATAAACTACTAGTAAACTAAATAATTATTTTATCAGTAAAATAAAACATATTTAATATATATTGAAATCTTTTACAGGAATTTAAACTCTATTTAAAGCAAAACAAGAAGAAAAAGAATACAATAAGACTTGGATGAAGAAAGGATAGAGCATTCGGATGAGAAAAGTCATAGTTTAAGAAAATTCGAGCAGCATGGTAACAAGGTGCTTATGTTAAGAGACTACGCGACTGGCCCTGTTTCAGCGAAAGAAATGTGATGGCGGAAAATGATAAAAGAAACGAAGGTGGAAAATAAAATGTGAGGCAACTGAGGTAGTTCACAAGTTTACAACTACAAGCTCATGAAATAATGAATCAAAGAGTGAATCAACCAAAGAGGTTGAAGACGATTGAATCGAGAGAGCTATCACAAGATTGAATCAGATTGAATTCGTCAATCACAATATAATACAAGTAGAATGATTTACCAATTGCTAAATTAGGTTTCGTTGAATGGCATTACCTGAGATTGAAGAACAAATCTACAACCACAAGAAAAGACGAGATAGAGAATGAGATCTTAACTAAATTTTGATTCCGAAAAAAAAAACTTAATGATGAAAAAAATAAAGTGTGCAATGAAGAAGGTTCTGTCACAATGAAAAGGAGAGAAATAATGAAATGTTGCGGAGAGGAATGGTGAGAGGAGAAGGTTAAAAGTGTTTTTTTTAAATTATTAGATATTAAAATGTTAATGAATAAAATATAATATATATTTTGTAATATTTAGTTTTAGAAATGTTACTAAAAGTATTAATAAATAAGAATTGGTAACATTTTTAGTAGTGTTATAAAATAAATGTTATCAGCAGATGATATAAATGTAGTAGTGACAATTAATGCATTGCGAGTCTTTCTACAACAAAAGGATTCGTGAATTGAGCTGGAAATAGGGTCGATTGTCACTGCTATTGGAATAATTTTTAATTCAATATTTTTCTTGTTTGTTAATTAAATTAAATTAATAATTTAAAAGGTTTTATCAAATTTAATTATACAGGAATGGAAATAGACATATTGAAATGACAATAGGTATTCTCCATGTTGGTTTGTGACCGAAATATGTTTCAGTGTTAAATTTAATTCAAATATTTAGGATATACATTAAATGGTTTTATTAAAATTTATTTAGTGAATATTTATTTTAATAAAAACATTAAATACTTTAACAATTGTTAAAATATATATTTATTTTTATTTAATGTAATTTTTTATTCATTAGCCAGCACATATATAGTAGTGATCATAAGGATTTTGCTTCTCTAAAATAAAGATGTGCATTTTAGAGTATAAAGTGTATTTATAAAATATTAATTTAAAAATTAACAGTTGATATTATAATAAAAATTATATATATATATATATATATATAAATTTCGAAATTAGATATGATTTTAACCACTAAATTTTTAATCAGCAGATATTAATGTACTTTAATTATTATCGACAATATACTCTTCTTACTTTAAACAAGTTAAATCTTAATAACAATGCATAGCTAAGCTATTTATACGTATTTGGACTTTTGCAATTGAAATTTCTTTAATTCAATTTAATGCTTTCAATAATTATGGCTATCTCTACATATCATAAATAAATATAATGCATTTTTTTCGTTAGCAAAATATTTCTATATTCATGTTATGGTTTTGAGAACAATTAATGATAAGGAAATTAAAAATTATATTAATTGAAAAGTTAAATAAAATACAAAAATAATAAAGTTTGACATAAAATATATGATGTGATATTTTATTAATTGAAAATTTAAATAAAATACAAAAATAATAAAGTTTGACATAAAATATATGATGTGATTTTTTACAATGTTTTTTAAAGTTTTAAAAATTAAAATTTGTATTCTTTTATACTTAAATGAGTAAAAAAGAGAAATTAACAATATTTTTAAGATAATAAATTAGTAAAAGAATAAATTCTAATTTTTTAGTAAGTAAAATATATGCTTAATATTTTGGGATAAATTGGAGTTATGTATTTAAAAATTAATTGGAATAGATACTTGAGCATAAATTTTAATTCAAAAAAGGAAAGAAGACATTGGATCAAAACAAGATAAATAAATGATTAAAGTCGAGTTTATATGTTGTTCTTTCCTTTCTTTATCAAATTTTTGTAGGCAACTAAATATTAATTTTTTTTTCATCGAATAAGTAAAAGTGGATTGACACTAATTCAAAAAAATTTGCCGCCTTTAATATAAGAAATTTAAATACAAAAATTGTTATTCTGAATAAGGCTTTTATTGGTCATCATTTGCTAGACAAGAGATTTGTCTCACGCTTAAAGGAATTTCCAGTCAAGAACAAAAAAAAAACTAATAGAAATTTATTTAATTACTTTTAATCCTTTATTTTAATGGCTTTAATCCCTAAACTTTCCAAATTCAGAAAAACTGTATTTCTTCTCATTTAAAGCAATTTTGCGCAATTTACGCCTCAGTTTCCGAAATTTCATGAAATGATTTTAAAATAAGAAAAATTTCTTGCATTCCATTAATGTGTCTTAAATAGATTTCAACAAATAATAAAAAAATATGTTAGATAGTGCATTACTTAACGAAACTCTTTAGAATAATATTTTCAGTAGTTATAATTTAAATTAAAATATATAAATATTTTTTAAAATGTAAATGTAATTTGAAAGTTCATTTTATGTTTTTTATTTAGTTGAATTTACTGTTTTTAAAATATATGAAAATTTCATATATTATGAAATTATAATAAATATCCTTTTTTAGTATCTGTCTATCATATTATATATTATGATATCAGGACGACTTTGTCATTATTATTGCTTTACTGTGTCATGGATACCTCTACACTGTTCAACTTCCTTTTGAATAACCCAGATGCTCCTGTTCCTTCTCCATGGGAACGATTTTTTGATATTCAGGTAATTCCATCATTCTGTCTCTAACATGTGATAGTTAATTAAGAAATGAATAATTTTTCCTTATAGTTAAAAAGAAAATCTATATTTTCGTTATTTTAATTTCTTGTCATGGGTCTAACTAATGACAGAGAAGGCTTATTTACTACCGCCACAATGAGACTGGATTCACAATATTCGATTTAAGGTCTTCATTCAATATTGGAGGTGGTGTTTTCTTGGAAAATTACTCTGGATCTAGTTTTATCAATTGGCTATTTCTTCAGCTGATGATAAGGAACCTTCAAAATTTTCAAGAGTTACCAAGCCTTTTTATCTTTCGCACTAGCTGCACTAGCGTAGTTCTTTATGGCATTGTAGAACAACCAATTATTCAATGCCCGTTATGCAATAGTTTAATTAGGTGGCTTCCATGATTTTATCATCTACTTAAATATGCCAGAATCAAAGAAATCTTGTTTTAGTAAATCGTCGTTATTTTTGTATTTTGTTGGCAATATCAGATTTTTATCTTGTAATTATTTTAGTGGAAAGAAATGGAATATCTATATCAATTAATGGTCTTAATTTATTTTATGATTGGGGGAATTTCAATAGCGTTTGAGAACGAGTATTGTCACGATTGGAATCGTTACAAGACAACGAAATATGTTTAAGAACAGAATTTTTTAAAATGAAATTACTATGAATTTTATTTAAATCAAAAAATTATTTTTGAAAAGGTTGATCCAAAAATTAAATTAGGTTTGAGTTGATTTTTGTACGGAAAAAGTCAGTAACTTAACTTCATAGCATTTCTAATATGTCTATTCTAAAGCGGTTAGCTAATATTAAATATACAAATTTATTATAGTTACAAAATATTTATTTATGCCTTTATGTATTTTTGTTTTCTTCTTTATTTAAATAAAATAAAAATAATGAAAAATTTATTTTAAATTGGAAGATTCATTTTCGCTTTCTATTATCAAGTATAATAAAAAAATTGAACTCACGTAATTTTAAAAAATAATTTAAAATTTAAAATTTTTATTTTTGTAAAAAGATTCATTTTTATTTTTAAATGTGCATTTTCAATCCGCACAACACTAAACAATTATAGACAAATTTATTGGAAGATCAAAGGATAAATTAACAAGAGATTTATTAGAAAACATTTACATTACACATGGAGTTTACGATAGTCAACTATATGTTAACAATAATAATAATAAAATAAATGCTAACAAAAATTTTAATTTTCATAATTATATTTATATTATTTTATTTTATTATTACATTTATATTACTTTACAAGTTTAAAATTATCCTTTTCTCTTTTTTAAAAACAAATTATTTTAATGAAAAAGAGAAAATTAATAAAGTAGTTAAAGACAAAAATACAAAAAATTAAAATAATAGACCCATAAGCACAGTACAAAACAAATCAAAACAAAAAAAATTGTAAGTCTTATTTGAGTTGATTATTCAACTCAATTTAATGTGATCTTGCATGAATTTAGACTATAAACATAAAACCAGAATTAAATAAAAAGGAATAATATTCAAAAATTAAAAGTAAAAAGAAAAGATAAGAAGATGGTGAAGCAATATGCAGCGCAAGTAGTCATAAAAGAAATATTTATTAAATATTTATTAATCTTTATCTTCAAGGATAAAAAGGATTTGAGTATTGATTAAAAAATTTAAACTTTTAAAAAAATATGATATGACACTAAAGAGAAAATTTTACTTCCATAAACAATCTTTAAAATTAATGAAAAATAAATAAAATCTTACATTATTCTTAAAAAATGAGTTGTTTATATGAATAAAAATTAAAAAAAATATATCTTTTTTTTATTTTGTTTTACAATATTTCAAAAATTAATTTAAACTTTAATTTTTTAATTTTTTAAAAAATTAATAATTTAAACATTAAAATAATAAAAAAACCACTTTTTCAGTCAATTCTTTCCTATTATTTATAAAGATCAAAATTTAATAGTTACATAAAAAATTAATTTTTTCTCTATTATTTTCATAATTAAATAAATAAAAAATGTTATTATTATTATTATTATTATTATTATTTTACTTTCCTTCAAACAAACCAAGCAAAGGATTTTTCTAACCAATTTTCAATTCCCCCCCCCCCCCATTTTCTGATTCCATCTTTTATCAGTGATTTCCACTGTTATCAGAGCAGAGTTTCATTCCTTAGCCAAAGCAAGTAGAAGGGAATAACACAGCCTCGAACTTTTCTTCAGTCTGTTGAATACTCGACAACCCAATAAGGTTTCGGGTACCTTCTCTACCCTCTCATTTGTACTTACCATTTCCTCTGAACTTATATCCTGGTGGTCTCACCCGCTGAGCTACCCGTAATTATGCTGGTGCTTAGATATTTAAGATCCTCCTCAATAAATATGTAATAAACTGATAACTATTATTAAAAGCTGGATATTATTAATTAGTTTCAATAAAAAAAAATCTAATCGTTAATTTGATGACTATCGAGGCCGAGACTGTGGAACGTTGTTTGGTACTCATTCCACTGCACACAACATGTTTGTTGAAATGCTCGAACGACTGTGTATTGGACTAGATTTCATTGCATGCAATTTGTTTGTGTATTTTCAATTTTCATTTCGATTGTTTAAGACTGTACATTGCACGTTCTTTATTTAAGGGCAGGTTGAATAGAGTGAAACAATTTTGTTTCTAGATTTTGGCACTTTCCATGGGTTTTATTTTTGATGGATCGAAACTTTTACTGGCCATATTGAAACAAAAGGTTATAATTTCTTTGACTTAATAGAGAGGCTGAAGTTAAATACTCTACGATTTACTGTTCCTATGTTCAAAATTTACCATTTTTTAACATTAGGTATTAATCTATTTATTAAAATTTTAAAAATTGGATTGATTATTGAACCGATTAAATTATCAATTTAAAATTTAATGATTTAATTATAATCGATCGATATTAATTAAATATTATTTTTAAAATATATAATATATATTATATTAAAATATATAATATATAATAATAAAATATATTAAAATTATAATTTTATATAATTATAAATTAAAAATTATATATATTTTAATTTTTAAATTAAAATTATATAAATAAAATAAAATAAAAATTTAATATTTTTTTAAAAAAATAATATTATTTTATATAGAATCGGTTTGTGATCGATTCATTATTGTTTTTTTACTAAAATAATTTTATGGTTGAATTAATTTAAAAAAGAACTGGTTTTTGGTTTGACTGATACAACGACCAACCTGATCCGATTTTTACTGCTATTGACTACTATCCTAGTAATAATTTAAGAATTAATGGATTCTGACTATCTTTCACCATTTCAGCTTTGAAGCCTTTTGCTAGTTGGGAAGAGATTTTGGTTAGGTAGATTTAGCTATCATGTCATATGAGGCAGTCACCAAGAAGTAACCCTCTTGTGGCTCAAATTTAACTTACGATACTAAATTAGATTGAGCAAGAACACTTCTTCAACGACTCAAAGCCGCAAAGATGCATGAATCAACATTAAGACATCCAAAGAAAAACACCAGCCAATAAATAAGTACCATTCAAAATTCATCCAAATATTCAAGTAACAGCTAGTAAGTGATATCATTAGTTAGTACTCATTCACTATATTAACTGCCAGTCAATATCCAACTTACTGTATAAACATTTCAATTCATATGTTACCCCTATCTTGTTTCCTTCCTAATTTAAATCAGTTTCAGTTGAACACCAAACTAAGCAAAATTTCCTTTTCTTTTTTTTTTTTTACTCTTCAAGGAAAAAATTTGAAAAATGAAAAACCAAATATGGTTAAGAAATGATACTGTAATAGAGCTTCCTAAGCGGTACTTCATTTCATTTCTTTTAGATCTTTACCATTTATTTTCTAATGTAAAAAATAATAATATTCTATTGAAACCAGCTCTTGTGTTCTACTAAACTATAATGACAATGGCTCACTCAATAAGCATTACTTACTTTTCTTATGGGTCGCAACACACTGAATTTAGAAAACTCTCTAGTGACTTAAAACTCAACAACCCGACTATCAAAATTATCAAATTATGCAATGTGTTGTAAATCAATACCCAATCCATGTTCATAAAACCTTTAACCTTTTAGGGAATCAAAATGCAAGGTTTGATAAGTTTGAACGATTTGAGTTGTTGAGTTTTGAAACATGGGAGTTTTCCAAAATTGGCTTATAATTGAAGAGGTTTCTTGCATTTTAGTCTAGCTCATGCAATAGTTAAGGAGTAGCTATTTTAGATATGCAGACAGATTAGGCAGCCTTTCTACACTTGTCTTTTTTATCTTGTTAGTTATGAAAATTTTATCTATACCAACCTCCTCCTATAAAAATAAGCTTGCAAGCATTGCTACAATTCTGTCATAAGGGATATCTTTGATCACAATTAAAAGAGGTCTTAAAAATAGGTTGAAAATTGATGTTACTATCTAGTACCTAAAACTTGAAACAACTCTGTCATAAGGGATATCTTTGATCTTAATTAAAAGAGATCTTAAAAATAGGTTAAAAATTGATGTTACTATCTAGTACCTAAATTGACACAAAGATTGAGGATGATGATGTCAATACAACAATTAAATAAAAGAAATTTTAGTACCTAAATTGACACAAAGATTGAGGATGATGATGTCAATACAACAATTAAATAAAAGAAATTTTGATTGGTTTATTGGTGTTGGTTCAAAGTTAATAGAGCGTAAATATGCATATAACTTTTAGTTAAGGGGAGGAGACCGTTGGGGATAGTGCAACACTTCCATTGACAAAACTATATCGGTGGCAACTTACCAATGATTCATGCCAGCCTTCACTACCGGCAGGTGTCTAAAATCAGAAAATGCTTGTACCCACTATAAACCTTGTTATAACGCTGATATTTGTATATGAAATTACAGGCAATAACTTCCAAATTATAGAACACCGCAGAACTTCGAGGGTTTGCACCTATCAATACCAAAAACCTTTGAATTCCTCTTTAAATGACAAGATCTCCTCTCTCTTAACTTCTCCTATTATTTATAGGCAAATTGTCCTCATTTCTCTTTATCTTAACTTAACTAACTAACATAAATAACAACTAACCTAACTAATTATTGATTATGAAACAAAACTCTAATCAATAACTACTGAAATTCTAACATTACCCCCCTCCTAATGATTCAACGTGTCCTCAAAGTGATAGCTTGTAGTTGCTAAAGACCAATTTCCACCATGTGGTATTTGTTGAAGACAATTCCACCAAGGTCCCATTGTTGAACATATACAACCCAAGCCATGCTTGAAGTGTTGGGAAAATTCTAAGCTGCTGAAATAAATTCCACTAAAGTAAAATAAAAATTTCTGTAGACTCTCTTGCTGCTAACTTCCCTCAAAAACTTCAACAAGACCAATTCCTAGTCCTTGCTTAAATGGTTTGTGGAGAATCCGTATCACCTGCAAAACTTTTCCAGCAATAATATGAAATTTGTGGAAATGGTAGCCTCCACTCTTCCATCTTCGCTTTTCCCCTTTTCGATTGCTTCTAATGTAGCAACCTTATCTACCGATGACTTGTCGCCTTTACTCCCTCTGCCTTTTGCACATTGGATTGGATTTGAAACTTGAGGTCATAAATTATTTTTCATCCTAATTGATGTCTTCCTACTCTTAGTCCTTATCCCCTCCTAAACAACATTCCTCGTTTGCTGTAGAATGACAATCTATTCAGTTAAAGGAGTTTCAGCCACCAGACCAGTAACCAAGTTTGGAGCTTCCAACAAAAGACATGTATCCAAGACATCTAAGTTCCTGAACTCCACCGTCATTAAAGAACCATCTCCCTTCATGGATGAACCTGGATTTAGTGGTTCTGACAATGGTAGCTAGTTGACTAGACTTTTAAAAACCCAAGGATTGGCAATCACTATGGGGTACTTGAGGCCATTCTCTAACTTATATTGTTTGTTCACCCTACCCACTTGTATTCCCTATGAATTGAACTTGGTTGCAGTTAAATTCTTATAGTAATAACTTCTTTGAAGCCTTCCTTGTCTTGCATCTTTATTTCACTCAAATTTGCATCACAACCATCATTATCTTTCCATTCTATCTCATTTGCAACATCAACTTTTTGCTACAAATATTCTCCTCTATCTTTTAGTAAGACTAGATTTCCCCCCCTCTTTTCTTGCTTCCAATGACCTTCAACAACCCTTTACAAAATTTGAAATTTGATCTGCCCTACCCAAACCACACCTCTACCTACCTATAAATCTTTTTCAATATTTTTATTTCTTCCCCAATCTTTGCCATATCCTTCTATTGTTCTTTTCTAATCTTTTACTCCAAATGTTTGTTCTTCGAAATTTCCATTTTCTTTTCTTATGAGAGACGCAAGTCTTTGTTCTCATTCTTTAATGTTAAGAATTCTAATTTTTCCTCTATTTTTTCTTCAACCAAATTAGCTTTCTTCCCATTATTGTAATTCAGGTTCTTAATTTTCAAGCTTTCATTTTGCATTTTATCTTCTTTACTTTTCAAATCTTCTTTTTCTTGTATGCTTTCTTGAGTCAATGAACCTTTATTATCATTCCAAACAAACAGATCTGGATCATATTCAGGCTGGAATTCTTTGAGCAAAGCCTTCACAAAATCCCACCACGATGCATTTGGATGGTCCTTTTTCCACACGTACCACCAAATAGAAGCTCGCGTTTGTATAGCCTTCCAAACCATCTTTATCTTTTCTTTTTCAAGTATTCCTACAACCTTAAAATGATGTGATACATTAATTAACCAGCAGTAGGCATCTTTTCCTCCAAAATAAGGAATTATCTTCAAGGTTCAATATCCGCAACTCCAAGATTGGAGCTTTGATACCAGTGTAAGAACCCTGGTATTTTTATACAAAACTACAAGGAATAACTCCCAAATTACAGAACATTGCAAAACTTCGAGGGTCTGCACCTCCCAATGCCAAAAGGCCCTAAATTCCTCTTCAAATGAAAAGATCCTCTCTCTTTTAACCTCTCCTATTATTTATAGGAAAACTGTCCTAATTTCTATCTATCTCAACTCAACTAACTAATAGAAATAACAACTAACCTAACTAATTATTGATTATAAAAAAGAACTCTAACCAACAACTACCGAAGATCTAACACCTTGCAGGTCATGAACTTAATAGGCTGCATATTATACTAGCCCCAATCTAGGGCATTCTTCCTCCATTTAGCTTTCCTTTTCTAGCAACAATGAGTTAGGTTGTGAACTATTCCAGCTTATACATGTTTAGATTCCATGTTCCAAACGTATGTGACTTCCAAGCTGATTGGTATTATTTTCAAGTTAGATTCAATTTCCAAAGTTATAACGTATCCAAATTTGGGGTTACTTTTGGCATTTTGAAAATTTAAAATTACTATTTGGAGGAGTTCAGGCCTTGATTTTTATGCATGCTTATAAGGAAATACCAGTTGCATTATATCTAGGAATGTATTTTCCTCCTTTGCAATACAACATACCAACCAACACTTTTGGTTGTGCATCATTCCAGTTATCTGATAGGTATCATCCCCAATTACTAAGGAGTATAATAGGAGAGGAAGGAGAGAAGTAGGAGAGCATAGCCCCTTGAGTGTGAAAAAGATAGAGAGATTGTTAGTTGTAACTACTTTTACTAATGTACAATTTAGAAAGAGACAAATGTGTGATGTGTTAGAGAATAAATAGCAGGAAGCGAGAGAGGGAGGGCATCCTTTTGTTTTTGCAATCGTGTACATTCATCTTGATATCCCAATCACTGCCACACTGGTAGGGACATTTGGGAAGTAGGGATTTGGGAAATGAAATCAATCTTCTATCTATTTTAGTCTTGGTCTTATTAGGTTCTTATCAATTGGTATTAGACCCTTCCACTATGTCTTTCAATTGCGAACGAATAGTGCAAGTAATGATGTTGGCATTGTAGTGTTCGCCCAAACAAGTCAAGAGGCTAGTGCATAACCAACTCACTTGGTCCTTGGAGCTCTAGAGCATGGTGAGACGTTGGGATTCAATTGTAAGGTATAGGACTTGAGTCTCACATTGGAAGTATGGGATTCTAGTTTGAGGTTTATAAGGCTTGAGATTTCAACTGCAATAACTAGCTTTTATGGTGTGGTTCTCCCAAGGTTCTTATTAATATCTAAATCTCTATGACCAAGTGATAAAAAACTTGTTCTAGCCACCCTTTATTCTATGAATGAGATTTGAGTGTCGTTGGTATTTTACTATCATGATTTTGTGCTCGTCATTTAAAATTTCTATGTAAAATTATTTTAATCTCCAATCCTTTACCGTTAAATCAATTGTAATGGCTTATGCACTTATACTAGTTTTGATATATTAATACATAACCCTATTATTAATATTTAGAACTATAAATGAAAATAAGAGTATTAGGTTAGTATTTTGCTCACATTTGATATCAATCTAACTTCACATTATTTGCAATATCTCTATTCAACTTTCTTACTTTCTACCTAAACCTTATAATTTCGAAAATAATAGAAAACAAGGAAGCATATACATCATAAAAGACAAACCTAGATATTAGCACAGAGGTCTTCCTTGCCGTAGTCAGGTATTTTTACAATGATTGTCAAATCAATGAAAATATCCATTACCCAAAAATCAGCACACGGGCCAATCTTAAGTGACAGAGATGCCAAACTCTAATATGGATGATAATTTGGTATTGTACATGAACTTAGAGAGCACTAAAATAATGGGATGAACAAGATAAATCAATTGAATCCTTACCTTTGCCTCCACAGTTGATGGAATTTGGGAAGTCAATTTCTCTTTATATTTTTTGAAACTTTCAAATATAACATAGTGAAAAACATATATAATAAACTACATGACCTAGTATTATATAAATATGATTATAAATATTTTTATTTTCTCAATAAAACATTCAGGATCAAGAAGTTCCATTAATAAGTTGTAAATGGGTATTTTGACAGCATATACATAAATCTTTAATTGGATTGAAATCTACTAACTTGATTAGAGGAACTTGAGATACATGAAATAGATACTAACTATAAAAGAAAAACAGAAATAGAGAACACCAGAGTCAACAATCATTCATTCAGGGGTGATGGGATGTTTTTTATCATCACTGGTTGAAAGTTGTTACAAATCAGTAAAACTGATTTTGAGAGAATAACAGAAACTAAAGAAACAAGTGTAATTGTATTTCATTATTGAATTAGTGATTACAGGTGTTGACGATATATACAATGATCGAGTCCTAACTATTAGTTGTAATTGTCTAATTGAAACAGTTACAAAATGCAATTGTTATAACTAAAATAATTAGAATAGAAAACTTTATATTTTAACGGTGTCTCCTCAAAATCAGTTGGGTTGCAAGGTTTGTTAAAACTGATCAGCCACTTTGACTTCTCTTTTGACAAAGACAAATCTTTTAGACCCAAGAACCTTTGTAAGAATGTTAACAATTTGATCATGGGGATAAAATATGACAGACTGTAAAAAGATAAGGTCTCATATTAATTTGCTTAAATAATTCCACCATGTTTTTAAGTTGCTTAAACATACATAAGGCCTCATATTTAGTTTTAAGATAAATCCAAGAGTTACATGTACAAGCATAAATAAAAGTAATATAATACAAGAAGCCAATAGTAGATAGAATTGGTGTTGGACACCATAAATAATTGAAGGTTAGTTCCAAGGGGTTAATTGTATATAGTGGTAGAAGAAGAAGAATATGAAGCAATAAGGTTTGCCTAGGTAACATGCAATGAAAAATTCCAATTCCTCTTTATTATTTGTCACGATATACAGGATAAAAATTTCTTCCTAGAATATTCAATTATGACAAATATGCTCTAGCAATGTAACTTCCTCCTTTTATCAAATAAGGCTTCACCATTTTTGATTACTTCTAAACATAAGTATATATTTTGAACTCTTGTAATCTTTCTTAAGTTTTGATCATAATTCAATAACCTATCTCTAAAAACTGTAAACATTTATACTTTTAAAACATTTATAGGAAAAGAGAAAAGAGTAATTGTTCTCTTTTTTTTTTATTCAAAGGATTACAAAGATTTAATACAAAGAGAGATTCAATTAGAGAGATCCTCTTGCCTAAACAAATTACAAGATAATTTAAATAAGGAAAATTAAAAAAGTATCTAAATAAAGAAAACAAACAATATTAAATCAGATTAAAGAAAGATTTTCACTTGATTTTATTCTATCATAACTTTTCAAATATAAAGTATTTACACAATCTTAACAACATTATTGAATGGTATTTTACAATGTTGCATTACATGTTTTGGTGAAACAAAATAAGGATAACCTAATCTATTATGCCAAAGTAAGTAGGAAATAAGAGTGAAAATAGTGTAAACAGTAAAAGGAGAAAAATTCTAAAGCACTATTAGAGTAAGTAACAATCATAGCTTAAGAAGAGTTAGGCGACAACATGAGGCGATGTTCCAATGAACCTTTCAGTATTACTTAACTAGAAGCTCAAAATTTAACAAACCAACACTAAGGATGAAACTCAAACTTTATTATCCTTGGCAAACTTCCAGAGACTAACAAAAATCTAGGTGATAAAAGAAACTGAGAAAAGATTCATAAGAACTTGTGTTGTGTTGTGTGTGGCTGAATAAATGATTGAAAATAAGAGTTGCCAACGAAATTAATGGACAAACTTTATCCATTGCTAATCAGGATTTGATCTACTCTTTGAAATGGTGTATTGCCTATCAAATTATCAGCGTGTAGAGTGACATGATGAGTGACTCCAGAATTAGGAAACCATTCTTGAGAAGGTGGTGCAGTAGGTGTGGTGAGGAAAACATACAAATGAAGACAACTTTATGACTAAGGAATAGATGGAGTGCTACCAGAGGAAGGTAATTGTTGCAAAGGAGAAATGCAGGCATGGGATGAGGAAGTTGTGGAGAACCAAAGTAATGATATGGTAGATCAAAAGAGGTAATGTAATTGGTTGCTCCAATGGTAGTATGGAAGAGCATCATGATCTACTTTGTGATAGATTTGGCAAGTTTCAGCATTGCAACGGAAGAGGTTGCCATGACTTTTGCCGCTTAAATAGAACCTACGTTATTATATCCACAAGGTTGAGTCCAAGGAGGATGGTAGGAGAAGTAATTGTTATCGAAACTAGGTCATTGCTTTTTTGTTGTGAAATTATTCATAGAAGCTGTGGGATTTTGGTGTGAGAGCTCAAAACACAATGTTCGAGTGAGATTAGCCGAAAGTGCATTAGAAACCAAAGTTTGTCAATTCTTGTTAAGACAAACTTCATGAGAGAGATATAAGGATTCTACCTCATTGACTAAATAAGATTCTAATAAGATTCTAATCTAGTAGTGATGAAGTTGACAAACACATCATATTTGTCAAGAAGTCCATTGAGAATAGCATCAATATGATCTCACAATGTACTAAATTTTCAAGGGAAATAAGTAAATAAATAATGGTTTTAATGCAAAGAAGATATTTAGAAATTGTGCAAGAAACCTTCTCAGTGTTTCAAAGCTTGAATTGAAATTGCCTGGCTTTCACACACATGTGCAAATTGAAGTCATGGATCTCTTCCCAAAGTTTCCATGAAAGTGAGCAACCTACCACACGAGTGTGGATTGACTCAAAGAGGCAAAAGTAGCTAAAAAAGAGGAGTTGATCCTATTGCTCGCACTAGAGATAATTGTTTTTATTCGTCCATGATCTCAATCCTTTTTGGTGAGAAACTAGAGTGGAGTCTCTAGATTAATAATAAAACGATGAAAGTGTTGAGCCTTGATAAGCACCTCAACTCATTGCTTCAAAGATTAAAATTCTTCTCATCATGTCACATGGAAATAAAGTGAGAAAATGTCACTAGACCAGTGGCAAGAACCCCCACTAGTGGTGGAGGAGGATTGACAAAATTAAATGGATTTCCTTCCCCAGACATTATTGAAGATCGAAGATAAGCTTTAGATACTATGTTAGATTTAGTAGAAATTGATTTTGTGAAAAGAAAACTAAAGAAACATAGTGTCAAACTAATTTTAGGGTACTACAATTGAGTTATATTTACAAAATATATGTTATGCGGTGAGACTAAGTTCTCATCCATACTTCAAACCTGAAGATTCCGAAGCTCCAACCATCTTACTTATGTTGTCAATCTCTATGAATACCATTTTTTTTATGAACGACATTATTAGAGTCTAGGAAAGAAAATGTGGCGTAGAGGGTGAGAAACTAAGTTTCTCAGTGTCAACATTTTCAATCTAACTAGTTTAGTTTATTTTGAAACATGACATACATACAGGTTCACTTTTAAATTTTTAGAAAATTTTTAGCTGAAGTGAATTTCTTTTACAGTTGCAGAAACTAACTTCAATCACGAGCATACAAAGCACTTATTATGAGTTTCATACCTCTTTTATTCTCTTGAGATCACATTATATTACATCACAAATATCATTTAACTATAATTTCATTCATGCCTTAGTCAAAATTCATTCTCATTCCCTAGTCATAATTTTCGCGACAATTTAATGTAAAGTATTTTCTTAATAATCTTATTCAAACAATATCTTTCACTTCTCACGTACTCTACCTTCTGTTCTTGGATACGAACTCAATTCATATGGTCCTCACCATCATAATTCCTTGAAGCCTTATGGATTTCACATGTAAGGTCCTACCTCTATATGTGCACAAGCCCTACAATTTGGCATGGTAATAGTAGTGTCTTAAATTTTCACATAGAATTTTTCTTTAGTGTTCTTTTGACTTATTAAGTTCAATTTTAAGTCTTTGTGATAATATGCATACTCAATATTCAAACAATATAGTATGCACAATGTAAAAACTCAATTTGTCCGAGGCCCCCAACCATCAAAATTAATCAAGAAACCAATACTAAATTAAACAATAAACATAGGACACAAATGAGCAGAAAACAGAAAGACAGACAAACAGAAACAAATAAAAAGAATAATAATAAAAATAATAAAAACAAAGTCTGAAATTGAAAGGAGAAGAAAATTGAAAAAAAGAAGGAGAAAAAATATGAAAAATGGAAATCTAAAAATAAAAAGAAAGAGAAAAAAAATAATAAAAAGCAGAAAAAGAACGAAAAAAGAAATTAAAAAGATAAATAAGATAAATAAAAAGTAATAAACACAGGAATAATAATAATAATAATAATAAATATAATAAATAAAAAATATAAAATAATAATAATATATAAATCTAAAAGTTTGAAAAAAAATTTGTAAAAATAAAATAGTAAAAAAAAAAAACAGAATACAAAAGAAAAAGAAAAAAAAAAGGGAAAAAAGGTGGGAAAGGTCTTTTAAAAAAATGCTATAAATTAGAGAAAAGTAATTTAACAAGGGCCTTTTTTCCTTTTTTGGGGGAGGGGGTGCTTCTTAAAAAGATCAGAGCAGATTTTGGGAGAAGGAAAAGAAGGAGACGGAGGGTCTTGGATTTCTGAGATTTCTCTCCGCAGATTCTGGAAGAGTCTTTACATCGCAACCTTCATGCTTCTCTAATTGCAGAAGGATCCATTCTCGATCAAGCTCTTTGCTCCTGGTAAGTTCGGAATTATTTTAATTGATCTTCGTTCGCCTGTAAAATTTGGATTAATGTTGTATCACTTGGTTTGATTCGGATTCATATGCCTACGTATTTTCTTATGCTTTCTTGTGGAAATCAATAAACAAAACTTCGTGAATCTTGAAATCGATAACCGTTCTTGAGCTATGAGCGTTTCAAATTATAACTTAAATGTCGAGCTTATGACGAAGTGGCAATGTTCGATCTGTATTGGAAAGGAATGAGAAACCATAGAACAAACACACTTGGATGAGCCAAGGTGGATTCGGTGAGGAGTAACGAGTAGAGTTAATTAGGCGGTGGGCCTTATGATTTGCTGAACGTCCTAAGGACTCTGTTTATGCTTAGGCTGGTAAATCTGTGAAGTAAAGTCACAGAGTTCGCCAGCAATCTCCTCGAGGTCCACTGCTGCAACGCTCGTACGATGTCGATGACACATAAAACCTTTTGAAACCATGGGAGATGCCTATCCAATGCGAATACGTCAATATCTTTGTAAAAGGTGGGTTCGGTAGAAAATGATCGTCGAAACAGTGGTATAGATGACAATGACATTATTGACTTGGATGTATATTCCAATAGTGTTGTGGTTGCATCGTCCATGCGTCTCCACCCCCGTTCGTTCTCCCAATGGTGAATTTATGAGTAGGTCCAGGTTCAATGGCTCTTCACCAACAAAATACCCACACACATATGCTGCAAAGACAATTAAGAGTGAAAATTGTTTTACGTAGAATAAATACATGCATGCATATGAATGGAGGGATGTTTTGTCCATGGAACCCTACAAGTGATCAGATCATCAAGGGCCTGAATCCCGATCTATAAGGAAAGTTAGCAACAGTGCTCTAATGCGTATGCTTTGATCACGTCGGAGGTCACCATATAAAGATGTGGTAAGTCCTAACAAGATGGTACCCTGGTCCCCAAACATTTAAATGCCTCGTCTGAAATTTCTGGTTCGCATGCACCCTATGATCAGTTGAGACTCTGTTATGACCTCAATAGTCATGCTTGTTGTTGCTCCGGGCCTTAATGCCATGAGAAAGAAGTCATAATGCTCTAGTGGAAAGTGGTAGATCAGCGAATGCTCGTTTGAAGGCTTTACGCCGAACACTTCCAGGAAATGAACACCTCCGCTGTGTCATGTTGGGATTGCTCCTTTGCTTCTGATAATATGCAAAGATTATGAACGACATTACAATGAACGAGAGGTCACTTATGACGCCAATGCTGTGAAACATGTCCCTCATATGCAAGCTGTGGCTGACTTTGTTTTAAAGATGCCTCTCCCGCTCTATCAAAGAGCCTAAATGCAGGATACTCCATGAGAAAACAAGGCCTTTTGATCCTCATGATACCACGGAAGTTGGTAACATCCCTGGGTGAAATGCGGCCTAGTGTTTCTAGATGTGGCAATGCGCGTTGAACTTGAAGAGCTCTTACCTCATAGGACTTGCGAACGACAGCACCTTGGACTCCATTGCCAAACGTCCCTGGTTACCAATACGGGCCCTGACAACGTCAATATCATTTGCCTTGGCTTCAAAAGTAAAGGCTATGAGGGGCTACTATTCGGGGTTACGTTCATATCCCAGAGAGTCAGATTTACTTCGTCTAAGGTTAATAGCTTTGATGTTCAGTTGTACAATTCTAATCGAGATTCATTCTGGTTAGTGACAGGTCCCGTGGTCAAAAGTATGGGAATTGAATCTGCTGTTGCACTTGCTTGGCATCGAATATGGGGTAGGCCGACGTAAAAAAAGCTCCTAGAGATGATCTGATAACAATGAACAGGTAATTCCCGTGATAGTCAATGACGAATGACGCTGTAAAAGACTCAAGTTCTAACATGCATGTGCATGGCTCCACCTAAGGGTAGCCCAAATTAAAGATACTAAGGTCAAATTAAAGAGTATTAAATCAAAGCCTAGCATAGCCCAGTGGTTGAAGGCGTTGTTCGTAATATTCACGAAGAGAGTTCGAATCTCTTGGGTAATCCTTTTTATTTTTCTCACAAGAAGCAGGTAAATCTAGGTTTCAAATAGAACCATAAGGAGGTAAGATTACAACCAACTTAAGAAGGTGGAGTTGTGGTTGGTCAGCTGACCCAACAACTCTCAAGTCCCAAGGTCGAGCCCCCTGGAGACCACATTTGTTTTTTTAAATTTAATCAAGCCTCAAGCCAGTTTTAAAGCCAAAATGACCAGTGTGCCCTCCTGATGTGAACAAGGGCACCACGATAAGCAAAAGAGATCATCTTGAAGATTATCTACAAGGAATGGAAGGTCCTATGACGCGGAATAGGACCAAACGTATGGAACAAGCACTTGAAGGTCTTATCAAGGAAGTTCAAGGAAAGGACTATGTGGATCCAAGCTCAATCCCAACATGGGTTAATTTATGTAGTCATATCATTGAAGATCTTAAGTGATAAAGTTATGATTTACTTTAGATTACATTAGGATTTACTTTAGATTACATTAGGATTTACTTTAGATTACATTAGGATTTGATATTTATCTAGAAGTTATTCATTTTAAATTGGTTGTAATTCAAATTGCAATCTAATTAGGATTTCTAATTTATTATCTTTTTAACTAGATTAGGTTCACTATAAATAGGGGTTAGGGTGAAAAGAGAGATTTTGAGTATTAATCATATTTTCTCTCTAAGAGTTTTTCATCTCTGTGTGAGTTGATTCCCTTGGTTCTTGGGCAAAGAACTACCTTTGATAACGTTGGTTCTTCCGGCAGGTCGCGGTAAGGGTCACCTTCCTCTTGATAACTTCGTTGCTCTCCGGTAGGTCGCGGTTTGTGTCGGGTTCCTTTACCTTATCTCACCTTATCTTACCTTACCCTTTCTTATCTTATCCTGATTCTCAAGACGTTTCGTTATCGTTTCCGCATTCCGATTCATTCGCGTAGGGTGAATCATATCATTTGGTATCAGAGCTTCGACTCTTGGAATCAGGTGTCATCTATCCTTTGTTTTATTTTCTTGTGTTAAATTTGTTACCTACCAAATACTACAAAAAAAAGAAGTTTTGGATAAAAAAAAATTCAAAAAAAAAGAAGCAAAAAAAAAAATTGTGATAGAAAAAAAAAGGAAATTCAAGACAATTGAAAAAAAAAAATCAGTCTTCAATCAATATAATTTCTTTAAGTTCTTAATTCTTAACCAATATTCCTTACCTTATTCATCTTGTGTATCTGTGACTCTTTCGTTATCTGTGGGAAGATCAACTTGTGAAGTTCTTAGTTCAAGGATTTATAAGGAGAATTGAGAGGTAAAAGGCAAGAGTTGGTCAGAGCATTATAGAAAAAGCCAATTCGAGTGTAAACACGAGTGAAGAGCGTCAATATTGAGGGCAAACACTAAGGGAATGACTTGTGAGGCCTTATTATTCTAATTTATTTATTTTGTTCAATTTGCAGCATTGCCAACATGAGTAGTGAACCCCATCAAAATGAGATGGATCTAAAAGTATTCATGAAATCAATTCAAGATCAATTCCAACAGTTGAACAGGAGGTTGGAGGACATGGAGGATTGTTCGAGAAGGAGATCTCGGGTGTCTTGTAGAAGTAGTCCTCAAAGATCACTTCACCGCGATGAAGAAACAGATTGAGGGGAGAACTTAGAATCAGACGGTGGATGTTGTACGGAAAGAAGACGATATCGAGGAGAAAAGGATAGCAACTTGGGGAATATTAAATTATCCCTTCCACCATTCCAAGGAAAGAACGAACCTGAAACTTATCTGGAGTGGGAAAGAAAAGTAGAGCATGTGTTTGATTGTCACAATTACTCGGAGGAGAAAAAGGTAAAACTAGCCACTGTATCTTTTAATGATTATGCTAATATTTGGTGGGATCAATTTGTCCTTAACAGGAGGAGGTGTGGGGAAAGACCTATACGAACGTGGGAAGAGATGAAAGTAGCCATGAGACGAAGATTTGTACCAAGTCACTATCATAGGGACTTGTACCGCAAATTGCAAAGTCTTACTCAAGGCGCTATGGGTGTTGAAGATTATTATAAGGAGATAGAAATTGCCATGATAAGAGCCAATGTGGAGGAGGATAGGGAAGCCACTATGGCAAGATTCATTGGAGGATTAAAAAGGGAGATAGCTGACGTGGTAGAACTACAACATTATGTAGAGATGGAGGAATTGCTTCATAAAGCTATTCAGGTGGAAAGACAACTCAAATCTAGGAGCACTCACAAATATGCTTCTAGTTCATCATGGAAGTCCAATTGGTCCAACAAGAAAGAGGGGCCTAAACCAAAGGAGGAATCTCATGGAAAATCCACAGCACCTATTTCCAAAGGTAAATTTGAAACTAAATCCTCTAATAAGTCAAGTCACATTCGTTGCTTTAAGTGTCAAGGTCTGGGATATATTTCTTCTCAATGTCCGAACCAGAGGACTATGATCATTCGTGACAACGGCGAAGTGGATAGTGTGAGCTCAAAGGAAAAAGAAATGCCAAAGTTGGAGGATTGTAGTGATGTAGAGATAGCAGAACCTGTGCATGGAGAAATCTTGGTCACAAGACGTGCATTGAACATTCAACCAAAGGATGAAGGAGATTCAGAGCAAAGGGAGCATATATTCTACACCCGTTGTCATGTGAACAACAAGGTATGTAGTATGATTATAGACAGCGACAGTTGCACCAACGTTGCTAGTACATTGCTAGTAGAGAAATTAAACTTTCCTACTAAAAAGCTTCCTAATCCTTATCGGCTACAATGGATGAATGATTGTGGGGATGTAAGGGTTAGTAAGCAAGTCTTGGTATCCTTTTCTATTGGAAATTATAAGGATGAGGTGTTGTGTGACGTTGCCCCTATGCATGCTGGGCACTTATGGTTAGGACGTCCTTGGCAATACGATAAGAAGGTTATGCACGATGGATTTAAAAATAGATATTCTTTTGTAGTGGATAATCAAAAAATTGTATTGATTCCATTAAGGCCCGTTGAGGCTTATTCTGACTAAATAAAAATTTCAAAAGAATGTAAAATAAGAGAAAAAGAATTAGAAAATCAAGAAAGAGAAAAAAGAGAGAGAATTGAGGGTGAAGAAAAAGTAGAAAGTCAAAAAAAGAGTGAGGGTGAAAAGAAAGAAAAATAAAAAATTAAAGAAAAAGAAAAGAAAGTTTGTGTATTTGCTCACAAAGGGGAGGTTGAGAGTGTTTTGAGGGAAAAGGAACAAGTTCTTGTACTCATGTACAAGGATATTTATTTTACTAACAATCATAACTCTTCTTTCCCTAGTGTGGTTGAATCTTTGTTGCAGGAATTTAATGATGTATTTCTAAAGAATCACCAATGGGTTTGCCTCCTATAAGAGGCATTGAACACCAAATCGATTTTATCCCCGGCGCTGCGATTCCAAATCGACCAGCCTATAGAACTAGTCCTGAAGAGGCCAAAGAGATTCAAAGGCAAGTAGAGGAGTTGATGCAGAAAGCCTATGTGAGGGAAAGTCTTAGCCCGTGTGCGGCTCCTGTTATTTTAGTACCAAAGAAGGATGGAACTTGGCGTATGTGTGTGGATTGTAGGGCTGTCAACAAGATTACGGTAAAGTATCGATATCCTATTCCGAGGTTAGATGATTTACTAGATGAATTGTATGGCTCTTGTTTGTTTTCTAAAATTGATTTAAAAAGTGGATATCACCAAATTCGTATGAAGGAGGGTGATGAGTGGAAGACTGCTTTTAAGACAAAATATGGGTTATATGAGTGGGTTGTTATGCCATTTGGTCTTTCTACTGCACCGAGTACTTTCATGAGATTAATGCATCATGTCTTGCGAACTTTTATTGGAAAATTTGTTGTTGTCTATTTTGATGATATTTTAATATATAGTAAGACAATGCATGAACACTTAATCACTTACGTGCTGTGTGTACTGCCTTACGAAGCCATGAATTGCATGCTAATATTGAAAAATGCATTTTTTGTATGGAATCAGTTGTCTTCTTAGGGTTTATTGTAAGTTCTCAGGGAGTTAGTGTTGATGAAGAAAAGGTTAAGGCAATTAGAGATTGGCCCAGGCCTACAAATGCTAATGAGGTAAGAAGTTTCCATGGTTTAGCAAGTTTTTTATAGGAGGTTTGTACAGAATTTTAGTTCTATAGCTGCCCCTTTAAACGAACTTGTTAAAAGGAATGTTGGTTTTAAATGGGATGAGAAACATGAACAAGCTTTTAATTTATTAAAGGACAAGTTAACCAATGCCCCTGTATTAAATTTACCCAATTTTGATAAAGTTTTTGAGATTGAATGTGATGCCTCTGGAGTGGGTATAGGAGCTGTTTTAATGCAGGATTCCAAACCTGTGGCATATTTTAGTGAGAAACTTAGTGGAGCGGCACTCAACTATCCAACCTATGATAAGGAGCTCTATGCTATGGTGAGGGCCTTACAAACTTGGCAACATTACCTTTGGTCGAAGGAATTCATCATCCATTCGGATCATCTTAGCTTGAAGTTTTTAAAGTCCCAAGGTAAGCTCAACAAAAGGCATGCCAAGTGGCTAGAATTTATTGAGATGTTTCCTTATGTTATCAAGTATAAAAAGGGAAAGGAAAACATTGTAGCTAATGCTCTATCACGAAGGTATGTATTACTTACGACTCTACAAACTAAATTACTTGGATTTGAATTACTAAAAACCTTGTATGCCGATGATGTTCAATTTGGACAATTATGGGCAGCATGTTCTGATCATGGTTTTGAAGATTATTTTAGGCAAGATGGATATTTATTTAAGAAAAATAAATTGTGTGTACCTAAGTGTAGCATAAGAGAAATGCTTATTAGAGAGGCTCGTGGGGGAGGATTAATGGGACACTTTGGCATTCAAAAAACTTATGATGTTTTACATGAACATTTTTTTTGGCCAAAAATGAAGCATGATGTTAAACTCATTTGTGAAAAGTGTATTACTTGCTTACAAGCAAAATCTAAAGTAATGTCTCATGGCTTGTATACGCCCTTACCTGTTCCTGAATATCCATGGACTGATATTTCTATGGATTTTGTATTAGGGCTGCCTAGGACCTCGAAAGAAAAAGATAGTATTTTTGTCGTTGTAGATAGGTTTAGTAAAATGGCACATTTTATTGCTTGTTCAAAAACTAATGATGCCATTCATATTGCGGACTTATTTTTCAAAGAGATTGTACGTTTGCATGGCTTACCTAAGACTATTGTAAGTGATCGAGACGTTAAATTTCTTAGTCACTTTTGGAGAACCTTGTGGGGTAAATTGGGCACTAAATTATTATTCTCTACTGTGGCTCATCCGCAAACAGATGGACAAACTGAAGTTGTGAATAGAACTTTAGGCACCTTATTACGTACTATAATTCAAAAAAATTTAAAGGATTGAGAGAATTGTTTGCCTCATATTGAATTTGCATATAATAGGGTTGTTCACACATCGACTTCATTTTCACCTTTTGAGATTGTATATGGATTTAATCCTTTATCACCTTTAGATGTTTTACCGTTTCCTACTAATGACTCTCTTAATTTGGATGGAAAGAAAAAGGCTGAATTTGTGCAGAAATTACATGCCAAGGTTCGCGCTAATATTGAGAAGAAGAATGAACATTATGCTCAACAGGCAAACAAAGGATGCACCAAGGTGGTCTTTGACCCTGGTGACTGGGTGTGGGTTCACTTGCGAAAGGAGCGATTTCCAAATCAAAGAAGTTCCAAATTACATCCTAGAGGAGATGGTCCATTTCAAGTGATTGAAAGGATCAACAATAATGCTTATAAAATCGATCTTCCAAGTAGCTATGGTAATGTGAGTACCACTTTCAATGTTTCTGATTTATCCTTATTTGATGCAGATGACCATCCAGATTCGAGGATGAATCCTCTTGGAGAAGGAGGGAATGATGTGAACAAGGGCACCACGATAAGCAAAAGAGATCATCTTGAAGATTATCTACAAGGAATGGAAGGTCCTATGACGCGGAATAGGACCAAACGTATGGAACAAGCACTTGAAGGTCTTATCAAGGAAGTTCAAGGAAAGGACTATGTGGATCTAAGCCCAATCCCAACATGGGTTAATTTATGTAGTCATATCATTGAAGATCTTAAGTGATAAAGTTATGATTTACTTTAGATTACATTAGGATTTACTTTAGATTACATTAGGATTTACTTTAGATTACATTAGGATTTGATATTTATCTAGAAGTTATTCGTTTTAAATTGGTTGTAATTCAAATTGCAATCTAATTAGGATTTCTAATTTATTATCTTTTTTACTAGATTAGGTTCACTATAAATAGGGGTTAGGGATTCAGTGAAAAGAGAGATTTTGAGTATTAATCATATTTTCTCTCTGAGAGTTTTTCATCTCTGTGTGAGTTGATTCCCTTGGTTCTTGGGCAAAGAACTACCTTTGATAACGTTGGTTCTTCCGGCAGGTCGCGGTAAGGGTCACGTTCCTCTTGATAACTTCGGTGCTCTCCGGCAGGTCGTGGTTTGTGTCGAGTTCCTTTACCTTATCTCACCTTATCTTACCTTACCCTTTCTTATCTTATCCTGATTCTCAAGACGTTCCGTTATCGTTTCCACATTCCAATTCATTCCCATAGAGTGAATCATATCACCTCCACTTTCCCAAAAATGATAATTCTGCCCCCAAAAGCCAAAATGACCAGTATCTCTTTCAATTGCACGTCCCTGCAAATTACTTGAAATGCTCCTATAGGATGTAATCTCAATTTCGATCCAAGAATTGGTTCAACTACAAGTTTTCATCGACAACTTTGACGCGGGTAGGACGAATGCAACTTATATTCCTATCAACTAGTTTTAGCAAGATTTATCCTTGATGCTCACAAGAAACAGATTACTTGATGCAGGCTCAGAAACACGATGCAGATGTAGAAATGAAAATATAGGCACAATGATGGATAATGCGACTTCAAATTCTCATTCAAGAAATTAAAGAGCGATGGCTTATCAATAACAGATCTGGCTTTCTACCTAGAGCAGATGAAATGACTAACCTGTGAACAATTGGATGAAGTTCCTGATTCTTCCTTTAGAGGTTATCTTCTTGCCTATTGAATCCTTCCTTTGTTCTTCAAGAAACTTGGGATCCTCTTGGCCAAGATTGAGAGAGCAGCATGGAGATCCTGATCCACACTTTTGAGGGATCCAAAAAGATGAAAGAACAGAGAAAAAAAACCCCCTAAAGTCATGCATCCTTTCCCTTTTTATACCCTCTCTTTTGAAATTTCCCGCTTTTCCTTTTAATTCGTTTTTGATTTTCTGTTTTAATTTTCTACTATTTTTATTGTTTATTATATTTTTGCTTATTGTTATTATATATTTTTTTTTTGTTTTCACCTTTATGTATTTTTATTTTTCCTTTTTCTTTATTTTATTTTATTTTTCGCTTTTTCCTCATTTTCCAGAATTTTTCTAGATTTTAATTTTTTTAATTTTTCAGATTTTTGATTTTTTTTTAATATTTTTATTTTTGACTTTCCTTTTCTTTTTTCAGATTTTGTTTTTTTTCATTTTTATTTATCCCCTTTTTTCTCTAAATTTCTTCTTTTTCTCTTTTTACTTTTTTTTTGCATCATTTAATTTATTATTTAAATTATTTAATTAATTAATTTTGAAAGAGGGGGCCTCGGACATAATTGAGTGTTTACAATTTGCCCCTCTTTACTCATTTTCCTACCAGATAATGTGAGAAATGATGCTCTGCATTATCGTGGTAGGAAATGAGTAAAGATGTGCACACATTATGTCCGAGGCAAGCTTTTGAATAAAGTCCGAGCAGCACTAGAAGCCTTGAGCTTAAAGTGAACCTCATGGATCCCTGGAGAAGGGTGATTAAATGACCTTACCGGCTTCATGTGCCGATAGGGTTTAAATATGCAAGGCTTGATGGCATAGCCTAATTAGGCTAAGTGAAATGAATGAATGTATGTCAGGACAGGCAATGCAATAGGCTGACTTGTTAGGACAAGGAAAAATGAAATGAAGATGGCCTGTCCAGACAAGCAAGGCAGAAGAGAATGGCCCGTTACGACGAGCAAAGTGGAGTGAAAGAGGCCTGTTTGAGGCAGGAAAGCATGTAAGAACTAAAATGTAAGGTATGTACAAGGAGGCCTGACAAGATAGGCTGAGGTACAAAAATCTATCTATGCTTGAGGCCTGACATCATAGGCCCAGTTGTGGAAAAATGAACTTGATGGTGCAGAAAAGAAAATTTGAACATGCCGGAATGTAAACTTGATGGCGGCCTGACACTATAGGCCGATAGGCAGAAAAGAAACCTGAAAGAGGCCTGACCTCATAGGCCAAAAATGCAGAAATGTAAACTTGATGGTGGCCTGACACTATAGGCCAAAAATGCAGAAAAGTAAACTTGAGGGTGGCCTGACATCGTAGGCCAAGGTGCAGAAAAATTAACTTGAATAAGGCCTGACATCATAGGTCAAAAATGCATAAATGTAAATTTGATGATGGCCTGACACTATAGGCCAAAATGCAGAAACGTAAACTTGAAGGAAATCCCGCTGTTGCCGGGAAGAATGCAAATGAAATCCTGCGGTTTCCAGGATAAATGCAAACCTGTTAAGACAGGTGGGCAGAAATTAAACATGCTTGAAGTCGTGTTGTTGACAGGAGAATGCAAATGAGGTCCCGCTGTTGCCGGGAAGAATGCAAATGAAATCCTGCTGTTGCCAGGATGAATGCAAGCCTATTAAGACAGGCGGACTGAAATTAAACATGCTTGAGGTCTTGTTGAGAGGAGAATGCAAATTAGGTCCCGTTGTTGCGGGGAAGAATGCAAATGAAATCCTGCTATTGCCAGGATGAATGCAAGCCTGCTTGACAGGCAAAGAAAACAGAATTTAAACATGAGGTCCTATTGTTGACAGGAAAATACAAATGAGGTCCCGCTGTTGCCGGGAAGATGCAAAAGAAATCTTGCTGTTTCCAGGATGAATGCAAACTTGCTTGACAGGCAAAGAGAATAGAATTTAAACATGAGGTCCTGTTGTTGACAGGAAAATGCAAATGAAATCTTGCTGTTGCCGGGAAAAATGCAAATGAAATCTTGTTGTTGTCAGGATAAATGCAAACCTGCTTGACAGGCAAAGGGAACAGAATTTAAACATGAGGTCCTGTTGTTGATAGGATGAATGCAAATGAGATCCCGCTGTTGCCGGGAAGATGCAAATGAAATCCTGTTGTTGCCAGGATAAATGCAAATGAAATCCTGCTTGATAGGATGTGTGCAGAAATTTAAACATGAAATCCTACTTGACAGGATAGATGCAAATGAAATCCTGCTTGACAGGATGTGTGCAGAAATTTAAACATGAAATCCTGCTTGACAGGATAGATGAAAATGAAATCCTGCTTGACAAGATTTGGGCAGAAATTTAAACATGAAATCCTGCTTGACAGGATATATGCAAATGAAATCCTGCTTGACAGGATGTGTGCAGAAATTTAAACATGAAATCCTGCTTGACAGGATAGAAGCAAATGAAATCCTGCTTGACAAGATGTATGCAGAAATTTAAACATGAAATCCTGCTTGACAGGATAAATGCAAACGAAATCCTGCTTGACAGAATGTGTGCGGAAATTTAAACATGAAATCCTTTGACAGGATAAATGCAAATGAAATCCTGCTTGACAAGGTGTATGCAGAAATTTAAACATGAAATCCTACTTGACAGGATAAATGCAAATGAAATCCTGCTTGACAGGATGTATGCGGAAATTTAAACATGAAATCCTGCTTGACAGGATAAATGAAAAATGACTTGTTAAGACAGGTGAAATGCAGAAAAAGTCCTGTTGATGACAGGAAAGATGCAAGCTAGCTAGACAGGCAAAGGAAAATGAAATTGATCTGTTAAGACAGGCAAAAATGTAAAAGTCTTGTTGACAGGATGGAAGCAAAATGCCTGTTAAGACAGGCACAACAGAATGGTAAAAACCTGTTAAGACAGGCAAAGTGAAATGAAAAGGACCTGTGAAGACAGGAAAGAAGAAAGCCTTGTTAAGGCGGGAAAAGTAAATGACGAAAACTATCCTGTTAAGACAGAATAAATGTAGATGGACTCCTGTTGTTGACAGGAGAAATGTAAGCCTGCTAGACAGGCAAAGGTGAAAACCTGTTGAGACAGGCAAAGGAAAATGACAAATGACCTGTTAAGATAGGTAAAATGTACAGGTCCTGTCAAGGCAGGGGTGTGATGTGTCCTGTGAGGGCGGAACATGGACTTCGTCGTCAGCTGCCTTGGACAAACTATTTTGAAATTTATTTTTCTTGAATTAAAATAAATTGCCTGGAACTTGAAGGTTTCTTGAGTACTTGACAAGCATTTTCTTGAAGAAACTTGGGCCAACATTTTGCCCCAGTTTAGAGGGTTTTTGGCAGTCGAGGAATGTCTTAACTGGAGGAGGTGTTGGGCAAGCATTTGCCCTAGTTTTGCTATTGAAATCGAAGATGGCCTTGACTTGAATTCTTTTGGGCAATCGTTTGCCCTAATTTTGAAATTTTCTGGAATTGAGGATTGCTTCAACTTGAATTTTCTATGCAAGAACTTACCCTAGTTTTATTCTTGAATTTTGGGATTGAGGAATGGAGGACTGCCTCAACGTGAATTTTCTGGGCAAAAAGTGTTTTCCCCAGTTTGATTTGATTCAGAGGGTGGCCTCCAATTGAATTTTTGTGGGCAAGCATTTGCCCCTGTTTGAGCTTGACTCACAATTTTAGGATGTTCTCAAATTGGATTTCTGTGTGGGCAAACGTTTGCTCCTAATTTAGACTTGATTGAGAAGATGACCTTAAATTAAATTTTGTGGGCAAGTGTTTGCCCCAGTTTGGACTTGATTGAGTTTGAGGATAGTTTCAAATTAAATTTTTTTGTGGGCAAACGTTTGCCCCAGTTTGAGTTTGACTCGGTTTTAATTATGATTGATTCTGGCAATTTTTCTCGGGTCTTAATTACTTTTGAAGAATGGGTGGTGTAATGCTTGAATAAAAAGATGCTTATGTGCTGTTTGAATGAATGAAAAGAATGCGGTATTTGTGATGCTTGAAAAATGATGCGGAGTTCTTGCTTTGATGCTTGGAATAATTATTTGATGAGACAGATGCTGTGGGGATGAATGCAAACCATGAAACGAAAATGTTTTTGTTTCTCTTGATTTTTGACTTTTCTAACACATCCTTCTTCGACAATCCCATAGTTGGTGTGAAAAGAATCAAGAATTAGGGTGAGCTAGATTGACTTAAGTTTAGTGTTTTGGTCAATCTCAAAATTTCTTTTGTCAGGATCTTTGAGACCCTACATTGGTCTGCTTTATTGAATAAGGCACACTTCCGTCTTGGTGGCATCATGGATGGAAGATGAATCTTTGGGAAACAATCTTGTCGTGCTGCAATGGTTCAGGATTCATCCGACTTGTCATGACTTTTCAAAATTAATCCTCTTTTATTTTTTACAGTTTTCACATTTCCTTTTTGGCATGTGCATTTTTGAGGTGTGCAAAGCAATTTTGGATGGTTAAAGGAAAGAGATTGGGAGAAGGTAGTATATTTGAAAGGGCGAAGAATGTTGGTTTGATTGCCCTAATGGCATTTTTTGATGGAAAATGTTAATTCAAACAAATGGAAAAAATTTTCCCCAATTTTAGAAGGATGGAGAGGTAGATCTGATTGCCCAAATGGCACCTTCGGTGAAGCATGCCAATGCTGCTTTTCATAATCTCGATTGCCACATTAAACAAACTTGAGAAATGGCAAAATTTTTTCCCCAGTTTTAGGAGTTGTGAGGAGCAGAAGCATTTGAATTGTGCTCGGATTCTTGATTGACCTTGAATTTTGCCTGGGTAGTTTTTGGGGTTTTCGACCCAGCAGGCCTTCTGTTTGCCTTGATTTTGCCTAGACCGCCCTTACGGGTTTTCAGCCTAGTGAGCTCTTGATTCGGTGCCCTAACTTTTGCCTAGGTCGCCTTTGAGGATTTTGACCTAGCGGGCTTCTTTTTGTGTGCCCTAACTTTTGCCTAGGTTATTTTTTATTTTCGACCTAGCGGGCTCTTGTTTGATTGTGCCCTAACTTTTGCCTAGGTCGATTTTGAGGGTTGTCGACCTAGCGAGCTCTTGATTGTGTGCTCTAACTTTTGCCTAAGTCTCTTTTTGAGGGTTGTCGACCTAGTAGGCTTTTTTTTATCCTAATCTTGCCTGAATTGTTTTTTAGGAATCCAGCCAGACCTTTTTTAGATCATGACTTTGTCGATTTAATTTTTTAGTTTTAACCTTACTTTTGCCTGGATTATTTTGGCTTAATCCAGCGGGCTTTCCTCTTGTCCTTGAATTTTGAATTTTGCATGGTTAGATATTGATCTTTCCTGGATTATTTTTCCTTTCAATTCAGTGGATCTTATCTTGCATCCCTAATTTTTGCCTGGATTCGAACTTTATTCCAGCGGGACAAGATGTTTTCTTGATTTTAGGATCAGAATGGATGGTTTATTTGGAATCCCTGGTTGCTTGCTTTGCTTCCTCATTTGGTTTTTCTTTGAGCTTGATTAATTAGACATTCAAGATTATTTATTACAGCACTGGTATCCTTACCAATTGGTATTTATTGTTTGGGTGTAGGAATAAAGAGCGGGTTTAGAAAGATAAGTTAATAAGGTGAAACACATGCTCATGAAGTATGAAAATGTAAATTTGTATTTATTCATTGATACTTTTTTTTACAAAAGATTGACTTTGAAAAGTATGACAATTTTTTGGATGAGTATCCTCAACCCCAATTTGTACATCTAGTCGATGGGTCTCGTGATTTGACAACAGATTGTTTTCTGTGTTAGGAGCAAGCCTCCCAAAATCCAGCCATTTCGCATCGATTAGGCTTTGTACCTTTCGTTTCAATGCTAGGCAATCCTCTATAGAATGGCCGATGAACCCTGCATGATAATCGTATCTGGCGTTTGTATCATACCATTTAGGATATGGTGGCTCTTGAGGCTTTAGAGGATAAGGTGCAACCAGAGAGTTTTGAATCAGCCGAGGTAGCAGCTCGGTGTAGGAGATTGGAATAGGGTCAAATTGGACGGGCTTCTTCTCCTTTTTCTGGCTTAGGTTGGTATTTTGGCTCATGGCTTGCGTTTTGGTCGTATATGGTGTAGGTGGTCGGACTTGTGTTGGATAGTTGTAGGTTGGAGGGTGTGGTGTTTGGTATGTAGCTGCGATGTAAGGATATGGTATGTAAGGTGTGTATGGTGTATATGGTGGTGGTCGGAAGCCAACTGGACCATAAGGTGCCACTTGAGGAGAGTATTGGCCTTGACTAGTAGCCACGTTGTAGGTTTCACCTGCCTTCTTTTTCCCAGATCCATTGGAAGCATTGACTGTCCCCGTAGGCTTTTGCGCGATCTTTCCATGGCGCATGTCACCTTCGATCCGTTCTCCAATGATGACGACATCGGAGAAGCTAGCAGTCACACTGCTAATCATCTTGTCATAGAAAGGATCTTGGAGTGTGTCCACGAACATGCTGACCAGCTCCTTCTCAGATAAGGGAGGTTGTACTTGAGCGGCTAACTCTCGCCAGCGTTGGGCGTACTGCTTGAAGGACTCTTCTCCCTTCTTGGCCATATTCTGGAGTTGCGGCTGATCAGGGGCCATCTCCGTATTGTACTGATACTGCTTCGTGAAAGCCTCAGCAAGATCTCTCCATGAATGGATGCATGTTCGCTCCCGTTGAGTGTACCAGTTTGTAGCTACCCCTATTAAGCTGTCTTGAAAGAAATGGATAAGTAGCTTCTCATCGTAAGTACATGCAGACATCTTCCTACAGTACATAGTCAGATGTTTCTTTAGACAGCTGGTTCCTTGATATTTTTCTAATTCAGGGACCTTTAATTTGGGAGGGATGACCACGTTTGGTACTAAGCACAAATCAGATGCATTTTTGGCTTCATAAGCGCTCCCTTCGATCACCCGGATTCTATCTTCTAGGATTCTCCAATTTTCAGTATCCTCATTCGAAGGATGGTTTGGGTTTTCCTCTGGCATATGGTGATGGTAAGAAGATGCTGTGTGCACAAGGTGAGGCCTTTGAGTGAACATAGGATTCGTTCCCCCAACAGCCGTTTGGTAAGTTTGTGGAAAGGTGTTCGGAGGTAGGTTATGTGTTTGAGTTTGTGTTTGGGCTTGTGTTTGGGTTAGCGTGTGTACATGCCCATGAGGAAACCCATAATGAACCCCTTTAGTTGGTGGAGGCATGGTTAATGGTGAAGGATTTTGTGGGGTGAACCCAGGAGGATATGACGGGTCCGTTGGTTCTTTCGGAGGGGATTCCCTTGCCTCCCTTTGTTTAGATGATTGGATGCCCTCAATCAGCCTGGCCATCTGCTCTTTTAAAGTCTTGACTTCATTTCTTAACTCCTCGTTTTGTCATTCTAGCTCATCCATGATTCCGATTGTGATCTTGGTTCTATAAGGATGGCGAGGAAGATGTCTTTTTCCAATTTTCTGTTAAAGTTTGAAATTAATTTTCTTGAGAAACAATTTGGATGCAAAAAATCATGAATGATAAAAATGTTAATGCAATGAAGAATGTGTGGAATGATTTCTTGAAATGATAAATTTATGAATGGATGAATGAATGCATGCATGTTGTGCGCAAATAATTTTAAGATTTGAACATTTTGAGAAGACTTGAGTGATTTACTTTGTTTGCCTTCGACTTTATGAATTTTGTATTTTTATTTTGCTTAAAAGACCTTTGGTTTTATTTGGAAAAAAAGCTTTGCTAAAATTTTCCTAACAAATCTTTCTTTAGATTTTCTTTTGAATTTCATTTTCTCTCTTTTTACATCTTTTCATATTTTCAATATTTTCAAAAATATTTTTCATAATTTTCCTATTTCTAAAACATTCTTTAAATTTTCTTTTGACTCTTTTTATATTTTCAATATTTTCAAAAGTATTTTTCTGATGTTTCCTAGAAGTTTCTATTTTTCTTGATGTTTATTTGTTTATATTTCTTTTTGCTTGATTTTCTTTTTGATTTTATTATTTCCCCAATTTTAGATCTTGTCTCCCCTCTTCTCTGCCATGTTGAGTGATTCAGTTTACTTGACCACGCGACTAGCATATGAGCCATGCGTCATGGAAAGGGGTGTGTGCCCTCCTTGCCTCTATGTGGGTTACCTGTCTTGAAGGTCTAAGGCTTTTAATGTATGAACCTCTCGACCAGTTTGCCCTCCACTTTTCCAAAAATGACAATTCTGCCCCCGAAAGCCAAAATGACCTGTTTGCCCTCCACTTTCCCAAAAACGACAATTCTGCCCCCAAAGGCAAAAATGACCAGTTTGCCCTCCACTTTCCAAATGGCACTTTTGCCCTTCATTCTTCCAAATGGCAGTTCGTCCTCCACTCTTCCCGTAATCACAACATAAATCCCTAAAAATTCCATAATTGCTAATAAATTCCAAAAAATTCCATAATTACTAATAAATCCCCAAATCTCAAATAAAATTACTTCCTTCCCAAAAACACTTTTTGCTTCTGATGGTTAAAATAAATTTTCCTTCTTCTTCTTTAAAAATAAAATTTTTAAATATTTTGGAATCTTTGGTCTCACGCAATGGGCTCTAAATGGGGGACTGGCAGTTCACCTGCTGTCCAACATTTAGTAGTCTGTATAGGTCCTCGTGCTGCCGTAGCCGCCTCGGGTCTTATGCATGAGTGGACTATAGATCCTTCCAAAAAAATAAAAGCTCTTTTTAATAGTTTGGGATTCTTGGTCTCACACAATGGGCTCTAAATGGGGGACTGGTGGTTTACTTGTTGTCCAACGTTTAGTAGTCGTATAGGCCTCTTGTGCTGCCATAGTCGCCTCGGGTCTTGTGCATGAGTGGGCTAAAGGTCCTTTCAGAAAACAAAAACCTCCCCAAAATGTCATCTTTCTTTTAAACATCTCTGAAGATCAAGCCTTCATGAACCAGAACTACGTAAGCCTTGAGTTTCCCATTGCACCGGGGAATACGTAGGAGCAGGATCAAGTCCTGTCAGGTTAACCTCCATCAATCTATTTATTTTCACATTAATTAAGGGATCAAACAATTTTCAAAATCACACATTCAGTTTAAGGGTACTGTTCTTCGGAACGGGCGAGTGGGGTGCCTAACACCTTCCCCATTTGTTACCGACTCCGAACCTAAATCTCTTCCTCGAGTCATGGTTTTTTCCAAGTATTTTCCCTTTAAATAAAAATTTGGTGGCGACTCCACTTTAATCACAACAGATTCTATTTTCAAAATTTTAGCGAATTCTTCGTCTCGTTGGAATTACGGTTGCGACACACAAATAGCATCCAAATCATCCAATTTCTTATAGAAATCGTCCATTCATGGAACCATAATTCACATCAATATTCATTCATAATTCAAGAGCACATATAGTCTCTGATCCAACCAAAATAGGGGTTTTTGTATAAGTATTAGAGATATGAATAACAAAGCATCAATAAAGATAAATAAAAAGCAGATAACACAAGTGATTTAAACATCAATTCCTAACAACTCATTCTAATATTATTACTATCCAATGATCACATAATAGTAATAATCTTTCCCCTAAGTACTATCCACAATGGTCATGCAAGGTAAATAAGTAAAAAAAGTATAAAGCACTTTAAATTTGTTAATTTAATATTGATTAGAAGCCTATGATTATGATTGATCCTCTAAAACCCATAAACTTAGTTATACTATAGTTCTATCAATTGGGAGATGGTACAATTACCTATCCCTAACTAACTTAGATATGCACGATTGTGCTCCTTATCCAACACAATCATGCTCAGGTTTGTACGGTCATGTAAAAAATCTTGGTTTTTAATGGGGCATACTCAAGCTAGCATAGCCATGTTGGCTTTCTTCATGGGGCATTTTGTCCTTCTATTACTTTTTTTTTATATCTTTTTATGCCCTTTTTTTCTTTCTTTTTGCCCCAAAATGCACCTCATTTTTGTTTTTTTTCTTGTGTGATCATTTTGCAAAAATAAGAAAATTTAGGTAGAATTAAGATAAAGTAATCATTAATCATACAGTAACTATAACTAATTTCTCATAAATAAATCAATAGAATGACAGTTTATCAATCTTTCATAATCGAATTTGTATTTGTGTTGCTTCCTTTTCCTTGTGGTTTTTTCTTTGTTTTTTACTTATTTCTATTTGAAATATAATCCCTATAACACCATTTTTCTTAGTGTGCTCAAAAGTTAAGGTTTAATCAATCTTTTGCTTGTTAGGATATTCTTTATGAGATGAAACTCGGGGTTCTAGATACTACCTTTCTAATGCTCAACAATATACTTGCTGATAGCTAAAACTTAAGTACAAGACTACCCCTCCTCAATGTCAAATCTTCCCTAGCCCAAGGGTGAGGGAAATTATAACACCCTAAAAATGAATACCGTTTTTACGCTTAAATAATATGTTCAGTTCCACTAATAGACTGTTATTTCATGATGTGAGATTTTAGAAAATAATTATTAGCAAAAGTAAATAATTTTTTTAAACAAAACACTTTAGTATAAAAATGCGAGCCTCGTTGATACAATGTTCTTGATAGTAAATAATTTACTAAGCGTTCTTGCACGTGTATAGGTTTTCTTTCATTACAAATTACTTCCTTTTGTTTTAATTATCTCTAATCAGTAGTAAAACAATCTAAACATAACCTATATATCCTTCTCATAATTATTTTCATAAGTAGTAAAACTCATAAGAAAGAGTAAGTTGTGACTTTGTGAGTCGTTTAAAATAAGACATGTAAGGGCAACAGTACCCTTTGACAATTTATAGTCATCCATAACGGTCATATATTATACATTATTTGGTACATCTAAACTTTCGCCATTGGTTCAAATATGAAGACCTCGAGGCTCCCACCTCTCAACGTACGTGGTCAATCTCTACGAACATCACTGCCTTCTCAAACGACATTGTTAGGGTCTGAAAAAGAAAATGGTGGAAGAGGGAGTGGGAAACTAAATTTCTCAATAGGATCTTACCTTAAAGTAAGTGACATCATTTCCATCCTAGTCACTTCAATTTATTTATAAAAAAGGTGTCAAACATACAAATTTCTTCCTTTAGAATTTTCTATTTTCTAAAATTTTTCCACCCTAATTATGGAAGGGTTCATGACAAATGTATTCACAAACATTATTCTTAACATGCTTCACCTTATCGATATGTTGCGGCATAACATCAAGACACTACCTAACACATTGACATCTCTTTCCAAACACATAGTCATGCTCATATGAAACATAACATCAAGATATTACTTGACACATTAATATGTTTTGCCATACACATAGTTATGCTCATATGAAACATAACATCAAGATATTACTTGACACATTAATATGTCCTGTCATTCACTTAGTCATGCTCATATAAACATAACCATCAAAATACTACTTGACACATTAATATATGGCACACCATTATACTCTTAATGACATATTATTAAATATTTCTTAAGCATTATTAGGTCTTTCACACACTGACTCAACATTTATTATTAAGATATGAGCTCATGTGGTCGTCACCATAAATATGGATAGCCCCAGGCTTTCCACATATGCACAAGTCTTTGACTTGACACTTTTCAAGTATGTGCTTGTCAAGTTTATTTTAGTTTGAAGCCCCATGTCTTTTAACATGGATAGTCCCAGACTTACCACACATGAACAAGTCCTTAACTTGACATTTTTCAAGAATGAGTTTATTAATTTTATTTTCGCATACTCATCGTGTCTTACATCATTCTCTCAACAAATCAAGAACATTATCCATACAATTTGCATTCTTCACTATGTACTCACAACACATAATACATTACTCTTTAGGAACTAAAGAGTAACAACATGCATGTTTAATCACCCTAATTAATATGTCATGCATATTTAATCACTAATCACAATAAATGACATCTTTCATGAGTAATCATCATAGACCACATATTGTTCTTATGTACTCATAAAGCAATATAGAAAGTTGACATATCATTCTTAAGCAAATAATCATCTTCTAAATCAAGATTTACTTAAGCTTATCATAAATTCTTAAGAAACATAATCATATACATCCATAATATATCCAACTTGCTTAATTCATAACATTTTATGATAAATCACTCATGGGAGTTTCTTCCACTCACCTTTCTAAGTTATCTCTCAACCTTTCCTTTTCTCAAAGTTTAAGTTGTTTCACATAATTTCATGAAAATCATGATACTTTGAATTTCTCCTTAGGTGGCCCAATTGTAACTCTTGATTTATTTACTCTTTGTGTGATTAAATTTGTATGTCTTATGCATAACCTAATTAAATTAGGTTTAAGGGTTATATGCCAGCAATATTTTAACTCACTTGTATACATTTAGTCTCACATGGTCGAATGGTACTCGTACTATCACCAAACTTCTCTTAAACCCTTATTTCATTTATTTTTCATGGTGAGCATCCCTATTACACCTTAATTAAGGTTTAAAACTCATTCTCCCTTAATTAAACTCAAGGTAGCCAAATTCTCCAAGTTCACTTTCACCCCATAATTGATTTCCAATCATATTCTTAAATCCTCCTAGAATCCATTCTTAAATCATAATAAGATTTTAGGATAGTTTCTTAAACACTTTTCAATTTTCTTCCTTAAAATGACGCAGGATCTCCTTGGCAACTTAATCGAGATTTTTTACTCAAACATCTCTTAATCCTTGAGAAATGGCTGAATATATACATGTAAATCTTAGGGCATCATGAATCACTTTTCTTTAATTTTAGATGATGATTCCTACTAATTAAGGTTTTGACCATTACTCATTACCAAGTTTAGAGGTTTTTAAGACTTCTTCATTATTAAGAGGAATGGCAGAATGGTCACATTTCAATTTCATAACTCCATGAATTATTCTTACTCATCAACATATACCTCATTGATTCAAGCTTAAATCTTAATTAAAATTTTAACTTAATTCCATGGCTAAATGATCATCCGAACCATTTTAAAATATTTCTAACACTTTTAGTCCTTTTCATTTACATGCTAAGGGTCCTTGATTAACCCTAATCAAGAATTTAAAGCCAATTCTCCTTAATTAACCAAGGAGTGGTTGAATTGCACCATTTTAGAATTTAGGGCATTTTAGTTCATTTCTTTTTCTTTTAAGGGTCAATTCACTTCCACTAGGACTTAGTCTCATGATCTAGATCATTGTTAGAAATTGTTAGAGATTTTACCCTAATTAACCAAAAGTTTCCGAATGCTTCTCCCTTAGAATTGAAGGTCTTTTTCCAAAAATTCAATCTTATATGAGCTTTGTTTCAGGGTTTTGTGCCCTTGTAGCCCCATTGACACTTAATTACATCAAGACATAACATTTTCATAGCTTAGATTATGGTTAATGAAGGTTCTAAGTGTCTTATGAGGCTTATCTCATTTTTTGTCCCCAAAACTCCATTTGCTCATGGTAGATCTTAAGTCTAACTCCATATCAAGCTCTTAGGACTTATGGTAACATTTTTTATAGTCTTTAAAGTCATTTAATCCATGACTCAAATCTGGAATTTTCAGCATAATATCTCATAATATTGAGAAAATCTCCAAATTTCAAGCTTTAAGCATAAAAATCTCAAAGATAATTCTTTTCATGGAAAATAAATGAAGATCTATTCGATCCACTCCAAGATGCATAAATCCTAGAATATGAATACTTTAAAAACTTTTCTCATGAACTCTTAAAACTTTCCAAAGCATCAGAATGGATTTTTAATGAATTCTAATTGATTAAATTCCTTGTAAGGTGGCTAGAAGCACTTTAATCCATGCAAACTTCACTTTAACTTTCAAAAATTACTAAAAAAGAGTGATGCTCATTTTCAACCATTCAAAGATAGCCTTCGACCTTCAATTTCAAAGAAAAGGAGGTCTATGGATTTTATAGAAAGGATTCACAAAAAATGAAGAAAATAAATCATGAAAATCAAGATTTAAAGCTTAATAGGTATAAGAATCCTACTTGATGAAGACTTGGTGATTAATTTTTGGTGGGGCTTCTTAGACTGATATTTTCCTCCTTAAATGGTCCAAAAAACTGCCCCCAAATGTGGTGGCGTAGCTTGGTGGTTAGGTATTAATTTAGTTTAAACTTCAAAGATGGAAGTTTAGGCTTAAGGTGTAATCTTTGGGTTTTAGGATGGATTAAGATTTGAGAAAACTTTGAGAGATTATCCAAGTGTTTAGAAGGTTGGAACTGTAGCAAATGAGTCCCCTCCTCGATGTTCCTAAGCAATTTCATCCACATAGGGAATATGAGAATGAAATTCCCATTTAAGAGCATTTTGATAATTTTGCATATAATTTCTATTTTCTAAAATAAATAAAAATAAAAAATTATCCTTATAGGATTATAGTAGTAATAATCATGCTAATTTTTTCACTAATCAAGTTTAACTTATCTTAAGCATGGTTAATTGTAATTAATCAAGGTTAATTAACCTTAGCCTTGGGTAAAGGAATTTTTACATTTATTACTTTTTTCTTTTATTCATTTACTTTTGTGTTGACTCATATGGTGAGAAATAACCATGTTATTCACATGGAATTTTTGTGCAAATTATGTGGGACCCACTTTTAGCCTCTTCCTCACACTTTCTTACCCTTTCGACCTTTCAAGGGTAATTTTGTAATTTTTTTCAACATTACATGAGAAGTTCCCAAATTGTTCCTCCAATAATTATAACACTTATTAGTTCATTCCTGAGTTAATATAATGTCATTTTATATTTTTTTGGAAACATGTTGGCCCTTTGCAGAAAGCAGAGCTTTTTAGAGATGTTTTTCTAAATTTTTTAAGTGCTTTTTTATCCCTTCTTGTTTCTAATCCTTTCTCATGACTTTTTAATCATCCTTAATGTTCTCTAATCCCTTGAAATGTCTTTTAACTTTTATTTTTAGTTTCCTGCACCTTATCTGGGTTATTCTAGTGTATGGTCATTTTCATCATTTATTGACAATTTTCTAATTTTCTAATTTTCTTAGAGATTTCAAGGGAAAGTTTTATCATTTATTTCATAATCATGCAACCCAAGTAAGAAATTTAGGATGTTACAAAAATTTATAAATTTTTCTCTTTGACAACTGTTTAGTTAATGACAAGAACAATCAGTATGTACAAAAAACCAACCAAAATGAAACAAAGAATCATAAAAAATTATAAAAATTTTGGATGTGCACTATTCTACATTGTTTATCCAACCATAGATTGAAGGAAAATGGAGAAATTTAAGAAGAATAGAAGAGGAAAACCAACCTTGATGAAGAAATAAGTCTAAATCCAACCAAAAATGAACAAGAGATTAAGGTCTTATGTGGCTTTTGAAGGTGCAACTTGTAAGGCCAAAGTTGCCTATGGTCACCTGTATAATGCTCCATTCTTATTTAATTTTATAATTTTTATTAATTTTTAAATAAATTAATGGAAACAAATTAAGATAAGTAATCAAAGAAGAAAAGGAATTTACCAAACTAAAAAAGGAAGGTGAAGGATAACATTAGTATTCACAATTATTTTTCTTTACTGGTTTCTTACTAGGTAACATGAATAATGAAATTATTCATCACAAAAGTAAGAAATAAGGAAATAACTAAATTAGTTTTATCTAGATCATCATGGAATTGTGAAAAAATGGGGTATACAGGAGTAATAAATATTCAAGACAAGACTAAAAATACGAGCAGGTATAGAAGCCATGAAACATAAATCAAGTGGTTACAAGGATCCCAAACACAAATGCATATGGGTATTGGAACCCTAAAACGTAAATACAAGTGAACATAGATATGTGGATCCTAAGATATAAATCAAATGGATACTAAGAGCTTAAAATGTGAAGGAAAAAGGTATAAGAACCCTTAAACATAAATATGGATGTATATGGGAATCCTAAACACCAAGCAAAATGGTATGGGACCATAAAACATTAAATCAAGTGGGTATGAAGATCCTAAACATAAACACTAAGTGACTACGTAGAATTGAAAAGTGAAATGGATAGATTGAATCTCCAACAGAAGAAGTTAGACAAGATACATCCAACTAATAATGATGATAACCCTCCATAAAACATTTAAGTTGTAAAAGATGATGACCTTTCATTGAGACATGGATTCATGAACATAAGATACAAATCAATCACTAAACAAGGCCAAAGTATTCATGCCTTTTTCAAAACACTTTTCTTTTTTTTAAAATTTTTTTCCTCTTTTTTCTTACTTTTTTGTTTTTGTTTTTCTTCTTTTTTATTTTCACTTTTTCTTAAGTCTTTTGATCCTCGAAGTCCAAATCCTTTTGTCTGCATCCAAGTCTTTGCATGTGACATTTTCATGGTCCTAAATCACACTTACTCTAAATATATTCTATGTGTATTTTGCGCTTCTTCCATGCTTAGGTAGGGTATAGGTCCAAGTCCTTTTTTGTCCCATTTTCTCCACAAATCCAGCATAGGTAATTAAGGTCTAAATGTGATAACTATATTTTAAAAGCTTAATGAAGTTTGAATTACACATACCTTTAACTTGTAAATATTAAAAAATTAATGCATGCAAGATTAAATAAAACTAGCATCATGCACATGCAAGGACATGAATGTGCACCTCCTATAGAATTTTTTGATAAATAAGAAAATTTTCAAGAAACCCACAACATCAATTATAGGATAAATACAAAATTAATACAAACCTAAACTAGGACATTACATTCAAAAGGACCAATTTGAAATTCAAATTTACCAAAAATTGATGTCAAAAACACTATTTGAATTTTAAAAAATTGATTAAATTTTCGAGAATTTAATCAAAATACCAATTATTTGGTCAAATATATTCAGATCATACAAATTATAATAAGATTAAGCCAAATTGGATGAGAATTGAAGAAAATTTATTATGATAATGATGAACATTGGAGCCAAAATGAACTTAGCGTATGCAATCAAATTTTGATGCAAATTTAAGCAAAATTGATTGATTAAAATATGGATATAATGCAAATATATGATTATCTAATAGGAATGAATATAGATCAGCCAAAATTTACTAAAAAGAAGCAAAAATTGAACAAACAAAGATGTAAACATGGAGTAAGAGTATAACAGAATTCATGCAAAATTGAAGAAGGATTTTGGTGCAAATCATACCTCCATTTTGATACCACTTGATATATGCCTTGAAGGAGGAGGAAAATAGGGTTAGTGGAAGCTAGCTTAGATGCTCTTCGATAAAGATGAATCTAGATGGAAATTGTTTGAATTAGGAAGCGCCACCATGGAAGGATTAGCCACCATGCAAAACATGAGTATAAAATTCATATCAAGTTTTACCCACGAGTAAGTATACCCATCAGTGTGAAAAGAGGGTATTTTAGACCCTTAGTATTTATCCAACAAAGACTACTCCAACAATCTATTTAAAAAATTTGAATTCTAACTTTTGAGCTCACCAAAAGAGAGGTTTTTTTTTAAATAAAAATAAAGGAAGTAAAAATAGAAATAATATTTCTATTACATGGCAAATAAAGGAATGCACTACAAGTTATGGAAAATTTATCAGTCTTTGAATGCCCTTATGACTTTACTTGATTTTACCCCTAGTTTCCTCCTTTGTTCAATTGTTAACCACCTACAATAATTCTACTACTACTTCTTGGTTTGGTAATAATAGTAATCTCCCTTATAAATACTACTTTCCTTGATATAGCAAAATCGATAAAAAAAAAGAGGTATAAAGTTTGAGAGGGTATTAACTACATGTTAGACAATTAATCCATTTGAAACTTAGGTTCTTGATTGATCCTCTAAGATGCCTAATTTTAGTTATTCTATAGTTTTGCTAATTAAAAATGGTACAATCACTAACCCTCACAACCAACTAACAGATTAATAGCATTGGTCAATTCCTATTAATGAATTAAGAATAATATAATAACATAATTGTAATAATGTAAGCATTATTTGAAAGGCAGAAAATGGGAGTTCAAATAATACTCAAAGTGTTCCAAATCACCAAAAATGATAAATTAGTTACTCATAGATAAAAATAAACCATAAATGTCCATAAGAAAACAAGTAGAAGAAATACAAAACTTGAGTTGTCAACAAAGCAAGAAACTGATCCAAAATTCCACCTCATAGGGATTGCTCCCACCAATATCATACAGGAGGATACTAAAGGAAAAATTAGGAATAGAGAGGCTAGAAATGAGAGATAGGGGAAAGTTAGAGTTGTACTAAGAGAGAAAAATGTATATTCTACGAGTGAGAGGTGGTGCTCCCTAGTGTTGTTATGGTCATGTAGAATGGTATGGAAAAACCTCCCTTTATAAGAAAAGGTTAGGGTTTCTAGTGTCATAGACAAGGCTTGACCTAGCTTCTTTGTGATTGTTGCGGCCGTTTCTAGGTCTTTTGAGTGTCAAAAGGTTGAATGGGATGCTTCCTATGTCATTAGGACTCATGTGGCATTGTTTGTTGGTGCATCCAATGTTGGCACGACCGTGCTAAGCTAGCACAGTCATGCTGTATCACGTTGGCAAGGTTGTGTAGCCTTATGTTAGCACAATCATGCTCAAGTACACATGGTTGTGCTTGTCTGCTGAAGGAGCATTTTTGTCCTTTTCTTCATCCTTACCTGTTATGTTCTTTTTACCTTCTTTTTAGCCCAAAATTTGTCCATTTTTGGATTCTTTACTTCCTTGACCCTTCTTGCAAAAATAAGGTATATTAGGCTGAATTATAAGTGCATTGTGATAAATTTGTGCTATAATTATGCCTAAAATTTCATAAAAAAATTATAGAAGGGCAACTAATCATAGGGATAAAGTAATTGTGAGGTGTGTGCCTAAGGAAGAAACACATGTTATCTGAATTCATTACCATTAAAGTAATTGTGAGGTCTGCTGAAGGAGCATTTTTGTCCTTTTCTTCATCCTTACCTGTTATGTTATTTTTGCCTTCTTTTTAGCCCAAAATTTGTCCATTTTTGGATTCTTTACTTCCTTGACCCTTCTTGCAAAAATAAGGTATATTAGGCTGAATTATAAGTGCATTGTGATAAATTTGTGCTATAATTATGCCTAAAATTTCATAAAAAAATTATAGAATGGCAACTAATCATAGGGATAAAGTAATTGTGAGGTGTGTGCCTAAGGAAGAAACACATGTTATCTGAATTCATTACCATTAAAGGGAGGTTGGAGGGCATTTTGGCTTTAATAGAATAGGTTAAAAGATTTTATAATGCGTCTCCTTTTTGTCAACTCTTTTTGAAAATGCTTTTAATTTTGTGAAATCATGTGATCGTTGTGAAAGGAATGACATCATTTCAAGAAAGCATGACATGCCCTTAAATAATATCCTTATATGGGGGATATATATTTTACAGGACCTTTTTGTACATACTTGAATAATGCATATAATCTAGCTGTAGTTGGTTATGTCTTTGAATGGGTGAAGGTGATGGCTTTATCCACTAATGATGTTAGGGAAATTGCTAGATTTATAAAATAAATGATTTTCAAGATTTGGAACTCTGACACACGATGCCATTGTTGTGTCAAAGTACAATAAAAGTAAGCAACAAACAATACAGGGAACAATCTTGATCATCTCTTAAGGACCTTGGCAATTAATTGAGTTAAGTTTTGAATTAGATAAAGCCATGTTTTCTACTTATACTGTTTGAAAACAAAATATGAAAATTAAGACGTAACAATCTTAAAAATCAATTAACTTGCTAGTTCATTCCTAAACACGATTATCACAGGTTAAAAGGATGATTTTGAAATTAATTTTAATTTTTGTTTGAGCATAATTTAATCAAACATTACCAAATGAGCTCCTAATTTCCTACTCAAGTAAGCATCCAAAAGTTTAGTTAACTTATGTTTGATTAAATAAACATCACCCAAATCCCAAAGTCCAAAAAAACCAAAACCTATCAAAAAATCCCTATATCCCAATTTTGCATCCAAATTACAAAATTCAGTAAACCCTATTTGCATATTACAATATTAAAATTAAATCAAATTAAGTATATAATCCTGCAATCATAAATAGAAAAATAAAAATTTTAAAAGGGAAAAAGATAATTTATGTTAAAATTGTCATTAAGTACAAACCTAAAGTCCTTTACTTATGGAAGAAAACCTAGCAAGGAAACCAATAAAATTATCATTTCAAGAGGTCTTTAGAGCAACAATAAAAAAAAATGGAATTTGGAATTCAAAATTGAAATTAAATTGAAAAGGTGAAAGAATTACAATTCATCGAGGTATCCTTTTTAAAATTCAAAATTCAAAATTTCCTAAAGATGAAAATTGGAAAACTATCTCCAACGAATCATAAATAGTCTTCACAAATCCATCCCCTTCTTTCCTCTAAGTTGGGTTTGAATTCTTCATTTACTTTGTTATTTGAATTCAAATTGAGCAAAACTATGGGTCTCTTTTTCATTTCACTATTCGTAATATTTTTGGATGTATGGAAGGCCGAATCAACATTTTCACTCAATGAAAGATATTGACAATCAAGTCCCCAAGATGTAGAAATTGGCCCCACCTTAAAACTATATATGCATTCCATATTAGTTATTTAGACAAGTTCTTTGAGCTTCGATTTAGCCCAATTAAACCCTTGATAGACTTTGATTAAGATATAGAGGTGTCTTTCCAATTCATTGGATCGCCGTGAATGCATATGTATAGTCTAAGATATGACTTGTACAATAAACAAAGGTTTGGAAGATATGAAAATTTTAAAAATAACAAAATTTATCTTTTAAGCTAATAAAGTCCAATAATATAAAAATCACCAAAGCAAAAATTAATCATGACTTAAACCCAATTAGGACTAGTATAAAGAAAAAGTAAGTGTATAAAAATTCATTTATCAAACTCCTAAAGCAACCATTAGTGAGGATGACATCCATTTTGTTACTAGGTAGTTTCAAAAAGTTAAGTTAAAAAGTATCACTCCCTATCACCTCAAACAAATGGTCAAGTAGAGATATCTAATAAGAATTTAAAGGGATCTTTGAAAGAGTGGTTAACACATCTAGGAAAGATTGGACACTAAATTTATATGATGCCATACCTTATCAACATATAGGATTGCATTTAAACCCCTCTTTAGCATGTCCCAATTAAAGATTGGTTTTGGGAAAACCATGTCATCTCCCTATTGACCTATAACACAAGCACTATTTTCCCATGAATTTTCTTAACTTCCATTTACAATTAGTAGGGGAAAAGCTCCTCTCTTAACTTAATGAGATCATAATAGAAGCATACGAGAACTCCAAGCTTTATAAGGAGCACGTGAAGAGATGGTATGACAAGCACATATTGAAGCATAAGTTTACAGAAGGTGAGAAGGTCTTAGTTTATAATTTATACCTTCAATTATTTTCAAGAAAACTTTAACATACGTGGACTAACCCCTACAAGCTGTATAAGGTGTTCACTCATGTAGTATTACAACTCATTAAAGAGAATAGGGAAACCTTCAAGGTAAACGGTTAGGGTGTCAAGAAAAATGATGAACGACCGTTGAAGATTGAAGCATTATACTTCTAGAGAACCCTAGGAATTCTACCCATAGTTCTACTTAGTCATGGCTATTGGTACATCCAACTTATAAAATTGAATAAATGCTTGAAGGAGGTAACCTGTGATCTTAATTTTTCATCCATTTATTTTTAATACTTATAATTATTAGGCATTCATTTTGGTTATCACTAATAAAAATTAAAAAATATTAGCACAGTTATGTCCTTCTTACATAGTTGTGTTAGGAAAAAGGTTCATATTGTAAGGTTATGCTAATTTTAGCATGGTCATGCCAAAGGTAGAGCATGATCATGCCCGATTAAGCAAGTCCATGTTATAAATGGTATGTCTAATGCAAGGTTGTGCTTAAGTTTGCATAGCATGCTTAGAGGATTGCACGGTTGTGCCACACTTTAGCTTGGTTGCAGTAAGATCACAAGTGACTTTAAATAGTAATAAAGATAAAGTTAACCCACATCACTATAATTTTCATATTCACTATTCTCTAACCTTCTCTCTTTCTCAATCTTCACACTTTCTGCACTCCAAGCATGCCATATGCATACATAATTGTGCCCATTCAAAAATTGTTGATACCTTTATACACTTGAGAGATGGTGAGATGAATGATCTTTTTCAACTATGAAACTTCATTCTAAGGTATTAAGATTTTAATTGGATTCTTATTGATGATAATTGTGTATATTCGCTAAATATTTTAATTCATAAGCTTCCTATATTTTATCTCTACCATATTCATATTCTTTAGATTATCACGTTGGGATAAGTAATGCTTAAACTTGAAGAAGCTGAAAAACCATTTTTTTATTTATATGTAAGAAAATAAATTTATTTATAATATACTTATTATCTATGTCGTAACTATAATTACAACAAAATGACGAACTCGTTAAAAATTTTAAATTTAATTTATTTGTTTATGGAGCCGCTACCAAATTTTATTTTTAAAGGAAAAACCCTACCTTGATGAAGAGTTCTCGGTTCGAGAGTCGGTTACGAGTAAGGAAGGTATTAGGCACCCTACTCGCCTATTCCGAACAATGGTACTCTTAAACTAAGTGTGTGATTTTGATGTTTTTGAAAGTTGTTTGATCCTTTTTAATAGAATAAAAAATAAATAGATTCGAGGAGAATAGTTTGATAGGAATTGATCCTGCTCCTATGTATTCCCTAGTGCAACAAGGTTACGAAGTTCTGGTTAAGAGACTTGATTTCTTGGAAGATAAAAAGGACTTCGCAAGATTGAGAATTTTGTGGGAAGACAAGAGTGATTTCATTCAAGATTGATTTTTTTGAACGAAATTTGTTAAAACAACAATTTTCTAAAATCACGTGCTTGCAGAATTCAAACCATCATAAGCCGCATTTAAATCCGCACGAATTAAAATACGGAATAATAGAGAATGTTACCGTATTAGAACCCATTGCACGAATTTCAGAAAATTCGAAAATAGACGTTTTTTTAACGAAATTAGTAAAAACATCAATCTTCTAAAATCACGTGCTGCAAAATCCAAACCGTTGTAAGCTGTTTTTGAATCTGCATGAATTAAAATATGAAACAGTAGAGAACGCTACTGGTTCATATTAGAATCTGTTGCACGAATTTTAAAAAATTCTAAAATAGACATTTTTTTAATAAAATGAGTGAAAACAGTGATTTTATAAATCACGTGCTTGCAAAATCAAAACTATTGTAAGCCGTGTTTGAATCTGCATGAATTAAAATACAAAATAGTAAAGAACGCTACCTATTCGTATTAGAACCCGTTGCACAAAATTCAGAAAATTCGAAAATAGACATTTTTTTGAACGAAATTAGTGAAAACAATGATTTTCTAATATTACATGCTTGGAAAATCCAAACTGTCGTAAGTCGTGTTTGAATCTGTACAAATTAAAATACGAAACAGTAGAGAATGATACCTGTTCGTATTAGAACCCGTTGCACGAATTTTAGACAATTCGAAAATAAATATTTTTGTAGCGAAATTATTAAAAACAATGATGTTCTAAAACTATGTGTTTGCAGAATCTAAACCGATTTAAACTTACGTACTCAATCCTACAAATTAAAATACTTTAAACAATGAGATAACGCTTCTACCCGTCAGTGAAATCATTACTTGAATTTTAAAAAATTCAAAAATTGAAGTTTTTATACGAAATTAGTTAAAACGACGATTTTTTAAAATCTACGAGTTCGCAGAATCAAATAACGTGAAGCGTGCTTAAATGCATGCGAATTAAAATAATTAACGATAGAAAATGCTGCGTTCGTTAAAACATTAAAATTAAACATGCAAATCTCAAAATTAAAATTTAAAATTTAAAATTTTAAAGATGCAATGATAATTTCAAAAAAGGAAATAAAGGTTTAGACCATTTTTATATTTATTATTTTCATCTTTATTTTTATTTTTACTATTATTATTATTATTATTATTATTATTATTATTATTATTATATATATATATATATATTAGAAAAGATACTGTATAATATTTAAATGATAAATAAATAATACTAATTTTTTAATTCTTACTTTTTCATTCTTCCGGGTGGGTAGCTTATAGGCTACTTATATTGCAATTCATGCCATTTATGCAATCCGGCAACTATAGGTGACGTGTGGGAAGTAAATAAAAAATTAATGGATAGCATAATTATTAATAAGTCACGGGGCACTATTTGTTAACTTATACCTTTTGTTCGGCGGGGGAATAGTCGATAACACACGTCAGCCATGATTAAAGCCTTCCTAACCTAAAGGGATACTTTAAATGTCTTGCTTTGTAATCTCGATTAGCCTACTATTTATGCAAAGCGATCCGAAGCTTGATGGAAACAACGACTATAACTGCTTACAACCTTTTTTTGCAGCTTTATCAAGGAAGTTGGTAGCATATTAAGCGTGTGGTCAACTGCATCAATTTTGAGCGCTGGCTATATTTTGAAGACAGGAAAAGGGCTTGAGTGGGTGGTGCTGATAGCACTAGGCATTCTTGTTCTCCTGCTTGCTTCCCTAGAAATGATCTTTAATACCAATTTTACGTTGGCTGCCTCACGGGATAAATATTCAGACTCCATATCTGCGTGTTACCTTTTAGCATGAGGTTCTTCTTCATAGGATATACAGGAAATGTAGAAGCAAGGTATTCCAAATAAATGAGGCAAGGCCATAATTGGCTTTTGGAGCTATTCCGAACACATCACATGTGCATGCTGCATTGGTAGTCGCTACCGCTTTTCACTTATGGGCCATGTGTTGCCAAACTACAACTGACAGTGGTGAATTTCTTAAGCCTCTAATCCTTCCTTGCCTTTCCATGCAAAGAAATTATTATATGATTTAACGAATATGCCAGGCTCCTGGATGTGTATCGAGTGCCAACCAAATTCTCAAGAGATTATGATTGCATGGTGGCATTATAAATCCTACATGCTTCCCTCTGTATTTCTGCAGAATCTCTTCCAGGAACAGCATATACGGGCTGGTAATTGGCACCAAGCTTGAATCCATTGGGCACTTATCCACAAACTGGATGGTCCTTCTTGTCTCGATGGTAGTTCCTAACTGCATTCCCATCCTCGGATATAATAAGTGACAAACATGCATTTTCCATGAACGACGTGGGTCACTTCTGCCACAAAAGATCACTCATGGGAGGCTTTCTAAGCACCTCACAAGGGCACCAAAGGAAAGTTTGAAAGACGAGATGGTTGTGATTGGTATAAGTGGGACACTCAATGACTTCGTGATCAAGGAAATGGTCGCCATCAGTATATCCGAGTGGAGAACTAGGAGGCTTTGCTACGGAGCATGAAACCTAAAGCGGTGGATGAGCAATGAAGCTCACTATGGATTCTTGCTAAGAAGATGCATTAACAGGAATAAGAATCTTGGTGTTGTGGTCAATGGTTCCGTTCCTATTACTGCTATCAACGTCAATCCTCAGAGCGTGAAACACGGTCACTCCAATTGGGAGTGAGCAGGGAAGAGATGCAACATGGATCGAAGGAACCAAGCCTGAACCCGAAGTGAAGTGTGGATGTTTAAAGGAGGGAGGAGTAGGAGAGCGCATCAGAATTTTTTCATGAAAGATGTACGGGTCTAGTGAGACAAACCAATAAACACTGTAGGGGATTATAAACACACAATTGATGCGATATTTCTTACATTCTCCTAATATTTACTGAATTATTCACTTGGCGATTATAGAGACTCGGGTAAAATGATTCGAATCCTATTGACCATGAGTAAACTCTCAGGTTCCGAGACTTTCCTCTTCACTTCATAGACTTTCCTCCAATTCACATTTCTATTTGAATACATGTAGCTAACATTTACCAACATCCTATCAAGTAAAGGAACTGAATCGGATTAATCATAGAGCTTAACAAATTTGCAAATCGCTTGACACTTGACCAAGATTTTCATATTAAGATTTGTACGCAAAACAGAGCTAACAACAATCGATGCATTTTACTTTTAGTGTTTCTTTGCAGCAACTTGATTTGTTTCTCATTCGTGATTCGTGCAAGCCACAGAGACAAACCAAAAACTACTCGTGGCCAAAGATTGAACAAGAGAAGCACAGTAATAGATCTAAATCTCATAACAGGAGAGGGGAGGTGCACATGAAATCGAACCTGTGCGAAGCTAATCCCGGAGTGAGCAAAACGTTTTTCCTCTTCGGTGAAATGAAAGTGAAGTAGGTTCTGGGAGAGATTGACACAGCGGTGCAGCTTTTTGGTTGAGAATGGCGAAATCTGAGCTCCTCCAATAGCCGAGAATGATAACGAGAAGGAGAGATAGGAGTTTTAGAGGGGATTTTGAGAAAGGATGAGACCAAAAGAGGCCCAGCTTTTTCAAGTTGTTTCTGAAGTGCCACAAAGTTCCCTTTTCTTATTTGCCGCCTTCTATTTATATCCTTGAAAAATGGTTAACCTTCCTGATTTATTTAACTAACCATGACTACTTTACTAACTCATCTATAACCGTCCTAACTAACTTTTAACCGAAAGTAATTTTTATAACGATGCTTTTTTTTTTTTTTCTTTTCTTCAGCGAAAATTTTTTTATTTTTTTATTTTCTATTATTTTCTTTCCTTTTTTATTTTCTTGGTTTGAATTTTAGCTTAAATTATTTTTTTTCATTTAATTTTTCATTACTATATTTTATATCTCTTCATTTTATATCTATTTTTCTATTTATTTTTATTATTATAATTTTAATTATATTAAAAAAATATTTCAGACATAAATTGATATTCACAATCTATATTTGGGTAATTATAATTAACTTCTCTTAATTATTTTAGTAATGATAATGCATACAGAGAATTTAAAGTTGGCACAATTTGGGCTAAAAATAAATAAAGATATCATAAAGGAGATAAAGACATGATAAAAATAATAAAAGTTAGCATGCTTCTGCTAGATCTTAACACAACCATGTAGCATTTATAAATTTTTTGACACAATCATGCTGGATCATAGCATGGTCATGTAGCATCTACAACTTCTTTGACATGGCAATGCAGACCAAAGTATGATCATGTTCAATATATAGATGAAGAAAAGAATAGAAGGAAAGATGACTTTGTATCGAAGCTCCAAAAACACTATAAAAGGGAAGCAAAGGCTCATAAGAAATCATCTTGGTCTTGATCTTAACCTTTATTCTCATCTCTCTCCCATAATCTAGACTCCTCTCATATTCCAACACCTTGATGTTAACATCGTTGTCACATGGTTCTATCATTCCAAACTTTTTTAGCATATGACTATAGATGCTCTTATAGGATTAAGGTTTGGTTATTTATTTTTCATTATTATGTAAAACCAATATCATTGTCATGGAATTTTGGTGAAATTTATTGATATAATAAATTGAATCTCTTTTCTTATATGAAAACATGTGGTTTCCTATTTAATTATGTCTTCCTTATTGCATTTAATTAAATAATAATAATTATTTAACAATCTTGTTAATTCATAATTAATTAGAAGGTTGTCAATCATACTATCGCTTAATTAACAAACCTAAAATGTAAACTAAACTAACAAGCTTGAGTTTTTTTTATGATTCTCTTAATTAATTATCTTGCATGATTATTAAGGTTACTAATTAAAGAAAAAGAACATTGTTATTTCATGATCATTGAATACTAATAGAACTAGAATAGATAATTAATGATTGGATAAAGTTGTAAGGGAAACCAAAAACCCAAAATCTTCTACATAATTGAATAAGGATTTGTGTGTTTTCTTTTCCTTGAGATTTTTCTTCTCTTTATTTTTTTCATTTATTTATAATTTAACCATAAGTCTAAAACAAGAAATTTCTTGGTTAGGTCAAAATTTAGGATTTAATCAATTTTTTTCTTGTTAGGATAGTCTTTGTAGGACGATTCTAAGGGTTCTGGATATTGTCCTCTAGACTTCAATGGATGCACTTGTTCATAAGTTAAACTTAACCAATAATAAGAATTACAACATGACTTAACTACATTCATAAACTATGTTTAGAAGTATAGTCAGACCATTCTTTAGGTCCTTAAGGATGAACTACTATGATATCATAATATAAAATTCTAAATATAACATACCGTGCTTAAGTCATAACATAAATTATTATTAGTTGCTACTTATACTTGCAATAAAACTTTAATGAAATTATTTGTATAAAAATGGAGTAAAAAAATATTTGTAAAAGGCTTTTAGAAAATGGGAGCCTTATTAACGTTGAACATGAAATTAGTATGTACGGATAACTCTCACACAAGTCATCGAAGTAGTAAAGGCTTAATAAAACATCACATACATGAAACAACATACCTGATATATATATATATATATATATATATATATATATATATATATATATATATATATATATATATAAATAATAATAGGTTTACAATCATAGCTTCTAAATGAGTCATAATGGGATATTAGTACCCAATGAATACATTACAAATCATAGAAGAGAAAGTCACATCGCCATGAAAAGGAAATGTAGATGTAATGTAGACCTAGTAAATAAACACCCATGCTAAACTTTACAAAAGGACTGTAAACACATTAGTATTAAATTCCTAAATCATCATAAAAAGTAGAAGTCATTTAGTTGAGAGTACATACAAACTGAGACACTAAGCCATGAAAACCATTTAATTCCAATATCTTCATGGTGCTTATTGGTGTCACATTTTTCTAGGAAGGTTATGATCAAAGTAGACTACATGTTCAAAATTTATGAACAACACGAAATATTAGAAATGAGAAAATAAATTTTTTAGTAGGTTTCTATTTTAAGGCTTTAGTGTTATTGCCTAGCCCTTAATCGCTTCAGTTTATATAAAAGAATATGACATTACTCAAGTTTATTTTACTTTTATAAGATATATATTTATGAAATGGGTTCATTTTAACTTAGTCTAGTATGCAACACATAAGCAACATAGAGTCATGGGTTTCAAGTATACAAGTCTTCTCATAAAATAGTAAATAGTTGATATACTTAGATAACTTGGTAAAAATACTCATAAGGTGTCTTAAATTTTAATTTATTATTTTATTCAAGATACATTTCCACCTCTAAGGGGCCATCATTCAAAATCTTTTTCTTTACATTATGAAAATACTAGACTAAGAACAAGTTCAACCACTTAAGGGAACTAACATAATGCACAAAGTTATCTTTTTACTTTACTACCTATAAGATTATAAAATAAGACAAGCTCGTACCTTAGTGCATGTTTCCAACCTTTTGGTGGCCATCGTCATCCTTATAATGCAGAAATCACATACTTCTATATGTGAAGCACTATGCTTCAACTTGAATTAGGATCCATGGATTAGGTGTTTTCACGTATATGATTATTACTCTTATTTATATGGGAGACACCAACATCCACCTTTCATTAAGATTTGTGCATCACAACAAGAGTATTATATCAAATCATTTATAAAAAATAATATATCATATATCAATGCTTGATACTTGTACATACTTAAACAATTATTCAAAGCATAATTCACGTAACTTATTTCAAGCACACCATATTCATCTCTCCTCGTAGGTCATCAAAGTGTGCCTATTATTTCTTATTGTTTAAACGATAAATCTTATTACATCCTTTTCTTATGAATTTACTTAAATATGTGATATTTTGCATAATTAACTAAGGAATCATCCCAAATCTTTATTTTCTAAGTTTTAACTAAGGTTCCAGTGACTTAAAATTTTGAATAACAAGCTATCTTTTTCTAGAGTTCTTAGAATTAAGATTTTCAAGATTTTAAGTCATAAGATTCTTGTTAATTTCATTAAATATCTAAATCCCAGTCTTAATCATATTTAGTGAGAATGTTTTATTTTAAGTCTTATGTTATGAATTAAATTAGGTTGTCCATGTGTTATGTTCTCAATGGTTGAATTTATCACATCCTTACAATCTTGAAGTTAATTTTTTACGCTTCCGTTTGAACGAGTGTTTTAGCCTCTAGGGGGTCTTAAGAGTCCATATCCATGTCCATCATAAAATCAAACTCATTTTAATTAATTTAAACCTTTAGTGATCAAATACTAGTCCTTAGTTTCTAAGTTCATTTACTCATCCTACTAAGCCTAGTTTATTTATTATAAGACTTATTCTTTTAAACTTTGAATTTATCCATCAAATTCTTTTGAAAAGACTTGATCCTCTTCTTAAATCTAAGTATTTAAACTTATAAACTTAAGGGTTTAAGGTTTGGATTTCATGTCTTAAAATGAGTCTTCTAAATTGACCAAAAGTCAAGTGTTTTTCCCTAAATCTTTGCCAGGGCTTAAGGTTTGAACTTTAGGAGTTTATTTCAAGTCTTTTAACATATTTTCCATCCATAAAGAAACATCATACCCTCAAGATAATGGTCAAACAAGACATTCAAAATAGGTAAAAACAAGCAAAAAACCAAAAAAAAAAACATCATGCATGGTTGAATGAAGCACATGCCATTGCCAAGCTTCTTTTAAACTTTTAATATTTTATTTTTATATAACAAGGCTTATTAAGGTATCTAAACCTGTTTTTAAAACTTATTTCTTCCTAATTAACATTAAGTGGTCGAATGTGAGTCCTTGGTTCTTAAGGCCTTCTAGTTTACTTCTCCTTGTCTTCTGAGTTAATTTTTACCAATTGAAATCTAATTCATTAACTAGTACATAACTTAGAAATTTTTAAGACATCTCCATTCTTGGTAGTCATGGTCGAATGGTTTAGAAGAGCTTTCTAACCTCATGATTCATTCCTCAACACCTATTTATACATACCTAGGTTAGTCTTGAGTTATAGTGAATTCTTAACTTACTTTCCCTAACTTAGCTAATATTGGCCAAATGAGCCACTTAACCTACTTTAAACATAGTCACACTTTTAATCCCTTCTACTTATATGTCAAAGATGTTCATTTACCATTAGTTAATAATTTTATCTCTTTTTTGACCAAATACTCCTAAGGTGGTCTGTCGCAACCGTAATTCCGACGAGACGACGAACTCGCTAAAATTTTGAAAATGGGTTTTATGATGATGTGGAGTCGCCACCAAATTTTTATTCAAGGGAAAAATATTTGGAAAAAACCCTGACTCAAGAATGAGCTTCTAAGTTCGGGAGTCGGTTACAAGTAGGGAAGGTGTTAGGCACCTTACTTGCCCGTTCCGAAGAACGGTACCCTTAAACTGAGTGCGTGATTTTGAAAATGTTTGATCCCTTTAAAGTGAAAAATAATTTGACGGAGGTTAGCCTGACAGGACTTGATCCTGCTCCTACGTATTCCCCGGTGCAATGGGAAATTCAAGGCTTACGTAGTTCTAGGTTTGTGAAGGCTTGACCTTCAAAAAGTGTTTTGAAAGAATGTTTGAAGATTTTGCTATTTGAAAAGCAATTTTCTTTTTTTGAGGGGATCTTCGGTCCACTCATGCACAAGACCCGAGGCGGCTAAGGCAGCACAGGGACCTATACAGACTGCTAAATGTTGAACAGCAGGTAAACCGCCAGTTCCCCATTTAGAGCCCATTGCGTGAGACCTAGAATCCCAAAAGATCAAAAGATATATATATTTCTTCAATTTGAAGAGGACCTCAAGTCCACTCATGCACAAGGCCCGAGGCGGCTAAGGCAGCACAAGGACCTATACGAACTACTAAACGTTGAACAGCAGGTAAACCGCCAGTTCCCCATTTAGAGTCCATTGCGTGAGACTTAAAAATCCAAAAATATCGAAAAGATTATCTAAATTTTTTGAGATAGAAATAAATGTAACGGATATCGATCTTTGAATAAAAGAAAGCTTGAATATAATAAGAGATTTTTTCATTTTTTGACTTTTGGAGGCAATTAGGAATTTGCAGTGTCTTATGATTTATCTCGGAATATTTCAAATTTCTAAATTTTTTACCGCTTTTATTGTTTTTCTATATTTTCAGAATTTCTAATTAATTTTTATGCATTTTCTGGAATTTATTAATGTAATCTTCTGTTTTTTTTTATTTATTTTTGGAATTTCTAATTTTTATGTAATTTTTATTCATTTTCTTAATTTATGGAAATTTTTATTAATTTTGGTTTTTTTATTAATTTTCTGGAATTTTTATTGATTTTTATGAATTTTTTTATTAATTCTTAATTCTGGACAGAATAGGCATTTAATGGATTCTCAGGGGGCAGGACTGTCTTTTGTCATAGCAGGGACACGTTGGGGAATAAGAAAATCAGAGGGGGTAGGACTGTCTTTTGTTATAGCAGGGACACGTTGGGGAATAAGAAAAATCAGAGGGGGTAGGACTATCTTTTGTTATAGCAGGGACACGTTGGGGAATAAGAAAAATCAGAGGGGGTAGGACTGTCTTTTGTGCGTCATTTGTGAGAAATTGTTAAAAAAAGCCTCATTTAGGGTTCGAATACAGGTCGCTTGGTTTGGAGACCAATATGTCTACCACTATGCTAAGCCCTCATTTTGACATTATACCCTTTAATCTAAAACAAGAGCCGTACCGCATTTATACATCTCCGTGAGCATGACTTTGGTTACACCCTCTCCTTCCCCCCCGTTCTTGGTTTCACTCATTTCAAGAGCCATGGAACGTCTCTTTCCTCGGATTTCAGATATTGGTTTCAAATGGCGCGTAGAATCTTCAACACAGGCCTAGCATTAAGGATTCCCAATCGGTGTAGATGTATCATAGAGTGTGTAATGAAGGCATCCCATACAGAAACAAACCCTTGTTCCAGTGGTTGATAGCACAAGAAATTGGTATGGATGTCATATAACCTTTCGTCCTAGTTCTGTAGGATCACTTCTACGTTCTGGGCTTTATATTTGCTTAGTTATACGTAAATGAAGGTGCCCGTTATGGAGTATGCGGAAATTAGCCTCGAGTGTAAATAGGCTTAGGTACATGTGCTTCTTGGCCAGGTCGTCATCGTCCACTTAAGGTTGACCCTCATCCATTGATCATTCAGGTCAGGGGGAGATACTGAGCACCTCGGCCCTCTTAAGCTTAGAACTTTTGTCTTCTAATGTTACCATTTCATTGCCCTTGAGCATAAATGGATCACATTCTTAACACTTTTCCAGTGGACAAAGGGCAAACTAAGTTAATGGATGGGGGTCCTGGTTAGGGATGCATCAGGGATATACAATCCATTTTGAAATCAACTATGTTATTTAATTATGGAACTCTACATATTGTTTTCTGAGAACTTGATTTCCAAATGGTTATCACGAAGTTTAGGCTCAATTTATCTTGATGATCTATTCCTTCCTTAGTTTCACATCCTCTGTAGGATCCAGAGACCTATTTATGTCCTAAAGTTTGGACGTCAATTTTTGAAGGCGAGATGTGGAATATTTTGTCTACTTCCTCCCTCTGGTTCACAAAGATATTGATTAGGCAAGGCTGAGCATTAGGTGTTATCATCTGAATGCGTTATTTTGTGAAAGGGGAATGGACACCTAAGACATAAGATCTTGGCAAAGACAAATTCTCAAATTCTAATCTACAACCAGTCTTTCCTTGACTTATCCATGAGCATTCGGACGCCTAGTTCTCTTAATCTTGAACATAATTTCAATCGAATATTCTGATTGCATGTAATGTCCACTTTGCATCATCTATCAGAATTTTAAGTAATTCTTGATTTTTTACAGGGCATGTGATGTTGCAAATTTCGATCTAAATTGTATTGTTCACATGTAATCTTGATTTCGGAGCATTGATGCAAGAACGGAACTGACCTGTGTGAAACTTCTGTATCGACGTCTCGAGCTTGAATCACCAACGCCAACAGCAATGTCCCACTCAAGAAATGCTATCGCTTTCTGGAATATCGAGAGCCTTTCCCCTTTGGACCGAGCAGTTCCACTCTGAAAACGAAGACCAGAGAGCTTCTTCTTCGCCTTGATCCTTCGAGAATTTCTACTTTCTTCCCCTCAAACCAGAAGCAATTGGCGCGAATTCTCTTCTCAGCTTTTGATAGTTCCCTCCAAAAAATCTCCCCCTTTTTTGAATTGCCAAACCCCACTTATACGGCTTCTTTCAATTTGTCTGCCTTGTAACAACTTTTCTGATTTTGTCCTTTTTTCTTTTTCTTTTTTCTTTTTCTTTTTTGTTTTTTTTTGTTTACCTTTTCATTTCTGATTTTGGCCAAAACTTTTTATTTCTTCAAAATTAATTCTATTGTTTCAGTTTTATTATTATTTTAATTTATTATTTTCAAATTTTATTATTATATTTTTTTTTTTACTTTCAATTATCTTATTTCTATTCTTATTATTGGTTTTTTTTTTGTTTTGTTTTAATTTTGTTTAATTTTCATAATTTTTATTTGATTTTTTAGAATTTCAATCTTTAGTTTAATTAATTTTACAGATTTTCTTATTGTTACTCATTTTCCTTTATTTTTTATTTTTATTATTATTTATTATTTATTTTTGTTTTAATTTCTGATTTTCTAGATTTTTATTATATACTTTTCTTTTTCTCTTTTTTAGTTAATGTTTACTATTATTATTTTTTTAATTTAAGTCTAGCTAAAAAAAATCTAAAAACTTTTTTTTGTCTGTTTTCTGTTTTCCGTATATGTTTTAATTTCTTGTTTTGTTCTTTTCTTATTTGTTTTTTTTCTTTTAATTTTCTGCTTTTTTTTTGTTTCCCTTTTCTTCTTCTTCTTTTTTTTTTTTTTGATTTAGGACCAATTTACAAATTCATTTTTATTTTTCTTTCTCAGAAAAACTTTCATTGTCTGTTTCTGTTTGTCTGTTGTCTGTTTTCTGCCAGATTTTAATTTTGTATTGATTTTGAATTCAAATCTTTTCTTTAATTATAATTCTAATTCATTTTGAATTTCCTTTATACATTAACCACCTTAAAATGGGTCTCGGACATAATTGGGTGTTTACAGTTTGCCCCTCTTTACTTATTTTCTTAACAAGATTGTCTCTACATAGGCTGGCAATAAATCTAAGCTCTGAGGCTTTGACAACATAGGCACTGGCGATAAATCTACACTATGGCGGCACGACAACATAGGCAAAAGCGATAAATCTAAACTACAAGGCGGCACGACAACATAAAGGCCGAAAGCGATAAATCTAAGCTACGGTGGTGGCACGACAACATAGGCCCGAAAGCGATAAATCGAGCTAGGCGGCGACAACATAGGCCCGGCGATAAATCTAAACTAGGGCGGCCTGACAACATAGGCCTGAAAGCAGGAATGAAGATGTAATGCTATGGCCTGACAACATAGGCTAGTGAGCAAGAAAGTAAAGATGCGATGCTTTAGCCTGACAACATAGGCCAGTGAGCAGGAAAGTAAAGATGTGATGCTTTAGCCTGACAACATAGGCCAGTGAGCAGGAAAGTAAAGATGTGATGCTTTAGCCTGACAACATAGGCCAGTGAGCAGGAAAATAAAGATGCAATGTTTTCCATTTGTAGGTTTGGACGGAGAGAAACCTCATGATTTTGTTTGCGGACTCTAACTCCCCGGTTTTCTTCTAGCACCGATCAGATCCTTCAGAGTGAGCTGGATTCTATACATCGTTTGTTTCTTTGATTATCTTGGGAGGCATATCTGTTGCATGCGCTGCTTTAGTAAGATATTTGGGTCAAAAGATCTTGTTATTAAGAAAATTTCGACATAACTTTTACTTTGGTATAGTGTTAGTAACCAGCAATTGTCATAAAAAAATGAGTTATTACATTCTGCATATACATTTTGACAGGAGAAAATACAGTTGCATGTGATAGGGAATTAACAAGATAGTCGAAGGACATAGGGTGTTTTTGTGGCGATGTGTTTGGTGAAATAATTTTGGTTGGTGGTGATGCCTTTGAGACGATTAGTGCTAGTATTGTATTTTGGCGATCTCTTCGTGCATTGCTATCCCGGCTTCTGAAGAGCCAAAATTTTGCCCCAGTTTATTCAGCTTGCCCCAGACCAGTCTTGAACCTTTCACTAGAACCATGGATATCTGCCCATTTCTGCCCCAATATAGATGGAGACTGCCTATTACCCCTTTTTGCCCTCTCTAATCAGGAGGAGCGAATTTGTTTTACTGATGCCGTTTTTGTTTAAACCGCCCTTTCAGGTTTTCAGTTTAAAATGCTTCTTACTTGGACCGCCCTGCCTTTTGCCTAGGTCAACGATGATGGTGGACCTAGCGGGCTTTTTCTTGCATCGCCCTAACTTTTGCCTAGGTCTTTTTGACGATTGACCTAGCGGGCTTTTCTTTCTTCTCTCTTTTTTTTTTTTATATTGCCCTAACTTTTGCCTAGGTCTTTTTTGATGGTTGACCTAGCGGGCTTTTCTTTCTTGTATCGCCCTAACTTTTGCCTAGGTCTTTTTGATGGTTGACCTAGCGGGCTTTTCTTTCTTCTATCGCCCTAACTTTTGCCTAGGTCTTTTTGACGATTAACCTAGCGGGCTTTTCTTTCTTCTCTTTTTTTTTTTTTTATATATTGCCCTAACTTTTGCCTAGGTCTTTTTGACGGCTGACCTAGCGGGCTTTTTAAGCATAATACTTCTTGACGGCATCCGAATTGACAGGGTTAGGCAAATCCTTCCCATCCATGTCGGCCAAGATCAAGGCACCTCCGGAGAAAGCCTTCTTAACTACATAAGGTCCGTGGTAATTCGGAGACCATTTCCCTTGTAGTGCTTTTTGCATAGGCAATAGCTTTTTGATCACCAAATCTCCTTCTTGAAACTCCCGAGGATTGATCTTCTTATCGAATGCTCTCTTCATTCGTCTTTGGTACAATTGGCCATGACATACTGCTGTCAACCTCTTCTCTTCAATTAGGTTTAGCTGATCCATCCGGGCCTGGACCCATTCGGCTTCTTCCAATTTAGCATCCATCAGGACTCTCAATGAGGGAATCTCGACCTCGATTGGGAGTACGGCCTCCATTCCATATACTAGTGAGAATGGCGTTGCCCCGAGATGTACTAACGGAAGTCCGGTATGCATGTAATGCATATGGGAGCATTTCATGCCATTCTCTTTATGAGAGAACCATTTTACCGGATTATCTTCTTGATGTTCTTGTTGGCGCTTCGACCGCTCCATTCATCTTTGGTCGGTATGGGGATGAGTTGTGATGTTGGATCTTGAATCGTCACATAATTCGACATCATCTTATTGTTAAGATTTAAGCCATTGTCTGTGATGAGCTTACTTTGGGTAATCCATATCAACAGATCAACTCTCTTTTCACGAATCGACCACCACATTGCGAGTCACACTAGCATATGAGGCAGCCTCGACCCGTTTTGTGAAAATAGTCGATGGCGTAATATGAAGTGGTGTCCATTGATGCCTTGGGCTCTATCGGGCCAATGACATCTATTCCCCACATGGTGAACGGCCATGGCGAAGACAAGACGTTCAACGTTGTTGATGAGCGCATGGATATTGTCCGCATATACCTGACACTTGTGGTAGGTTTTGACGTGTTTGCAACAGTCAGCTTCCATGGTCAACCAATAGTATCCAGCCCTGAGGATTTTTCTTGCCATGGCATGTCCATTGGCATGGGTACCAAAAGATCCTTCATGGACTTCTTTTAGAATTTTATCGGCTTCCGTTGCGTCTACGATCGTCAGCGAACCATATCGTGATTCCTCTTTGTATAGGACTTCTCCATTGAGGAAGAATCCTGCGACAACCTTCGTAAGGTCCTCTTGTCGTTTCGGATGCATCAATGGGGTATTCTTTGTTCCTCAAAAACTGCGTGGATGTCATGATACCATGGTTTTCCATCCGGTTCCACCTCTCTTGTTTGATTGAACGCGATCCGGAACGATCTTGGATGTGAATGAGAGTATCTTCTTCTTGTCCAATTTCAAACATAGAGGACAAGGTGGCTAAGGCGTCAGCTAGTTGATTATCTTCCCGCGGTATATGCGAGAAGGTGATCTCCTCAAAGTATTCTAGCGGTTCTTGGAGACGGCCTGGTACGGCACTAGCTTTGCGTCTTTGGTCTCTCATTCTCCCTGACCTGGTGGATAACCAAGGCCGAGTCACCAAAGACCTCTAGGCGTTTTACTTTAGCTTCGATTGCAAACTTGAATCCCTAAGATACAAGCTTCATATTCCGCCATATTATTTGTGCAATGAAGGCTAGTCGGGCGGTGATAGGTATATACTGTCTTTTCGGAGAAATCGGTATAACTCCTATACCGTGCCCATCATATTGACGCACCGTCGATCAAAGATTGTCCATTTCTCTCCATCTATCTTTTCTTCTTCACCAAAGATCGCCATCGAGATCTTCATCGGGAAATTCGGTGCATGGCTGTAGTCTTCTAGCGGTTGTTGGGCTAAATATTCTAAGTGCACCTTTTTGACAGATTTCAAGTCACATCTGAGATATCATATTCCGATAGAACCATTTGCCATTTGGCAATCCGTCCGATAATGCGGGCTTCTCGGAAATATGTACTTGATCGGATCCATCCACGGATATCAACCATGTGGTGTGACTTAGCATATCTGTCTTAGGCGGTGTGCCGCCATGCAGAAAGGCGAGGTTCGTTCTAAGAGAGAATATCTAGCTTCTTTGTGAACTTCTTACTTAAGTAGTATATTGCCGCTCCTTTCTCCCGGATTCGTCACGTGTTGGACCAGAGCACACAAGCCCATCGGCGGTACATTCTTGTTAGATACAAGATCGGGGTCTCCCGACAGCGGCGGTACCAAGACCGGTGGGTTACGCGGTATGATTTGATCTTTTCAAAAGCTTCTTGACAATCCTCGTCCCAACTCATGGGTTGATTCTTGCGTAATAAGCTTAAAGATCGGCTCGCATGTAGTCATCAACCTGAAAAATGAACCGAGAGGTATAGTTGAGTCTTCCTAGGAACCCTGGATCTCTTTTTCTGTTCTTGGAGCCGGCATGTCTATAATTGCACGGGCTTTGTCGGGTCAACTTCAATGTCTTTCTCGCCGACCATAAAACCTAGCGGTTTTCACGACCTAACCCCAAGTGCATTTAGCCGGATTCAATCAAGTGAGCAAGAATTTTCGAGCCTCCAAACAACTTTTTAGATCTGTGAGATGGTCGTCTTTCAAATCCTGATTTGGCAATCATATCATCCACGTAGACTTCTATCTCCTTGTGAATCATGTCATGGAACAAGAAGTGTTACCATGGCCCTTTGATAGGTTGCCCCGGCATTTTTCAATCAAAGGGCATGACTTTGTAACAAAAGGTTCCCGGGGCCGTAATAAAGGTGGTCTTTTCTCTGTCATCTTCACCATCTTAATCGATTATAGCCTCGAGAAACCGTCCATGAAGGAAAAGTAGAGAACTGCGCGATATTATCAACCAAAGCACATCGATGTGAGGTAATGGGAAGTCATCCTTTGGGCTGGCTTTCGATTGAGATCTCTCGTAGTCTACGCACATCCGGACTTTGCCATCTTTCTTGGGGACCGGTACTATGTTAGCGACCACTTTCCGGGGTAATTTGCAACCAAGAAGCGTCACAACCGTTTCCCTTACTTCTTCCGGATTTTCAGAGACATTTCCTTTCATCCTTCCTCTGCCTTCGCTTGACAGCGGTACATCCAGCTTTCATAGGCGGCTTTGTGCTCTACTATAGAAGTATCTAGGCCCGGCATGTCTTGATAAGACCAAGCAAAGATATCACTATAGTCTTGTAAAAGTGAGATCAACCGCTCACGATTGTCTCCGACAATAAGCGTGCCTATCTTGACTTCTCTCTTTTTTTCTTCCGGTCCCAAATTGATTAAATCCACCTGTTTCCGATGAGGTTCAATTGCTTTAGATTCACGTTCCACCAATCTCAACATCTCGTCGGTGGTTCGCATTCGATTCGCCTCTTCGTCGACCAGGTCGTCAACACAGTCGAAATCGCCTAATACAATACTAGCATTATCGTCGTGAGGCGGTTTCGGATCGAATCTGCGTGTTGGGTATGAGAAGAAGGGATAAGATATATATATTTGACAGGAGGAAATATATTGAGGGGTAGAAGAAAGAGTATTTTTGGATAATGCAACTGTATTTATTACTTGTCAAAATATGTACAAAATGTTTACGTATAAAATTTTATTATGACAATTACAGAATTACATTTGAACTGAACCAAAAGTGAGAGGTAGATCGAAAATTTCCCAATTAGTCAGTTCTTTTCCAGGGGGACAGGGTATTACCAAATCTTCAAGAGTCAACGTCCCTTCCTTGTCTATGACCGCGATCATGCTTTGCAGTTTTGAAGCCAGCACTTAACTTTGTGATATATGTACAAAAGGACCTTGTTATAACGGGGTCTTACTGCCTTATCCTCTTCGGTGGGTTGATATCCCAACCCATATCGCCGTCTATTCTTTCCTGCTGGTAATGGCCGAGATAAGCCGCCTTTATTTTGCCCCAGTTTGCCGCCTGGCTTGAACCCATTCTTTAGCATCACTCGGGCCATCATCATCAAAGCCTTAGGGGGCTGCTTATGATCAACCACTTCTCCTTCCTTTATAGTGGTAACATTGGCAATTTCCAAGGCTTGGAATTGAGTCTCCAGAGCCTCTTCTGCTGCCTCAATATAAGGAGGATTGGTGGGTTTACTGACCAAGTAATCCTCTTCCGCCGAGACGATGATTAATCTATCGTCGAGAATGAATTTCAGCTTCTGATGCAGGGTGGATGGTACTGCCTTAGCAGCGTGGATCCAAGGTCTACCCAACAAGCAGCTATAAGCGGGCTGAATATCCATAATCTGGAAGGTTATGTTGAAGACAATCAGGCGATTTGGACCGGAGTTCCACTTCACCCATTACCTCCCTTCTCGATCCGTCGAAAGCCCTAACCACCATGGTACTTGGCTTGAGAGGGACATGTGGCAGTTTCGACAAGGTAAGCTGAGGCATTACATTTAATGAGGAGCCATTATCTATCAACACTCTGGCCAAGATATGGTCCATACATTTTACTGAGATGTGTAATGCCTTGTTGTGTCCGACCCCTTCGTCAGGGATCTCGCGGTCGGCGAAAGTTATGAAGTTGTTGGCGGTCAAGTTGTTAGCGATTCCCTCGAATTTGTCCACTGAGATGTTGTGGACTACATGAGCCTCATTTAGGATCTTCAGTAGCACCTTCCGATGAGGCTCCGAGTTCATCATTAAGGCAAGCAGTGAGATTTTAGCAGGTATCCGGTTCAACTGCTCTATTACTGTATACTCGCTTTGCCTTATCGCCTCAGAACTCACATGCCTCTTCATCGAGACTCGCCTTCTTTAATTCCTTTTCCACCTCCTTGACGGCCGTTTCTGTGCTCATGCTCCAGCCGACTCTTTTTCTTGAATGGCCGGCTGTCTTCTTGCATCTTCAGCAGGAGCGTAGACACGACCACTGCTGGTCACTCCTCCTATTCCGGCTATGTTGGTTACGTCAGGTGAAGAGCTCTCCAACATACCCTTTTCAATTTTTCCTCCCAGAACCTTTACGTCATACGTCCAAGGTACCTCCTTGTTACTGTGGTACTGGAAGGGTCCCGACACTTTTATTGTAATAGGTCTCATCCTGTTGGGCGTCGGTGAGGCTGACGGCTCGGTGTAGCGGATAACCAGGGGTTTAGGATGCCCTGGGAAGGATTCATTGACCATGTTCACCTCTTCCTCAATCTCAATGCAATTTCTGAGAGGGCCCCCCCCATGGTTTTAGCAAATGGGTTGCTCCCCACACTAGGAGCATCTTTTTCAAAGTTGAGCCATTTAGCATTAATCAACTTCTGGACCCTATGTTTTAGGGCCAGACAATTCTCAGTAGAATGTCCCACTGTTCCGGCATGGTAATCGCACTTGGCCTCTGGATTATACCATTTCGGATATGGGGGTTCCAATGGCTTCATAGGAACTAGTGCAACCAAAGAGTTTTGAATCAAACGGGGCAGCAGCTCCGAATAACTCATGGGAATCGGGTCAAATTGCACTACTTTCCTCGGGTTATTGTTGGTTTTTGGTCGAGGTGGGTTAGTATTTTGGTTCCATGGCATAGAGGGTTGTTGTTGAGGGAAAGTTTGAGGTGATGGAACCGTGATGGTAGTATTTGGATGGTATTGAGTAGGTGGATTGTAGGATGGTTGGTGAGCAGGTTGGGCGGAGGCTACCATATGTGAGTGTGTGGAGTATTGTGATTGGTAGGGTGTTTGGTAGTTAGGTGGGGTTGTGGTTGATTGATATACGGGTTGTGCGGGAGTTGGTCGGTTTGGATCTGAGGAAACATAGTGGGTCTCAGCCTCCTTTTTCTTCCATGTATTATTTGTCGGCTTTTTCATGCTCACGTTGCCGACGGCATTGTGTATAATTTTTCCTCGGCGTAGACCACTTTCTACGCATTCTCCTACCAGTACCATGTCTGAAAAGTTAATAGAGACACCGCCTACCATCTTGTCATAGTAGGGTGCGGGGAGCGTCTCCATGAAGGTGCTAATCATTTCTCGTTCTAGCAGAGGCGGCTGGACTTGAGCGGCTAGCTCCCTCCATCGTTGAGCGTATTCTTTGAAGGACTCATTTTCTTTCTTGACCATATTTTGCAGCTGAGTCCTATCGGGTGCCATTTCGATGTTGTATTTGTATTGCCTGAGGAAGGCATCAGCTAAGTCCTTCCATGAGCGGATATAGGTCCTCTCAAGCTGGGTATACCAGCTGGCCGCTGCCCCCGTCAGACTGTCTTGGAAACAGTGAATAAGCAGCTTGTCGTTGTGTGAATGAGAGGCCATTTTTCTACAATACATCGTTAGATGGCTTTTTGGACAGCCCACCCCTCGGTATTTCTCGAACTCCGGAGTCTTGAATTTCGGAGGTATGATGACGTCCGGTACGAGGCAGAGTTCAGAAGCCTCGACTATTCCATATCCGCTTCCCTCGATAGCTCTAACCTTCTCCTCTAGGTGTTGCCATCTTCCGCCGAACTGGGCTTCTTGGTCCGCCATTCTTGGCCATGGCTCGTCTAGAGGCCGGCTAGCATGATGGGGTAGGGCATAAGGTTCCCTGGGTCTCGCAGCATGACCGTAGGGATGTGGCTGGTGTGGGTTTACTGGATGAACAGCGACTGGCACAGAGTATGTAGGATCTTCCGTGGCGGTCGTGTTCATATGGGCGTAGTCAGGGTGGATATTATATGGATATGTGGTCGATGGGTTAGTATGAGGAGGGAAAGATGGGTTTGTGTGTGTAGGAAAGGCGGAAGAAGTGTTTGTGTTATAAGGGTAGGGATGCATGTTTGTGTAGGCTGGGTGTGAGTGTTGTTGGTAGCCAGCCGCATTAGCGGGAGGCAGGTAAGTTGGTGGATTGGTATGAGGGTTGTGAATGTTAAGGTTCGGGTGTGGAGGTCCGGCAGGAAAGTTTGGGTGAGGCTGATGGGAACTAAGGTTTATATGGAGTGGTATTGCATTATGGTTTTCGCCAGCCAAGATCTCTTGAGACCCATGAGGAGGTTCATAGCCAGGTGGTAGGCCGTACGGCCAATCTTGTTCGGTGACAGCGAAGAGGCATAGATGTATTGGCTGCCCCAGGTGCCTCGGTGCTGTGGGTCCCCCTCGTGCCTTTCTCAAGTAGCTTCATGAGCTTAACTACTTGGTCTTTAATTCCGCGACCTCGGCGAGCTCCTCGTTCCGTGTTTCCGGCTACATTCATGATTTTGGTTTTTGATCCGGTGCTATATGAATGCCGGGGAGTCGTAAAAATTAAAGCTATTTTGTTACCTGTTAAAAAATGATTAAATTCATTTAATTAGTTAGTAATAATAAAAAGAATTTGGCTAGGTGGTGGATGCGGAAGGACCAGAATTCGACTGAGTGCTAATCGTATGCATCTTTCGTGCTCTGAGCGTGAAATGGAAATTAATGTGGAATTGCAGAGAAGAGCCCATTTTATTCAAAATAGATGTCTATTTTACACTTCTTTCTTCTTGCTTGGCCAATACAATATATTTTTTCATCCTTAAGACTAGGTCTTTACAAGTCTGAATGAAAAATTCTACTTCAGGCGGGGTGTGGAGTGGATGCAGAGAAGCTTCCGCCTTCTTGAGTGATTGCGGTATCTCTTCTATGGCCGTATTTGCTAGGCAGGCCAATCTTTGAAAGCATCTGATCCAGTGTTCAGCCGTATCTTTATACCATCCGCTTTCTTTTTGTATGTCCTTTATACCCTTTTGCTGCATCCTTATGATCTCGAGGACCTTCCATTTTTCCTCATTCACCTCATCCTGCCAGGCTATGAGTAGGCCTTCGATTTGCTGTTTCATGTCCTCTATCTTTTGCAACAATTCATTCCTCTCCTTTGTCACACTGTCTGCCTCTGTTTGGGCCTTCCTTTTTGCAGCTAGGATCTGATTTTTCTCTTCTCGGCTGTTGCGGACCTTGGCCCTTATTTGCTCCAAGGCATTCCTTAACTGGCTGTTCTCTTGGAGTGTAGCGTCCCTTTCTTGTGCTCTCATGCCGAGCTCTTTGTTGGCCGCTTGCAAATTCATGTGTACCCGAGAAGCACGCTCTCGTTCTCCTTTCTGCTGATCTCGAACAGAAGCTAAGAGAGCCTTGTTCACTTCATCCTCTCTTCGCAACGCAGCGCTCTCTTGTCGTTCTTTCAGCAGTTCTTCCTCTAGCTCAGCGTTTCTTTTGGTCATAGCCTCTAGTTTCTCTCGGGCTTCGACAATCTCGTCTTTCAAACACCATGATGCCGTTTGACTCTCGGATGGAGGAACGTGGTTTGAATGGCAATTTGATGTATTGCACCCGTCTCTAACCCACCGCCCGTATTCTTCCTTAGCAGCACAAACTTTCGATCCCAACTCTTTCCCTACGGGTGACCCTCCCATGCCTCTGACCTTACGGAGCTCTCGGCAAAGTCTCCTTCATACTTCAAGTAGAAAGGAGTCGCACCATCGGATGGGGGTGTTTTAATAGGTAGGCCAGCCGCCTCGCCTTTGATTTCAGTTATAATTGATACAACCTCTAGCTCCCATAAGGGGTACGTTCGGGAACCCCTTGCGGTGGTAGATGATCTCACTCTCTCTCGTTGCCCACGAAGATTGCCATCTAACCTGGTCTTCGGTCAAGTCACGAAATGGGAAGACCATTCGAGGTTGCTCATCTGTTTCAGCGTGGTAGTTCAAGAAGTCTCTATGGGATGTTGTGTCTTCGTGTCTCTTTTGAAAATATGAGCGTGATCCATACGAACAACACGGGTAGGCAAAGCGGATCAATCTTGTTCTCTTCTTCTCATGATGTGAGAAGTTCAATGCACAAAACATCCGCTAACAAATGGTCGTCACGGGATTTTCGCTCTATCTCTTTTGGCTAAAAAGATATCGATCATCGAGATCGACGTGTCGTCTATGTAAGGGAAAGTACTAGCCCATAGATGGTAAGGGCTAACACATCCATATATATGGCCCACTGGTTGTTGTCGGCCAAGTATTGCATATACTTTTCCGGAAATTCTCTAGTGAACCCCTTGACTTGTCCCTTTGTCTGATAACTTGCCAAATGTTCCCCTGGTCTAGCCCCGAGCTCAGTGCGGCAGTCGAAAGAGAATGATGTTCTAGGTATTGATACGGCTGGTTCCCTCTAATGGCGAGATCAAAATGCTCGAACTTCTCTAGAGTGGGAGCCAAACAAAGTATGAGAATGAAACACCGGAGCGGCGATCATAATATTGCACCATGGCAAGTGGTGGCTCCTTCGCACTTGGACTTTTAAAGCCTCGGTATGTTGCCATACTTTTTGGTGACGGCCATTTGCTGGATACTTGATAACTTGTTTGCAAACACCTCTAAACTGGCCAAGTCTGCTATTTTGACGCCAATGCGTCTCTTCTTCTTCAACTGTTCAGATTCCACATTAATTTCCATTTCATCCTCTTTTACGATAGTCACTGAGAATCTGGTCCCTTGAAAGAAAAAGATACAACAAATATGTTAGACTCTAAGTGAATGATGTTAATGCATGGCATGAAGACAATAGATATGGTTACTCTTACTATCCTCCCTCCCTCTTTTTATCCATTTTCCCTTTTTTTTTTCTTCTCTCTCTTTTTTGTCCACTTTTTCTTTCTTTTCCTTTATTTGATTTTCTCTCTTTTTCAAAAGATTTTCTCTCATCTTTCTTTTTGGTCTACTTTTCTTTTCTTTTCCTTTATTTGATTTTCTCTCTTTTTCAAAAGATTTTCTCTCATCTTTCTTTTTTGTCTACTTTTCTTTTATTCTCTTCTCTCTCCTCTCTCTCTCTTTTTATCCATTTTCCTTTTTTCCTTCTCTCTCCTCTTTTTTGTCCACTTTTTCTTTTATATTTAGAATTCTACAATCGCAGGTAAACTTACAGAACTGATGTCGTGTAAATAGGGCGTGCCCTCCTTGTGTCCTAGAGAGGAGACCTGTCCTATGGATCTAGGGCATTTAATGCATGGACCTTTCCAAGGTAGGTTATAATCCTAGGGTATAAAGGTCACTAGAGCCAAGTTCCAGTCCATAATGTTTGCCACAACAGTAGAAGTAGCCACTAGTTGCGGGGCATTATGAATAGGACGCACTCTAGCCGGGATTTTCATGATAGCCATACAGACGTAAGCCCCATGACACCACTAGATCCCTCTAATCTTGGGCAGCACTCAGACCCGGGTATAGGGCCCCACTCATAATAAAATGTAATGTATGGAGGGCACTTTATTTTGGGATACCTGCAATTGGGGAATTTGTACAGATGTATATAGCAATTTATTGTTTGTCTATCCTAGGGTGTAGAGAGGGTAAACAAACAATAAAACAAGAATAAATCAACAAATAAATAACATGCAATAATTAAATCATGCACATAAACAGTGAAGGGATCAATTATAATGCACACTCAAATAAAATGGGCTTGACTCTCTAGGGTCCCCAGTGGAGTCGCCATCTGTCGCAACCGTAATTCCGACGAGACGACGAACTCGCTAAAATTTTGAAAATGGGTTTTATGATGATGTGGAGTCGCCACCAAATTTTTATTCAAGGGAAAAATATTTGGAAAAAACCCTGACTCAAGAATGAGCTTCTAAGTTCGGGAGTCGGTTACAAGTAGGGAAGGTGTTAGGCACCTTACTTGCCCGTTCCGAAGAACGGTACCCTTAAACTGAGTGCGTGATTTTGAAAATGTTTGATCCCTTTAAAGTGAAAAATAATTTGACGGAGGTTAGCCTGACAGGACTTGATCCTGCTCCTACGTATTCCCCGGTGCAATGGGAAATTCAACGCTTACGTAGTTCTAGGTTTGTGAAGGCTTGACCTTCAAAAAGTGTTTTGAAAGAATGTTTGAAGATTTTGCTATTTGAAAAGCAATTTTCTTTTTTTGAGGGGATCTTCGGTCCACTCATGCACAAGACCCGAGGCGGCTAAGGCAGCACAGGGACCTATACAGACTGCTAAATGTTGAACAGCAGGTAAACCGCCAGTTCCCCATTTAGAGCCCATTGCATGAGACCTAGAATCCCAAAAGATCAAAAGATATATATATTTCTTCAATTTGAAGAGGACCTCAAGTCCACTCATGCACAAGGCCCGAGGCGGCTAAGGCAGCACAAGGACCTATACGAATTACTAAACGTTGAACAGCAGGTAAACCGCCAGTTCCCCATTTAGAGTCCATTGCGTGAGACTTAAAAATCCAAAATATCGAAAAGATTATCTAAATTTTTTGAGATAGAAATAAATGTAACGGATATCGATCTTTGAATAAAAGAAAGCTTGAATATAATAAGAGATTTTTTCATTTTTTGACTTTTGGAGGCAATTAGGAATTTGCAGTGTCTTATGATTTATCTCGGAATATTTCAAATTTCTAAATTTTTTACCGCTTTTATTGTTTTTCTATATTTTCAAATTTCTAATTAATTTTTATGCATTTTCCGAATTTATTAATGTAATCTTAAATTTTTTTATTTATTTTTGGAATTTCTAATTTTTATGTAATTTTTATTCATTTTCTTAATTTATGGAAATTTTTATTAATTTTGGTTTTTTTATTAATTTTCTGGAATTTTTATTGATTTTTATGAATTTTTTTATTAATTCTTAATTCTGGACAGAATAGGAATTTAATGGATTCTCAGGGGGCAGGACTGTCTTTTGTCATAGCAGGGACACGTTGGGGAATAAGAAAATCAGAGGGGGTAGGACTGTCTTTTGTTATAGCAGGGACACGTTGGGGAATAAGAAAAATCAGAGGGCGTAGGACTATCTTTTGTTATAGCAGGGACACGTTGGGGAATAAGAAAAATCAGAGGGGGTAGGACTGTCTTTTGTGCGTCATTTGTGAGAAATTGTTAAAAAAAGCCTCATTTAGGGTTCGAATACAGGTCGCTTGGTTTGGAGACCAATATGTCTACCACTATGCTAAGCCCCCATTTTGACATTATACCCTTTAATCTAAAACAAGAGTTGTACCCCGCATTTATACATCTCCCGTGAGCATGACTTTGGTTACACCCCTCTCCTTCCCCTGTTCTTGGTTTCACTCATTTCTGAAGAGCCATGGAACGTCTCTTTCCTCGGATTTCAGATATTGGTTTCAAATGGCGCGTAGAATCTTCAACACAGGCCTAGCATTAAGGATTCCCAATCGGTGTAGATGTATCATAGAGTGTGTAATGAAGGCATCCCATACAGAAACAAACCCTTGTTCCAGTGGTTGATAGCACAAGAAATTGGTATGGATGTCATATAACCTTTCGTCCTAGTTCTGTAGGATCACTTCTACGTTCTGGGCTTTATATTTGCTTGGTTATACGTAAATGAAGGTGCCCGTTATGGAGTATGCGGAAATTAGCCTCGAGTGTAAATAGGCTTAGGTACAGTGCTTCTTGGCCAGGTCGTCATCGTCCACTTAAGGTTGACCCTCATCCATTGATCATTCGGAGTCGGGGAGATACTGAGCACCTCGGCCCTCTTAAGCTTAGAACTTTTGTCTTCTAATGTTACCATTTCATTGCCCTTGAGCATAAATGGATCACATTCTTAACACTTTTCCAGTGGACAAAGGGCAAACTAAGTTAATGGATGGGGGTCCTGGTTAGGGATGCATCAGGGATATACAATCCATTTTGAAATCAACTATGTTATTTAATTATGGAACTCTACATATTGTTTTCTGAGAACTTGATTTCCAAATGGTTATCACGAAGTTTAGGCTCAATTTATCTTGATGATCTATTCCTTCCTTAGTTTCACATCCTCTGTAGGATCCAGAGACCTATTTATGTCCTAAAGTTTGGACGTCAATTTTTGAAGGCGAGATGTGGAATATTTTGTCTACTTCCTCCCTCTGGTTCACAAAGATATTGATTAGGCAAGGCTGAGCATTAGGTGTTATCATCTGAATGCGTTATTTTGTGAAAGGGGAATGGACACCTAAGACATAAGATCTTGGCAAAGACAAATTCTCAAATTCTGATCTACAACCATCTTTCCTTGACTTATCCATGAGCATTCGGACGCCTAGTTCTCTTAATCTTGAACATAATTTCAATCAATATTCTCGATTGCATGTAATGTCCACTTTGCATCATCTATCAGAATTTTAAGTAATTCTTGATTTTTTACAGGGCATGTGATGTTGCAAATTTCGATCTAAATTGTATTGTTCACATGTAATCTTGATTTCGGAGCATTGATGCAAGAACGGAACTGACCTGTGTGAAACTTCTGTATCGACGTCTCGAGCTTGAATCACCAACGCCAACAGCAATGTCCCACTCAAGAAATGCTATCGCTTTCTGGAATATCGAGAGCCTTTCCCCTTTGGACCGAGCAGTTCCACTCTGAAAACGAAGACCAGAGAGCTTCTTCTTCGCCTTGATCCTTCGAGAATTTCTACTTTCTTCCCTTCAAACCAGAAGCAATCGGCGCGAATTCTCTTCTCAGCTTTTGATAGTTCCCTCCAAAAAATCTCCCCCTTTTTTGAATTGCCAAACCCCACTTATACGGCTTCTTTCAATTTGTCTGCCTTGTAACAACTTTTCTGATTTTGTCCTTTTTTCTTTTTCTTTTTTCTTTTTCTTTTTTGTTTTTTTTTGTTTACCTTTTCATTTCTGATTTTGGCCAAAACTTTTTATTTCTTCAAAATTAATTCTATTGTTTCAGTTTTATTATTATTTTAATTTATTATTTTCAAATTTTATTATTATATATTTTTTTTTACTTTCAATTATCTTATTTCTATTCTTATTATTGGTTTTTTTTTTGTTTTGTTTTAATTTTGTTTAATTTTCATAATTTTTATTTGATTTTTTAGAATTTCAATCTTTAGTTTAATTAATTTTACAGATTTTCTTATTGTTACTCATTTTCCTTTATTTTTTATTTTTATTATTATTTATTATTTATTTTTGTTTTAATTTCTGATTTTCTAGATTTTTATTATATACTTTTCTTTTTCTCTTTTTTAGTTAATGTTTACTATTATTATTTTTTTAATTTAAGTCTAGCTAAAAAAAATCTAAAAACTTTTTTTTGTGTGTTTTCTGTTTTCCGTATATGTTTTCTGTTTGCTGTTTTCTGTTCTTTTCTTATTTGTTTTTCTGTTTTAATTTGCTGCTTTTTTTTTTGTTTCCCTTTTCTTCTTCTTCTTCTTTTTTTTTTTTGCTTTGATTTAGGACCAATTTACAAATTCATTTTTATTTTTCTTTCTCAGAAAAACTTTCATTGTCTGTTTCTGTTTGTCTGTTGTCTGTTTTCTGCCAGATTTTAATTTTGTATTGATTTTGAATTCAAATCTTTTCTTTAATTATAATTCTAATTCATTTTGAATTTCCTTTATACATTAACCACCTTAAAATGGGTCTCGGACATAATTGGATGTTTACATGGTCGAATGGATCCCTTAACCATTCTAAAACATTATTAAACTTTTACTCCTTCATATTAGATGTCAAGGATCCCTAATTAAACTTAATTAAGAATTGAAACTCCTACTTCATTAATTAAACTTTTACTCCTTCATATTAGATGTCAAAGGATCCCTAATTAAACTTTTAATAGATCTAGGTTGAAGAATCCTTCAACTTGAAGTTTAGGCCATAATTTTTACCAAGTTTAACTAGATTTAAGGTTTTCTCCCCAATCTTCAAAGGTCATGGCCGAATATTTCCTCTTCCTTACACAACTTAATGTTTCATTTTTAAGTATCAACTTGTACATTTTTGAAATCTAGTGTAAGTGTTAGTAATGGATCTCACTTGATTTCACCTATTTTGGTTACTATAGGCTTAGCCACTTTAAATCCATTTTTACACACTTAAATTTTCTCATTTACCTAATGAATGTTTCTAATGCACCATTAATTAAATTTTAAGCTTAGTATCCCTTCATTATTCTGAGGTGACCAAATGCACACCTCATGGATTTTGGATCAATTTTACCTCTTCCAAAAATGTTTCACCTTAGTTAGGACTTAGAAATATGGTTTGTATCACTTTTAAAATTTTTAAGAAGTTTTACCCTTGACTTATCCTAGGAGGCCGAATGCTCCCTTAGGTCCTCCAAGGTTATCTTGGCAAATTTCCTTCTCATACAACCTTGGTTCCATGATTTTGTGCAATTATAACACCTTAAGCACGTGATCCATACAAGGCTTGTCCAATCTCCAGAGCTTGGGTCTTAGTCAAAAGGAGTCTTACGTTTTTTGTGATGCTTGTTTCATTTTTGGTCCCAAAATTACAACTTTTACTTAGTGGCTTTTAGATCTATGCTCAAAACAAGATTTTGTTTCTTATAAATTAATTTTTCTTTCACTTTTTAATACTTAAGTCCATGGGTTTAGATCTATACATAAAATTACACAAGTCCACCATAGTAAGAAAACAACAACTTTCAAGCTTTAATCATAAAAGCATGCAAGGTAGCATTTTTTTCATTCAACAAAGTGTAGATCCACAAGATCTGCTCTCACATCCATCTATCACCTGCCAAGAACACTTTAAAATTCTACTCATGACATCTCAAAACTTTCCAAAGCATAAAAAGGATTTTTAAAATAATTTTCACCAATTAAATTTCTTCTAAGTTACTTAGAAGCTCTTTAAACCAACCAAACTTCATCTTATTTTTCAAAAATCACTAAAAAATGGTTATGCCAATTTGAACCATTTAAAGGTAGTCTTGAACTCTCATGAGTCCAAACAAAAGGAGATCATGGCTTTTAGAGAAAGAATCCACAAAATAAATAAATCCAACCATAAAAAGTAAGATTAAAGGTGAAAAAGACAAAAGTAGAAATCCTACTTGATGATGAGTTAGTGTGGGATTATGGTGGGGCTGTGGTGGCTGATCTTGGTCCCCACCCCCTAGCTAGTCCACAAGAATCTCTTGGTGAAAGTGGTGGGGCTAAGTGTGTAAGGCTTGATCTTAACTTAAATCTCAAAGATATAGACTTAGGCTTAAAGTGAAAGGTTAAGGCTTTTTGGACTTAGTTCAACTTGTTAAGTGTTTAGAGAATTTTATTTAGTTTTTGGTGAGAAAAATATGAACCAAATGAGCTCTCACATGAAGCTTGGTGTATTTAGCCAAGCAAGGGTAAAGTTAGATTAATTTTTCACTTCAGGATATTTTGGTAATTTTGCATGAAATTTCAATTTTCTAAAATAATTTAAAATTTAAGGAATTATCCTTTTAGACTTTGATTAGTGTTAATGAGGCTAAGTTTGTTACTCAAGTTTATCTTGCCCGAAGCATACTTAACTTTTAATTAATCAAAATTAATTAGTCTTAACAATGGTTAAAGGAATTTTAACATTTATATTTTTGTCTTTTATGGGTTTACTTTGGATGCACTTCAAATGGTCACTCATCACCATGCTTTCCATATGAAAACCTCGTGCAAATCATGTGGGACCTACTATTGGTTTCTTCCTCACATTTTCCTACCTTCCCAACCTTTAAAAGGCATTTTCGAAAATTTTCTTAATATTACCAAAAAATTTCCAAATTGTTTATTTGACAATTCTAACACTTTTTGGTTCATTTCCAAGAACTGACTAGCTTTGTGCAAAAAAACAAAGTTTTCTAAGGACGTTTTCGGAGTTTTTTTAGGATATTTTCGTCCGTTATTTGTTTTCTAAGTTCTTCTTATTACTCTTGATCATCCTTGATGTTCTTTCACCCTCTAGAATGTCTTTTAAGTATTATTTTATATTTATTTTGCACATTATTTGAGTTGGCCATTGCAGAGATATTTTAGTCATTTGCACCAAACTTTCTAATTTCTCTGTTTTTGGTTTCTAATCCTTCTTAGTTTGCTTCTAGATATTAGTTGTGGTTTCAAAAGTTCATTGTGAAAATTTTTAGGTGTTACAAAATGAATAGGGGTTAAGGTAGTTGAATGATTCATCCAACATGAGAACAAATAGAAGGAAAAGAGTGACTTAATTTCCAAGTATTTAAAGGTACATGTTTTTATCTACTGGATAATGAGGTGAACAAATAGAACAAAATTAGTTCTTCCCTTGTTGTTTTCCCCTTCACTAAATTTTCCTTGTTCTCGATGGTTTGTTTTAACTTTTCTTAGTCAAAATATTGTTTCTTGCAAAAAAAAAAACTAAGAAAGAAAATTTTATCTATTAATGCTTGTACTTTACCCTAGTTCAAAATTTAAATATTTAAAAGGTTAAAGTTAGTTAATTGGAATCCAAACAAACCTATAATTACCCTAATTAAATATCTTAATTAAGTGATTAAGGACTGTGTCTACTAATTAACCCCTAATGGTCTTTACTTAAGCTAATTCAAGTACTTAATGACCAAATTTTGCATAGTTTAACTTTTGTTCTTATTTTTTCATATGGTTGAATTTTATAACTAAGGTTCTCACTATTTTAATTATTAATATCAATTTCTTAATAATATAGAAATTTTAATTACACAAGGGCACACAAGGTTTTGGACATTACCTTACCCTATCTAATTAACTAAATTAGGTCAATCTAAGGAATTAGTGACTAGTTAAACTTAATTAGAATTTCTCATCTTACTTTGACTTTCTTCTCTTCTGCTTAGGGTTTAATAATTGTTAAAATAGGTCATTAAGTTATAATTACCCATGTTATTAAGTAACTCAAGAAAACTAAAATAGTGTAGTGTGACATTTAAAACTTTTGATATGTTTTTATCCTAAAGTACATTCTTGTCTATGAATTTTTTTTATGCATGAATTAGAATTTTTTAGACATTCTTAATCATTTAATTAAATATTAAGAAGTGTTAATCTTCATTAGTAAAACTTAATTACCTAATTAAGCAATATTCATGTTGATTGGGTCAAAATTATGTAATTAGCAAATGTTTGATTCTAATTGATGTTCTCTTTAATTATTTATCAATATTCTCACCTATAATTATGACTTCTAATTATTTAATCTCCATTAATGACTTCTAATATTCAAAGTTATTAAGTAATTTGTGCATATCAATATTAAGATGTTACATTACTCCCAACATTTTAAAAGTTTTGCCCTAAAAATTTGTTACTTATAAATAGGCTTGAGAATTCCTTATGCAAGTTGGTCTTTAGATCTCATGTTCATGCCTCAACATTTTTCTTTCTGTAAAACCATTTACATAGAGGCAAAAACTTAATCCTAAGCTATTTTCCCCTTTTACCCAAGGTTCACAATGGTGTCAACCCTAAGGTCATATATTTTCCCTTAATTATGTCATTAATGGTTCAAGAAGATGACTAGGATCAAAACTATATTTATGTAATCACAAGACAAGGAACATATTATGAAGACTTGTCAAATGAGGAGGAAGGGTCACTTGATAAGGATCTTACTTGGCATATGTTAAAAATTGATTTGGACAAAAGAATAGGGGCTTAGATTTAACTATCCTTGTCCTTCTCGTATAACATCCTAAAAATGAATACTGATTTTACGTTTAAATCGTTTATTTGGTTCCATTATTATATTCTTATCCCATGATGTAGAAATCTTTGAAAAATACTTATTAGAAAAAATACATTTAAGTTTTATTTTGAAAACAACTGCTTTGATATAAAATGGGAGCCTCTTCTATATAGTATACGTGATAGTAAATAACTTATTAGGCATTCTTGCACACATACAAAATACTTTAATTACGTATCAATTGTTTTAATTCATTTGTCTTTAATCAATAGTGAACACTTAAACCTAAACTATTCTTAAAACATACAAATGTTATATAATTATACGGTCCGTTTACATACATATAACAATCTTAAGCACTAAGGCCTTTACATACACCTATTACATACCATAATGCACATACCAAATTACATACTTATTTGATACACATTATAATACATTATTTATTTATAAGCTAGCTAAATACTGCATATTAATTATTGTGATGCTTGCATCCACCTATTTTCAAACATTTACATTATTGGCATGACTTCACACTCTTCTTCTTCCTTGAGAACCAACTGTGGAACCAACAAACCTCCCTAAGCCTAGTGAGGGAAATGTTCCAGCCACATGTTCTAGTCCAAAGACATGAATATCACATTGGGAATCTCTTGATAAGCTTAGAATGGGTATCGCATCATATGTGACGATCTCCCTTGCGAGGACCACAAATATGATGAATTCTGGCAGTGAGATGCAGTTTGAGAGTCGATCTCTCCCTTTAAGGAAGAGGTTTCCTTTGCCATGGCAATTTGTTGTCTTTGATAGCCGGGTGGAGGTGGAAAAACTCTAGTGGGATGGAAGGCTTCTAGGGGAATTGCAAAATCCGTTATGGTGAAGTTCGGGATCAAGAGTTTCGTAAGAAAAAGATGTCCTAAAAAGAATTATATTCTAACGTTGGTTTGGGTTGTAATTAGTAGGCCATAGGGGTTTGCCATCCAGTCCACATTGCTAATGTCTACGTATATTACCGTCGTCATGAAAGACATGGTCTTCGTTTGGGAAGAAAATGGGTATATCTTACATTGTCTCATTCATTCTCTATTCAATACCTTCGAGGAATTTTAATTTCTATTCCACACCTCCAGGGAACTCTCTAGACATAGACATACACATTATAAATAGTTAAACAATATCCTCTCACTTGCTCTACTACTCTACCTTCTATTCTTAAGGATATGATCTCATTCCTAGATGGTCGTCACCATCCCATAATAAGGTGAAGAGCACCTTCGATCATTCACAATAGAAGAATTTGTGGAGGACACCTTCGGCCTACTAGGAGAAACACCTTTAGTCTCCTATTCAGTAGGACAGTATTGCCCACTAGATGTGCATAAGGCACAAAGAGTAGATTAATTTTTCACATATCTCTTTGCTTTAATGATCTTTTAAGCCATTGAGGTTCATTTTAAAGGCTTCTAGATAATTATGCATGCTTAAACAATATCCAGCCAGTATGTTATGCACATTTAAATCTCAACTTCTATCACATCATCAATCCTGTATACTCATCATACATAGCATCTTCTCTTTAGGGATTTATAAGCATTCATCATTCAATTCACAGTAAACAGAGAGCATTCATAGAAACAACATAAGTTGGCATATTAACCACACTTCGGCAACATAACTACTTGGATCCATAGATGTCCAACTTATGTAACTCATTAACATAACATGATAAAGCACTCAAGGAACTTAATTCTCTCTACCTTCTAAGTTACCTCTCAATCTCTCCCATTCTCAAAGTTATATTGGTTTCATATGATTTCTTTACAAACTTTGAAGTTTTTCTCTAGGTGGTCGAATGACACCTTTTAAGTTTTTATTCTTTGTGCTCTTAAATTTTATAAGTCTTATGCATATCCTTTTCATACTAAGTTCAAGTATTAAGTGTTAACAAGTTTTTAGCTTATTCAAGTAAATTTAATTAAACTTGGTCGAGTGATGCTTATTCCTTTGTCAAGCTTATTTTAAACTTCTAATTCTTTATTTTTACATTACAAGGCTTCTTAAAGTACCTAAACCAAGTTTTTAAACTTATTTGTTTCTATTTAACTTGGAGTGGTCGAATGTGAGTCATTGATTCCTAAGACCTTCGAGTTCATTTTTTCTTGTCTTATAAGTTGATTTCTACCAATTGAAGACTAATTCACATATTGATACCTAACTTATAAATATTTTAGACTTCTTCTCTATTCTTGAAAATCATGGCCGAATGGTTTAGATTTGTTTTCCAACCTCATGGTTCCTTCCTAGTCACTTAATTTATACATGCTTAGGTTAAATCTTAAATCACGGTGAATTCATAACTTCCTTTCTACTAAGTTAGCTAATATGTCCAAATAAGTTCTTTAACACTTTTTAAACTTACTCTCAATTTTATTCCCTTCTACTTATATGTCAAGGATGTTTAATTAATACTAGTTAAGAATTAAATCTCCTTGATAAATTTTCCCTAAGGTGGCTAAAAGGTTCCTTAATTATTTTTACAACCTCCTTACACACTCAATACCTTATGCTTACATGCTAAGGATCCTTAATTATACCTAGTTAAGAATTAAAACTCCTCCTTGACTAATTAATGTTATTGTGGCTGAATGCCACTTCTAAGATCTAGGGTTTCAAATTTCATCCCGAGTTGACCTATGTTGACTAATTCTTATAGTTAAAGTTTAGGCTACAAGTTTAACCAAGTTTCATTAATTTTTAGGTCTTCTTCTGCAATCTTAAGAGTCATGGCTGAATGACACCATCCTCCACCTAAATCCATCGTTCATTTACCAATTTATACATTTTTGAAATATAGATTAAGTACTAATTATGAATTTCACCTCCTTTATCTATTTTGGTGATTATAAACTTAGTCACTTTTAGGCTTTACTTACACCTTTAATTAATCCAATTACCTAATAAACATCCTTAATACATCATTAACCAATTTTAAGCTTATTTTTTTTCTTAAGTTACATTAGGGTAGCCGAATGCACACCTAGTGGTTGTTAAGCCACTTTAACTCAAATTCTCTTCATCCAAATGTTTCTCCACATAATTTAGAACCTAGTTACATGGTTTGTACCACTTTTAAAAATTTTAAGAAGTTTTATCCTTAAGTTTGCAAGAATGGCTAAATGCATCATTTAGCATGCTAAGGTCACATTTTCAAATCTCCTTCTCATACAACCTTGGTTTCTTGATTTTGTGCACTTGTAGCACCTTAAGCACTTGATTCATACAAATTTTGTCAAAACTCCATACCTTGGGTCATGATCAAAATGAGTCTTAAGATTCCTGTGAGGCTTATGCCATTTATGGATCCAAAGTTTCAACTTTTACTTAGTAGTTTTTAGATCTATGCCTAGAGCAAGTTTTTAGGACTTATAAATTAATTTTTCCTCCACTTTCAATATTTAAGTCCATGGGTTCAAATTTGGACATAATAATACACAATTTCATCATAAGAAGAAAAATTAAAACTTTCAACCTTTAAACATAAAAACTTCAAAGGCAGCATTTTTTTCAAATAACAAAGTGTAGATCCACAATATCTACTCTAAAATCCATTCATATCCTAACATGACCACTTCAAAATATTTTCTCATAACTTTTCAAAACTTTCCAAAACTTCAAAATGGATTTTTAAAGAATTTTCACCGATTAAATTCCTTCAAAGTTACTTAGAAGAATTTTAAACCAACCAAACTTCATTTTGTTTCTCAAAAATCACCAAAAAATGGTGATGTTCATTTTGAACCGTTAAAAAGAAACCTTAAGCCCTCATAAATATAAAAAATGAGATCTATAGATTTTAGAGAAAGAACCCATAAAAGAAAGAAAACCAACTATAAAAAGTAAGATTAAAGCTTTAAAAGACAAAGTAGAAAATCCTACTTAATGATGACTTTGTCTGGGGTTATGGTGGGGCTATGGTGGCTGATCTTAGTCCCTCATTAACTGGTCCACAAGAGTCTCTTAGTAAAAGTGGTGTGGCTTTGTGTTTAAGGCTTAATTTTAGCTTAAATCTCAAAGATAGAGACTTAAGCTTAAAATGAAAGGTTAAAGTATTTTGGACTTAGTTCAAGTTGGAGAGAGTTTCAAGAGTTTTGCTAAGTGTTGGGGAATAAAATATAAATCAAATTAGGTCTCCCATGAGGCTTAGTGAATTCGGCCAAGCAAGGATAAAGTTGGATTAATTTTTCATTTAAGGGTATTTTGGTAATTTTGCATAAATTTTTTATTTTCCAAAATAATTCAAAATTCAAGGAGCTATCCTTTTAGACTTTGATTAGTGTTGATGAGGCTAAGTTTGTCACTAATTATGTTTATCTTACACTAAACATGGTTAACTTTTGATTAATCAAAGTTAATTAACCTTAAGCATGGTTAAAGGAATCTTAACATTAATTATTTTTTGTCTTTTATGGGTTTACTTGAGTTGAAATCATTTGGTGACTTATCACCATGGTTTCTACATGCAAAATTTCTTGCATCCCATGCGGGACACACTCTTGACTTCTTTCTCACATTTTCTTACCCTTCCGACCTTTTAAGGTCATTTTCATAATTTTTCTCAACATTATTGGAAAATTTTTCAAATTGTTTATCTAACAATTCTAATACTTTTTGGTTTATTCACAATTTAACATATGATCATTTGATCATTTTTCTAGGGATTGACTAGCTCTATGCAGAAAAGAGAATTTTCTAGGGGTTTTTTTAGATATTTTTGGAGTTTTTAAGAGCGTTTTTGTCCTTTCTTTGTTTTCTAAGTTCTTATCATTACTTTTAATTATTCTTGATGTTCTCTAACCCTAAAGAATACCTTTTAAATCTTGTTTTATATTTCTCTTGCACATTATTTGTGTTGCCCAAGTGGAGGGACATTTCATCATTTGCACCAAACTTTCTAATTTCTTTGTTTTTGGTTCCTAATATTAATTAGTCTCTTTATAGAGATTATTTGTGGCTTTGAAATTCATTATGAAAATTTGTGGGTGTTAGACTTGTACCTACTGTAGGAGGAATCTTCAAAAACATATTCTTGTTCTCTTGGAACTCTTAGAGCTTTCCTTCTTTAACAACTTAAACCATTCACTTACCTTCAATACTAAGTAAATTTCTAGTCTTCTAACTTTTCTCAATGGGTTGCCTTATTGAACTAGGTCCTAATAGGCTCTACTCTTTAGGTTTATTCTACTTGTAAGGGTAGTTGGTTGATAAGTGTTCAATATGACACTTATTTGGAACATAATTCGATATAATTGCAAGTAATTGAAGCATAAAGCACCATTAAAGCATGAGAAAATGATAGAAAACTAAGTAACCCATGCACAATCTGGAAAATGCAGTTTTAAAGCCTTTTAGCCGATAAATTCTCATAAATCTGATGTGTTTTAATTACTGCAGTCTGTTACAGGGTTCTGCATTGGCAACGCAACTAGAATTACGTGGAGTACATGAAGATTTGAAAGAAAAGAAACATTTTGTTATTCGCATCGCGTTGGCAACATAAGCATAGTCGCGTTGGACACGCGATGCAACAGAACAGCAACTATAAAAACCCAGAACAGAACGAAAATAAAGCATCAATCAATCATTCTATCAGGTCACTGATCTATCTACAAAACACAGACACAGAACAGAGCCGCCTTTCTGCTATCTATTACGCCAGAACCTCCTGGCTTCTGGGTCTGTTCTGGGTGAAGGAAGAAACCCTAGGGTTGAGGACGAGGGGCAACTGTAGTGTGTCTTCATGCTCATGACTTCATCCCTCTCCCCTGTCTTCTTTCTTTATTATTATGTGTAACTAGATTTCTGTTAAGGAAGGAGGAATCCATGACTGAACCTGTGTAAACCGAATACATTATATGTATTTAAGATTGTTTTTCTTAAATGTTGATTATTCATCTCTTTGCTTAATGCTTCTATGACTTGGCCACTTAGATTGAACATAAATTCTTCTTCACAATTGGAAAGTTAGTTTTTGAATTGGAACTGGGATTGAATAACATAATTGTGAAGGCTCTAGGGATAGAGGTTCGCAATTGTGAGATCGTTTGAATTCTTGAACTTAAGGCTCACATCAAATTAGGAATTACTAAAGGATTAGGATTCTTAATTTGAGTGAAGAATTGATCAGTCAAGGGATTGACCTTCAATCAATAATTGTGAATTTGATCTTCAACTACATTTTATCTTGAATGCATGTAATAATCTAATGTTACATAGGTGAAGTTTTGGTGAAATCCAACCCAACACTTCCCATAAATTGGTTTCACACACATTCATATTAGTTAGTGAATATTGAACATTCTTGGATTTATTTTAATTAGTTTTAGGCAAACTGGAACAGAGTTCCAGTGTAGTTAAAAGAAGTCATTACTTGTTATTACTTTCTATTTACGTTTCCTACGCGCGCATTTGTGTTGCCCACGCACTCCCATAAATGAGTTCACTTGGTGAACTAATAGGAATTCAATACTTGAACCAAATCCTTGTGGAGAAGATATTTTTACTCACTCTTTACTCTGTAAAACGATAAGGTGCACTTGCCTTCATACGGTTTTACACCAACATTAGGTTGCATCTCACCATATATGTCTTCATAGAGTCCCACACTTAAAATGACATAATAACTATTATCATAGGAAGATCTTATTAGGATAACTTTTACCCTAACCTTCTAGTTTTTAACATGTACTTCAGGATTTGGATGGTTGTCCCAAAATGCTTATCCAGTTAAGTGGGAATGGTTCCATAAAATCTAGAGGTAAGCATAGGGTCTTTATTATAATTAACGGTCTAGTATTCTCTATGTATACTTAATGTTTTCTTTTTGCATGGTTCCACAAAATCTAGAGGTAAACATGGGTATTTATTATAATTTATGGTCTAGTATTATAATGTTTCCTAATATCTCTTGTCACCTGAAGTTGTCCCATTCTAAGTCTATTTTGGTTTATATAAACTTCTATAATAAAGTCTCTAAAGCTACATTATAGCTCAACTTCCTTAACTAATGATCAGGTCCTATGGACTATCTTTCTACTCAAGGTGTCATAACTATATTGGTATCCTAAAGGTGATTATTCAATCCATGATCATAACCCTCATCAAGATTTCCTATCATTAAGGCTTCCTTATCTTAAACTCATTTTGACTAGTTGGATACGTTAAACTTTCACGATTTGAGAAATAACTTAGTCCTTGCTCCAAACACATGGTACCATCATATCTTATGAGTAAATATCATGACAACTAGTTTTATCTTGTGGGTAGGGTGTTCCTCCTCATAGGGTTTCAATGACTTAAATGTATAGGTTATAACACTTTGATTCTACATTGATATAATCTTATCCCTATCCTATAAGCTTCATTAACTAAGGTAGAGGGAAATCTTTATTTTGGTTCTTTTGAACCCTTCGCTTAAGTTTAATCCCATTAAAAAATTGTCCTTCCCTGTTAGTTAGGTTAATGGTCAGGAAAATCTTAGAATAAACCTACGATAATAATTAAATATTCCACAAAACTTTGTATTAGTTATCCATGTAGGTTTCCACAAGTTCGTACATGCTTTTATCTTATTAGGATCCATTGACATGCTTTTCTTAAACATCATGTGTTCCAAAACATCACTTCTTTTTTCTAAAATGTAAACTTGGCTAGTTTTTCATATAGTTTCTTATCGTTTTGGATTCTTAGCACAATCCTCAGTTATTTTCATACTCTTCTATATCTTTAATAGATGAGAATGTTATTTATAAACACAACCATAAACTTATCCAAATAGGGTCTGAGGGTTCTATTCATTTAATCCTTAAACATTGTTAGGGCATTGGTTGATCTAAGGCGTAACTATGTATTCATAATATTCATATTATATTCTAAGTGCAAATTAGGAATATCCCTCTTCTTAACTCAAATATAATGGTATTCCATCTTATGGGCAATCATTGAGAATGTTGTCACACCTCTCAATTGATCCATAAGTTGTATTGTTTAAGGATATCTACTTTTATTAATTATAATGTTTAATTTCTTGTGGTCTATACACATCCTCATCCTCATATGCTTCCTTTAAAATAGGACAAGACATCTCTAAGAAAACTTTTGAATATACAAATATTCTTCCAAATAAGTTTGGTTCTTGAACTTAGTTAATTTCAATGGGAAAATTCTATGGTCTTATACATATTAGACTTATTCTTGGTACTAAATCTTTATAAAGAATCAATCTTGCTCATAAGAAAAATTAAACATGATTAATAGAAATATTCCTTGGATTTAAAAACCTTATCTAATTACTTGACCAAATTCTACCTTAATAATTGAAAGCAAAGCATATCTTTGACTCTCAATTCATACTATCTATTAATCTTATTGAGTTCAAACATGGCCAACAATCTTCATAGATATATCAATTAGAGAAGAAGATAACCAACAATCTTCACAGATATATCAATTATAAAAGAAGATACAACATGTTAATCATAACAATAGGTTTCTTAGGTATAGTTATTAGTTTACATTTCCAAATTTTTCAAGACTTTTCTAATTTTTTCTAATCTCTTTAATTTTTTTTTCTTTTTTCCTTTCCTTATAATTTTTCATTTTTTCTTTTTCACATATTTATATTTTTATACCCTAATGAAATTTCAATTTTCCTATTTATAATCCAAGAACATCTTAAAAGATTTAAAAAATTCATTTCATGATATTAAAGAAATAATTTTTCTACTTTAAAATAGTATAAAATTATTGGTTATTTTAAATGAGGGGCATATGAAAAAACCTATTTTTTCTTTAACAACTTTTCTGCATGCAACCAAAATCAAATTTTCCTTAACATGGTTATATGAAAAGTTATAAAATTTTGAAGTTAGAGAATTCACACTCAATATTAAAGAGATAAGTTTAAATATGACTTAACCCTAATACATTTAAATTCGTATTATTTAGTGGAGCTAAATCCTGTATAAAACAAAATAATTAAAGATAATTATCAATTATGTTACTAAAATTTTCAATATTCTTTATCAAATAAATATTTTTTCATTAATTAAAGGGGTTTCCTAAAACCTTAAATAACATAACTTTTTTTAAATTACATTGTATTAGACTATCACAAGAAAATAAACAAAGTTTTCAAAAGAAAACAATTGGAGGAAGGATACCTCATCCTTAAACTTAAATTCCTATTATTTTTTAATTATTATGGAATATTTAAAATAAATATAAAAATTTAAAATAATAATAAAAAAGAAAATTAAGAGGACTTCCATATTAAATATGTTATGAATTCTTAATGAACGATTCTTGCACTCCAAAAAATAAAAATAAAAAATAAAAAAATACAAAATATTGAACCATGAATTATTTTTCATGAAATGTTTGTTTTCATGTTATTAACTTGATATTTTTATATTTTTCTTAACTATACCTAAATTTGGAAGACTATTCTCCTTTCATTAGCTCTTACGGTAGTTTGATTGCTACCCTTTTACCTTTAGAATATGTTCAATGCATAAAAGACACCAAGTCACGAGTTGATGATAATGTGGTCCACTTGAACTAGAATAAGAAGGAATTGTCCTTATAAGTCCATTTTATTTAAATGGCAACTTAAATTACTCATAAGATAGATATTTGATTTTCCTTTTCGACCATGGAGCATTATGAGTATTAGATAGCTTGCCATTAATTCTTAAGCTTTCACCTTTCTTGCTTTCCATGTAAGGACAAGGCTATTGAGCTATCTTTTATGGAGAACCAATTCCATTTTAAGCTATGTTGATAGGAATTACCTTATTCTTGATGGAATATTTAATATAGAAGCAATAAGAGTTTCTTAACTTCATTATTTAATAGGACATCCCAATATTAAAACTCCTATCATTTTCCTTTTTTTTCTTTTTGAATCTTAAATGCCAACTCAAAGTTTTAGATTTTAATCTTCCATGATGCATCCAACTAGTTTATTAGAGATGCAAGTGTCTTACTTTATAGTTAAGATTAGAGATGCAAGTGTCTTACTTTAGAGTTAAGATTTATTCAATTAAACCTAACTTGTTTAGAATAACAACCATGTTGTATGGATGAATGAGTTTGACAGTATTAGATTTGAGTATTGTTTTGATAAAAAATGATTTATGTCTTGCATTTAATTAATGATAACAAAACATAGTATTTAGATTGTTGTTAGGGCAGGATTAGTAAGAAGAATTTGATATAAAGATTGATTAAAGATATACCTTTAATATGGTTAGAATTTTCAATGCTAAGATATAATAGATGGTGTGACTTTGCTAAAAAACTTGAATTAGTTAGATAATTTATACAGAAACATTATTTAAATTTTTATTTTTTATGATCTAAATCTAAAATAATCCAAAGAAATATACAAATAAATAACAAATACTTACAATGGTAGGTGCGGTTCCTTAATTACTAATGGACAATTCTAACTTTGACATAATAAAAATCACCTACATTCACTTATTAATAACACTATTTATTATATAAATACCAACTATTAATTACTTTTCTTTTTACCTATTTAAAGGCATTTTAGTTCTTTCATTTATTGTCTTCTTCCTTCTAATTTTTTTTTTCTAATTAAACAATGTAAATATCTAATTTTATCTGAGTTATTAAACATAAAAAATTAAAAAAGATACAACCAAATAAAAAAATAAAAAAAGAAGAAAATAAAAGAAACAGAAATTTCACATAAAAAAAATTAAAAACTCAAAAATCACTTTGAAAATTCAACATTGGTAGGAAAGTCTTTTTTAGCCTTTCACTCTCCTACATAACAAGGTGTTCTTCACATGAAAAGGGATAGAATATTTAAGTTGGAAAGTTTATTTTTTTTAGTATGTATCAAAGCATAAATCCCATTTTATATTATTTTTTATTATTTTGTGAATGGTTTCTAAGTTTAAGAATACGTAGACAAATAAATGTGTAAACCCATGTAATCTTCATTGTAAGAGAAAAGTTTGAGACTCATTTTAAAACTTTTCTAGGTAAACACAACTAATTTTTTCTTTAATTTTTATTTATCATTATTATTTTTATTTTTACCGTTTAATATTTTATTTTTTTTATATTTATTTTTAGTTTAGATTTATTATTTTTTAATTATTACTCTTTTAAAAAAATTAAAAAAAAATTGTTTTAAGTTTGTGCAATAAATAGGGGAGGTCAATCAAATGGTAGATCTCTCTCACTTTACTTGAATCATAAGGGTTCACATGTGCTAACTCGAGCTCTGTGCATAAATAGACTTATTTAATTTATTTTAAAATTAAAATTATCATTTTAAAATTAAAATTATCATTTTAAATAGAACACTTACAATTTCAAATTCTCACTTCAAGATTTGAAAAATCTAAAACTTTAAAACTCTTTTTTTTCTTCAATAATTTAAAATTCATCAAATTTTTTTTCTCAAAAATTACGTGATATTAATTTTCTTACTACACCTCATGACATATAGGAGCAAAAAGCTGACCTATCAAGTGTAAATAAAACTTCTGGACTTTTTTTTTACTTATTTCGTGAAAAAAAAAATTAAAAATCTCTTTTAATAACATACATAAAATAAAATAAATTAATAAAAATAATTTATTTTTAAAGTGAAATGAATACTTTTGAAAGATAATAATATTTTTATATAATTAATTAGAAGATAATTATTTTATAATAGACGTTGTAGTGTGCTAATACATTCTTTATGTATAAACAATTTTTCAAATTTAAAATAGTTTCAAATATTATATTTTAAATTTTTTTAAAAATAAATTTTATTAATGTCTCTTTTATTTTATTATCATGTTGTGATAAACTCATAATAAATATTTTTATTAATTTATCTTAAATTGTGGTTGATAAAATTAGTTAAAATTAATTAAAAATTAAAAATTTAAATAAAAATTAAATAATAAAAATTAAAAAGTTAATGAACTAAATAATAAATTAAAATTATTTGATAGAATTATTCATAAACTAATCAATAAATATAAATGATAGATAATGATTCATTAATTAATCGATTATAACATAAAATATTTTGTGATGTATTTTTCTTTTTTTTCAACCAAAAATATATTAAAATTTAATTAAATCAGCTTATATATATTTATTAATTTATATAGAAAAATTTTAAATAACATTTAAAAATTATATATTTTATAATTTTAATATTTATAAAAATATTTTATTTTTAAAAGTCAAATGAACAGTAAAATAATAAAAAAATAATTAATATAAATATTGGAAACTTAAAAATTGATATTTTTATAATATAAAAAATAAAACATATGATCCAATATTTTATAATAAATTAATAATATTATTAAAGAAATAAAATAAAATTAAGCATATTAAATTAATTAAATAAATAAAAGATCATAATATAAAATATATTAAATAAGAGTTGAAATATTTCAATTCTACTTGTAATAAAAAAAGACTGATAAATACAAGAAAAATGTTAATAATTATTCAAAAAAAATTATTTTGTCAAACAAAACCAATATTTTAATAAATTTTTACGTCAATTTTAACTTTTAAGTAATTTAAATATATTCTCAAATTTAATTTTAAAAATTGTTAAATTTAAATTAATAAGTAAAATTATAATAATTTACATAATATCTAACATTTAAATTTTATTATTTTTATTATTATAAAAAAATATACTCTTAATGTTATCTAAAATTCTTTTAAACACTCAATACAAGTTATCGTCGTTTATTTTAATTCATACTATGTTTATAATTCGTTTAATAATCATTTGTTTATTTTTATTAAAACTATAATGTATTACAATCTTAATTATAATAACATTTTAATATTTATTAAAAAATATATTTTGTGATTTTTTATTATAAATTTTTTAGATAAATTAAGTTTTAAAATGTTTCGATAGTCAAAATATCTATTAAATATTCTCAATTATTTAAAATAAGCACTATATCATCATATATATATATATATTTATGTAATAGATATTTTTATTTTTGGCAGTTAACATTTTTTATATAATAAATATTTTTATTAACTCATACATTCTTTTGGTCGTGTTTTTTTTTTTTGAGGGAGTTATGCTGTGCAGTATGCAACAGGGCTGGCCTGGCCCTAATTCGTCGGGCGGGAGAAAAAATAATTTGACCAGAGCATAGCAGAGCGCGAAACAAAGCAAATTTCGCATAATAAAAAAAGTCATTTTCTTCTTTCATCTCAATCTTTCGTCTTTTTGTTCACTGTGATGTGATGGAGAGGATTCACGTAACGGTCCGAGCAAGGCCTCTCTCCCCCGAAGATGCACAAACCAGCCCCTGGAGGATCTCCGCAAACTCCATCTTCATTTCTAACGGCTCCTCCAAATCTGAATTCGGTACTCTTTCTTCGTTTTCATTTTCATCTTCATTTTTTATCCTTTTTAAATATCAAGTTTAGTCGCGGTTTGCAGATCAAATTTTCGGGGAGAACTGCAAGACCGTCCATGTTTATGAAGCTCGCACCAAAGATATAGTGGCCGCCGCAGTTCGAGGATTCAACGGTTTGAATGGCTATTTATTTGCTTTCTTGTTGTTTCTGTGCTTGAAATTATTTATTGACTTGTGGTATGTGAACTGAAGGTACTGTTTTTGCATATGGCCAAACTAATAGTGGGAAGACTCATACGATGCGAGGGTCGAAAGCCGAGCCAGGAGTCATTCCTCTCGCCGTTCATGATTTGTTTCGTACTATTCAACAAGTAACCACTCGGTGCCTTCTATTGTTAATTTGTGTTTTATGAAACGAATAAACTCTGTCCTTTAGCCAAATATGCTGTGGGGTGAAAACAAATAAATGTTTTTTTTTTCTTGCCTAATACGTCCTTTATGCTCTTTGAACTAGAAGCAAGTATCACTGACTATTAAATCATATAAGATTTGTATTGAGAGAGTGTGTCGTTTGACCGAAAAACTCATAATGAAAGTACATAGGTAGTGGTTTATAAACACACAATATGAGAAAAATAAAATTAACTAACTTAACTGTTAACTATCCTGGGAAAATAACTGAAAATGAACTAAAACTAACTGAAATTGGCTAGCAATTATACAGCTGTAATGCTCCCCCTCAAGTTGGGAGATGAATGCCAAGAACTCCCAACTTGGATGTTAGAATAGGAAACTAAGGTTTTAGTTAGAGCTGATATTGGGAAGTAATGTGAACTAGATTAAGGAAACCTGAGTTGACATGCTCACAAATAAAGTGATAGTCTACATCCACATGTTTGGCTTGCTTGTGACATGTGGGATTGAGATGCTGGCATATTAGTCTACTTAGGTTTTGTAAAGGAAATTATTTGGCTCTATGTCTGTCCTGGATCTATTGTGAGTGATATGGACCTTTTGTTAGCCATTTCTAGCATGACCAGTTTAGTTTGCAGGGGACAAATTTTAAAATGAGTTTTGCCTACCATCCTGAGACTGATGGTCAAACAGAGGTAATTAACAGGTGTTTGGAAACATATTTGAGGGGCTTTGCAATTGAGCAGCCTCAATGGTTCGACTGGTTACCTTGGGCAGAGCTTTGGTATAGCACCACCTACCATGGCTCTACAAACACCCCCAATTTGAGGTTGTATATGGATGGAAACTTCCTACTGTGTTACAATTAGTTCTTGGGGAAGTAAGGGTAGAGGTAGTGGCAAGGGAGTCAGTCAATGGACTGGGATGAAGCTTTGAGGCAACTCAAATATCACTTGGTGAATGCACAGATCCAAATGCAGATGTATGCTAATAAGAGCAAATGTGAGGTGCACTATGAGATTGGTGATGTAGTTTTTGTGAAACTAAGGCTGCATGGACAACAACTGGTTGCTAAACACATTAACGAGAAACTGGTACCTCTCTATTATGGGCCATTTCCAATTGTGGAGAAGGTGGGGGTGGTAGCTTATAGGTTGCAGCTCCCAAGTACTTCAAGGATACATCCAGTTTTTCATGTATCTCAATTGAAGAAATCCATGACTAACAACCTAGTAGAAGTAAACGAGCAGTGTGTTCCAGATTCTGTGTTGGCAAGAAGGGTAGTAGTCAAGCAAGATGAAGAGGTTCAGCAGTTACTAATTCATTGCAAGGGAAATCACATGGAGGAGGCTAATTGGTTGGATGAATTTATGATGCAGAGTCAATTTCCTAACTTAAGTCTTGAGGACAAGACTATTTTGGAAGGGGGAGGCAATGATGTGGTATGGACCTATTAGTGAATCAAAGGAGCAGGCTCAAGGTGCGGCATGCGTATACTAGAAGGGGAAAGATGATAAAGGTGTGAGTGGTTTTGATATATAAGGTGGGTAGAAAAGAAAAGGAGTTATGGAAGAAAATAGTTAGTGGGGGCCTTCTGTTGCCTAAAATAAAAGGCTTTTAGTTCCAGGAATTGAGAGTTATTTTTTTGTTTTCCTCATATACATATAGCATATACAGTTACTATGTTCCCCATTAATACCATATACTTTTGCTCCATTTCTATAATTAGTATCTTCTGCACCTTAAATCCATTGCTGCTTTTTTCCTCAACACTTAATAGATTGCTAGCTAGTTTCATGGTTGATATGCTATTACAGAATATCATGGTTGCCAAAGCTTGAGTAATTCACTTGTGATATGAGCCAAGGCCTAATATTTTGCGTCACTTAAGGGTCATGCCCCTCTGGGCTGTTTCTTTGACTTCTAGGATATCAAAGAATTACTAAGGAGCCCAAAATCCTGTAGTGGATTTGTGTGTGACAATGTAACTATCCCAATCTGCATCTACAAAGGTAGAAAGGTGCATTGAAGAATTTCGGAGGAAAAATGAGACTTTGTCCTAGTGTTGATTTCAAATACTGAAGTAGGTGATGTACAACATGCAAATGTGTTCTAGGCTTGGTCATGAATTTTTGCATAGTTAATTGATAGCAAATGTGATGCTTGGTCAAGAACTAATGGGGTATGTCTATGTGAATTGTCTATTATAGAGATGTTATACAATCTATATATAAGCTATTTCTAATCTATTTATGGTAATTGCAAGAGAATAATATCTAATAAAATCCCTCACAAATCATGGCTAATCAAATTTGTTCTAAATAAAATAAATCTCCATGATTATGGCAATTACAACAATAATTATGGTAATTACAATAATAATTATGGTAATTACAACACTTTCCCTCAAGCTGGTGAATGGATGTCTATCATTCCTAGCTTGCAAGTGAGATCTTAAAATCAATTTGTAGACAGTCCCTTGGTGAATGTATTTGCTAATTGAAGTTTAGAAAAGATGTAGGAAGTAGATATAAGACCACAATCCTATTTCTCTTTGATGAAGTGTTAATCTATCTCTATATGCTTTGTTTGATCATGCTGAATCAGGTTATGTGCAGTACTAGTAGCTCCATGTATATTTCCTCTTCAAAGATCCCCATGTAGAAAGGCATTCTTAATATCAAATTATAGTAAATTCCACCCATAGCTAGATGCTAGAGATAACAAAGTTCTAACAGTATTAGTTTTTGCCACGAGTAAAAAAGTTTCTAGGTAATCAACTCCATATGTTTGAGTGTACCCCTTAACTACTAACCTTGCTTTGTATCTTTCTAGTGTCCCGTTAGCTTTGTATTCAACGGTGAATACCCACTTCCATCCAACAAGTTTTTTTCCTTTAGGTAATTCTACCAACTCTCAAGTTTTGTTCTTTTCTAGTGCATCCATCTCAATCTTCATAGCATTTATCCATTTCTTACTATTCAATGTTTTGTCAACAGTTTTTGGGATTATGACAATGTGTTGGTTAGTGAGGAAGCTTTTGCGATTACTGGAAAATTTATCATATGAAACAGTGGGATATTGGGTAACTTGGCTTTTGAGTACACACTCTAACACCTTTCCTTATTGTAATTGGAAGATCTCCATCTTCAATGGCTCCATCTGCAATGAACATATTTCTGTTTTCGTTCCTCCTCCTCCTCATCAATTTCTAGCATTTTAGGTAATTGTTAAGAATTTCTAAGCATTTTAGGTATCATGTTAGAATCTGGGACTTGTGGTTGGATAACAGTCTTTTCCCTTTTAAAGTATACTTGTAATGGATGAGTAGTACTCTGAGTTTGATCTATAGTTGTCTTTGAACATGCAATTGATGGTATATGATTAAGAGTTGACAAGTAATTAGATATTGTCCTTAAAAAGATTCTATCATAAGAAAGAATTATCCTGATCTTCTATGTACGAGCTCTACCCTTGAAGATAGGAATGGAAATTAACAAGACCGCCTGACAGGGGCGTACGACTTAGCTTGTTTAAAACTTAGTTTGGCTCCCCTTGTTTAATAATTAGATTGACTCAGATTTGTTAAAAACTTTTTTTAGATACACGAGTTAGGTTTAAACTTATTAAAAAGTCCATTTAGCCTATTTAGGGGCCTATTTATCATTGTTGTTAAAATCGCGAGTTTAATCTTAGAAACGCACAATCATACGATCTTTAGTGGATGGCACGATTTGGGTCACATGTGAAATCTTAATTTTGTGGGATCGTAGTGGGATCGCCGTTTTGGATCGTGAGATCATAGACAAGTTCAGAATCGTACGTGTTCTCTGTAGTGTGTTGTGGATCTGAAATTGGATCCTAAATTAACATGCGGATCTGAAATTGGGTTGCGGCATATCTTGTGGGTTCAAAATTGGGTTTCATAGTGCAGTTTACCAACCCAATTTTTTTGTACGTTTTTAAACCAAAGCAAGCTGTGACGAACTTATGATTCATGAAAACCGGTTATGATTCATCCAAACATGCCAAAACAAGAATTTGTGCTATAATCCCTTGACATCCAACCTTCTCAGCTTCTCCTCTTTTCGTCTTCTCTTCTTCCTCCAAAGACCAAACATCAACCTGCCTGCCTTCGTTCTCTTTTCGGCGTCTGCCTTTGTTCTTTGTTTTGTTGTGATTGTGTTCTCAAAATTTGGATGAAAACATGGCTTCTGGTGGTTCTACTACTGGTGGTAATGGGGTTGGTGATGAAAAACATGGCTTTAATCTCTGTTGCTTCATTCCTTGTTTTAGCTAAGTTCTGGATGTTTTGCCTATGAATTTTCAGGTTAAGTTTAGTTAATGATACAATTTAGAGGTTTATTTACATTATCTATGTTAATTTTACATGTTAGTAAGATCTTACGATCCGTTTCACGATTCTGTGATTTACGATTTTCTTCCCTTTTTCCGATCCCACTTAAAATCTCGATTTTGACAACCTTGCTATTTATCTTTATATATTATATATTTATATTTATTTTAATATATCATATTTATATAATATTAATATATTTACATAATTTATTAAAAATTAAAATTTTTAATTTTTAATTTCAAACAAAAGGAATTCTATATTTGTGAAATTTTCTAATGTTTATTCTAAGAGTTGTGTATGTTACTTTCATTTTAAAATAAGTGTTTTATGTTTTACTTTAGTTTTTATGTGTATCTAAATTTGTACATATGTGCATGTGTTATATTTTTTTCATATGTTATTGTATTTGTACATAGTTAATGTTCAATATACATGCTCTGAAATTATATCGTTAAGGTTATGAACCTTTTATCTTGTTGACTTTAAGTTTAGGCTTTTTTAATCAATCGTTTGTATAAACTTTAAGCTTATGTGTTGGTCTTTTTTGTATTGTAGACTTTTAAACAGACTTGTAAGTCTTGTAGGTTTTAAAACAGGTTAGACCTTGACAATAAATAAAACAAGCCTATGATTAGTAACAGATCCAGATTTAGGTCTTAAAATTTTTAAACAGGCTAGACTTGAATATCCAAAGTTTAGCTTGGCTTAGCCTTTTTCCATCGCTACCCGAAGATAAGGTTGAAAATAATGTTTTTTCATCAAATGTGACATCAAGGGACACAAAGACCCATTTTGTTTGAGGATGATAGCATTTGTATCCCTTTTGGGTATGTGAGTAACCAAAAAGATGCACTTAATAGCCTGTGGATCAAGTTTTCTTTGATGATTGGAATGAATATGGACAAATAACACACTCGAAGATTTGAGGATCTAAGTGATTTGTTGTTTTGAAGTTTCAGAAAATTGAAGAGTAGCTAAACAAGGATGTTGTTGGTTAGTGTTTTGAGGGTAACTGATTGATCAAATGTGTTGCAGTAAGGATAGCTTCCCTCCAAAATTGTTTTGGAACATTTTTTGATGTAAAGAGGCTTGACTAACAATTAGAAGATACCAAATTTTCCGTTTTGCCATCCCATTCTGTTGTGGGGTATTAACGCAAGAGGATTCATGAATGATTCCTTGTTCATTGAAGAATGAGGACAATGTTAGGTTGAAATAATCCTTGGCATTATCAAAATGAAATCTTTTAGTGGTTGTCTCAAATTGATTTTTTATTAGTTGGAAGAAATGTTTGAAGACCTGATTGACCTCATTTTTTTGTTTCAAGAGAAACACCCATGATACTCGAGTACAATCATTATCAACGAATATAATAAACAATTGAGCTCTTTATATGTTTGGAATATTAGAAGGTCACCACTCATCATTTTGTATTAAAGCAAAAGGAAATGACATTCTTTTATTACTAATGGGGAAGTTAACACATTTATGTTTTCCAAATTCACAAGTATCACAATGAAATATTTTGCTGTCATGTTTTTGAATTAAATGGGGGAGGGGGGAGGAAATGACCTTTAGGGCACAAAATGAAGGGTGACCTAAATAAAGGTGGTATAACCAGAGTTTTTCTTCATTGAAGAGGGATGATTCTAACTACAAAGACATAGGAGTTTGACTCTTAGTGCTGCTACACATCTTGTTAGCTTTCTCAGAAGGCCAGAGGCCATTGTCTTCCCTAGCTAGTCCAATCATCTTCCTTGTTCCTTGGTTCTGAAACTTGCATATTGGTAGAGAAAAAGTCATTAAACAGTGTAAATATGTAGTAAGCTTATGAACATAAATCAAATTTGTAGACAATTTTGGCACATGTAAGACATTTTTCAAGATTAGATTTTGGTTTATGATAATATCTCCTTCTCCTATGACTATAATGAAAGTTCCATCAAACAGTTGCAATTTTTTTTATTGCTTGGACAAGGTTTATAGGAGATAAAACTAGTAGAAGATTGAGTCATGTGGTCTATAGCTCCAAAATCAACAATGCATACTCCTTTAGGATGCCCTCTCAAGTCCTTAACTTTTGCACCCTACAATTTGTCCTCCATACCTTTTACCCAACAAATCGAATTCTCAATACACTTCCTCTCAAGATATTTGGATGCACAACCTTTGTTCATAACCATAACCCCTACTGCAGCAAACTTGATCCAAAATCCATAAAATGCATCTGCATTGGTTATTCACCACACCGAAAGGGCTACAATTGCTACTCTCTAGTGACTAGAAAATTTTATCACACTATGAATGTCACATTTTTTGAAAACTAGCCCTATTACCCCAAAGCTGAAACTCAAGGGGAGAAGACATCTAGTATGACAATAGACTTTCAACCTTCAAATAGAGACAGTTGAAATGGTTGAACCTGATGAGATTACAACAAATGTCCTAAAAGCAGAATTTACTAAACCACCAGGAGCAAATTCAGGGGGAGTAGATTCACAAGAACCTACTGCATAAGAAACTAATTTACAGGTTTACTTTAGGAAAAAGAAGATGCAGAAGGAGGTAGAGTCTAACACAACTCCACTACAAGGCCATGGGTCCAACCTGAACAATGAAGGTTTTGAGAAATTAAATGAGTGTAGTTTAGAGGCAATCTGGCTCTATATATATACAGGATGTACAGTAGAGTTTCTCCCATAATTAAGAAGAATTGATGATTACAATTAAGGTAATAAATCTTATCCTAATCAATAGCAATTGACGAAACAAAATAATGAAAAGAATCTACAAAATACATAAAAATAATATATACAACAAATAATAATGAAATAATTATAGAAATTTTTATTAAAAAAGCAGAGGAGAGATCATAATATCTCTCCAAATCAGAGAAGATCCTGCAACACTCCCCCTCAAGCTAGTGAATGGATGTCCTTTAGTCCCAACTTGCCAATTAGCTCCTGAAATCTCTGAGTTGCCAAGCCTTTAGTAAGAACATCTGCAATTTGATCCTCTGGCCAAATATATGGAAGATTAAGGATGCCATCTACAAACTTCTCTTTAATGAAATGTTTATCAATCTCCATATGTTTTGTGCGATCATGTTGGATAGGGTTGTGTACAATGCTGATTGCTGACATTTTGTCATAATACAAGTTCATTGATTTTGTTCTCTTAATTCCCTAGTCATCTAGAATTATTTTTAACCATAATAACTCAAATTCCCACAACCATTGCTCTAAATTTTGCTTCTACACTTGATCTTGCTACTACATCCTGTTTCTTACTTCTCCATGTTACTAAATTATCTCCAATGAAGGTGCAATATCTTGTTGTAGAGCGTCGATTAACTAAGGATCCACCATAGTCTACATCTGTGTACCCTTCTATTGTTAGGTCCTTACTATGTTTAAGTAAAATGCTTGCTCCTGGTGTCCCTTTCAAATAGTGCAAAATTCGTTGGACTGCTTGCATATGTTTTTGCCTTGGATCATGCATAAATTGACTAACAACACTTACTGGATATGCTATATCTGGTCTAGTGTGTGATAGATATATTAGTCTTCTAACCAATCTTTGGTATCTCCCTTTGTCTTCAATAACATCTCCCTTTTTTTTTTTCACTTAATCAATGATCTCTCTCAATAGGGGTACTTGCTGGTCTACTCCCCAAAGTCCCTATATCTTTTAATAGATCAAGAATATATTTCCATTGTGATAGAAAAATCCCTTCCTTGGAGTAGGCGATTTCTATTCCCAAAAAATACTTGAGTCTTCCTAAATCTTTCATTTCAAACTCACTAGTTAATTCATATCTGAGTTTTTCTCTCTCAACCATGTCATTACTTGTAATTATTATATCATCAACATACACCAACAAAGTTGTTAGCTCACCCTTAGAAGAATGCTTAATGAAGAGTGTGTGATCTCCCCTACTCTAAGCATATTTCATCCTCTTTATTGCTTTGGTAAATTTTTCAAACCGTGCTCTTGGTGATTGTTTTAGGCCATAAAGGGCCTTTTTAAGTTTGCACACTTTGTCTTTACCAAAGGTTGTGCCAAGACTAGGAGGTGGCTCCATATACACTAGTTCTTCTAAATCACAATGCGCATTTTTTTACATTAAATTGATGTAAAGACCAGTTAAAATGGACAACAAGAGCTAATAGGATTCGAACAGTATTCATTTTTGCAACAGGGGTAAATGTTTCAACATAATCTATCCCTTGTTTTTGAGTGTACCTTTTTGCCACCAACCTTGCCTTATAATGTTCCAATGTCTGATCTGCCTTGTATTTCATAGTGAGGACCGATCTACATCCAATGGGTACTGTGCCTGAAGGTTTAGTAACGACATCCCATGTGTTATTTTTCACTAAAGTTGTCATTTCCTCATTCATAGCTTGTGACCAATTCCTGTTCCTTAAGGCTTCTTGCATGGTCTTTGGGGTATCTATGGTGTGTAAGGTTGACGAAAAGGCTTTGTAGTTGTTTGACAGGTTATGGTAAGATACATAATTAGATATGGGGTGCTGGGTGCAACTTCTTTTTCCTTTTCTAACAGCTATGGGTAGATTAAGATTTGAAGTTTGTTCAAAAGGTAAAGTGGCAGCATCCTCAAGAGGACTAGGTTCGGGTTCCATATCTGATAGTTCTTTGTGAGTTTCAGTGAGAATTGGATCCAATGATTGAACATATTAATGGGTAGATCTAGACTTTTCCTTGCTTGAGTACACTTTAAGTGGAGTTTTTATCCTTGAGACAGGTTATGGTTGTTGATTAGAAAGTGTAGGGATGAGCCAAGTAGTTTGGTTGGATTAGATGAAGAGGATAAGGGAAAAATAATCCGAGGAAGTTGAAGAATGGGTGAAGATGATTGCAATGGGCCATGATCATAAACATTGTAGGATGGATTAAATTTAATAACTAGGCAGTCAAGGTTCTTTGTGAGATGGTGGAGAGAGAGAACATTGTTAGAAATTTGTGGAACATGGAGGGAAGTTTTTAAAGAGATTGTTGGTGAAAGGTTGATGTTACCTTGTCCCTTAACTGTAATGGATTTTCTATTAGCAACAAAGATGGACTTTTTATTAGAGATTGGCATGGAAGTTTTAAAAAGATGTGAAGATTGGGTCATGTGGTCAATTGCACCTGAGTCTATAATCCAAGACTTTGGGACAATATTAAGTGCCTTAAGGTTATTAGAAACTAGACACTTACCTGAATGTGCTAGAGAGCTTGAGCTATTTATGGTTTCAAGAAAATGCCGCAACTTCTCAATCTCTTTGTTGAGGGACTGTACCTCCACTTTCTCTAGAGTTGAAGATTCTACTTCCTTCTCTACAACTGTAAAGTTCGCTACATTCCTTCTTTGTTTTATGCAATTCAGCACTTTTTCTTTACCGTGGAGCTTAAAGCAATTTTCCTTAGTGTGCTTAGGTTTGTTGCAATGGGTACACCATAGGTATCACGAGAAGAGTTCTTGTTTGGTTTTGGTTTAAACATTCTAGATTTGTTCTCTTTCCTTGTAGCCGTGAGTGTTGAGTCAATGTTAGGTTCTGAAGCAGAAGCGTTCTCCAGCATCACAGTATGACGTCTTTCTTCCCCTCGAACTAGTGCAAAAGTCTTATTTAGACTAGGTGAAAGATCCCTTCCAAGAATTTGGACATGAACTTGATCAAACTCTACATTTAGACCAGCTAAGAATTCAAAGACTCAATCTCTCTCCCTCTCCTGAAGAAGAGCTTGATTATCTTCTTTGGACTTCAGGTTCAAATTCCTATATAAGTCCATCTCTTGCCTTAAACTTGTTAGTCCATTAAAAAGTTTTGTAACAGAGAGATTACCTTGTTTGGTATGTGTAATTTGGGTCTTTAATTCATAGATCACAGCAGCATCTTGGGCTTTTGAGTATATCTTATTTACAGCTTCCCAAATTTCCATTGCTAATTCAAAGAACATGAAATTTTGGGATATCTGAATTTGCATTGAGTTTAGCAACCAGGTCATCATGATAGTATCATCAACATCCTAGGTCTTGAACTGCTCATCATTACTTGTTGGTGGATGCTCAGAGAGATGGTTAAGTTTCTGCTTCCCTTCAAAGCAAGTTTCACCAATCTCACCCATTGTAAATAATTTTTTTCGTCTAGTTGCATAGCAATTCCCAGAATTTGCAAATTGGTAGGAGTATTTATCTTCAAAGGTTCCAATAGAGTGGGTTGAGGTTCACAGGCATGTACTAAAACTTCAAACATGTCGTGGATGACAATGAAGGCCTTTGAGTTTTAGGTAGGAGTGGTCAGATATGATAAGCACCTAAAGGCCTATGATTAAGAAGAAAAGGAATAGTTGTACCAAAGCTCCCATAAGAAAGCTCTGATACCATGAACAATGAAGGTTTTGAGAAATTAAATGTGTGTGTAGTTTAGAGGAAATCTGCCTCTATATATTTACAAGATGCATAGTAGGGTTTTTTTCCATAATTAAGGAGAATTAATGATTACAATTAAGGTAATAAATCTTATCCTAATCAATAGCAATTAACTAAATAAAATAAGGAAAGGAATCTATAAAATACATGGAAATAATATACAACAAATAATAAGAAAATAATTACAAAAATCTTTATTAAAAAAGCAAAGAAGATAGCATAATATCTCTCCAAATTAGAGAAGATCTTGCAACACAACCAAATTCTAGAAAATGAAAATCTAACAAGTAACACTATTCCTAACTCAAGTCTTGATCATAATAGTCAAGTACTAATTGAACTTGATGTACCCATTGTTGTGAGGATAGGTGTTAGAACTTGTACCCAACATCCAATTGAGAAACATATGTCTTATGGACAATTATCTTAGGGATACAAAGCCTCTGTAACCCTCTCTGATAGCATCAAGATTCCATAGAACATTCAAGAAGGTGCTCAACATCCAAAGTGGGCAGCAACAATGGCAGAAAAGCTGCAGACCTTGGTGAAAAGCAACACTTGGGTGCTCACCATTCTACCAGAAGGAATAAAGGAAGTTGGATGCAGGTGGATTTTTTCTGTTAAGTATAATGTTGATGGAAGCATAAATTGATATAAGGCACGATTGGTGGCAAAATGGTTCACTCAATCATATGAAATTGACAAGACGTTTGCACCTGTGGCCAACCTCAATTCAGTGCGATTCAGTGCGAGTCATCTTGTCTTTGGTTGCAAATATGGATTGACCACTACGTCAATTGGATATCAAGAATGCATTCTTGAATGGTGAACTAGAAGAGGAAGTGTACATGCAAATTCCACCAGGACTTGAGTCTTCCAGCACCATTCACAAAGTGTGCAAACTTCAAAAATTCCTATATGGTCTTAAGCAATCCCCAAGAGCTTGGTTTGATAGATTGACTCGAGTTGTCAAAAAGGATGGATTCTTAAAATATCAAACCAATAACACCATGTTTGTTAAACATCTTTGGAAGGGAAGACATCCTTGTTCATAGTGTATGTAGATGACATAGTTATCACAGGAGACGACCATGAACAGATTGAGCACTTAAAGAAACTCTTGTCTAAGGAATTTGAAGTTAAAGATCTTGGTAAGCTCAAGTACTTTCTAGGAATGGAAGTGGCTAGATCAAAGGATGGGATCTATGTATCCCAAAAGAAGCACACCCTTGACTTGCCACAAGAAGCAGGGATGCTTGGATGTAAAGTTGCACACACGCCCATGGAACTAGTCAAAAAGAGGAATGATGAAAACCAAAGTCAACCAACTAACAACGAGAGGTACCCAAGTTTAGTGGGAAAATTAATCTACTTAACTCACACTAGACTCGACATTGGGTTTGCTGTGAGCATGGTCAGCCGCCATATGAACCATCCAAATGACATTAATTTGAAAGTTGTAACCAGAATTTTGCCGTACTTGAAAGGTACACCTAGTAAAGGGCCGTATTTCCAGAAATCCCAGAATAGGAGTATAGAAGTGTACACTGATTCAGATTAGACAGGGTGCATAACAGATTGAAGATCAACTACAGACTATTGCACCTTTGTTTGGGGCAATATGGTCACTTGGAGGAGTAAAAAACAGCAAGTAGTGGCAAGAAGCAGCGCTGAAGCTAAATATAGAGCCATGACACATGACATTTACGAAGGGATATGACTGAAAAGGATGCTAGAAGAACTCAAAGTTCCTACTAACTACTCAGTAAGGGTACTTTGTGATAATAAAGCTGCCATTAGTATTGCAAAAAACTCAGTCCACCATGATAGAACAAAACATGTGGAAATTGATCGACATTTCATAAAGGAGAAGCTTGACATTGGGATAATTAGTGTTGATCATGTACCTTCAAGCACTCAAACAACATATATCATAACTAAGGCTCTTCCTAGAGACATCTACCAAAGCATCAGGACCAATTTGGGCATGATAGACATCTATCACCCGAATTGAGGAAGAGTGTTGGTGATTAGATTCCAAAAATAGCATATTCTGTTTTTATTCTCGCCAAATTAGATAGGATCCCTTGTTTTTATTTGTACAGATTGGATAGATCCGTTTTTTATTTATTCTGAAGATTATAGACATATTGTTTCCTTTTTTAGTTAGGTAAGAGATTATAACTCCTAATTTATTGGCTGAAATCAGATACTTTTTTCCTATTTATACTGTTTGCCGTAATCATTCAAAAATAGTGGAATAAAAATCATTTCTCCACATCACTCTTGTCTTTTATATATAGAGGAATGTACTTTGCGATCTATGCTATACTATTCCACTACTGAACTTCTTAAAATTTGGATTTGTACTTTAGTTTCATGATTTTTCTTTCAAACTTATTGCTTCTCCTGCCATGTCAACCATTCGACATCTTCCTGTGTTCCTTTTGGCAAGTTCAATCATGTTTTTCATTCTGGTTGCATCCTTCTACATCTTAGTCATTTTTGTGCATTTTACTAGCATCTTTCAAACAATTTTTATGTGATTGTCTTTTTTTTTCAATAGTCCTCAGTTGTGTTCCTTTACCAATGTGTTCCTTAATTATCATGATTATGATTAGTATAAACAATGGTTAGTACTTTAGGTTTAAGAATATATCAGAACATCATAGTAGTACATTTTAATCAAGATCATTATTCCTTTTTATTCTTTCTATATCTTTCTCCCTCTATACCTAGAACATTATAATTTCAATGTAACTAAACACCTCAATTTTCAAAACAATGAATTTAACTTTTATTGATAAAAAGATTGTATTCTAGACCATATGGTCATATAGACTATTATTATATCATGAATCAACTATTTTAAAAGCTTAAGCTAATGGGTGAAAGTACATGAATAGTTTTTATTTGATACTTTTAAAATTTTGAAGAACTAATTTAGTGATTAAATTCTTTAAAATATTAATACGGCGATAATGTTGTAATCTTTGCAGATGCAATTTAGAGTCTTTTTTCAGTTGAACACTTCTGCTATTCCTACAACTCAAATTCCATACTTAGCATACACTGGTTAATGATGAATAAGTTGTTGGTTAGCAATGTGTATAAATTGGTTATCAAATATACCCCTGTTCTTCAGATAATTTACTTATCATTAATTAGTGTATGAAAGGAGATAGATGTATTGTCAAGTATAAAGTAAATATTTTCCTTTCCAAAATCCTACTTGGCTGGCCAGGGTAATTTTAAGATAATATCAGATATCATTTTGATTCAGCAATGATGTAAACTGCTTAATCATAGTTTGAATTAGTTTCTTTTGGACATATAATAATTTGTTATGGTGGCTTTTTGAGAAAGCTTTTGAAAATTTTAAAAAATGATCATTTCTTATATAAAGAATGCATTTCCAAAATCCCACTTAATTTTTGAACTTTAACGTTTGGTATTTCATATCTTTGATTGATAGTTGAAACATGTGAAGTGTGCTAAAATTGCTGAAAAGTTGGATGTTGTTACGTGAGCTGTATTATATGGGGTTGGGTTATTAATAATTAAATATGGTCTAGTCGGCGCCTCCTTGCAATTAAATCTACTATAGATGTTCTGTACTTGCAACTTCTAGCTGTGAGAAGTACTGGTTGTGATAACTATGTTCTTGACGAGGCTTCATCCTTTGGGCATCTAGAGATGTTCCTAAAGCCTATCCATCTAAGCTGTTCTATTATGATAATTTATTGTTAAATTTTATCAATTTTGCTTTATCACATTGTTTAGTACTGTTCTTTCTATATATTTTAGGATGTGGATCGAGAATTTCTTCTTAGAATGTCATACATGGAGATTTATAATGAAGAGATAAATGATTTATTGGCTCCTGAACATCGAAAACTGCAGATTCATGAAAATCTAGAGGTTGTTTTAAATTATTTAGTTTTGTGAAATTTGCTCATATTTGGTGTTTTATTTGTTTCCTTAATATTTTATTTCATTTTTCTTTGAAATCACAGCGGGGGATATATGTTGCGGGGCTACGGGAAGAAATTGTCGCCTCTCCCGACCAAGTCCTTGATCTCATGGAGTTCGGAGAATGTAATTTACTTGTTGCATTTTTATTATGTTTTCATTTTAACTCTACAGTTTTGTTTGGCTTAAATTTTTGTTTGTGTATATTTGGACTGCATACTGTGATGAAATGAAAATAACCATCTATTTCAATTGGACTTCTCTGGTTGCTTTGTTTGATAGCTTTTCTGTGTGATCCTGCATAGTTTTGGTTAGCCGTATATTTGTATTCATGAAGTATCTTTTAGACTATCACTTTATCTCCCTCTCAGACATACCTGCATATTTTATATCCAATGTACTGTTTGGCATATCTTATGCTACCCCTATCAGCTGATTATTTTTTCTTATTTGCTTTTCCTTTGTATCAGCTCATAGACATATTGGAGAGACAAATATGAATTTGCACAGTAGTAGGTCACATACTATTTTCCGCATGGTAACTAGTATTCCTTTAGATATTATTTATTTTTTTAACGTCCTTATGCTTACTCCTCAACTCAATTAATACTTTGTGTTTAACAGATAATTGAAAGTAGGGATAGAAGTGAAGATGAAGAAAGTGGCAGATCTTGTGATGCTGTCCGTGTATCAGTGTTGGTATGCTAATGTCACTGTTTCTGCTAACAAGTTATCTCTTATTGGAAAACTTTTTCCTTTTTGCATATGGGCATTCACACGCATGTATCTCTCCTTTTGTTTAAATGACTATTTTTTTGAAATTTTCATACGGATAATCATTATCTTCTTATTTTTAGAATTTAGTGGATCTTGCTGGTTCAGAGCGCGCTGCAAAAACTGGAGCAGAAGGTGTCCGACTCAGAGAAGGTTCTCACATAAACAAAAGCTTAATGACTTTGGGAACTGTGATTAAAAAATTGAGTGAAGGTGCTGAGAGTCAAGGGTAAGTTTAAATGATTATTTAGCTTTTCTCAAATTTGAATGTCCAAAACTGAAAATATAATATTTTATGCAGGGGTCACGTTCCATATCGAGATAGCAAGCTTACACGAATTTTGCAACCTGCACTAGGGGGAAATGCCAACACAGCTATAATATGTAATATTACACTTGCTCAGGTATGATATCTCTGCATTGTTTTTTTGCCTCGTTCACACTACTGTATCAGATATCCATGAGTTTAACCCTCTTTTTGTGACTCTGTCCATTGCAAACTATATTTGTTCTATTAGCTCCCCACATGGTTTGTAAATAAATAATTGTCTGATAATGAGCAAGAAATATTTTCTGCTAAATAAGATGCATTGAACTCATAACTCATTAGAATTAGATACTTCTTATGAATGTCAACAAAATATTTTATGTAAATTGCTCCTGGTTGTTCAATGTCATTTTATGTCATTGCAGTAACTAACAAATGTTCTAATATGTTCAATGTCATTTTATGCCATTTGGAAAGTGTTTATAAAGGAATTTGCTGTGTCAAATGGTATGGTTTTGTTAACCATGCATTAAAAATATAGCGAATTCCAAATTTTTTCAGGTGTTAAGTTATCCTTATTCTACACATTTCAGTTGAAAAAGGTAGGTGGCTTCATTCTGGCTTGAATGTACAACATTACCAGTTTTGTGCATCGATTGATTCATATCCATCTAACAATGAAGTTTCCTAGCTATCGTTTGTCAAACAAGACCAATATTTTCTGATTCTTTTCTATGCACAGTGATAGAGTTCAATCAATTTGTGTGACAAACAGGAAACTCAAATTCTGTAATAGTACAGTAGTATAGCTAAAAAGATGAGACATAGATATATATATATTGATATTGGAAAGAAAAGAACAACAAATGGTCCAGAGCACAATGCTCCTCAGAGGAAGATCCCTCTGCCCTAGATATCAACCCAGATTATATCAGAAAGTGATGCCTACCCCCTGCCCCCATCCTTTTTAATACTCCATATAATATATCTTAACCGAAAGATCTTTTTCTCCCACTGTCATCCACTAGTAACCACCCACTATGCATCTTTCCACTAGTAACCGCCCACTACACCGCAGTCCTTTACTTTTTCTCTCTCCTAGAATATACTCTCCAAATTGGAGGATTCTCTCTCTGCTGACCAGGCTCCCCCTCTTCCCATAATTCCGGGTTCCTAACACATAGCCTACTTCTATTATATTTGATATTTTTATGAAGTGAATCTCAAAATTTTTCCTTTAATATTCTTTTCATCTAGTTATTTCAGCATGTTTGTTATTATTGGCAGATACATACAGATGAAACTAAAAGTAGCCTTCAATTTGCAAGTAGAGCATTGCGTGTGACAAATTGTGCTCAAGTGAATGAGGTTTCTTCTAATCCATTTCCCATGTCCGGAGAGTTCTTTTATTTTAATTTTGTTCTTTTTCGTGTATTATTTACCCTTTAAATGTAGTCTCTTTATAAGGTGTCTTGCATTCTCTGGTCATACTTTCTCTTTTCTATCTAGTAATCTAGTAAACTTACAGCAAGAATATCTTCGTTGAATCATATCTTGCAGGCAGGTTTACTTATTGATACGTAAATGTTGCATGGTCTACTTTTGTAGTTCTGTTCTGCTTTTTTTTTCTTCTTAAATTATGAGTTAGTTCTGCTCAGCATTGATGTGTACCTCAATGTAATTTTTTCCATTTTGTTTTTGCTCTCAGATTTTGACTGATGCTGCTCTATTAAAGCGCCAAAAGAAAGAGATTGAAGAGCTTCGTGCCAAATTGATGGTTGATCTATTTTTTTCTGTTGCCATTTTTATTTCATATTTGTCGAACATAAGTTATTTTGTCTGATAGAAAATAAACAAAAATTTAGGTTTAAATAAGTTATTGATCCTTGAAAATATAAGTGTTTTTTGTTTTGATCCCTACAATTTTTTTTTCTATTCAGCCTCTATGTTAAACAAAAACAATGTGATTTTTAGTTCCTTATCAAGGAGTAAAACCAACCGATTTTTTGTTAAATTTATGAACTAAAACTGGTAAAATTTTATAGTGACTAAAACCAAAAACTGTTATATTTTCAAATATTAATAACTCATTTAAACAAAAAATTAGCTCCTAAAGTGTTGCCATAATTACATTTTGTTCTTTTCTTCAGGGTTCTCATTCAGAACATTTGGAAGAAGAGATTTTGAGCCTTCGAAATACCTTATTACAGGTGTATAAATTTTCCTTCGTGGTTAATTATAAGAAACTTTTAATGTATTCTGATTTTACAATGTTTTCCCATCAGACTGAACTGGAAAGGGAGCGCATAGCAATGGAATTAGAGGAGGAAAAGAAAACTCAAGCTGAATGGGAAAAAAGACTAAAGGAGCAAGCCAAGAAAATTGAAAATTTGAGCTCAATGGTTTTGTTTTCAAATAGAGATGAAAGTCGTGAACGTAATAAAAAGGTATTATTAACATGTTATATATCAAATATAAGTTTTGAGCAGTGTGGTTTTTTCCTCCCTTTTAAGTTTCATTCCAAGTCATTAAAGGCGACTTTATGTTTTGGAAACATCCAAATAAAACATTTTAAAAATAGAGAGGATTTTGTTTCTCACTGAAATTTGAATTGTATGCTTAAGGAATAATAATTGCTTTTGCTTTTGCTTTTAATGGAGATGAATATCCATTCTTCTTCCATAATTGATTGCCTGGGATCAACACCCTGTGAATTGCTTACCATAAGCTATTAGGGCTACATAGTGCATAGTGCATATATGTGGGCATTATATATAGCTACTTATTGTAAGCCTTTAGTGTAGCAAATTATTTTAGCATCATTTTTGTCTTTGTAAAGTAAGCCTTTGCTAGGTGCACTCTTAGAAGATGTTTGGTATGCAATTTTTTTATTTTATTTTCGGGAATTATATTTTCTAAGAATTATAATTGTTGGGCTTGGGAATGTTATGAATATGTTTGCTTTGTTAAAAAGATTCATGAAAATGTTATCATGAGTATGGATAAAACTTTTCCATTCTAAAGGAAATCTTTGATTCCCACCTCCTCCCTTGGGAATGTTTTAGTGGGAAACATAGTTAAGAAAAACATTCCTTGAAAATATATTTTAAAACATTTGGTACCATGGAAGCTAACATTCTTAACTTAAGATTATAGGGAAACACCCTTTAATGTGTCTGAAAATGCATACAACCACTTCTCAATGTTATATCACAGGGAGCATTGAGAAATTGACATATCACACTTATAACAAAAGTAATATTAGGTCTATTGACTTCAAGGTAGTTAAGTTAGCCCAACAAGAGTCAATACCTATAAAGTTTGTCAATGGGAACTGGCCACAACCACATTGCTTCTACCTTCTTGGGATTAGCTGCTACACCTTTCGCAAAAACAATATGTCCCAAATATTCTAATTTAGGCTGCCCAAAATTACATTTCTTTCTCTTCGCATATATAGTATTAACTTTCAATAGTTGTAGAGCTGTCCTAAGGTGTTTTAGGTAAGACTGCTCCTCCTTGCTGTAAATTAATATATCATCAAAGAAAATCAGTACAAACTTCCTTAAATTGCTACAACATTGTATTCATTAGGGACTGAAATGTAGATGGAGCATTTGTCAACCTAAAGGGCATGACAACAAATTCATTGTGCTCTTCATGGGTTCGAAATGCTGTTTTTGGTATATCTACCTCCCTCATCCTAATCTAGTGGTATCCAGATTTCAAATCCAGTTTAAAAAAATAGTAGCTCCTCCTAATTCATCCAATAGTTCATCTATAATTGGGATAGGAAATTTATCTGGAACGGTCACCTTATTTAAAACTCTGTAATCCACACAAAACCACCGTCCACCATCCTTTTTTTTTTTTTTTTTACCAAAATAATGGGATTGGAAAAGGGACCTACACTTGGCTTGATTAGTCTTGCTAACAACATCTCATTCACTAGCTTTTCTATCTCCGTCTTTTGATAATGGGGATACCTGCAGGGCCTTAGATGGGGAATTTCAGCCCCTTCCTTCTAGACTATTGCATGATCATGTTCTCTATATGAGGGCAAACCTTGTGGGTCTTGGAAGACTTCTGAAAACTCCTCAAGTACTGCTTCCACATTTGCTAAAGTGGGGTTAAAATCAGTCTGAATCCTGTTCAAACTATTGTATTCTAGATAAAATCCTTGCCCATGATCTCGTAAAGCCTTTATCATAGGTTTTAATGATGCTTGGTCCCTGGATAAGGCAAATTCTCCCTTCAAAATTATCATCTCTTCTCCTATTTCAAATTTTAAGGTGAGGTCCTTAAAATTGGCTCTTATTTCTCCCAAACCCTCCAACCAATCCAACCCCAGCACCACATTAACTCCTCCTAATTCAAACAATTTTTTTTTGTTGTACTATAAATCCTTGCAGTTGCAACTCTATATTTCGGCAAACACCTCTACACTTAATTCGATGCCCATCACCAACTTCCACAAAATATTCTAGTGTATCTGTAATTGGTAAGTGCAATTCTCTTACTAATTTGGTGGAAATAAAGTTATTGGAAGCCCCACTATCAATCAACACTACCATATCTTTATTCCTCACTTGACCCCACAATTTCAGGGATCTTTTAGAAGTTAAACCCATGATGTTGTGGATTGACAATTGGATTGCCTTCAATTCTTCACCCTCAACCACCAATTCTAAATGTCCTTCATTCTCTTCATTTGTTGACTCTTCAACTAACATTAATCTAAATTATTTGTTCTTACATACATGGTCTTGACTATACTTCTCATCACATGATATACATAAACCCCTTTTTATTTTTTTGTGCCATTCAGCCTGGGATAGTCTCCTACCAAAATTTCCCTTGCTTGTAAAACCACAACCAGATCTGTTGTTGACAAAACCCACTAGAGAACCATGTTGTGACTCATTGCCACTATTAATTTTCTTACCTGACTCATGTAACAGTTTTAGAACTAGGAAAACTGGGAAAAGACCTTACCCTTCCTCTAGTTCTTACATTTCCCTGCCTCTGCCCCTTAATATCGTTATGTCCTTTTCATCTATTGTCTGGGCTATATCCATCATCTCAACCAAGGTTCTTGTGGGCTGCAACTTTAATTCAACTTTGACATCTTTGAGATCATTCAAGAATATTCCTTGAAGGTACCCCTAGTCAATCTTCTTTAATGGTCCTGAGTACAACTCAAATTGCTCTCTAAACTCCTCAACAGAAGCTGTTTGCTTCAATCCCAACAATAATTCATAGGGATTTTGCATCATGGAAGGTTGAAACCTCCTAATCATTGAATTGCGAAAAATCTCCCAAGTAGGATTCTCAACGCATGCTTCCCAACATTGAAACTAGCTCAATGCCTTTCCCTTCATAGCCACCATTACTGCACGCAACTTCTCCTCCTCCAATACATCCTTGATGAGAAAATAATGTTCTACTCTATTTACCCATCCGAATGCATCCTCACTAGAAAGTATTTGAATTTCCAGCTTCCTCCACCGATCTCCCCTAAGCTCTATTCTTGAATCTTTCCATGATTCATCCTCCTTCTCAACATTTGTGGAATTGTGATCCCTGTCTGCACCATTAGAATTTGTTTATTGTTGTCTAAGAGAGATGCCCTCCAACAGCTTCTCAATTTGCTTCAAGTGTGCTTCTTGAAGCTCTTTCCTAGTCTCCAATTCTTCTTTCCATGCTTCAATTCCTCTCTCTAAAGATTCCACCCTAGCCTCCATTCTTGTTCTCACCATGCACAGTAGTAGCTTCCAGAATCGGAAGCTCTGATACCAGTTGCAAGAACTGGATTAGACTTAAGAAAGAAAATGCAAGAAAACAAAAGAAGAGCAATTCTGTATTCTCTTTGAATCTAACTCAAAACAGAATTAAGTGGGTAATAAACCATATTGTACAAGATTGATACAAGGGAGTTCGAGAGTCCCTATCTCTCCTCTACCAAACTTCTCAAATCAACAGTTATCTCTAACAACCTCCTAACTCCTATTTATCATTTTCTCTTTATTCTAACCAACTTACTAACTAACAGCTCAGCTTTCGGTTGGGCCTAATAGCTTAGCCTCTTTTATTTTTTTTCGTCTAGAATACACTAATTTTATTGGAGGCCTAGAAGTGGTTTACCATGGATTTTTCAGCAAGTCTCCTTTGTGTGCCAAGGCTTTCGACAATGTTCACACCATGGTTTTTTCTTCCTTCCTCTAAATAGTGCACCTTTCTTGCTAATGCAGAACTTTCAGTTTTTGGTAGATGTTGAGAGGAATGCAACATGATTTTCCTCTTAGATTTCTTCGGTCTAACTTCCGAGAATACCTCCCTCATTGACGATAGAGGCTTTTGGCCTAGAATTCTTTCATCTAAGGTAGGGTTTAGTCTTGCTAAGAACACATACCCTATCATTCTCCTCTTTTTTCTTGAATTGTGCAACATCATTGGAATTTTCCCAACTATCTTTATAACATTGGTCTAATTCCTACTAAAGTGTGACCATGACATTGTAGTATGTTGTGACATCGTTCTCTCCTTATTGGGATTGCCATAATCTTCAAGTAAAAAATCTAAGAAGAATTCTCCAAATCAGAATAACACTCTTTGACAACTTCCCAAACATCCTTAGCTGTTGGTAACAACAGGTAAGACTTTCCAATGGTTTGTTCCATCAAGTTGATTAGCCAGATAATAATTAAGGAATTCTTAGACTTCCATTATTTAAGGGATTACAAATATTTAAATAGGCAAAGAGAGAATCAATTAGAGAGATTCTCTTGCCTAAACATATTACTAGATAATTTAAATAAGAAAAATTAGGAAAGTATTTAAATAAAGAAAATAGACAATATTTGGTCCGATTAAGGGAAGATTCTGGCCTGTTTTATTCTATTCTAACTTTCTAAATATAAAATATTTACACAATCTTAGTAGATAGAGATAGATTGGACACAAAAGGGATGAGGCTAGGATTGTTGGGCTAGGCTAGGATTGCTACTAAGACTGATACCAAGGTAGTCAAAATCGGGATTTTACCTAAGATCGGAAAAGGGATGTAAGATCGTAAATTCAAGGATCGTAAAATCGGATTGTAAGATTCTACCTAAAATATAATTTTCCATATATGTATATAAAATTTATATAAGTGCATGTAAAATAATATATATAAATATTTAAATCACACAAACACTTAATTAAACATACATTCATAGAGATAATATCTTTGTGCTTCCATAACCATCACCAATAGCACTTCTGGTAGCACTATTACTTGCATTTTAGAACTAGAAGCCATTTTCCAGAAGCAAATGCAGAAGAGGGATAGCAAAAAATAAAGGGAGAAGGAGAAAAATGGCAGGTGCAGGTGGCAGAAGCGGCGACAGCGGGCGGTGGAAGCGGCGGCAGCAGCAGAACACAAAATAGAGGAGAATGAGAGAAATGAGAAACTGGTTGGAGGAGAGAATGCTGCGCAGCTTAGGGTTTTTTAGCAACCGGGTCGGGTTTGGGTACGGGTCGGGTCGGGTCGTAAAATCGTAGAATCGCACGATTCCACCGATTTTACGTTTCAAACCTGCGATTCTATGAGATCCTAGCATTTTCCGATTTTACCTGCGATTTGAATCGGAGACAGGGTGTAGAATCGTAAGATCGTGCGATTCTACGTTTAGAATCGCGATTTTAACTACACTGACTGATACCATGTTAAAATTTGAGAAATGTGGGTAAAAATTGTGTGTATTCTTGCGGGAGAATTCTGATCTATATAGTGCAATACAAATTGATATTCATCCCTAAAACTAGCTAAAAATTGGTATAAATGTTATGCTTCAATTGAGCTATCCTAATTAAGGAGATAACAACATAATTACACAATTATGGTTGTACAATCCTACAAAATTAGCTAAAGTGTTAGAGCTGGGCTATCCTAATTAAGATAATAATTACACAATTATGACTGTACAATCCCACAAAAGTTGCTTTATTAAAAATCCAAAATTCTATCAGTAATACTTTATTGTTAATTCCATTAGCAGTGTGATGGTGTCCCTATCTATGGAGGTGAAACCAACGAAGATAGGTTGCATCCGTGGTACATTAGATCAAGGTGGTTTTATCAAAAAAGGTGACCAGTAGCATGTTAGTTTTCAAAAAGTAGTAAATTGCTGAAGAAAGGGACTTGAGAAGTGGAAATTGGAGTGCAAACACAATTTCTAAAAAACTTTGTGAATTGGTGAATGGTGGGTCCTTTTGGTAGGCATGGATTAGGGTTTGCCACTTGTTAAGCTTTAATACCCTATTGAGAGAAAAAGAAAAAATGAGAGAACAAGGGAATAAATTCTTGTCTTAGTACATGCTGTATCAAAGAAAATTATTTATGTTGAGAGTACAATAATTACTTGATATAGACAATAAATACATGATTTATAGTTATCCTAAATCATGATATATAATTACTTGAATTATAGAGTTATCCTATTTACAAAGATACCTCATTTACATTATTTTCACCATACATAAAATATAAATGATAAATTGATTCTCATGCTTATCTTGAATGCAGCTCATTTCATACAAAAGGATGCTATCATAACTAACATTTGCTTCTAAAGCTATAATCCCTAATTTATTGAAACCTTGCACCAACAAATAGGTTTCCTAATTTCCTTTTGTTGAAAATTGGATTTGGGTCAAATTCAATTGCAAAAGCTAGCTCATAAGATAAAGATTGCCCTTAGTTTCTATGTGCACAGTGGCCATATTTCTAGACAATGTGGGACTTCCAATACAACCCTTGGCCATTTAGAGTGTAAAGCTTGCAGGACTAGACATCTATGAGTGATCCATCAATGTATCTAGGATAGGTTTTGATACCATACTGAAAATTAGGCTTGGACCTAACTCCACCTCAAAAGCTAGCTCATAGGATGAGGATTGCCTTTAGTTTGAATATGTATAGTTGGCCATACCTCTAAACAATGTGAGACTTCTAATACCTCCTTAATGTTTTTTTATTTTCTCATTTCATGCAATTTGTTAGGGCCTATGTTCCATGTATGGGCCAACTAATGGATAAGAGAGGTGGCTGGCCAAAGGTCTAGAAGGTTAATTGTAGGAAGAGAGCGTTAAGATTGTGTAAATCTTTTATATTTGGAAAGTTAGGATAGAACAAAATCAGGTCAGAATCTTCCCTTAATCTGACTTGATATTGTCTGTTTTTTTTATTTAAATTATCTTGTATTCTGTTTAGGCAAGAGGATCTCTCTAATTGATTCTCTCCTTGTCTTTTTAAATCATTGTAATCCCTTGAATAATGAATTAGGAAAGAAAACACAAGTACTCTCCAATTACTCTCTTCTTTTTTCCTAAATGGTATCAGAGCTGTAAAGCTCTGATCCAGGGACTATTTTATCATGGTTAAGATGGTCATGACTGGAGAAACCCGAACAACTAGAGTGAGCGGAGCAAATGGAGGATCATCGAACACTGCAGCGACCTCCATGACAACAAATAGCAATGAGTCACCCTCTATTGTTGTGGTTGAAACTCTATCTTGTAGTTTAGGATTGCATCTAGTAATCCAAAAATTGAACGTGAAAAATTACTTGGAATGGGCACAATCGATCAAACTCACATTAGAAGGCACAGGCAAGCTAGGCCACCTTACTGGAGCCATTTCCCAACCAGGCATAGAGGACCCTACTCTACAAAAATGAAGTTTGAGAATTCCTCAATTATTGCCTGGCTAATCAACTCAATGGAACCAAGCATTGGAAAGCCTTACCTGTTTTTACCAACAGCCAAGGATGTTTGGGAAGCTGTCAAAGAGTGTTATTTTGATTTGGAAAATTCTTCTCAGATTTTTGACCTAAAAACACAATATGCGAGTTCTAACAAGGAGAGAATGATGTCATAACATACTACAATGTCATGGTCACACTTTGGCAAGAATTAGACCAATGTTATGAAGATAGTTGAGAAAATCCCAATGATGCTGCGCGATTCCAGAAAAGAGAGGAGAATGATAGGTATATGTGTTCTTAGCAAGACTAAACCCTACCTTAGATAAAGTTAGAGGAAGAATTGTAGGATGAAAATAATGTTGCATACCTCTCAACATCTACCAGAAACTGAAAGCTTTGCATTAGCAGGAAAGGTGCACAATTTAGAAGGAGAAAGGAAGAAAAACAATGGTGTGAATATTGTCGAAAGCCTTGGCAGACAAAGGAGACTTGCTGGAAAATCTATGGTAAACCACCTAATTGGAAAAAGAAATCTGAAGGTGAAGGTAAAGTATTTAAGCATCCAACTTTGAAAACCAAGAACAAAAAAATACCCTCGAGTCATCTTTTTTCACAAAGGAACAGTTAGAGCAGTTGTATCAAATTTTCTCTGAAAAAATGTCAGTTACTTCATCCTCTTCTTTGCCACAAAAAGGTACCCTTTTGTCAGTTACTACTTTTCTTAGTTCTACACAGAATTCTCATGTTCTATGGATCATTGATTCTGGAGCTACTGATCACATGACAAATTGCCCAAATTTGTTTTCTACTTACAGTCCTTGTGTATGTTAACAAAAAGTTTAAAATTGCGTATGTTAACAAAAAGTTCTCTAACTCTCCATAATGTTCTTCATGTCCCCAACTTATCTTGCAATCTCTTGTCCATTAGCAAGTTAACACATGATCAACAATGTCTTACTGTTTTTGATTCTTTTTCATGTAAATTTCAGGATTTGAAATCAGAGAAGATGATTGGCAGTGTTAAGGAAGTTGATGGCCTCTATTTCTTTGAAGAAGGAACTATTTTCAATAAGGAGAGTCAAAGTAATTGTCTCAATTCAGTATCTGTTTCAAGGAATGACAAAATTATGTTATGGCATTATAGATTAGGTCATCCAAGTTTCTTTTATTTGAAACACATGTTTCCCAATCTTTTCAAGAATAAAAATCCATCTTTAATTACTTGTGAAACATGTCAGTTGGCTAAGCATCATCGCTCAACCTATTCCCCTCAACCTTACAAAAAGTCTAATCCTTTTAGTCTCATTCATAGTGATGTGTGGGGTCCTAGCCGTTATCCTACTCTTCTTGGAAAGAGGTGGTTTTTACATTTATAAATGATCACACTAAACTTATGAGTGTATTTAATGAAAGAAAAATCAGAAGTGGAAGAGATTTTTTTAAAACTTTTTTCAAATGATAAAAACTTAATTCCAACAACAAATAAAAATTTTTAGAAGTGATAATGGGAGAGAGTATTTTAACAAATGTTTAAATAATTTTTTCCATTTCATCAAAATTCATGTGTTAATACCGCTCAACAAAATGGTGTGGCTAAGAGAAAAAATAAACATGTTCTTGAAGTTGCTTGACCCTTGATATTTCATAATAATATGCCTAATATCTTTCGTGTGAAGCAATCTTGATTGTAACTTATTTAATAAACAATACCATGCCAAATTTTTAATTTTAAAACTCCTTTTGATTTCTTCATGAAAATTTTTCCAACAAATAGAATTTCAGATTGTTTGCCCCTTAAGATATTTGGTTGTATAGTGTTTGTCCACTCACATGGGCCTAATCAAAGTAAGCTTGATCCAAGAACAAAAAAGTGTGTTTGTTGGTTATGCTCTTAACCAAAAAGTTTACAAGTGTTTTGATTCGAGTTAAAATTTTTTTTTTTGTGACTATGAATGTCACCTTCTTTGAGGAAACACATTTTTTTGGAACCCATCTTCAGGGGGGGAGAAGAGTTGAAGATGCAGAAAATAACTTTCAAAATTTTGAAGAACTCTTGGAACCAGAATTTTTAAGTCTTGAAAATTTTTTTGAAATACTATCTGAACATAGTGAATATGAACATGTTTCTGGTTCTAAGAGCCTTGAAACAGGGGGGAAATGAGGCAATTAGAATGATCGAGGGCAGAAAACCCTTTAATGTTGTCTATTCAAGGAAGAAAATGGGTCAAACATTGGGGCCAAGTGATACTCTACAACCTCAACATTGCTAAGAGTCTGAAAATGCATCAGGTAACATTTTTTTTGAAACTGTTCAGCCTGCTGATAAGTCTATTAACTTAGAGTTAGATCAATTTAATCTTCCAATAGCTATTCGAAAAGGGGTTAGGTCTTGAATTTAAAATCAAGGATCTAGGACCTCTAAAATATTTCTTAGGAATAGAGGTTGCAAGATCTAGAGAGGGAATTGTGGTTTCTCAAAGGAAATACATATTAGACCTTCTCAATGAAACTGGAATAAGTGGATGTAAACCAGTTGAAACTCTGATTGACCCTAATGAAAACTTGGAATCAACCAAGAAAGTGTACCAGTAGATATTTCCAAGCACTAAAGATTGGTAGGAAGACTGATTTATCTATCACATACTCGCCTTGATATTGCATTTGCTGTAAGTTTGGTAAGTCAATTTATGCACTCCCCTGATGAAGAACATTTAGATGCAGCTTACAGGATTTTAAGATACTTGAAGAGTGCACCTGGTAGAGGGTTATTTTTTAAGAAGACTGAACAACAAACAATTGAGACCTACCCTGATGCAGATTGGGCTGGCTCAACTATAGATAGGAAGTCAACATTTGGATATTGTACCTTTGTGTGGGGAAACCTGGTAACATGGAGAAATAAAAAACAAAGTGTAGTTGCAAGGAGTAATGGTAAAGCCGAGTATAGAGCCATGGCACAAGGAGTGTGTGAAATCTTTTGGCTGAAAAGAATTCTTGAAGAGTTGCAGCTTCCTATGACTCTTCTTATGAAACTATACTGTGGTAACAAGGCTACCATAAGTATATCTCAAAATCCTATCCAGTATGATCGAACCAAGCATGTGGAAATTGATAGACACTTTATAAAAGCAAAAGTGAATGGAGGAATTATTTGCATGCCTTTTGTTCCAACCTCACAATAATTGGCAGACATCCTCACTAAAGGATTGTTTAGACTTAACTTTGAATTTCTTCTAAGCAAGTTGGGTATGTTGGATATCTATGCACCAACTTGAGAGGGGGTGTTAAGATTGTGTAAATCTTTTATATTTGGAAAATTAGGATAGAATAAAATCAGGTTAGAATCTTTCTTTAATTTAACTTGATATTGTCTGTTTTCTTTATTAAAATTATCTTGTAATCTATTTAGGCAAGAGGATCTCTCTAATTGATTCTCTTCTAGCCTATTTAAATCATTGTAATCCCTTGAATAATGAATTAGAAAAGAAAGCACAAGTACTCTCCAATTACTCTCTTTTCTATTCCTAGAGAGAGAGAGAGAGAGAGAGAGCAAGAGAGACCAAGGAGTTAATGCGATGACGAGTCAGTAATTGAGAGTTGAATTTTGTGATGTGGCCATGTTACGGGCATGTACCCAAGGTTCAAAATTACCAAAGTGTATGTAAGAAAGAATAGGAAGGGAGAAGCACTGGATCAAACCCCAAGAAATGAGAGAGAGAATAACTAACTGTTGAGGTGGCAGGGAGCAAGAGGAGGGCAGCATAGTGTGGTTGCTGCACAAAGGGATTATATGGCTGGATGAGGGGAATGGGGAGGTTAGGTTGGAATTTGGCTAGAACTTGTGAGAGCATAAGCACTCTCAAACTACCTATTTTCATTGTTATTGTTCTTTTGTTTCTTTACTTGCAAGCGTTGCCATACTGGGTTTGTTAGGATAGCAAAATCCCTAATATATATATTTCTTTCTCCTTCATTACCTTTATATAATTTTTGATACGTAACATTTTGGTATTAGAGCTCCTGGTCTAGGGATCTTATATGGTTACCATGCGAACAACCATGGAGGCAAGGGTGGAAATCTTGGAGCGTAATATCCAGGAATTATGGATGGAGAGCCAGATGTAGTTTAGTGAGCTCCGACAACTCTCGCTGGATTGCAATGGACGTAGAGTCAAAGGGAGGTCATCGCGGAGATCCCTATTTCACGCAGCTCAGCCTCAACAAGTAATGGAAGCAGTCACAGAGAATCATGTTCTTCGACAAGACACAAAGATGATGACCCATTTAATTTGCAAGCATTGATGGGAGAAAAGATTGACATTTCGATGTTCAACAACAATGCTGCACATGGGTGGATTGTGAAGGTAGAAAGGTATTTATGATTAAATGGAGTAACAGAGGATGAGAAATTAGAGCTGGTAGTAGTTGCCATGGAGGATCAAGCACTAATCTGGTTTTAATGGTGGGAGGGATAGACTTCGACAAAAGCTTGGGAATCGTTCAAGGATGTTGTGATACAGAGGTTTCAGCCAAGTTTGGTACAAAACCCATCTGGACCTTTGTTGGGTGTGAAACAAATTGGGAGCATGATGGAGTATAGGGAGAAGTTTGAGATGGTAGCAGCTCCTTTGAGAGCAGCGGATCAAGTCATGTTGACGGGAGTTTTCCTTAATGGGTTGAAGGAAGAAATTCGAGCTGAGCTACAGTTGTACCACTTTGGAACCTTATTTGAATTAATGGACAGGGCTCTCCACATAGAGGAAATATATGTGGTGTTGGGCAAGGGAAGAAGCTGGGATGAGGATAAAAGAGGATGGAAGGAGAAAGGAAGTTCAAGTATGAAGGCGATCATCATGGGAGAGATAAACAGAGGGTGTATTGTACACCATAATTTTTATTAGGGGAATAAGTTACTTTCTAAACCAAAACCAGGGGAGGGGAGTAGTGGTGAAAGAAAATGGAATGGGGGAAGGAGATTGTCTCAGGCTGAATTGCTTGAAAGAAGCAAGAATGGACTATGTTTCAAATATGGAGAAAAATAGGGACATGACCATGTGTGTAAATTGAAACATTTTCAATTGCTCCTAGTGGAAGGAGAGGTGAAGGCAAATGATGAAAGGAATAATCAGAGCTCAAGGAGGGAGAATTATAGTTGGAGGAGAAAACCTTGCAATTATCTCTAAACAACAAAGAAGGGCTGACCTCAAATCAATCTTTCAAAACTTGGGGTCAATTAGGAAAGAGACAGGTGTTGATTTTGGTAGACTGTGGGACTATTAGAAATTTTATTTTCAAGAAACTAGTAAAAGAAATGAAGTTACAAGTGGAATACACCCCAGAGTACATAGTGGAAGTTGGAAATAGGGCTAAAAAGAGGAATAAAGGAATTTGTAGGCACCTAAAAATACAGGTTCAAGGAATTGACATTGATTAGAATTTTTTATTGTGGAGTTAGGAGGTAGTGATGTATTGGGGATGGTTGGTTGGCTAGCCTTGGGAACATTGATGGTAATTTCAAAAATCTAACGATAAAATGGAAACAATAGGACATAAGAGGGTGCTGAAAGGTGACCCTTCCCTATGTAAGGCAAAGGCTTCTTGGGAGGTAATGATGAAGGCCTTGCTGAATGAAGGAGAAGGGTATTATGTGTCATATCAACACATGACAAGCAGAAAGAAAAGTGGGAAGGAGAGCTTATGAATATGGGGGATGTCCTGGCTAAATTTCCAAGTGTTTTTCAAGAACCACAAGGACTTCCACCCATGAAACAACAAGATCATGCTATCGCCTTGAAGTAAGGGGCTTCTATTCCTAACATACAACCATACAGGTACCCGTATTACCAAAAAAATGAGTTAGAAAAGATTGTCACAAAATGTTATAAGTTGGGATCATTAGACCCAGTATTAGCCCTGTTATCCTAATTAAAAAAAAAGATGGGGGCTGGCGCTTTTGTGTAGACTATAGAGCCTTAAATAAGCTCACCCTTCTTGACAAGTTTTCTATTTTGGTTATTGACGAACTACTGGATGAATTGGGTACTGCAGTTGTTTTTTCTAAGTTAGATTTAATGTCTGAATATCACCAAATAAGAATGAAGGAGGAAGATATACCCAAGACTACATTTCAGACACATGAGTGGCATTATGAATTTAATAATGCCTTCTGGCTTAACTAACACCCCGTCTACGTTCCAAGCCCTCATGAATCAAGTTCTGAAACCTTACATGAGACAATTTATCTTGGTTTTTTTTGATGACATACTCATTTATTGTGTAAATGAAGACATGCATAAAGAGCATTTATGGCTGGTTTTGCAAACTTTGAAGGAGGATAGGTTGTCTGTTAATAAGAAGAAGTGCTCTTTTGGCCGAAGGCAACTAGAGTACCTTGTACATATTGTCTTTGATCAGGGGGTAGCAGCTGATCCTAATAAATTTAAGGATATGGTAGACTGGCCTGTGCCTGTGAATTTAAAAGGATTGAGGGGGTTCCTTAGTCTAATAGGTTACTACAGAAAATTTGTGAAGAACTATAGTAAAATAGCTTGGCCTCTTACACAACTATTCTAGAAAGATAGTTTTTTGTGGGGAGAAGAAGCTCGGTTAGCCTTTGTGAAGCTTAAAGAAGCCATGACCAGTTTACCGGTGTTGGCAATCCTTAATTTTGATAAGTTGTTTGTGGTTGAGATCAACGCCTCTAGGAAAGGAATTGGTGCTATTTTGATGCAAGAAGGTAGACCAGTTGCATATATGAGTCAAACGGTTTCAGATCGGGCTCAAGGAAAATCTGTTTATGAAAAAGAATTAATGGCCGTGGTGCTAGCTGTTCAAAAATGGAGACATTATTTACTTGGGAGACATTTTGTGGTGCATACTGATAAGAAAAGTCTTAGATTTTTGGTAGACGAGAGGGTTATGGGTGAGGAACAATAGAAATGGGTGTCCAAATTACTTGGGTTTGATTTTGAAATCAAATATAAGCTGGGGATAGAGAATAAGGCTGCTAATGCATTTTCTAGGAAATTGCAATTTATAACATTGTCCATTATAAACAACTGCAAATGAAATGATTTAGAAAAGGAGGTGCAGAAAGATGTAAAGTTAAGAAGGGTTATGCAAGAATTGTTGCTGAATTCGGATTCCCACCCAGGATTCCAACTTGTGAGGGGACACTTGTATTGTAAGGGTCGAATAATGGTACCAAATGCATCATCCAAGATGATTCTGAAGGAGTTTCATGACTCAGCATTTGGGTGTCACGCTGGTTATTTCAGGACATTTAAAAGGATTTCAGCATTATATTGTGACGGGTACTAAGCCTAAACAATGGCCTAAGTGGTTGAGTTGGGCTGAATTCTGGTATAATACAAATTACCATTAAGCTATCAAGACACTTTATGGAAGAGACCCCCTATTGTAATTAAGGGAGATGTAAGGGCAGCATCAATGGAAATGGAAGAGGTTAATCGATTGACAGCTGAGAGGAATGTGATGCTAGAAGAGTTAAAGGAACAATTAATTAAAGCATAGACCCGTATGAGGCAGCAAGTGAATATGCATCGACCCGTATGAGGCAGCAAGTGAATAAGCATCGACGAGATATTCAGTTTGAAGTAGAAAGGGTGTATCTCAAGGTCCAACCTTATAAACTTAAGAGTTTGGCGAAGAGGGTGAACCAGAAACTTAGTCCCAGGTTCTATGGACCTTATGAGTTTGTGGAAAACATCAACACTGTGGCTTATAAGCTGAAGCTGCCAGAAGGGAGTCAAGTACATCCAGTGTTCCATATTTCTTTATTAAAGAAATCTGTGGCAGCAGAGGTGCAAAGTCAGCCATTGCCTCCTTTAGAGCATAGGCACTCTCGAACTGCCTATTTTCGTCGTTATTGTTCTTTCGTTTCTTTACCTGCAAGCGCTGCCATACCAGGCTTGTTAGGATAGCAAAATACCTAATATATAGTTTTCTTTCTCCTTCATTACCTTTATATAATTTCTGGTACCCCACAGGCCACTGGTTTGTTATGGAGAGAGGTCATTGGATGAGAGTTTTTTAGGAGGCTGTGTTGCTTGAAGAATGTGGGAATGTCTTTGTTTCTGGTGTAGGTCAGATAGTATCTTAGAAGGAGCCATGTTCTCTGGTTATTCCTTTCCTAAACTTTGAATAGAATAAAACTTGCAGTTCCCATTTGATTCTCTGATTATTGTTCATTATTTCGCTGTTTGAATTTGGTTTCCTAACACAAATGCTGCCCATGAAAGCATATTTACTTACTTTTTCTTCTGGTCAGCATTAATGCCTTGCAACTATTATGCTTTTGCCTGATCGTTTTGTCTTTCTTGTATCCTCCTAATCTCACTCCCATTGATTTAAGTTTGTACGCATCCGATGCAGGTGAAGAGGCGGGATACATGGTGTCTTGGAAATCTTTCACGGGAGCATCTAAGAGATGTAACATGTCACCTTGCTAATAGTTCGTTATTAGTTCTGATGGGTCTTTTCTTATATGAATTATGAATTGGTATCTGTGTTTGGTGCTGATTACATTAATTTATTGTTACTTGTTAGCACATTATTTATCCTTTATTGAGGCAAAATATGAACTTTTGTGATACAATCTTGTGCTGTAGTAAGAGAAGCAATTTTAGAACTAATGAGAAGCATTTCCTTGTTTATAAAATTTCTTACGGGTAAATGGGTTTATTAATGGTCAATCGATGGTCCAATCATATGTGGATGATCTTTACTTAACTAAGATTTGCATATATTTATTCCTGTGGGGTTGAGTGGTGACTGATTGACCACATTTACTTTCCTATATTTATCTAGCATGGTATTTTAATTGCATAACTTCATTCCAGCAGTACTCAGTTCTACTGGTGATTCATTCTGGTCTTATTGACTGATGCCTAAAGTGTTGGGTCAATGGTACAACAACACAACAATGCTAGAAGTATCTTTCTGGGAAGATGATGAAATGACTAAAGTTAGCAAAAGGATTGTGGCTTACATAGCTGGTTTTTTATATTTTGGCAGATGCTGCAGTTGGTCATTCTGAAGATCAGCAGTATCTGATCTGATTTTTGAATCTGGTTGTGGAGGGCAATCTAGTAATTTGGGAAACCTGGGAAAATATAGTGAGAGTAGGACATTGGATGGTTTCAATTTTCTGTTTTCGTCCTACTTATGACATAGATGTGGTTGTGTGACATTTAGCTCTTGCATTTAATTCCTTGTTGTATCTTCAAAAAGTTAACTACAAATACTTTTCATTTCTCGAGTTTCTTATAGAGGTATATATCATTTTGTGATATAAGTTTCTGTAAACATGACAAGTTAGAAACTATAATTATATATTACCACTGTTATCCTTGCATAATCTATTATGATCTTTATGGCATTTATTTTAGCATATGATAGTTATCTTGTTTATTGTATCTTATATTTGTAATCCTGATTCGTTTGTTCTATGCACTAAGGTTTACCCTAGCGTTCAACCAAATGCTTCCACCATAAAACCCATTAGATCTAAACGAGACACGGGACCGCTTTTACCTTTTGAAGAACTTGTAAATGAAGATGTTTACGTGGATGAGCCCTTTAAGCAAGAAGATGATAATAAAGATGAGGCTCATGAGAATTGCAGTTTACCAAACCCTTGTGCTTTATTGCATGTAACGAACAGAAAAAGGGCACCATTGCGGAAGAAAAGCTTATGCATGGTTGGTGACATCATATGTCTCATTAATATCTTCTTCAACTTTTAGTTGTTTGTATTCTAATATCTTCCAATCTAGCAGGAGGACAACAAATTTCTAGAATTGCAGGCAGAATATGAAAATTTGCTTCTAAAATTTGAAACTCAGGTTTTTCTTTCTCCATTCTCGATTCACTTTCAGCACCAAAAACTGCTAGACTCCATACATGCTCAATTTTTTCTTATAGCAGAGAACTATGAGTGAGATGCAGATTGAGTCATTGAGAAAACAGCTAATTGATGCAAATTCTCTTCATTCTAAGGAATCTATTGACTGTTCAAGTTATCCTAGTAGTGTTAACTTGAATGGCCATGAAAATGTGAAATTTGGAGAGTCGGATGCTATTCTTGTTATCAAGAGACTTCAAGAACAGGTTTTATTTCCTTTTCCTTTTTCATGTTTCTTTGAATCTATTATTTCTTTAGTTCCAAAAGTTTATTTGATTAATTTTTCTTTTTATGTCCATTGACTACTTAATGCTGCATTAAAATGTATATATTTTGTGATTTCTGGTTGTGTTTTGCTTGTAAATTTTCTCCTTGTATCTTGAAGATTAAGTTTTTGGAAATGGAAAAGTTATCGAGCCAACAGAGCCTGAATAATGTTGTTAATCTAGCAACTGAGCAGAACATATGCACCCAGAAGAAATTTGAAGAGGTGATCATTGTTTAATTAAAAAATGCTTCTTTTCACTATTCCTTCTAATCTGAATATATACAAGATGCTGACCACTAGGTTATTAGTTGCTTGTCAATTATCCTTATTCTTGCTCGGGTTAAATTGTTTGAATGAGGAAGTTATATTTTATTTGTGATGGACCTAATATGAACAAGAGATTTGATAAGCCCATTTGGAATTCTAGATTCACAAGTTGTCTGATCTATCCCCTGCACTCCAGTCAAGGTGGTCTACCCATGAACTTCAGTCAAGCCTAGAGATATTTTTTCTCCACTTGATGTTTAAAATTACTTGAAGATATCTAGGATAAATTTAGTAGCTACAGCAACCTCAGCTATTTATGTTGCCACTAACTTCCCCACTCTGTAGCTGGAACTGGAAGGATAGGTTATTCCAAGGGTTAGGGCACCATATAACATCCCATGTAACAAATTATATATGCAATTTGAAAATTTTCACTGCTTCAGATGATCCCATAGTGCCATTCATTGTTGGAAATATGGTAGTAACTGGTGATGATAGTTTACAAGAGGTCAGGGTGCCATATAACAATTTCATGTATAGAATTTGAAATATACTTAAATATGTTTTTAATTCCTATAAATATGATTAAATTTTGTTTAGTCCTCCATTTTTTTTTTGGTTTTTAGTTCTGGTAAATTTTTAAATTTTTGAAAATGTTTCCTATTAGTTATTACCACTTTGTGATAATGTGTAATGCATCTAGTCATGTCATGTGTTAGATATCACTTGTACCATAACAAAATATATAGAAAATTGTTTGGGGAAAAATTGGCTGCCTTCTTGGGGGTTTCCTCATTAAATAGATATTTTGTAACTTTACAAGAGTGGTATTCTAGGAGCGGTTACAGCTATTTACGGCATATAGAGGCTACAACTATTTATAGGAAAAGAAATAAAATCCTATGATTCTGACAGTAATAAATGATAATTATGACAGCCTAAAAGACTTAAACTAAATGACAATTATGGTAGACTGTGACTACCAAAACAACATGTGAATCATATGAAAGCCATGCAGCTATATTAAGATCCTCTCAAATTTATGCTGGTTGGTCAATCAGCATGATTTTGCTAACAATAAACTGATGTCACTGTCTAGTCATATCCTTGGTGATGATGATGTTTGCCACTTGGATAGCAGTAGGTATGTGAGGGAGAGAAATAACAAGATTGGCCAAGGCTTCTCTGATATAATGACAGTCCTCCTATATGTTTTGTGCATTCATGGAACATAGGTTGGCGGCAATTTGAACTGCACTTCTATTATCAGCATGGAAAGGTGTAGGGGCAGATTCTGAAAAGCCAAGCTCCTCTAAAAGATGCTGGAACAAGCAAAGGACATTGCATGATATTCAGCCTCTGTAGAGGATTTAGAGACATAATCATGGTTCTTACATCTCCTAGATATTAATGCATCTCCTAAACTAAAAGCATACACAAATCTTTAGAGGACCTGTGAGTATTTGGACAGCTAGCCCAACCAGCATCACAATAAGCCATTAGTTTTAAAGATGTCTTGGATAGAAAGAATAATCCCCACATAGGTGACTCAATAAAGTAGCGAATAAGGCAGTGAACTGCAACAAGATGAGGTTGTCGTGAGGAAGACATGAACTGGCTGACTTGATGAACAACATATGAAATGTCTGGATGAGTAGTGGCCAAGTAAATAAGACTTCCAACTAAACTCCTATAAAGAGTAGGCTCTGCCAGAAATTCTCCTTCCATCTTTGCGATATTTGACATGGACCTCCAAAGGAATATCTATTGAAGCACATCTGTCAAACTAACTGAGATGATAAGATTTTGAATGTATTCTGCTAGTGCAATAAAAATACTGTTGGGCTGATAATGGACTTCCAATCCTAAAAGATATGTAAGTTGTCCAAGGTCTTCTGTGTGAAAACAAGCATGAAGCATGTCTTGAAGCTTAGTAAGCAAAACAATATCAGATCCAGTAATGACAATGTCATCCACACAAACTAGAATGAGAATAAACCCTATAGAGGATTTGTGGATGAAGAGACAATAATCATATTTTACCCTTTGAAACATTTGATTGCTTCAGAAGATCATATAGATGCATCTAATTACGTATTGGGAAGATTCATGCCTAAATTAAGCTCCCATAAGTACTGTGTCATCTATTTCCTAATTCACATTTCTAATTCCTATATTTTGTTTCATTTGCTTAGCTCTACGAAGAGCTCATAAATGCACAGGAGGCAGCTCGACTGGCTGGCGAACAAGTTACTTCTGGTGAAACTGTGAGCAACATTTTTGTATTCATTTGATGCTTTATGTGAACATTTAGGTTCTTTCTTACTTATAGTGTCCACAATTTTTATGACTGATTCATGCCATATCCTATGCTATAAAACTGACTCTTCAAGCTTCATGTAGGATGGAAATTTTGACTTTTTGATTAGTGTTTCCACGGGACTTGAAGAAGTAGTATCCGAAATACAAAACTCAAAAGAGGCTGTTCAAAGTGTTATTTTGGTGGTGGATGATGCGATTAAAAATTTCTCTGCTCTCTGTGATATGTTTCTTGTAAGTCTACTGATGGAGGCACTTTAGGATAAATATTTGGAATAAAATGAGTATTTATTTTATATACTCCCTTGAGCAGCTATCTTTTATTTTCTAACTAATAATTGTATCTTGTCAAAATCCCTGGAAATTGGCTAGAATAGGATATTTTCATGTATAGGCAGAATTAAATGTCATAATTAGCAGAACAAATTAGCTGTCTGATTTTGTATTTATTGTAAATGAATCATTGATCCTATAATGTAGGAATTAACTGTATATGCAACAATTTAGGAATTTCCTTTATTAAAACTCATGTATTCTATTTAAGAGCAATTGCTCTTCTAAACGAAAAATAATATATCAGAAAAACAGTTTTGACATGGTATCACAGCTCCAAAATCCTTGGGAGCCTGTGTAGTCTTGATCTTGCGGCCTGCATTGCTGCACGGCTCTTCATTCTTTCTTCCGCTGTGTTTTCTTTTTCTGGCCTGCATTGCCGTTTCTTTTGAAACCCCAAATTTCCTGCCCTTGAAGACAAAAATGTCTAACGCACAAAAGAACCCTGCCCAATTAGATAGTTTGGGTACTGTTGAGTTACAGAATGTTCAACCCAGCCTACGCCTCAATGGAAAAAACTATTTAAAATGGTCTCATTTTTGTCCAACCTTTTAAAAGGGAAAGGCAAATTGGGCCATCTTACTGACGCAGCCCCAAAATCATCAGATCCCAAGTTCGCTGCATGGGATGAGGAAGATGCAGTGGTAATGTCTTGGTTATGGAACTCCATGACATCAGAAATTAGTGATGCTTGCATGTTTATGAAGACAGCCAAGGAAGTATGGGACCATTGTAGAGAAAACTATTCCAAGGTTGGTGATGCGGCGCAGATCTATGAAATTAAAATGAGGATTGCAGCAACAAAACAGGGTGACCATTCAGTCGGTGAGTATGCACAAACAATACAAAATCTGTGGCAGGAGTTAGATCACTATGAGCAATTTGAAGCAAAATGTACTGAAGATGCTGATTTACTCAAACGTTACAAGGAGAAGGACAGAATCTATAAGTTCTTGGCAGGATTAAACACTGAGTTTGATCCTGTTAGAATTCAGGTCTTAGGAAAAGACCTGCCCTCACTCAATGAGACAATGACTGTATTTCGGGCAGAAGAAGCTCGTAGGGGAGTAATGTTAGAATCACAACCAACTGAAAGTTCTGCCTTGGTTGCTCAAACCAAAGGGAAAAAGGTTGGTCTAGGACAGTTTATTCAACCTGGAAATGGCACAGGAGGGGTGGAGATACCTAAAGGGGAAAATAAAGATTCCTTATGGTGTAACTACTGTAAGAAGCCTCGGCATACGCAAGAGAAATGCTGGAAACTTCATGGAAAACCTCCAAATCCAAGTCGAAATTGGACACCTAAAGGAAATCATGGAGGACAGACTCGTGCTCATATGGCACAAACAGGTTCTATAGATGGCAGCCCTTCCAATCCTTCTCTAGAATTTAACACAGATGAGATTAAAAAATTGAGGGAGTTACTGGGAACATTAACAAGACCCTCTTGACCAGTGCTTGCTCCTTAGCATTCTCAGGTAATAACTCTAAAACTTATGCACTTAGTGTTTTAAATTCTCCTAAAGAAGGAGTATGGATTGTTGACTTTGGAGCTACATACCACATGACTCAATCTTCTACTAGTTTTATCTCCTATAAACCCTGTCCAAGCAATAAAAAAATTGCAATTGCTGATGGAACTTTCATTACAGTGGCTGGAGAAGGAGATATTATCATAAACCAGAATCTGATCTTGAAAAATGTCTTGCATGTGCCAAAATTGTCTGCAAATTTGATTTCAGTTCACAAGCTTATTACAGATTTACATTGCTTAGTGACTTTTTTTCCTACAATATGCAAGTTTCAGGATCAGGGAACGGGGAAGATGATTGGACTTGCTAAGGAAGACAATGACCTTTACCTTCTTGAGGAAGCTAACAAAATGTGTAGCCCTAAGAGTCAAACCCCTATGTCTTTGTTGTCAGAATCATCCCTCTCCAATGAAGAAAAAATCTGGTTATATCACCTTCGTTTAGGTCACCCTTCATTTACTACCCTAAAGGTCATGTTTCCCCATTTATTTAAAAAACATGACACTAGTTTATTTTATTGCGATACTTGTGAATTTGCAAAACACAAACGTGTGAACTTTCCCATTAGTAATAAAAGAATGTCAGTGCCTTTTGCTTTAATACATAGTGATGTGTGGGGACCTTCTAATATTCCAAACATAACAGGAGCTCGGTGGTTTGTTATATTCATTGATGATTGTACTCGAGTATCATGGGTGTTTCTCTTGAAACAAAAGAGTGAGGTTAGTCAAGTCGTCAAACATTTCTTCCAACTAATAAAAAATCAGTTTGAGACAACCATCAAGAGATTTCGTTCTGATAATGCCAAGGATTATTTCAATCAAACACTATCCTCCTTCTTTAATGAACAAGGAATCATTCATGAATCCTCTTGTGTTAATACCCCACAACAGAATGGGGTGGCGAAACGAAAAATTGGACATCTTCTAACTGTGACTCGAGCCTTTCTACTTCAAAAAAATGTTCCAAAACAGTTTTGGGGGGAAGCTATCCTTACTACTACACACTTGATCAATCGGTTACCCTCACAAACACTTGCAAACAACAGCCCTGTCCAACTACTTTCCAATTTTTTCCCTGACTTCAAAACAACAAATCACCTTGTTCCTCGAATCTTTGGGTGTGTCACCTTTGTCCATATTCATTCCAATCACCGAAGAAAACTCGATCCCCGAGCTATTAAGTGCATCTTTATTGGTTACTCACCTACCCAAAAGGGATACAGATGCTATCATCCTCCAACAAAACGAGTCTTTGTGACCCTTGATGTTACATTTGATGAAAAATCATCTTTTTTCCAGCCTGATCTTCAGGGGGAGAGCTCATACATAGAAGATCAGGATAATTCATTCTTGAAGGAGAATCCTTTTAGGGACAATATCTCATTATGTGAAGCAAAAACAATTGTGAATCAAACTCAAAGTGCTACTCATCCATTACAGGTATGCTCTAGAAGGGACAAGGCTGTTATCCAACCACCACAAGTCCCAGATTCTGAACTAATACCTGAAATGCTAGGAAATTCTGAACCAATACGTGAGATGTTAGAAACTAATGATGCTGGGCAAAGAGAACAGAATATGTCCATTGAAGATGGGGGCATTGAAGATGGAGATCTTCCAATTGCAATAAGGAAAGGTGTTAGAGCATGTGCTCAAAAGTCAAGGTACCCAATATCCCACTTTGTGTCATATGATAAATTATCTAACAATCACAAAAGCTTCCTCACTCACCTAGGCACTGTCACAATCCCAAAAACTGTTGACAAAGCATTGAGTACTAAGGAGTGGAGAGATGCTATGAAGGTTGAGATGGATGCACTAGAAAAGAACAAAACTTGGGAGTTGGTAGAACTACCTAAAGGAAAAAAACTTGTTGGATGTAAGTGGGTCTTCACTGTTAAATATAAAGCTGATGGGACACTAGAACGATACAAAGCAAGGTTGGTAGCTAAGGGTTACACTCAAACATATGGAGTTGATTACCTAGAAACTTTTTCACCTGTGGCAAAAATGAATACCGTTAGAATTTTGTTATCTCTAGCAGCTAGTTATGGGTGGAATTTATTGCAGTTTGATGTTAAGAATGCCTTTTTACATGGCGATCTTGAAGAGGAAATATACATGGAGCTACCCTCTGGATTTGAATCAGTTAAAGGTAAAGTATGCAAACTTAAAAAGGCTCTCTATGGACTAAAACAGTCACCTAGGGCGTGGTTTGGCAGGTTTTCAATAGTCATGAAGAATATGGGATACAAGCAAAGCCAAGGTGATCACACCTTATTTATCAAATACTCATCCTCAGGGGGAGTTACTGCACTAATTGTATATGTGGATGATATAGTTGTTACAGGAAATGATCCAGAAGGTATGGAGACCTTGAGGAAGTGTTTGTTGCAAGAATTTGAAGTCAAAGAGCTGGGCAAACTTAAATACTTTCTAGGCATTGAAGTGGCCCATTCCAGCCATGGAATATTCATTTCTCAACAGAAATGTGTTGGACCTATTGGCAGAAACAGGGAAACTTGGTTGTAAACCTGTGGAAACCCCGATTGACCAAAATCATAAGCTAAGTGAAGGAACAGGAGGTGCTGCTGTTAACAAAGAATCATATCAGAAATTGGTAGGAAAATTAATCTACTTGTCTCATACAAGACCGGATATAGCCTACGCAGTACGGGTGGTAAGTCAATTTATGCATAATCCTAAGGAAACTCATTTAAGAGCTGTTTACCGCATTCTCAGTACTTGAAGGGAACACCTGGAAAAGGAATTCTATTTACAAGAGGGAAGGAGATGACATTGGAAGCATACACAGATGCTGACTATGCTGGATCTATAGATGATCGAAGATCCACATCTGGTTACTGTACCTTTCTTGGAGGGAATTTGGTGACTTGGAGGAGTAAGAAACAACATGTTGTTGCAAGATCAACTGCAGAGGCAGAATTCAGAGCAATGGCCCTTGGTATATGTGAACTACTATGGATAAAGATAATTCTAGAAGATTTGAGGGTTGAGTGGAATAAACCCATGAGATTGTACTGTGATAACAAGTCAGCAATAAACATTGCACATAATCCAGTACAACATGATAGGACCAAGCATATTGAAGTAGATAGACACTTCATAAAGGAGAAGCTGGATAATGGGACTATTTGTACACCATTTGTATCCTCTGAAAATCAACTTGCAGATGTACTAACGAAAGGATTAAGCGGTACAACATTTAAGTCCATTATTGGCAAGTTGGGAATGCATGATATCCATTCACCAACTTGAGGGGGAGTGTCAAAATCCCTGGAAATTGGCTAGAATAGGATATTTCCATGTATAGGCAGAATTAAATGTCATAATTAGCAGAACAAATTAGCTGTCTGATTTTGTATTTATTGTAAATGAATCATTGACCCTATAATGTAGGAATTAACTGTATATGCAACAATTTAGGAATTTCCTTTATTAAAACTCATGTATTCTATTTAAGAGCAATTGCTCTTCTAAACGAAAAATAATATATCAGAAAAACAGTTTTGACATATCTAAATGTGTATGCTCTTTTATTATGGTTTGAGTCAGGTTTTCAAAAATTCAGTTTCTCAGGATTCCGCAGAACAAAGTTTAGTCATAAGTAATTATCAGAAGTTGAATTCTTGCTTAAGGAAAAAAATATCGGAGCTTGAGAATGAGAAGGTAAGGTTGCTTATCTGTTATGATATATTTCTAGTTGTATCTGGGAGGTCCTAGTTGGTCTGATATTTGTGTTGCAGATACTTTTGGACAACCAATTAGCTGATCTTCAAAAGTGTCTTCAGGAATCAAAACTAGATGCTCATAATTCTCAAAATTCTTTGATGGTGGGCTTTTGCTTGACGATATGTTTTCTATAGTCTCCTAATCTCTTTGAATCTGCAATGCAGCAAATAAGGGGCACTAACTGTTTGTTATTGTAACAGGAATGCTTAGAACAACAAAAGTTGGAAAATGCAGAGTTGATTTCTTATATTCAAACTCTTGAAAAGGGTATATCATGTTCATCATTCTCAGTGACCAAGGAAAGGGAAACTTTAAGAAAAGATCTAGAGAAGGAAACAGCCAAGTTGAAAGAAGCTGAGTCTAAGCTTAAGATTGCCATACAAGAGAAAACAAAACTTGAGGTTGTTTTTCCTCCATCTGAAGATTTCTTGGCTTCATTGAAAGCTATTTGACTTGTCAAAATCATACCTTTTTATACCCTAACATATTAGTTATACCGTAGGGTGAGAAAGCCTTTTGCTGAACTAGAGAGTAAACAGTTGTATGGTCAAAACCTCATCTTGAATGTAATGTCAATAAAATTTGCTTGCTGGAAGAAGACATGATTCAATTGTTGAAAGGGGTTCTGAGATGTTTGATCCTTAAAGACTGAAGGGTTTTGCATTTTCTCTGAAGCTAACATTACAGGTTTTGACATTGGGACTTGATATATGGTTGCAAAAACTGGTTATTGTTTGAGCATAACAAACTAACTACTTTTACTAGCTGTAACAGACTAACTAAACTGTTATAAGCACAACACTTGAGTATTATACTCTAATATCAGTTGAGTGTTATACTCTAATGTTGCCCTAAAATTCAAAGTAGGCTTGATAAAGTATGAATGACCATCCACTGAGTTTGTTCCTAAGATTACAGAAGCCGGTGGCCCAAGAGCTTTAGTTAGGATGTTTGCAATCTGATCTGCTACAGCAAAGTGGCAGAGTGAGGCTTTTGTTGATTACACGCTCCCAAAAAAAGTGAAGATCCAATTCTATATGCTTAGATTGAGAGTGAAGAATCATATTAAGAGGTAGAGCCATGGAGTGAGTTGGAGGTTGCCATTCCTGTAAGTGATTGAAGCCAGAGAATTTCAGTTACTGCAGCTACTAAGAAGTGATATTCAGCTTCAGTGCTAGACTTGGTCACCAGTGTTTGCTTATGAGATCATCAAGAAATCAAGTTAGGTTCCAAGTAGATACAGACACCAAAAGTTGACCTGCGATCATTAGGATCCAATTTGAGGTATCCTTAACCAGAGACCAGAGACGTTTACAGTGTTAAGAGGGGGAAAAGAAACCAGAGACATTATTAACTGCGATGAGGGGGAAGAGAAATCGAAGACCAAGCATGGTTAGCCAAGAGTGCAAATCTTCAGCTTGCATAGTAGAATGCCAGTATGGATTAGCTAGAGGTTGAGAACCGTTGAAGGTTCAGAATGAGATAGCAACAAGGAAGGTTGAAGCCGAGGACAAAAAATGTCTAATTTGGAGTGACTTTGCATAGGATGTGTGGATTGAGGCCTTGAAGAATGAGGGCTGGGAGACTTGGTGGGAGAAGAAATTGAGGGTGATGGTATTTGGCTTGGAGTTGAAGGAGAATCAGGCATAATTGAGGGTGCTAGTAATGAAGATAGTCCATTGATGAGAAGAATGGAGGATGAGATTGCAGGAGAAGGTGAAGTAGATAGTTTGGAGGTAGAGGGGAAAAGAGAAGGATATGAAAATTGAGTCTCATTAAGAATGATGTCCTTGGAGATGTAAATTTTGCCATCTGTTGAATAGCATTTGTATCCTTTGTACTGAGTAGGGTACTGTAAAATTATGCACTCTTGAGAATGAAAATCTAGCTTAAACCAATAATAAGGTCTGATGAGTGTGTAATAGGCACATCCAAATGTGTGAAGAAACTTGTAATTAGGAGTGATGTGTAATAACTTGAAAAAGGAAGCCTCCCATTAAATGGGAGCATGATGGTATTGAGGTGGTTAAGGAAAAGGAGTAGAAGGAAGAAGAGGTTTTTGAAGAAGCGAGCTTGACCATGGTAGGCGTGGTTGGAAGAAGCAGAGACAAGTTGGATAAAACCTATGGTAATAGTTAAGAGCATTATGGTTAGGCTTGTGATACACATGGCAAGTAAGATGGCGATTAGAGTTTGAGTTGCCTTTGCCATGACCATGATGACCACAATCAATGTGACCTCAATAGTTTCTACTATAGACATGACCAAAATACAACGGTGGCCAATACTATTCTTGATCACCAAAATGAGATGGCAAAGGTTGTTGTGAGGACAACATTAACAATCCTAATTATATTGTGTGAGCTAGAGTTTGAATGAGTTTGAGCAAGATTGGTTGAAATGAGTTTCAACAAATGTGAGGGAATCTCAAGGTTGACAACAACTCGGTGTAAACGGTGTGCCTTGATCACCAATTCAACTTGTTGCTTCTTGAGCAAGAAGTTTTTTGTCCTCAAGTTGCATAGAATTGGTATGAGAGAAAGTAATCGGTGCATTAGGTGGAATCACGATGGACTGTACTTGCAATGAAGCTTAAGTGACTAAGGAAGAAGCGCCCTTGACGTTGGCATTAGATGAATTGATAACAACTTCCATGGTTTATGATTTAGAAGCATGTGATACCATGTTAGAAATAGAGATAGGGAAAAGGGAGAAAGAAAAAGTATAATATTTTGTTTGATATTATTGAACTAAAATGTATACCATTGATACACAAGTCATAGGTGTTTCTATGATGACAAAAATGGAAAAGTCTAGAACCTAACAAACTAACAACTTCTATTACTAGCTATAACAAACTAACTGAATTGTTGTTATAACGACTTCCCAAATTCATGCTTTTGTTCATAATAGGTTATGCGCAGTTACTCAAAATGACAGTATTGATAAAGAATTATAGATTGGACACTACTCTGTAAACCTCTTGTATATTTGTATCATGAATAATATCAAAGATTGTAAAATTAGCTAATGTAGTCTTGTACTATTGAATCACCTGTACAATAAGTGGTTGTTACGATATTGTCTTACTTAGGCATCCATCTTCTTCATTTGTTTACCACACATTATTTTCGTTGTTCACATTTGGATATGCTGTACTGCCTTAAGGAGACATTCTAAAAAGATTTATAATCTTCAACATGTAGCTTTTCAACTTATTTGTCTATTATTCATTCTCTATGATGTTATTAAACAATCTCGGAGCTCTTGCCATTCCATCCTTGTGCCATAGTCATGATACCATGTTTGTCTGTTTCTTGATGTCAAAAAGGTTTGTCATCAAGATTGATTAAATTATTTTCATACATGACACCTTTATATATGTACACATAACTCTAATTACAATAATTTATTTTGAAAATATATATGTATATATTGTCATTGATCAGGATGAGCACAAAAAGCTTGAAGTTTTTGCAGTTGAATCAGTAACAAGAATTGCTCTATTGGAAGAGGAAATTACAGCTGTGTTGAAGGAGAAAGAAGAGGCGATATCTATTAATGAAGGTTTGACAATAGAATTGGAAGGCTTGACTGAAAAATTGAATACTTCAACCTCTGAGCTGTATAATTTGAAGGAGGTAAGCTCTTGCAAGTTTTTCTATAAAGTTCTTGCTAGGTTTCTCCTTTTGACTCAAGTGTTGTAAAGAAGAAAATGATTAATGTTTTGCATCATTAATTTTCATGGCTCCATTTGCTTAAGTTAATAACATTTGTTTATAAATGTTAGGTGAGGAATGAATTGGAATCATGTAGAGAAGAATGCAGGACCTTACATGAAAAATTTTTGTGTGAAAATGCATGTATCAAGGGAAGTCTCAGGTTTGTTTAACTTATTAAAGAAATTTATTTCTCTTTTCTTGCACCTTTCATATTACTCTTACTTTTCCAATATCTTTTCTTGTTATATGTAACTTGGTATCTTGCAAAATATTTTTGAATCTTTGGTTTACCATTGGGCATATTTATCAATCTTGGAAGTGGCATGTTGTAGTTGAGTCCTATAATGTTACAGTAGTATAGTGCATGGCAAGATGATTGTTATTTTAAATTTTTTTATATGCATATTCACATAATTGTAACTATAATGCTAAAAAATTACTCACAAATTTGTAATTCATAACATCCATAATGATCAACAAAAATCATAGGACATCATTTGGTTTACAACAAAATATATAAGTATAGTGACAGAAATGGATAATAATTGAGAATAAAAAAAATGGGCAAGCACAACAGAACAAAGAAATAAAAGAAATGGACAATAGATTAGTAATAGAACACCGATGAGCGTCATTGAGTTGAGCAGAGAAGAGAGGAGATGAAGTTACCAAAGATGGCTAGTGATATGAAATTGTGTCCAATGATAATAGATATGAAAGAAATATAGTGGAAAAGAAGGAAAAGGATGATGTGTATTATTCAGACCAAGGAATTTTTTTTGTAGACTGTAGTTTCTACTGGTGTGTGTTGTGTGTAGTCTAGACCACACAAGTAGTATTTGAGTGTGTTGTCTGCCTAATGTAGACCACAAAAGTAGTATTTATAATGCCTTTACAATAATTACAAGTTATAATAAAGGTGTTGTTTTATTCTTTTAGTATTCTACAGTTACTAACTCTCTCTATATTCTATTGTTATTAACCCCCCTCCTCAAGCTGGAGCAAATAGATCATATGCATCAAGCATGATACAAATAAATTCAACTCAAGTTGCTTAAGAGATTTGGTAAACATGTAGACCAATTGATCTTTGAAATTGACAAAATCAATTGTAATTTCATCAGTAAGGACTTTTTCTTGGATAAAGTGGTAGTCTATTTCATGTGCTTGGTCCTCTCATGAAAGTCTAGATTGGAGGAAATATGAAATGCAGCTTGGTTGTCACAAATCAACTTCATCTCCTTGGTATCTCTGAGCTTTAATTGTTGAAGTAGTTGACAGAGCCAAGTCAGCTCACAACTTATGCGGCCATTGCATAATATGCTCCTTTTACACTGCTTCGAGAAACTACATTTTGTTTCTTATTTCTCCACGAAATCACATTTCCTCCAAAAAATACACAATACTCTAATGTGGATCTCTTATCAGACGGTGAACTAGCCTAGTTAGCATCTGAGCAGCTCATAAAGCTGGTATTACCTTTATGTAAAGCAAACCTTTTCCAAGAAAATTTTGAATGAATATGAGGATGCGAATTACTGCTTCCCAATGAGCATCACACGAAGTATTAAGAAATGGACTTACCACACTTATTGTAAAGGTAATGTCAGGTTTGCTTATTGTAAGATAGTTAAGTTTGCCAACTGATCTTCAATATCTACCTGGGTCTTTTACTGCCTCCCCCTAAGGAACTATATCTCAGGTGTTGTTAGAGTGCATGGCAATCGTTTCATCAACAATTTCTTGGCGCCATCTGGGATGAGATAAGGCCTCATATGGAGTCTTAAGAATTGTGACAGAATCTAAAGAAGAAACAAATACATAATATGTAAACGATGATAAGATAAAGTGCAAGCACGAAGGATAAGGGTTTTGAGAGGACTTGGTAGCGTAGAGGAAATGCTCGTGGATTTGGAGTAGTTGTTGGAGCAGGTGACGAGTCTAAAGGAGCTTGTATAATAGGTTAAGACTTCAGGGTTTGATGACAATGTTGATATGTGATCAAAGGAGGTGGGTGTCACTTGAGGAATAATAATTGGGATTGGAGCAATGGGACTTTGTGGTGGTGGAGAAGTTTCATGAACATGTGCACAATTAGATGAGGAGAAGTAAGGCAAAGTCTTGAAGAAACTGACATCAGTTGAGATAAAATATTGCTAGAGGTCTGAAGAATAATATTGATAGCCCTTTTATGTACGAGAGTATCTAAGAAACTACTCTTCAGGACTTGGCTTTCATCTTGTCTTTGCTTGGACTAAGATCATGTATGAAATAGATGCATCCAAATATGCGAAGGGAAGAGAGTACAGTTATTTTGGAAATAGTAGAGAATAGGGAACTTTGTTGTCCAAAACTGTGGAGGGTATGCGATTAATGAGATAACAAGCAATGATGACAACATTGCCTTAGAAAGATGGTAAGGAGCATTTCTTGTATAATGCCTTGGGTTTGAACAAAGTCTTGAAATGTTGAAGACAAGTACTCTCGAGCATTATGAATGTGAAGGACATTGATACAAATACCAAATTGATTGCAAATTTGAGTAAAAGTTCAGTCTTATTGAAAAAATTTCAAACTTGTTTTGCAGTAAATATCCAAGTACAATGGGAAAAGTTATCTATAAAAGTGATAAAATATTTATAGCCTAATTTAGACACAACATTACTAGAATCCTAAATATCAGAGTGGACTAAGTCAAATGAAGATGCAACTCTTTTATTTTCTCTAAGAGTAAATGTACTTCGAAAGTGTTTTCCCAACTAACAAGACTTATACTCAAGTGTTGAAACTTTAAGATGAAGACCATAAGTCATAGCTTTGGAAGGCTTTGATGACCCAACCGTTAATGAATGATATCTAGTGATTTGGAGACGGCAAGCGGTAAAAGAAAGGTGATGCAATCCTCTTGACTCATGATCTGCTCTAATCATCTGTCCAATCTGCTAATCCTGAATTAAAACAGAATTGTTAGCAAAGATGATAAAATATAATATTGTTTTGGTAAGTTTGTTGATGGATATAAGGTTAAAAGGGCATCTAAGTACATATAGTACAAATTCCGAAGCAAGAGTGGGAAGTGAAGAAGCATCTCCAATGTTGGCAACTTTAGTTTGGGAGCCATTTGCTAAAGTTACTTTGGGTAAATGGTCCATATAAGAAAGTTTAGAGAAAAAGGATTTTATTACTTGACAGATGGTTCGAAGCACTTAAGTCAAGGATCCATAATCCAAAAGATTGAGATTGGGAGGCAAATGTCATAAGATTATCTGTGTGATCAATAGAAGCAACTGCAGTAAAGGATTGCATGGTTGCTTTCCATTTTACATACTTGTTATATTAAACAGTGGAGAGAATCACTTCATCAAGTGGATCAAAATGCAACTATGGCAATATTAATAGACTTATGTTGATGTCAAGTTTTTGTATGACAGATGCCTTCAATGCTACCTTATTGGTTACAATAAGTGCAGTACGGATGGGGTCGAATACAACTTCCACCACAGCCTCCACAAGGTTGAGAGTTGAAAGCAAGAGTGGAGGGGTCAACATTCACATAGGAAGATGGATCGGATGTCTGGGAGATTTTTAAGAAGGGATAGAAGGATTGGATAAGATTTGATTTGGACAGAATCAAGATCGAGAGGGAGATCGATCAAAGTAAGAGTCATGAAGAATTTGCTATGCTGCTTTGCATGAGTATCTACATTGTCCGTGAAAGGAAAAAAGGTTATCAAAGTCAATAATGAGACTGTTAAGCTTACCCAAATAAGACTACCTATCCATATCCTCTTTCTTCAAATGAACAAGATTGTTGACAACGGTGTACAAGTGGTTGATATCATTGGAATATAACTTTTTGGCTTTTACCACACATCATAGCATGTTTTGTAAACGCGATATGTGACTTGTAATTTGGACTCAATAAAATACCAAAGAATTTTGCATAAAAAACATCAATTTGTTTCTAACTATCTTGTTTCATTGTAGACCAACCCAAAAAGTAGTGGTTACTTTATCCTACCGAATTTTCCTTGATCTTTCAATATTACACACATCACCTTTTTCTCTTATTATTTTCTATTTTACTACTTGCTATATTGCTAAGAATTGGTTTGTATCTAGGAATGGAAGTAGATTGAGTCGAGTTAGCCTTTGAGTATTTAAGCTTGAACTGTTTAAAAATTTTGAGGCCTGAGTCTAGGCTTGCTATCTGTCAAAGGTTTGTTTTTTGTCAACTGATTTAAAATCTACAAGACCTATGAACCTGTTTAAAAGCCTATATTAAAAAAAAAATAAGACTACTAAATAGGCTTAAAGCCTAAATAAATGATTGATTAAAAAGATTTGCAAACCTAAAGCTTACAAAATAAAAAATCAATTAAATAGACCTAAAACACACACGCACATATATATATATATATATATATATATATATATATATATATATATTATTTAAAAAAGTTCGCAAGCTTAAAACTTTTTATGAAAATATATTTTAGTATTTTTTAAGTTATAGAACCTATCAATTCAACTCCAACTCTTACTAATATCACTTGTACAAAAATAAATCAAAATTATCTAATATTAGAAAATTTTACAACTATTTATTTGGGATATTATAGTAGATGTTGGTAGGAAAAAACAACAAAGGAAGGTTCTATTGAGGATAAGGAGAAAGTGATTTAGAATTTTTATGTTTGAAATTAAAATTAAAAATTTAAATTTTTAACAAATTATGTAAATATATTAATATTATATAAATATAATATATTAAAATAAAAATTATACAAATATAATATATTAAAATAAATATATAATATATAAAAATAAATATCCTTCTAAATAGGTTAAATAGACTTTTTTAAAAGTTTAAGCCTGACTTGTTTATCTGAAATAACTTTTTAACAAGTCTAACCTGTTTATTTATTAAACGAGTCGAGTTAAAGTAAGCTTTAAATAAACCAAGCTGTAAATCCCTATCACTTGTTCACTACCTCTGTTTGACCATCAATTTCAGGATATTATGCCGAACTCATCTTAAGTTGTGTTCCTTGTAACTTGAAAAGCAGCTGTAATTCCGTTCCGTTCCACCTTTTTCTTATAAAAAATTCACTTGTCATCTTATGCTTTTGCCCATTCTCGTATTTGACTTGGGTGGTTGCCATTGGTTACTTCCAAATTAGAAATGCTTGAGTATCTCTGCCATCTGCTACTCCCAGTTTGTGCCTGTTCTCTGTTTTCTTTTTCAAAGGTGGCTTGCCTGCTTTAACTTTCAGATAAATTAAAACAGTATTCCTGTTGTGTATTTTATGGCTACAGGGAAAAGGTTTTAGAGTTGGATCAACTAGAAATTCACCTTGAAACAGTCAATGCAGAGAGCAAACAATCGCGGGAAGTAAGGAATATTTATTAATAATTTCGTAGGCTTGAGTTACTGCAAGGCACAATTGTCACTACTATATTGGTATGTTGTAGATGTCAGAAGTCAATTTGGAAATGCTAGCTTTGGACCATGAGCTGCATGACTATCCTGAGAAAGAGAAAGCAAATGAACCTCAGAGGGAGCTACATGTTCTCGATAAAGGAGATAATCTATCATGCCCAGGAGAGTTAAATACCATGTCAGAATGTTTTAATGAGTTTCAGGTTTCTCCTTCACTTCCACTACTTTGAGGAAGATTTGTCCATAAAAAATTGTCAATATTTATTACTTGGGAGTTAAGACTAGGGAATAAAGATCTGTCTGAGAATCTATGCAGTATTAGTTTTACTGATCATATCAGGTTACTTGACAGAATCTCAAGAACAAACTATACGTTGTGACAAAAGAAAAGGACAAATTGACGGTTGAGATGGATGATCAACAGAAACATCTTTTGAAGTGGGAATTGCTGCAAAAGCATTGCCAGGATGAGGTAAGCTGAAAAAGTTTCCTTTTGATTGTTACGTATTCCAGTAATCATATTGTGACATTCTTTTTCAGTTATCAACGGCAAAGGTCCTCGTTGAGGAACTGAGTCAGAAAATTTCCTGTACGGAAGTCAAAATGCACGCGGTAAGTACCATACTGGGCTAGCTTTCTCAAAGGCAAAGGTTTTCTTTTATTTATTACGGATGCCAATTGCCCAGCCACTAGCTTTCTCAGAATAATAGATGTGCATTAATTATTCAGATTCAGATTGTATTCTGTGTTTGGATGAACAAGTATTGATCCATCTTAAGCTTTGGACTAGTCTCATGCTTAAATAGTTGACATCGGTAAAATGTTTTCACTTTCAAATTTTATGAACAGGATGAAATAACAAACAATAAAGAGATGTCTAAGCTTAGATTGAGACTCCGCGGAACACAGGCAAAGCTAGATGCTTTCCGTAGTAGATATAAGGAAGCAATCGATGAATCGGTTTTAATGAATAAAAAGTATGAAGAAGCTGCGAGGAAGTTAAAAGACCAACTCGCTTCGAAAGGAATTGAGGTGCTCAATCTAATGAAACAGCTAGCTGCTGCCAATGGGCAATAGGAAATTTGTATATTTCTATGGTTGTATGTTAAAATATGTAACGGTCACGCCATTCTTTGTTTATAAATTACAGATAGGACTAACACATCATTCTTAGTGATTCAATTAATCTTCAATCCCATCCCAATCTTGATATCTTGCTTGGTACATGCTACAATTTCAAAAGTGATAATCTGTATATCACAATGAACATGAACAAGTTGTCATATAAAAATCATACTTTAATGGCTTAATTGGAAGTGATTTTGATTTTTTTAAGTTCTTTTTGATCAATTTTGGATTTGGTTTGTACTTTTGAAAATTTAATAAATTTAGTTCTTTGTTGATTTATTTAATCTAAAATATTATAATTCTCAATTTTTATTCAAATTTTATAAATTGAATTAATTAAATTATTTTCTATTTAAAATTCATTAATAAAAATATTAAATCTTATCCAAAATAAAAGAAAATATTTAATATTTTTTTTAGAAACTCTAATCTCATTTTATAACATTCTTAAATTTTATTAAATTTTTACAAAATTATTGGCTAAATTTAGTTGTTAAATATTATTTTCAAAATTTAATATTGAAAGTCTATTTTTAAACTTTTAAAATTTATATTTTCGAAGTACAATTATATACTTTTAAAATTTAAATTTTAAAAGTTTATTTTTATATTTGTGAAATTTGAATATTTTTAATTTTATTTTAAAAATATATTTTAAAATTTAAATTTTAAAAATATATTTTATACATTTATAAAGAGATAATTTAGAAAATAAAATTTATAAAATAAAGAGTAAAAAAATATAAAAAATAGTTCTATTAGTGGTTACTTTTAAGTCCACTTGATCTATCTTAAAAAAATAAAAAATAAATATGCTAATATTAAATTTTATAATTGAACTACACTTTTAAGTTTAATCAATTAGTAAAAATGATGGTAATAAACAATAAATACATAGCTCATGTTCCATATATCATAGGATGTATGTCATACATACCATGATATATTACATGATCAAAATCTATGTTACACAATTATGTTTACATAGATCATGTTCCATATATCATAGTATGTATGTCATGCATCCTATGATATATTACATGATCAAAATCTATGTTACACAATTATGTTATGCATGTAAATTTAAACTACAATCCTAAAAAATGTTAGGAGTTTTTGTTTTCACACTAATACCAATTCACAATTGTTATAAGAGTTTTTGTTTTCACACTAATATCCGTTCATAATTGTCAAAAGGAACCATTTCTAGCTAACCCTGATTATAACATCCCAATTTTTCTATGATAAATGTTTGAGGCTACAAATAGTTTCTAGAATAAAACTAGGTGAAATTAGGAGCCAAAAGCAGAGAAATTAGGAAGTTTGGTGCAAATGACGAAAATGCCCTTGCACCTGGGTAGCTCAAATAATGAGCCAGAAAAATGGAAATACAAGTATAAGACATCTTGGAGGGATTATAAACATCATGTATGGTTAAAAGTAGTGAGAAAAAATTTAGAAATCTGAGAAGGGACAAAAACGTCCTTCGAAAACCCCTAGGAGCTGTACTTTTTGCACAAAGCTAGTCAGTTCCCATAAAAATAGCAAACGACCTTAGATTAACATGGGAAAGAACCAAAAGTCTTAGAAATATCCAGAGGAACAATTTGGGAAATTTTCCGGCAATATTGAGAAAAATTACGAAAACGCTCCTGGAAGGCCGGGAGGGTAGGATAAGATGATAAACATGCCAAAAGTGGGCCCCACACCCATGTGCACGAAATGCAACAGCTGGAAAGGTGGTGGTGAGTCACCAAAATGAAGTCAACCAAGTCTTCCACAAAAAGACAAAAGTGAATAGTAAAAAGGTTACTTTAACCATGGTTAAGCCTAACTAACCTTGGTTAATTAAAAGTAAAGCATGCTTTGGTTAAATTAATCATAATTAGAGGAAATATCAGCCTAATTAACACTAATCTAAGCCTAAAAGTATAATTCCTTGAATTTTGATTTATTTTGGAAAATAGGAAAAATCTAGGCAAAATTACCAAAATACCCCTATGTGCAAAACTAATTCCACTTGGCCCATAAGAGTCCGAATTTTTTGGGACCCTTGGGACCCCATTTGCTTCAGATTTTTCAGCTTATAAACTCATCAAAATCCTCTCCATTCTCTCCAAGCTTGCCATAACTCCAAAACACCCAAAACTTGCACTTTAAGTCTAAGTCTTCATCTTTAAGACTTAAGCTATATTAAAGCTATAAACATTTAAGCCCCACCACCATCCTTTGTCCACGTCCAGAGCAGACCAAAGGGGACCCAAGGAAGCCTTTAAAGCACACAAAAACACTAAGGAGGTCTTCAACAAGTAGGATCTTTCTACTTGTCTTTTTATGCTTTTAACTTGCCTTTTTATGGTGTGTTTGTGTTCTTTCATGCATCTTTTCTCCAAGATTTGTTTGTCTTCTTTTGTTTTCACTTGTGAGAGTTTAAAACTGTATTTTAACCGTTCAAAATCAGCCCCACCCATTTTTAGTGATTTTTGAAAAGAAAAACAAAAGTTTGTTCTAAAAGTGCTTCTAAGGCACTTAGAAGAAATTTAATCAGTGGGTTTTGTTTTAAAATTATTTTTGAAGTTTTGATCAGTTTTATGCTCTCATGAGAAAGGTTTTTAAAGCTTATTTGAAAGAGGATTTGTGGATCTTGGAGTAGATCATGAAAATCTACTCTTTGTGGCTTGGAAAAATATACTATGTTGTTGTTTTCATGCTTATTTTTATGCTTAAGTTTTAACCTTGTGATTTTCTTTTGTGATGAGTTTGGTATGACCTTTGTGCTGGATCTGCACCTCTGACTATGCATGTTAAGAGGTGGAATAAATTTTTGTAATAAGTTCCAAAGGTTTCCTTTGGACATTAGTTAGAAAGCTACCACGCAAATGATGTAATTTGTAGCCAAAAGTGGCTAAAATCCTTGTATGGCACCCTAGACTCATCATGGCCAACACTTAAGCATCAAAACATGGATGAAATAAGCATGGATCAGAGGCAAGAGGGGCTGCACAAACCTAACACAACTGAACCAAGTTGGTGTGAGATGGAAGATTTGAAGAAATTACCTTGGCTAACCAAGGAAGGCTTTCGGCCACAACTCCCAAGCAAGCTTTACTTTCATTAAAATTTTTATAAGTAACTTAAGCTCTGAAATAAGGTTTTAAATGAACTAAATCAACCTTTAAACAAAGTTAAACAAAACAAAAATGAGTTAAAAACCTCTAGGAGTGCATTCGGCCACCCTAGAGAGATTTTGGCAAAAAAATGGGCTTAAAATGTGATTAAGGAAAAATCAAGTATTTTCAACAAGTAAATAACTTATTTGGAGGTTTAATCATTATTTAAAAGGTTAAGTTTCAGAATATATGGCCTAGGTAAGCTTAGGGAAAAATCTCAAAATTACTAAGTGATAAAATTTCCAAATAAGCTTAAAATGGGTAACTAGGAAGTCTACCATAACTTAAGCAAGGGTAAATGTCAAATTCGGCCATGCCATTAAATTTTGGGTAAAAATAATTAAGATTAACTTATAATATGTCAATTCTAAAGTTTAAACTTGGCCCCTAAGTAAAGGTCAATTAGGGTTAAGACTTAAGTCAACTAGGGTTAGGAAGAAGGAAACCCTAAACCTAAAAGAGTGGCATTCGGCCACTTAGTAGTTAATTAACTTAAAGGAGGTTTTAATTTCCAATTAGGGTTAATTAAGGACCATTTTTATGTGAATAGGATGAATTTAAAGTATGAAAAAGTTTTAAGGTGGATAAAAAGACCTATTGATTTTTTTTACAAATGATTTTATGGTGAAGAAGGAAATTGTGGAAACCTAAGTCTAGGAGGTTGGAATTCGGCTACCATGTTTTAAATTAACTAGGAATGAGTTTCAATCCTTAACTAGGCCCAAATAATGATCCTAAATATGTAAGCGAAATATAATTAAAGTGTATGAAAGGTGGAATTTGAGGAAGTAGGTCATTCGTCCATTTAGGAATAAATTGTCCTAGAAGATTAATTAATTTCTACTTAGATATTATTTGGTTTGAAATAAAATAGACTTTAAAAGTTTAAGATTCAATTAGACCTAATTATTAAGGTAGTACAAAGGAGAACATAAGGTAATATATTTCAAAGGTTTATTAGAGGCATGATTAAGAAGGGTGGATATGACTTAAACTTGAAGTTAGAAGTTCACTAAGTAATTTGATCATAACATACCTTAATGAGAAGAAGTTATAAAAGATTTGTGAATACTTAATACCTGAACTTAGAATAATTAGGATATGTATAATACTTGAAACAAAAGAGAACACAAAGAGAAAAGAATTTGAAAGGTGCCATTCAGCCATCAAGGTTGAGATGCTAAGACGTAAAATCTTAATGAACAAATATAAATTTGAGAAAAGGAAAGGATGAGAGGTAACTTAGAAGGATGAGTGATGTAAGTCCTTTGTGTGATTTCAACATCAAACCGCATTGAAGCATTAGATTGGTGGTCTAAATGTGACATTATGCTATGTGATTTACCAATCAAATTTCATTATTAGTTATGAATGCTCACTATCTATGAATGAATAAATGATGGATGCTCATGAATGAGAAAGGAAGATGATCATGTGTGAGATTGGTTTATGATGATGATTGAGATGAAAATTCGAAACCTATATGTGCATTTCATATTGGTTGGAAATTTGTTTGAGCATGCATAATTATTTGGAAGCCACTAAAATGAACTTAAAAAGATTACGGGATCACTAAAGCAAACCTTATGTGAAAACATAATGCTACTCTCTTTGTGCCTTATGCGCACTAGTATCCAGAGGGCCCTAAAAATCTCTACTGAAGAGAAGCCAAATGTTGCTTCTTGAAGCCAAAGGTTGCTTCTAGGAGCCAAAGGTTGCTCCAAAAATCCTTCTACTCTGAAGGCATTGAGTCCTTCACCCCTTATATGGTGGTGACGATCACCTAGGAATGAGCTCATATCCTTAATTTTAGTAGGAGGTGGAGTAGAAAAAGAGAAGATATTGTTTGACAAAATTTAATACATGTTTATGTCTAATTGTTTTCTCCCAAAGGTGGTGAAACTAGATTCATAAAGTGTCCCAATGGTTGGACAAAGAAATGATAAAGACAAAGAAAAGTAGTAAAGAACAAAGTTTAAGACATAGAATAATTGTATGTCAAATGATATCTTATTTGTGATCCCAAAGGTATGAATGTTAAGAAGAATGTATGGTGAGACACTAAGTTGTATGTTTTGAATAAAATTGATCCACTTCGAGAAATGTTTTCAAAGAATTAAAAGTAACCTTTTATGTAAGAAATGATTTTTGAAATAAACTCAAGTGGCTGGGACTAAAGTGATGACATTAGAACTAAGTAGATAGCCTACAAAGAAACTTAGTTTCTCACCCCTACTTCTTCCCACTTTCTTCCCAGACATTTCGGACGCTGTTCGTCACGGTAGCAGATCACGTACTTGAAGCAGATGCAAGACACTCTCGTTTGAAGAAAATTCACGTCATGTTAATGTTGTGATTAGAAGAATGCAGGCATCCTAAATATTAGTAATAAATAGTATGTTATGTATATGTAATAACTACCTGATAAGGCCCATGGGCCTAAGACTTACGGTATGTAATAAATGTTATGTATAATTATTGTGTGACATGTGTGTTATGATTGAATCTTGTTTATTTATAATAGGAAAATGATAAACGAAAAGAATAATATAAACGCTTAGTATTCCTAAGGTTTTAAACGTATGTAGAAATCCGCTTAATGATTTAGTTTACCGCTACGCACGTTTTATCGACGAGGCTCGCAGTTTATATCAAACAGTTTTAAAAAAAAAATTACTGTATTTTCATATAAGTATTTTCTAAAATGAATTCCGCATCATGAGATAACAAACTAAAAATGGAACCGAATGATCGACTGAAGCGTGAAATCGGTATTCGTTTTTAGGGTGTTATACTGATAGTGCTAAGAAATTAGTAAGGATAATCAAGTTTCAATTGTGAGGAATTCTTGACTACAAGAAGCTACCCTAAACCTTTTAAGCATTCTCATGCTTAACAATTGTATCCCTAAAACTTATTCGATATACCTTTCTAATTTGTTAGTGCATATGGTAACTTTATCTTCTTAAACTCCACCTCATAAATCTTAATATGTTTTATGCATGATTTTGTTATGTATCATAGTTTGTCTTAAAACTAATCTCAATTGATCTCTCTTAAAAATATGACAAGATTTCTTTATAAATTGGATCTTTTCAAATTTCACTCGCACCTATAAAAGTATTATAAAGTCTAGTCAAACAATCATCCCCAGTTGAAAGGAACCTACCACACATTGCACATTATTACCATTGATAGCAATCATTTGACCTTTTTAATAAGTATTATTTAATAGAAGTTGTTTTTTTTAAAACTAAAAACATGTAACAAATAATTTTACGATCAAATACTAACATCCTAAGAAAATTATTTCTTAAGGTACTTTCTTAGATACTAAACTTTTACCAAATTAAAATAGATCCAAGCATCTTTAAGTTAAAATATATAATTAATAAATCGTCACTTTTATTTCTTTTTTAATAAAATCCTTATTTATCTATCAAAATATGAAGGGTTTATTATATTTATTGAAAATTTAATTTAATAAAAAATTTAAAATTTTTTTTTAGAGAAAGCAAAATATCTTTTTTAAAATACCTTGTAAAAAAGAACTATTAAAAATATACTAAATATATAAAATTAGTTTTTTTTTCCTCTTTTAAAGTTGAATTCCAATATGATAAAATAGAAGTTTTCTAAATTTTTACAAAGAGAAAATCATAAAGATAATTTTATACAAATACCCCTCTCATCTCACAGCTTTAATCTCATTTCTTTCTTTTCTCATTCTTAACATTATTGTATTCCACTCATGAGTATATAAATGTAATAGTCCCCTAAATCACCTAGGTCGATTTCAACTTTTTGAAGATGTAAGTGGTCTAGGTTGATGTTACTAAGATAGAAGTACATGATTTTTTTAGGTTTACTCCTTTGGCTTATATTTTTTCACCGCTACTCTTGTTATGTAGTCATTACTTGCAGAGTAAAAGATCCTTTAACTAGCCTTTACGTCGACGGTCACCTTAACGTTGAGAAAAGAGTGATTCATGTTGCAATTTCACTATGGAATTCATAACCACATATAAAGAAATAGAATAGAGAGGGAGTGAACCGTTTCATTTAAGTAAAAGTCGAGATAGGAATAATATAATACATTGTAATTTAATGTTTCTAACATAAGTTCTTTGGCAATCACAAAGAACTATCATAAAATCATTCTTAACATAGATTGTATGTGCAAGACTATTCCTTCATTGTCTCTATAAATATTGTACCCAACACATGAGTTTTACTATCTAATATACCAACTTGATTCAATGTTCAAATAAATGCAATGAATACACATGATATTATTTTACATCCTATTATGACAGACTCAGGATTATGCTAAGGTCTATTGTGTCCCATACCATAATAATCCTCACTAATATGGAGTTGATCATCCCTACAATATTCACATGCATCAGTATATTATCAAAACAATGGAGGTATCAAGACTCAATTTCTCAAATTAAAGTGCACTCTTGACAACACTATCATCATCATCAACATCGTTTAATATTTCATAAGTCTGACCAGAGCAATCTCGGTTGTTGGGAGCAATCCTAGGCCATTGGAGAGGCTGAGAGGCTCAAACCTAACTCTCGTACCCCCTAGGCTTGGAAACTCTTGTTTCTCATGATTTATGGTATTTTTCTATGTAATTTGACTGCTAGATTTTCTAACTCCCTCTTATAGAAGAGCTCATAGACAGTCCCTACATTGATGATTTATAAAATAATCTTTTATGAATATGATGCATGATCGACCACCTATGCAATAGTTTCATTCAACATTCTCAACTGAAGGCCTCTTCTTCTTCTCAAATACATGACCTCATTGTTCTCTTCCAGCTATCATGTAGACTTTACTCAATTTTTGTTGAAATAAAATTCAAATGACTACTGGATCATATGACATTTTAATCCTTCCTTCATTATCTCATTTTATTTATGTATAGACCACTCATAGATACTTCACTTAGAAGTATCAAAATTTAGCACATAATCTCTATACAACAACTAAGATTCTCAATCTCCAATCATCAACAGATTCAATTAATAACAATATACATTGTTGGTGTTCGAGCTTCTAGTCCATTCAACATAAATATATTTAATACCATTCATCATAATAACTTGCACAACAATCTCTATTCATTTAATAAGTTGTGCGATCATGCTAACACAATGTTGCAGGGCCATACAAGTTTTCTACATGATTGCGCAGTCCTACTTTAGCACACTCGTGCTGATCTTCGGCACATTGGTTCTTTTCTTCATTTTACTCATCTTCATCTTCATCATTTGACATTACTGTCCTTAAAATGCACACACCGTGTTCAAAGCATTACCTTAGAGTTTTACTCTTTTTATAAATTTTAAAAAATATTTAAGAATAAAAATGAAAAAGTTGTAGCTATCTAATTATAGGATAACATGATAAATTAACTCTTAAAAATTTTATTGAATAAATATTAATATAAAGTTACTTCATATTTTTATATTTTATCTTCACCTATTAAGGTCTAAATATAAAATTTATATATATATATATATATAAAATAGACCATTTAAATGTCAAATATATCTTTTTAAATATTGTGAAAAGATTGGAAGGAAAAATGAATAACTTTTATAAAGTAATAGATTTTAAATATTTTTATAAAATATAAAATAAATGAATTTTTACCAAACTTTTTGAATGAATATTTCCTTATATCTACTATATGGAAATATATCTATATAATTTAAAAACTATTAATGATGTATTTTTAGAATCCTTTTCTAACATCCTTTTCTAAAATTTCTGTAAAAACGTACAGATTTATAATGCTCACAAAAATTTGTTGACGTAGTCCACAAATACATATCATCGAACATCTAAAACTTTCATATCCAAAGTCTCATCTATAAGTGAGAATCAAAAAAATAAAATTTATAGTTTTAGTATACCATTTTCTTAGTATACTATCTCATATAAATTTAAATAGTTTCTTAATTTAATCTCATATCATATTTATATCTCTAACCAATTTAGTCCTTAATCATAACCAGACAAAATCCCATCCAAAATTAAATTCAAACATAATTAAACACAAATTTTAAATTTTAAATAATATTAAATTTCATTCTAAAGCTAAGGAAGCTCTAGAATTATTTCATACTCTACTTGAGTCTCTTTCTCTTACCTAAAATTAAAGACGGGTGAAATCTCTATTTTTTTTTTATGTTCATACATGATTAATCTTTTAATTTCAATATCAACTTTGGCTAAAAAGAGGATGAAATCCTTCAAAATTTTTCCAAACCTTGGCTCCTTACTTTTTTTTCTCCTCTTTCTGCAATTTTGGAAGCCAAAATGAATGTTTTATGTTTCATTATCTTTCAACTGAAAGATTAAGAAAGAGAAAGAGCATTGAGTTTGGTGAAACGCCCCCACCTTGTGAGCACTTACTTAGGCCAAACGAGGTAGGCATCACAAAGGGAGAAATGGTTCAAGTGGTCAAACTCGTGGTCTGGAACCCCTTGACCGCTGCTTCGAACCTCATTATTCCAAGCTAACATTGTACTTTCCAATATTCTGATCTAATCCATGGACTTTCCAATATTCTTATCTGACCCCTGGGCTTTCTAATATTTTGATCTAACCCCTGGACTTTCCAATATTCTGTTCTGACCCTTGGATTTTTCATTATTTTGATCTTACCCCGGACTTTTCCTTATTCCGATTTAACCCCTGCACTCTTCAATATGCTGAGTCAACCCCCACACTGCCTATTGTTCCGATCAAACCAGCAGCATTCCTTCTTTCTCTAGAATATGATCAAATCATTTTATTACCATTTTTGTCTTTGAATAATAAAATGCTTCTCAAAAAAGGATTTGGGATCTACAGTCTCACGCGACGAACTCTAAACGGGAAACTGACGATCCACACTGTTGTTCGATGTTTAGTAGTTCTTATAGGCCCCCGTCCAGCCTTAGCTGCCTCGGACCTTATGCATGAGTGGACTGATGGTTCCTCCAAAATAAAAACTCTTTTCAAAAGATTTTGGGATCTACAGTCTCACGTGAGGAACTCTAAACGGGAAACTGGCTGCCTACACTGTTGTTCGATGTTTAGAGGTTTGTATAGGCCCCCGTGCAGCCTTAGCTGCCTCAGACCTTGTGCATGAGTGGACTGAGGGTTCCACCAAAATAAAAACTCTTTTCAAAATATTTTGGGATCTATAGTCTCACGCGACGAACTCTGAACGGGACATTGGCAGTCTACACTGTTGTTCGATGTTTAGAGGTTCATATAGGCCCCCGTGCAGCATTAGCTGCCTCGGACCTTGTGCATGAGTGGACTGAGGGTTCCTCCAAAATTAAAACTCTTTTCAAAATTCTTCGGGACCTACGGTCTTACGGGACGAACTCTAAACGGAAAACTGGCGGTCTATATTGTTGTTCGATGTTTAGAGGTTCGTATAGGCCCCCGTGGAGCCTTAGCTGCCTCAGACCTTGTGCATGAGTGGACTGAAAGTTCCTTAAAAAAAATAAAATTCTTTTCAAAATGCTTTGGGATCTACGGTTTCACGCGACGAACTCTAGACGGAAAACTGGTGGTCTACACTACTGTTCGATGTTTAGTGGTTCGTATAGGCCCCCGTATGGCCCTAGTTGCCTCAGACCTTGTGCATGAGTGGACTAAAGATTCTTCCAAAAAAATAAAAGGCTTTTTAAAGCATCCTATTCATTTTAAAGCACTTCTGAAGGTCAAGCCTTCACACCAGAACTACGTAACCCTTGAGCTTCCAATTGTACCGGGGAATACGTAGGAGCAGGATCAAGTCCTGTCAGACTAACCTCCATCAAGTCATTTATTTCACTTTAATTAAGGGATCAAACTATTTTCAAAAATCACACACTCAGTTGAGGGGTACTGTTCATCGGAACAGGCGAATGGGGTGCCTAACACCTTCCCCATTCGTAACTGACTCCCGAACTTCGAATCTCACCGAGTCAGGGTTTTTTCCAAATCTTTTTCCCTTAAATAAAAATTTGGTGGCGGCTCCACATTGATTCAAATAAAATTCTATTTTTAAATTTTAGCAAGTCCGCCGTCTCGTCGGAATTACGGTTATGACAGATGGCGACTCTGTTGGGGACTATTAGAGAGTCAAGCCCGTTTAATTGAGTGCGCGTTATATTGATCCCTTTCCCTTTTATTTGCACGATTTATTTATCTGTTTATCTATCTGTGATTTATTTGTTTGTTTATTCTCTGTACAACCTTCGGGTAGACGAACAATAAATTACTGTATATATCTGTACGATTTACTCAATTGCAAGTATCCCAAATTGATGTGCCTTCCGTACATTGCATATGCATTTTATCATGAGTGGAGCCCTATACCTGGGTCTAGAGAGATCTAGTGGTGTCATGCTGGGGCCTACGTCCTGTGTGGCTATCACGAAAATCCCAGCTAGAGTGTGTCCTATTCATAATGTCCTGCAACTAGTGGCTACTTCTACTGTTGTGGCAAGCATTATGGACTGGAACTTGGCTCTAGTGACCTCTACACCTTAGGATTACAAACCACCTTAGAGAGGTTCATGCATTAAAAGTCCTAGATCCGTAAGACAGGTTACCGTACTAGGACACGAGGAGGGCACACTTTGATTACACGACATCTGTTTTGTAAGCATTTTATTTACCTGCAATTGGGAATGGATAGAAATCTTAAGACAAAAGAAAGAGAAGAAGTGAAAAGAAAAAGAAAGAAAGGCCAAATGGCAAGAGAAAATAAAATCGAAAATATGAAAAAGAGAGAAAAGAAGTGAGTAAAAAGAGGAGGAAGAAAAATAATAAGAAAAGAGAGAGGAAATGGAAGAAGAAGAAAGAAGAGAGGATAGAAAAAATAAGGGGAAGGAGCAGAAAAAAGAAAGAAAAGAATTAAAAGATAGAAAAGAAATATATAGAGAAAAGGAAAAAGAGAGAAAAAGAGGGAAAGAAAATTCGGTGATAAAAAAAAAAGAGACTTAACCATATTTATTACTTTAATTCTTTATGCATCATGCATTAACCTTGTTCATCTTGAGCCTAACATGTTTGCTTTGTTTTCCTTTTTCCTTTCCTCCTTTGAGGGACCAGATTCTCAGCAACTGTAAAAAAGGAGGTGAAATGGAAATTAATATGGAATCCGGGCAATTGAAGAAAATGAGACGTATTAGGGTCAAGGTGATAGACCTTACAAGCTTGGAAATGTTTGGAAACAAGCTGTCGAGCATCCAACAGATGTCATTCAGCAAGAAATATGGCAACATACTGAAATTACTAAAAGTTCAGGTACAGGAGGGGGCCCTCACGGCTATGGTACAGTACTACGATCCTCCCCTCCGATGCTTCACCTTCTCAGATTTCCAGTTGGCTCCTACCCTAGTGGAGTTCAAACAGATTCTGGATCTACCGTTGGAGGGGTGTAGGCCGTATCATTACTTGGAACATCATTCTACATTTCGAGTTGCCGCACAGGCTCTAGGTTTACAGTCTGGAGATCGTCTGACAGGTTACCAAACAAAGAGCCTAATCAAAGGGTTCACCAGGGAGTTCTTGGAAGAATATATCCAACACCTGGCCAGCAACAACCAGTGGGCCGTATACATGGAAGTGCTAGCTCTCACCATCTACGGGCTAGTGCTTTTCCATTACATGGAGGATTTTTTTGATTTAAATGCAGTCGATATATTCTTGGCCAGGAGGAACAAAGCTAAAAACCCTGTCACAACTTTGTTGGCATATGTTTACAATACGCTAAACTTTTGTCATGAAAAGAAAAGAACAAGGCTGATCTGCTGTTTGCCAATGCTATATGTATGGATAACCGCCCACATCTTCAAAAGAAATGTAAAGATACAATGTCCCATATCGGATTTGCTGTGCTACTAGATAAAGCCCATGAGCAATGAAGAATGGTCGACTCATTTTGCCAGCCTGACTAAAGAACAGATTAGATGGAAACCTTCGTGGCAACAAAGAACGAGTGTCATCTATCATTGCAAGGGGTTCCCAAATGTACCACTCATGGGAGCTAGGGGTTGTATCAACTACAATCCAATACTGGGGCAAAGGCAGCTAGCTTATCCCATCAAGTCATCGCCATCAGACAAGCAAGTGACCCCTTTCTTCCTAAAATATGAAGGAGATTTTGCCGAGAGTCTCTGAAAGGTCTGAGAAGCTTGGGAGAATATCGCTCGCAAAGGAAAAGAGTTGGGAGTCTGAAGCTGCACCGCCAAAGAAGAGTATAAGCAATGAGTCAGGGATAGAGTGCAGCAAATCAAGCTACCGTTCAGACCTTCGGTCATCCCTTCGGGAAGTCAACTTCCTCCCACGGTATTCAAAGATGAGGCTGTGAAAAATTTGAAGGAAAAATTAGAGGCCATGACCAAGAAGAACAGCCAGTTGGAGGAAGAACTTTTGAAGGCACAGCAGGAATGCGCTGCATTAAAAAGAGAAAACCAGGTGAATGAGACCATCATAGAAAGCGTCCGGGAACAAAAAAAAGGTGAACGTGAGCACGCTGCCCGGGTTCATCTAAACCTGCAAGCAGCTAACAAAGAGCTCGGAATGAGAGCCCAAGAGAGGGACACCACGCTCCAAGAAAACCGTCAGCTGAGGAGCGCTCTAGAGAAAATGAGGGCCAAAATCCATACGATCAGGGAGGAGAAAAATCAGATCCTAGCGGAAAATAATAGGGTCCTAGTGGAGGCAGATTATGTAATAGAAGAGAGAAACGACCTACTGCAACGGATAGAAGATATGAAGAAACAGATCGAATGCCTAATCATAACATGGCAGAATGAGGTGAACGAAGAAAAATGGAAGGTCATCGAGGTCATACGAATGCAGCAAAGAGGCATAAGCGATATACAAGATGAAAATAAGTGGTATAAAGACACGGCCGATCATTGGACCAAATGTTTTGAAAGGTTGGCCAGCCTAGCAAATACAGCGATCGAGGAAGTACCACAGTTGCTCAAAACGCAGAAGCATCGCTGCATCCACTCCACACCCCGCCTGAAGTCGAAACTTTTATTTAGTTTTGTAATGACTTGGTCTTAAGGATGAATAAGTATGTTGTATTAGCCAAGCAAGAAGAACAAGATGTAAAATAAACCTTGTTTATTTGAATAAAACGGGTTTCTCTATGCATATGATTCCATATTAATTTTCATCTCATGCTCGGAGCATGAAAAGTGCACTCGATCGAGAAACGATGTTCAATGAGATTCTTGTCCCTCCGTATTTATCATATACCCAAAAGTTTGTTTTTCTAATCATTAATTAATTAATTTAACTTTTACAGATAACAAAGATAGCAGACTTATGACTTCTCCGGCATTCATATAGCACCCAATCAAGGACGAAAATCATGAGTGAGCTAGAGACGCAAAACGAAGAACTCAAATGAGGTGGCCGAACTGAAGGACCAGGTCGCCAAACTCATGAAGCTGCTAGAAAAAGGCACAAAGGGACCTTCAGGGACTGAAGCACCAGGGAAAACCACTGCATCAATGCCCCTCCAAATCGTTACCGAGCAAGAGTGGCCATATGCGCTACCACCTGGCTATGAACCTCCTTATGGGCCAGGTTCTCAAGGGATTTCTGCTGGTGAAAACCCTAATGCAGTTCCGCTCCACATAAACCCTACCACTCACCAATATCATCCAAATCCCCCTACTGGGCCTTCATACACAAACCCTACCACTCATCCTCACCATATTAACCCACCGACTTACCTTCCTCCTTCCAATACTACCGGCTATCCACCACACTCTCACCCAACATATATGAACTCGCCGCCCTACCCTTACAACACAAACACTTCCTTTGCCTTCCCCACACACATAAACCCATCTTTCCCTCCTCACATCAATCCTTTGAACGCATACCCGCCTCACATCAACCCTGACTACACCCACATGAACACAACCGTCACCGAAGACCCTACATACTCTGTCCCTGTCACCACTCACCCAGCAAACCCCCATCAACCACATCCCTATGGTCATGCTACTAGACCCGGGGGACCACACACCTTACCCCATCATACCAGCCAGCCCATGAACGAACAATGGCCAAAGCCAGCTGACCAGGAAACCCATCTCAGTGGGAGATGGCAGCACTTGGAAGAAAGGGTCAGGGCCATCGAAGGGAGTGGGTATGGAACAGTGGAGGCTTTTGATCTTTGCCTCGTGCCTGACGTCGTCATACCTCCCAAATTTAAGACCCTGGAGTTCGGAAAATACAAAGGAACCGGCTGCCCAAGGAGCCATCTGACAATGTATTGCCGGAAAATGGCCTCGCATTCCCACAACGAAAAGTTGTTCATCCACTGCTTTCAGGACAGTCTGACTGGAGCAGCAGCTAGTTGGTATACCCAGCTGGAAAGGTCATACATTCACACATGGAAGGACTTGGATGATGCCTTCTTAAAGCAATAAAAATACAACATGGAGATGGCTCTCGACCGTACCCAGTTACAAAATATGGTGAAAAGGGACGAAGAATCATTCAAAGAATATGCACAACGATGGAGAGTGGTGAGGGATTTTGATGGATCAAGGAGGGAGGTCATTGGTGAAGTCGAACTACCGATCCAAATTTTTCCAGTTGTCTTCAACATAACCTTCCAGATAATGGACATCCATCCACCCTACAGTTGCCTGTTAGGGAGGCCCTAGATTCACGCCGCCAAAGCAGTCCCTTCGACTTTGCACCAGAAATTGAAATTCATCATAGGCGATAGGCCGATTATCGTCTCAGCGGAGGAAGACTATTTGGTCAGCAAACCCACCAATCCTCCATATATTGAGGTGGCCGAAGAGGCCTTGGAGACACTTTCAAGCCTTGGAAGTTTCCAATGTCACCACCATTAAGGAGGGAGAAGTGGTTGACCAAAGGCGGCCCCCCCAAAGCTCTAATGATGATGGCCCGGGTGATGTTGAAGAACGGGTTCAGGCCCGGTGATAAACTGGGGAAAAATAATGATGGTTTGTCTCAGCCGTTGTCGGTGAATAAGACTAGACAACGGTACGGATTAGGATATAAGCCCACAGAAGAAGATAAGGCAGTCAGGCCTCGGTTCGGCAAGGTCCCTCTGTGCCACATTTCTCAAAGTTTTCGGAGTGCCGGATTCGAAGATGCTGGCATGGTCGCGGCCGTAGACGGAGAGAGGATGAAAAATATTGAAGATCTGGTGATGGCCTATCCCCCTGGACAAGAACTGAACAATTGGGAAATTATTGAACTACCTCTGACTTTTGATTCAGTTCAAATGTAATTTTGTAATTGTCATGACAAAATTCAATTTCAAAACATAAACATTTTGTACATACTCTTTTTGATAAATGATAAATAAAGTTGCATTATCCAGAAATCTTCCCTCTTCTTTCCCTAATATATTTCCCTCTGAAAATTATACATCTTATTCTTTTCTCATACCCCAATCTGCAGATCTGATAAAAAACCGCCTTACGACGACAGTGCTACTATTGTATCAGGCAATTTCAATTGTATTGTTAATCATGCCAATGAGGAGGCAGAATTTGAATGCAAACCCACCGAAGAGATGTTGAGACTGGTGGAATGCGAATATAAAATAATTGAACCTCATCAGGAGCCCATCAATTTGATAAATTTGGGGACCGAAGAAAATAAGAAAGAAGTGAAGATAGGCACGCTTATCACTGGAGACAATCGTGAGCGATTGGTCTCACTATTACAGAACTATAGTGATATCTTTGCCTGGTCTTATCAAGACATGCCAGGCTTAGATACCTCTGTAGTAGAACACAAGCTACCTATGAAAGCCGGGTGTTTACCGGTCAAACAGAAGTTAAGGAGGATGAAGCCCGAAATGTCCTTGAAAATCACGGAAGAGGTGAAAAAGCAGTTTGACGCCAGTTTCTTAGCTTCTATGAATTACCCGGAGTGGGTCGCAAATATAGTGTCGGTCCCTAAGAAGGACGGCAAGGTCCAGATGTGCGTAGACTACAGAGATCTCAATCGAGGATAGCCCGGAAGATGACTTTCCGCTCCCCCACATCGACGTGCTGGTCGACAAATCTGCGCAGTTCTCTTACTTTTCATTTATGGATGGTTTCTCAGACTATAATCAGATCAAAATGGCCGAAGAAGATAGAGAAAAGACCACTTTCATTACAGCCTGGGGAACATTCTGCGACAAAATTATGCCTTTTGTATTGAAAAATGCGGGGGCAGCTTACCAAAGGGCTATGGTAACATTATTCCATGATATGATTCATAAAGCGATAGAAGTCTACGTAGATGATATGATTGCCAAGTCCAGGACGGAGGATGACCATCTCACGGACCTCCAAAAGCTGTTCGAGAGGCTCCGGAAGTTCAAACTGTGGTTGAACCCGGCTAAATGCACCTTCGGGGTTAAATCAGGAAAACTGGTGGGCTTCATTGTCAGTGATAGGGGAATCGAGGTCGACCCCGATAAAGCCCGAGCCATTATAGACATGCCAGCTTCGAAGACTGAAAAGGAGATCCGAGGCTTCTTGGGAAGGCTCAACTACATCTCCCGATTTATTTTCCAGTTGACGGCTACATGCGAGCCGATCTTTAAGCTCTTACTCAAGAATCAATCTATGGGTTGGGATGAGGATTGCCAAGAAGCTTTTGAAAAGATTAAGTTATATTTACAGAACCCGCCGGTCCTGATACCGCCAGTCCCTAGAAGGCCTTTAATCTTGTACCTAACGGTGACGGACCAGTCGATGGGTTGTGTGCTCGGTCAACATGATGAATCCGGGAGGAAGGAGCGGGCAATATACTATTTAAGCAAGAAGTTCACGATCTGCGAAGCCAGATATTCCCTCTTGGAGCGAACATGTTGTGCTTTGGCATGGGCGGCGCACCGTTTACGACAATATCTGCTGAGTCACACTACGTGGCTAATATCCAGGATGGATCTGATCAAGTATATCTTCGAGAAGCCTACATTGTCAGGACGAATTGTGAAATGGCAAGTAATACTTTCAGAATATAGATATCCTGTATGTGATGCAAAAGTCCATCAAAGGTAGTGCGCTCGCCGAATATTTGGCCCAACAACCCCTAGAAGATTACCAGACTATGCAGCCAGAGTTTCCTGATGAGGGTTTGATGGAAGTATTCAATGAAGAAAGGAAGACAGAGGGAGAAAATGGACAATGTTATTTGACGGTGCATCCAACATGATGGGCCATGGTGTAGGAGTCATACTGATATCCCCGGATAAACAATATATACCCATTGCGGCCAGGCTGGCTTTCGATTGCACCAATAATGTGGCAGAATATGAGGCTTGCATTTTGGGGGATCCAAGCCGCAATCAAAGCTAAGGTGAAGCGCTTAGAGGTCTTTGGTGATTCAGCTTTGGTCTTCCATCGGGTCAAAGGGGAGTGGGAAACCAGAGATGCAAAGCTAATGCCCTACCAGGCCCATCTCCAAGAATTATTAGAACACTTTGAAGAGGTCACCTTCTCTCATATACCTCGAGAAGACAATTAGTTGGCTGATGCCCTAGCCATCTTGTCGTCTATGTTCGAAATCGGTCGAGAAGAGGACACGCCTCTCATATGTATTCAACATCACCCTAGGCCGGCATTCTGTCAATCGGTGGAAATAGAACCAGATGGGAAACTGTGGTATCATGATATCCGGCAGTTCCTGAAAAATAAAGAATATCCTGCCAATGCGTCGAAAAATGACAAAAGGACCTTACGAAGATTAGCTATGAATTTCTTCCTCAATGGAGAAATCTTGTATAAAAGGAATCACGATATGGTTCTGCTCAAGTGCGTGGACGCAGCAGAGGCCAACAAAATCTTGAAGGAAGTTCATGAAGGGTCCTTCGGTGCTCACGCTAACGGACACACAATGGCGAGGAAAATTCTTAGAGCCGAATATTATTGGTTAACCATGGAAGCCAATTTCTATAGACATGCCAAGACTTGCCATAAATTCCAAGTATGCGCGGACAACATCAATATGCCGGCAACTTCGTTGAATGTGCTGTCATCACCCTGGCCATTCGCTATGTAGGGGATGGATGTCATTGGTCCAATTGAACCTAAAGCATCCAATGGACATCATTTCATATTAGATGCCATCGACTACTTCACTAAATAGGTCGAGGTCGCCTCATATGTCAGTGTGACTCACAATGTAGTGGTCAAGTTCGTGAAGAGGGAATTGATCTGCCGGTACGGATTGCCCAATAAGCTCATCACGGATAATGGCTCTAATCTGAATAATAAAATGATGAAAGAATTGTGCGGCCAATTCAAGATTCAACATCATAATTCCTCCCTGTATCGACCAAAGATGAACGGAGCTGCCGAAGCGGCCAATAAGAATATCAAAGAGATCATCCAAAAGATGGTGCTCTCATACAGAGAATGGTATGAAATGCTCCCCTACGCATTACATGCATATCGGACCTTTGATCGCACTTCTACTGGGGCAACTCCTTTCTCCCTCGTGTATGGGATGGAAGTCGTACTCCCAATCGAAGTAAAGATCCCTTCATTGAGGGTCCTGATGGATGCTAAATTAGAAGAGGCCGAATGGGTCCAAGCCCGGATGGACCAATTGAATCTAATTGACGAGAAAAGGCTGGCGGCGATATGTCACGGCCAACTATTCCAAAGGAGAATGAAGAAAGCATTCGACAAAAAGGTGCATTCCTGGGAGCTCTAGGAGGGTGATTTGGTGATTAAAATATTATTGCTAATGCAGAAAGCGCTACACGGGAAATGGGCTCCAAATTACCAGGGACCTTATGTAGTTAAGAAAGCTTTCTCCGGTGGCGCCTTGATCTTGGTAAACATGGATGAGAGAGATTTGCCTAACCCTATCAATTTAGATGCCGTGAAAAGATATTATGCTTGAGAAAAGGCCCGCTAGGTCGAAAACCCGCAAGGGCGGCCTAGGCAAAAGATAGGGCGAACCAGACAAAAAGCCCGCTAGGTCAAAAACCTACAAGGGCGGCCTAGGAAAAAGTTAGGGAAATCCAAAAAAAAAGGCCCGCTAGGTCGAAAACCCGCAAGGGCGGCCTAGGCAAAAGTTAGGGAAATTCAGACAAAAAGGCCCGCTAGGTCGAGAACCCGCAAGGGCGGCCTAGGAAAAGTTAGGGCAATTCAGACAAAAAGGTCCGCTAGATCGAGAACCTGCAAGGGCGGCCTAAGCAAAAGTCAGGGCAAGACGGAAGGCAAGTCAGAAACTTGTTAAAGCAGATTAGACAGGGTGAACAAGGAAGGAGTTGTTTCCCTTAATAAAGAGAGCATAGCCAAAGAACGAAAAGAATGACCGTGGGTCTCCATCCATAATGGGGCAAACTAGTGACCACATGACGATCCGGGCATTGTACTGGGGCAAAATCGGCAAGTATCCAGGGTTCCAAAAGAACGGAGAATGGAATCAAGTTTGTTTGTGGCCAAAATGAAAGGTTCAAGACCGGTCTAGGGCGAGTCGAATAAACTGGGGCAAAATTTTGCTTTTTCAGAAGCAGGGTTGACAAGACAGAAGACGTCGCCAAAGTACAATACTAGCTCTAGTCGCCTCAAAGGCATCCAATCAACCAAAGTCCTATCACCGGATATCCAGTCACAAAATGCCCCATCATTCTGACCATTTCCTGAATTCTGTACTGTTTGCAACTGTATTTTCTTTCAAAATGTATATGCAAAGTGCAATCATATGAATTTTGAATGATAATTGCTTTTACTAACGCTGTCTAAGAGTCAGGGTTAGTTCGAAACTTCCTTAACTACAAGTTCTTACTAATCAAAATGTTATCTCTCAAAAGAATGGCACGCGCAGAGGATACTCTTGTAAAGCAAAGAAGGAAGCAAGCAGATCACAGAATCTAGCTTACTCTGAAGATCGTGGTTAGTGCTAAAAAGAAAGCCGGGAGGTCGAAGTCTGCAAATGAAAAATACACCTTCGGTTTCCTCTCCCAAGCCTACTAGTAGGCAACCCTTTTAATTTCTGCACTCCGACCTATGTTGTCAGGCCTTGTATTTTAAATTTTCCACACTCCGGCCTATGTTGTCAGGCCTTGCATATTTATATTTTAGCACTCCGGCCTATGAGGTCAGGCCTCACCTTTTAATTTCAGCACTCCGGCTTATGATGTCAGGCCTTGCATTTTAATTTCCTGCACTTCGGCCTATGTTGTCAGGCCTTGCATGTTTAAATTTCTGCATCCCGGCCTATGCTGTCAAGCCTTGCATGTTTAAATTTTAGCACTCCGGCCTATGATGTCAGGCCTTGCATTTTAATTTCCTGCACTTCGGCCTATGTTGTCAGGCCTTGTATGTTTAAATTTCAGCACTTCGGCCTATGATGTAAGGCCTTGCATTTTAATTTCCTGCACTTCGGCCTATGTTGTCAGGCCTTTTCATGTTTAATTTCCTGCACTTTGGCCTATGTTGTCAGGCCTTGCATGTTTAAATTTATATACTCCGGCCTACGATGTCAGGCCTTGCATGTTTAAATTTCTGCATTTTGGCATCTGTTGTCAGGCCTTGCATTTTAATTTTCTGCATTCCGGCCTATGTTGTCAGGCCTTGCATGTTTAAATTTCTGCATCTCGGCCTATGTTGTCAGGCCTTGCATGTTTAAATTTCTGCAACTCCGCCTATGATGTCAAGCCTTGCATGTTTAAATTCCAGCATTCCGGCCTATGTTGTCAAACCTTTGCATGTTTGAATTTCCTACACTCCGGCCTATGATGTCAGGCCTTGCATGTTTAAATTCCAGTTCTCCGGCCTATATTGTCAGGCTTGGCATTTTAATTTTCCACACTTCGGCCTATAATGTCAAGCCTTGCATGTTGAAATTTCAGTACTCCAGCCTATGATGTCAGGCCTCGCATTTTACATTTCTGCATCTTGGCTTATGTTGTCAGGCCTCATTAAGTTTACATTTCTGCATCTTGGTCTATGTTGTCAGGCCACTTTGAACATACCTTATATTCTAGTTCCCACATATTTTCCTGCCTTAAAAAGGCCCTTTTCACCTTACTTCGTCTGCGCTTCAGCAGTATTCATAGCCTAATTGGGCTACGCGATCAAGCCTTGCATGCGCAAACCCTGTCGGTTTAGCATATGAAGCCGGAGAAACCACCATTTCCCAGGCATCCATCTTCAAGCTCAAAGCTTCTCATGCTCTTCAGACTCCTTCAAAGATCACCTCGGACATAATGTGTTCACGTCTTTACTCATTTCCTACCATAATAATTCAGAGAATCGCTTCTCGCATTATTTGGTAGGAAAATGAGTAAAGAGGGACAAACTGTAAACACTTAATTACGTTTGAGGCTCCCGTCTAAGATTAATTAGTGAATCAACCGTAATGTTAATGAACGAAAGGTAACCATGAAACAGAAAAATTGAAAAAATAGAAAAATAAATAAATTTAAGTTAGAATAAATGAATAGCTAAATAACTAAATAACAAAATAATAATAAATAATAAAAAAATTAGGAAAATGATGAAAATAAACAAATATAATGGAAAGTAATAAGAAAGGGGGAAATAATAAAAAAAAAAGGGGGAAATATAGGAAATAAAAAAAATAAAAAAAATAATAAATAAAATTAATTTAGAATGAATGAATAGTTAAATAACTAAATAACAAAATAATAAAAAATTAGGAAAATGATGAAAATAAATAAAATTATATAAAAGAAAACACACAAAATATATAAGAAAAAAAGAGAAGAAGAAAGAAGAAAAATAAAGAAAACATGTATAAAGTAGCAAATAAAAATAATGAGCGTAGGAAATAAAAAAGGAAAAGAGGAAGCACGAGGCAGGGTGGTTTTAATGGTATAAATAGAGCCCTTAGGCTCAGAAGCCTTTTTGGGAGAAGAGGAGAATCAGGAGGTTGGAAGCTTTTCAGAAATTTGGACGAAAGTTATCTAGACTAGTCGAGCAAGGGAGAAAGCTCTCGCAATTTCCAGAAGCAAGGAAAGATTCTCCTGGATTGGCCGCAAGTTCTCTAAAGCTCGCTCCGGCCACGACATTTTCTCAAGAACGTTCATGCTTCATTACTCTCTGAGCCTGAACTCAAGCTTCGATCAGGAAGAATTCTGCACACCGATGTGAAGGTTAACGTTTCTATCCAAATCTTGATGTTATAATTTGTGTTTAAATGTTTGCTACGGTTTATTCGGATATGATTTTCATTTCTCCTATGCTTGATGCACTGATTGATAATTTCATTTCTCCTATGCTTGATGCACTGATTGATAATTTCATTTTGACACTCGTTCTGTAGCTTACTTGCTGATTAGATGTTGTTAGGAAATGAGAAAAGTAGAATAGGTAGATCCAACATAAGATAAAAAGAAAGAAAGGAGATTTCAGAGTCGTAATGAAGAATTAGTAAGAAATTAGAATCGGATGTAATCGGAACAAATGGCGAATCGTAGTGCGACTGTAAAAATGCATCCCATCCATTAGGAGCTGAAGTTTCGATCTAAGACATAGCGCAAGTTAATGTGCTGCATGATCAAATTAGGAAGGTTGTGGTCTCTTAATGTAGCATTATCAGTAACTCAGTCCTGTTAAAAATTATCTCCAAGTAGGCATAATCAGGTAGGGAACGAGAACGCTTGAACGCTCATATGAGTCTTTGACTAGGCTACGACTCCCAAACAGTCTGATCCTTATACTCACTCAGGGGAAGTAAGGGCGAACAGGATGTGTCAAAGGCATTGGAACGGCGAACACCGCTCGTGACCGAGTCGAGAAGCATGTTTCCCAAGATTAGACGAGCTCATGGACATGTTCCTAATTGATTTAACAACCTACCCCTTTTAGCTTCCCTACCTCTCAAAAAACAGGGGAATTTTGTTCTATGTCATGTGGGAAGAGGCAGTCCATGACCGCTCCTCTGTGCCCCTAACTTACGACGTTCACGAACCAGGTTCAGGGATGAGCTGGTGCTTACGTTGAAACTCAAAGCTTCCCCTGGAACGCGCTGGCCACGAAGAACAGAAGGAGGTGTTGAACCATCCATGGGAGCCGTATGGGTGGGAGCCCTTACACGCCTATGACCCTTGGAGGTGCTGCCCATCAAAGAAGTTGGAGCAAGTACGCCCAAGCAGAATGTTAATACCATGGCCGAGCATGATTAAACGAGAGATTGGTTGGGAGCCCGCATCACGTGTAACAAACATAACCCTGATACCACAATAGATACCATGCTAATTTCAACTTCGAGAGCCCTATCTCGATTTGACGCGATGACAAAAGCAGCCAAGCCATGCATAATACGTCCCCCCAATTAACCTGACCATAACACTGAATAAGGAGTATTCGTCTAGTTCCTCCCATCCTGACTTCGAGCCATATGAAACTATGTGTTCGAGTACCTAGGGAGTGGTTACAAGGAATGGGCAGCACGTTCTCGTAGGGGTCCTATTCAACGGATGCTTCGCCTAAACGCCCCAAAGCCCAGAGTATATAGAAAAGGGGTGCTCAACGCTCGCAATCCAGGAAAGACACAGGATGGCAGATCAAAGATGCACTGCGAGGGGTCACCATGACCATAAAGAATCAGGATCATGTTGTTGATGCCTAAGAGGCAGGTCAAATGAAGTTGGCCGATGCGTAATGTGTAGACACACCTGACTCGACGTAGACGAGGTCGACCAAGACCAATGAAGCCTCAATGATACCATCTCTAGGAAATGATGAATTGTGCGTCGCGTCCCTACCATGATAATGTGACTCTTGACCAAAATGCACTAGAATGTCTAATTCGGCCTCCACGTCATATTCTGTTGCATGCATTACCATAAGCTACTTCTGATACAGAGAGTCCGTCAAGGAAGACGTTGCTATATTGGTGGGAAAGCCCTTACAATGGTACCCCCGATCCCACTAGTTCAGATGCACCAAGACTATTTTGACGCGATCAGCGGGCAGCACAACCATACTAGTCAATCTTGTAATAGCTCATGGACATGGGAAACGGCCGAGGGATCCAGAGCAGAGGTTCGCATCTCCCTCAGGGCTTCGTTGCGTCATGCACACGAGATACCATAACTAGCGATCGAGCGTCTAAGGCAAGGGCCGTGAGACGAAAATACCCATCCGGAACCTATCAGAAAGGAGAAACCCACACAAGGGGTGAGTTTGTCGAGGAGAGAAGTATACCATGCAAAGTCAATAAAAGTCTCCATGGGGCCTACTGACAGACCACACCTAGAGAGGCCAACGCCCCCACCTTGTGAGCACTTACTTGGGCCAAACGAGGTAGGCATCACAAAGGGCGAAATGGTTCAAGTGGTCAAACTCGTGGTCTGGAACCCCTCGACCACTACTTCGAACCTCAAGCACGACGTTTTCGTTTACCCTTCATTATTCCAAGCTATCATTGTACTTTCCAATATTCTGGTTTAACCCCTGGACTTTCCAATATTCTGATCTAACCCTTGGACTTTCCAATATTCTGATCTGACCTCTGGGCTTTCAAATATTCTGATCTAACCCCTGGACTTTCCAATATCCTGATCTGACTCCTGGACTTTTCCTTATTCTGATTTAACCCCTGCACTCTTCAATATGTTGAGTCAAACCCCATACTCCCTATTGTTCCGATCAAACCAACAGGATTCCCTCTTTCTCTAGAATATGATTAAATCATTTTATTACCATCTTCTGTCTTTGAATAATAAAACACTTCTCAAAAAAGGCTTTGGGATCTACAGTTTCACGCGACGAACTCTAAACGGGAAACTGGCAGTCCACACTGTTGTTCGATGTTTAGTAGTTCGTATAGGCTCCCGTGCAGCATTAGCTGCCTCGGACCTTGTGCATGAGTGGAATGAGGGTTCCTCCAAAATAAAAACTCTTTTCAAAATATTTTGGGATCTACAGTCTCACGCGACGAACTCTAAACAGGAAACTGGCGGTCTACACTGTTGTTCGATGTTTAGAGGTTCGTATAGGCTCCCATGCAGCCTTAGCTGCCTCGGACCTTGTGCATGAGTAGACTGAGGGTTCCTCCAAAAATAAAACTCTTTTCAAAATGCTTCGGGACCTACGGTCTTACGCGACAAACTCTAAACAAGAAACTGGCAGTCTATAATGTTGTTCGATGTTTAGAGATTCTTATAGGCCCCCATGCAGCCTTAGCTGCCTCGGACCTTGTGCATGAGTGGACTGAAAGTTCCTTAAAAAAAATAAAATTCTTTCTAAAAGTTTTGTGGGATCTACGGTCTCACGCGACGAACTCTAGATGGGAAGCTGGCGGTCTACATTGTTGTTCGATGTTTAGTGGTTCGTATAGGCCCCATGCAGCCCTAGTTGCCTCGAACCTTGTGCATGAATGGACTGAAGATTCCTCCAAAAAAATAAAAGGCTTTTTAAAGCATCCTATTCCTTTTAAAGCACTTCCGAAGGTCAAGCCTTCACACCAGAACTACGTAAGCCTTGAGTTTCTCATTGCACCGGGGAATACGTAGGAGCAGGATCAAGTCCTATCAGGCTAACCTCCATCAAGCCATTTATTTCACTTTAATTAAGGGATCAAACTATTTTCAAAAATCACACAGTCAGTTTAAGGGTATTGTTCATCCGAACAGGCGAGTAGGGTGCCTAACACCTTCCCCATTCGTAACCGACTCCCGAACTTTGAATCTCATCCTCGAGTCAGGGTTTTTTCCAAATATTTTTTCCTTAAATAAAAATTTGGTGGCGACTCCACATTAATTCAAATAAAATTCTATTTTTAAATTTTAGTGAGTCCGTCGTCTCGTCTGAATTATGGTTGCGACATATACTGTTGATGAGAAATAAATAAGGTAGAGACTCATAATGAAAATAATATGTGTACGCATAATGATGCTTAGTAACTTATTTACTAACATGAACATTATATCAATAGGGATTAGAATCCATCAATAATGGTTAGAAAGTTATAAGAAAAGAATAGAAACAGGAGAGAAGCGAAAGCCAAAAGAAACTCCTAAAATATTGTAAATATCCTTAGAAAGCTCTGTCTTGTTAGAAAATAATGGTCTGAGGCGTGTAGTGGCATTGTCCTCAAGGATATTTGCGCCTTGGTGCGTATCCCCCAAGATTCAACAGACCCCGTCTACAAATGGAAAACAGGAGCAGAACTAGCAAAGAGACAAATAACCTAGCAGTAGAAAATAGGAAAGTATTGTTGTGTGGTGTGTCGAAAAGGTAAGTTGAGTCTCCTTTATATAGGAATGAAAGTTTAGTGTCAAGTAAAATGGTTGAGTAAATGGTAATATTAAAGGAATAATTAAATCAATTTAAAATTTGAATTTAAATTTGAAATTTCAAACAAAAATGAATTCCCATTAAACCAAAATATTAAGATCAAAGCTGGTTCGTAGTATGTAGACACATTTTCGAATATAATTAGTGTAACAATCGGTAATTTTAAAATCGGACAATTAAAGGAAATAACTCACAATGATGAATGGTTAATGATCGGTTAAAAAAAAATTAAGGTCAATAATGCGTAATTGGTGGCAACTTCAAATTGAAACCTATAAATATAAGATCTTTTGGATAAGCAAAGGTTCAAGTTTTTGAAAAAAATAATTTTAGATCCAAAAACATTGTGGACCCCATTTATCACGCACAGGGGGAAATTTTCCAATTTTGAACTAAATCGGTTCAAGCTCATGTGCGCGAGGGCACATCTCTTCCTCGCTTGTTTACAAGCCCAAGGTAAGTCCAAATATATAAGGACCTCAATGGTCCCTAGTCTAATTCATGTGGGATTCTTCCCTTTTGAAATATTGACAACAATCCCCCACATATTTCAAAAGGGTCAAAAGGTTTTTTGAAAAGGAGAAGAAGAAAAAAAAAATCTTCTGGGTTTTCTTTGAGTTATCATGCATAAGGTCTGGTGTCTTTTGGACCATGAACCAGACTTTAGACAGACAAGCTTAACTTACTGTGTTTTGGTGAAGCAGGGCTTCTATGAACTAACGTCACATTGATGCAAGTTAGAGGCTTGTCTATCACATTATCCTCCACAATTCTTTGTCGTTTTCGTTGGATTTGTGCTAATAGGCCATACGCCTGCCTGGTAGTTTATGAATGCTCTAGAGATTGTGCCTCAATCTAATACAAGCAGCCTCACTTGACATTCATATAGGTGACCTCATCAAGTGTATTCTACATTTAATACATTACCCATAAGGGATATGAGTTTCACTAAAACCATTAAAGTTTATCCTCTCGTGCACTTCTCACATCATAGCAATGGGAAAAAAATTAATTAGTGCTAGAGGGACCAACAATGACTTGTTATTACCCATATGAACCTTCTTCCTGGGGTTTCCAATCACAAAGGTTGGGTTCCTGTCATTGTAGATCTAATTATTGGCTCAAGTCTCATTCCCCTCGATGTTTCATAAACCATTTTTCTTCCTAATGGTTTGGTCAGAGGATCGGCCAAATTTACCTCTAATGGAAATAATTCCATTATTTAGCAGCTGCTTTATCACCTTATGTCTTAGACGAATGTGTCGATTCTTACCATTGTAAGAGTTATTTTTTGCAATTGCTATTGCAGACTTATTGTCACAATGCATAGACTGAGGGTGTTGGTTTGATTCCTAAGAGAATATTTGTTAAGAAGTTTCTTAGCCATTTAGCCTCGTTTCCAGCTAATTCCAGAGCAATAAACTCTGACTCTATAGTGGACTTTGCAATAATAGTTTGTTTAGATGATCTCCACGATATTGCACCACCTCCCAGTGTGAATACATAACCACTAGTGGATTTTGTCTCATCTGAACCTAAGATCTAGTTTGCATCGCAGTATCCTTCCAATACAGCGGAAAATCCCCCATACGAAATACCATAATTAATGGTACCTCTTAAGTATTTCATTAATCTAACTAATGCAGTCCAATGCTCATTATTGGGGGTTTTTTTTATATCTACTTAATCTCTCCATAACATAGGCTATGTCTGGTCGAGAATAATTCATTAAGTGCAACAGACTCCCAATAATTTGGGCATATTTTGTCTATGAGATAGGTTCTCCCATATTCTTCTTTAAGTGATAATTTCCATCACAAGGAGTACTCATGGATTTTGTGTCATAATGACCAAACTTCTTAAGAAGTTTCTCGATGTAGTGTTCTTGAGATAGTATTATACTATCCTCTTTCCTTATAATCTCACCCATATCTTTCATGTCAAATTTAGAAGAAAGAAATGTTTTATTACTATTCACAATATCAATACAAGTGTCAAAGATAAGCATATCATCAACATAGAGGCATATAATCACACATTCATTATTTTCTACTTTAGTATAAACGCACTTGCCACGTTCATTAAATGAAAACCCGTCATTTGCTAAAAATTTTCTAATTTCTCTGGATTTTGTTCTTATTTCTGTTTTATTTCTTACTATAGGATACTTTTAGCCTAAAGAGTCCATTATAAAAGATTATGGATGTTACAAAAACAAAAAAAGCTCGCATGCCTAAAAGAAGGTTCACTTATCAGGATGATAGTTAGGATGTCCACTTTACCTAACCCTCAAATGTTTCTTATTTGTATGAATACCAATACACTTCATAAGGGCTAATTAGTGACAAATTCACTAAAATTTCTACAAGCCTTTCTCAAGGTCGACTGATATTACTATCTTCTATTAATTTACCTAATCTTTTAGTGTAAACAAAATTTGCTTAGGACTCTCAATTTAGGAAATCATTAGGTCACATGAGTCATGGTTACCTATCTTTAACTTTTTCTCATTTCACAATGTTATGTTACTTGTTCTTATTACGTCAATTTTCTTAATCTCCCTGTAATTTTCAAAATTACCATGTGATGATCAAGCAATTAGGAATCATGAAATTCAACAAAACATACAATTAATAGAAAATGAAACTAAAAATCATAAAATATTCATACAAACCCTAAAAACATCCTACGATTAGGAACTCCTACATCCTAGCAAAAAAAAGGTAGGATGTCATTTTGGCATGCATCTCTTACTCTTAACTAAAGGAACCTTAGCTCTTTACCTTGCTTACCTGGGGAACCCCAAATTTTGAATGAACTATCATTCTTCTTATTGTTTAGTATTTTATTTTAGCTTATGATTATTCTTTTTCTTTCTTGAATGTCTTTTTAATTGTCTTTCCATATATTATCTAATTTTGAGTATGCAATTTATTTTTAAGATATGGGCATTGTAAATTTAGGAACCTATGAAGTTCTATCCCAAATTTTCTTAACAAAGAGTTTTAGGCTTGAAGGTAAATTGAAAAGTGAAGAAAGAGGGAATCTAGAGTTAGGTGCTAGGCTTGTAATGTTGGTTTGTAGAAAGCCAATTAATCAAGTATCGTAGCTCAATCAATTAAGGCAATTCAAGCATGAGAAAGCTTTAAGTAATAAAATTTATTCTCTTTTTTCATGAAATTAAAAGGAAAGAGGAAAATTCATAATGGAACAAACATACTCGTTCATTCATTAAAATTGAAAATACAAATTAGGAATTTAAAAACTTAATTGAACCCTAAGAGAATCCTAAGAACAGGGAAAAAAGAGACTCTTGATCTAAACCTAGAAATAAAAAGGAAAGGATCAACAAGACTTCTAAAACCTAAATTTAAGATTCCAGTATGAAGTAAAGGATAAAGACTTCCTCTAATCATTGTCCTCCATATCCTTTTCTTCATTCTCTTATTTTTTTCTCATCTTCCTCCATATTCTCTTTTTCGTTCTCTTTTTAGGGAAGGGACAAACTATAATTTGAGATCCAAGCTAGGCATAGATGGGTATTTGCCAAAGGTGTATGGGTGCATGAACCTTAGCATGGATTAAATATGTTTAATCCCTTCATAGATGTAAGAGTATTGGCGGTTCATTCAACGACTTTGTTGGCAAACTGTGAGATCTAATTGCTTCAATCACACTTCTAACAATATAGGTGGTGAGGGTGATGGTCCTGCCTCACCTGTCTAGATGGTTTCTTTCATCCTTCTCCTCTATATGCTGGTCCTGTTAATGGTGGTGGTCATCTTGATTTTCGTTATGTAGGGTCCTTGTTCAAATATGGGGTCATTGGATGTGGGATGGATTCTTGATGTCTGCATTTTCCCTCTTCCTTCTACCTATCATTCAACTGTTATCTTTTGTGTCTGCCTTTATGCCAGATTTCAAAGTTACCTAAGGGAGTTTCATTCAGAGTTAATTAAAAGAATTTTTTGTTATTTAGTTGGTTCAACTAACTCTGGACTTGCCTATAAAGAACAACTCCCATCTAACTTAGTTAGATACTGTGATATGATTATGCTAGAGATAGAGTTGAAAGAAAAAGTATCAGTAGAGGATATTAATTTATAAGGAAAAATCTTATTTCATGGGCTAGCAAGAAAATAGTACAGTTTCATTATCTACTGCTAAAGAAAAATACATCTTAGCCTCAAGGTGTTTCTCTCAATTATTATGGATAAAATATCTATTAGAAGATTATAATAATTATGAAAATAATATTCCTATTTTATGTGACAATATTTTTACTATTAGCTTGTCTAAAAATATCATTCAATACTCATGTTAAGCCCATCAAAATTAGACATCCTTTTATTAGGGACTATATTTAGAAAAGAGTATTTAAGGTGAACTTTGTTGATACTAAGCATCAATTTGCTAACATTTTGACAAAATCCCTTCCTGAGAATAAATTTTTATTTATTATAAATTTATTAAATATAAACTTCGTAGGTGTTTAAGTAAACTCTCCAAATGTATGTCTATAATAACTATTTGGGAGACTTCATACACATGTGCATTTCCCTCCATTACCATGTGTCTCTCAAGCCTACCTCTTTTGCAGCATTCATCATTACTTTTTGAAATTGAAGAGACGATTTACAACTGATGTGATGCGCCACATTTATGAAACAACATTCATTCTTTCTTCTGTTAATGGAGGTAACCTCACTCACCAAATTCCTACTTTCCCTAATGATGTAGAGGTTCCAGTTACAAAGGAAAAGACCAACTGCAGAGACCTATTGGGCCTATTAGGCTAATCATTAGAGTAAGAGGCAAGAAGTTGTAGAAAGAGGTGGAAACCTTCTTAGGCCTGCAGGAGGAGCTTACTCAGGCCCAACACGCTCCTCCCTTGGCTCCCTGTATCTTAGACTAGGACTTCAATGTTTCTTGTATTTAAGGTTCTAGTTGATCCAAATATGTATAGGTTTGGGTCCAATTTTCTGTATTTTTAGGATAAGTTGTGTAGGCCTACTCTAGCCCAACTTGAGGCTCATCAAAGGAGACATGAGGGACTCCATTTTAGGCTTCATTTTAAGCCTATTCCACATGGTCCAAGCGGCTCCAAAGCTACCCCATGAAGTCTCACCACTAGGCACCTCTTTTGACCTATAAATAGGCATCACTATGTGTAAAATGATATTCTTTGAATCATAATTAAGATTTAACTAAGAGTGAATTGAGAGTTTTCTCTCCTTTTTACTTTTACCTCTTCTCTCTGAGCTAGAGTGGTGAACCTCTTCCTTATCCTTGGCCCCTCCAAGGTGGTGGAAATGGTGGAGGCTTATCCAAGTTAGATGGCACCTTCCCGAAATGCTTCTTTAACCGAATCCATTTGATCCTTATCACTGCCTCAATTGACTATAGATCCTTCTCCTTCAAGCATCCACATCACTAAACCCTTCGTCTTTCACTCCTTCATAAAACATTCTTTTCTCTCTACTTTTCATTCACTTACTCTTACTCTTTCACTCGACCCTTCAATATTCTTCATCCCCTCAAGTCTTCCTTTCGAAACCTTAACAACCTTCAACAATGGCGTCCAAGAAAGACCCCTAACATTAGGCTAACCATTAAGTGCAGGTATGTTTTACCCATTCTCCTTAAAAATGAAGGAAATCTTCTATATGACTATATTCACACAATGAGATGACTAGAGTACTTTGTTGTCATCAACTCCATTAGTATGAGGACATCATAATAAAATTCTAGAAGAATGCCTTTACGATCATCTCAAAGGACATTCCAATGCTAGTGACCAATGTCCTTAGAAAATCTCCATTTTTGAGAATCTTTTGAGAAAGGTGTTATACACAAATCTGAAGGGGAGAAAATTCACCCCCAAGTGGAAAAATACATTCCTGAATACATATATGCAAGGGTCATTCACGCTGTGTTAAGAAGTATGGTCTTCCATCGGGAGAGTCCCTGAAATCACTTTCTTATCTAGAATGGTTCTACCTATTTCACCTATTGAAGAAACACCTAAATGATCTCCCCTCACTCATCTTCCTCTACATGTGTAAAGTAGTGGAAGATAGAAGCAAAAATGTTTTCTATGGGAACATCATTATCATTCTAGTGCAACATTTATTTCCTAACCACTTGGTTCATCTCCATCAGAAAAAGGAGATAACAATAAAGATCTTTAGGAATACGGAGATCAATATGATGAAGTTGAGCTTCCCACGCCTTGACTCCCCATAGGATGATTTTGAGTAGGTTGTACATGAGATGATCAGCAAGTATTATCATGTCATCTCTTTTGAAGAGTCAAACTCATCTGATGATGATAGCTTTAAAAAGCCTTCTCTTATCAAGAGACCTACTCCACTTAAGAGGGTGCATCAAGAAAGGAGAAAGAAGAAGAAAATGGATGTTGATCGTCTAATAGACCACCTACCCAACCACCTTCACTATTGCCCATCCCTACAAAACGTTGCTCCTCTCATCTTTCCCACCTTGGCCCTCCATCTAAGTGACCTCCTCTAATCATCATAGATAACAAGGATTCCACCTCTTCCTTTGCTCCTCACTCACCAACATTTATCTGCACCATCCTTCTTATTCCTATGTCTTTTCCACAACATTCTCTATCACCACATCAATCCAAATATACACCTGTCTTTCCTACATCTACCATCATTTTCCTGCTCCTGAGCCTCTCTCCTCTCTCACTCCTCTATCTCCTCTAGCCATAGAAAATTGAACCCACCATTAGTCATACTATAACCATCTTTTCTTATTCCGCCACCATTAGCTGTAGTTGATGCTACCCTAGCAGTCTCACTGTAGTTTGAAGAATACTTAGACATATTCGTTAACTCTTCACCTTCCTACCCACAGAAAACTCCCTCAACTCCCAAACCACCCTCACCAATCTAAAAAAAAAAAAAAAACCTTCTTTCTCTATCATACCACAAGGACTAACTCGTCTTACTAGCCTTTCTCATGTTCCCTTCAAAATTTGTCCTCACATATCCTACTTTTCCCTTTGTTGAGATAGAAAGATTACATCAACCCCTTTGCCACTCACCCTGACCATCGATATGAATGGCTCAGTTATGCCCTGGCTCTCAAAATAAGACCTAAAGACTATAACTGTGCGATTGGAGCTTTATTGTTCTAAAACAACATCGAGAATTCACCACCACATGGCATCTTAATCCCCCTACTTGCATGATGCCTTATACTATAATCAAGATCCAATTAGATTTTATTGCTCCTTATCTACCTATGACTCTACAGCTCAAGTTGAAGGCCCCCTAGTGAAGGCTATTCTTGCCCCTATCTTTATTTATATGTTTGTTGCTTAACAGGAAGTACTTTATGCTCAAGAAGGCATGACTTCTTTCAAGCATTCCTAGTGGTTTATACATTATTACAATTGGGGTGAGCAAGACCCAATGATCATCTTCTAACATTCCTATTGAACATAAAGCTGCTTAATGGCACTCTTAGCCATGAGTTAGTCTTGTTATGTCATATGATCTCTCATTCCTTATCTGCACCTTTCCTCTCTTCCCCCTACTATATTCTCATGTGTACATATTGCTTCCTTCCTTCCTTTCCTTTTCAATTTTTTAATTTTTAATAGGATTATTTTGTTTATTTTTAGTGCAGATGGGCCCCTTTCCAATTCTTATTTTACTCCTCTTATTCCTTCCCCTTCCCTATCTCCATTTCCCTGCACTCTCCCACCCTCGTTTCTTCTATAAGGACCTTGGTATTTCATATTTCCCATTAGGTGCCAACATTTTCCTGTGCTTCTCCTATGCTTTAGTCGAACCTCAGCCTCTTGGGATATCCAAAGGAATATTGAAGAGTGATATGTCGTTCGTTTGGTTAAGTTTGAACAACATTAACAACACAGTCAACATGTTGAACAAACCTAGACGAGCATAAGGAATGAGCTTCGACGCCTTCCTCGCTATATGGACCAAACTCTGGAAGATACCTATGATGAATTAATTCATGAACTCTTTAAGAGTCTTTGGTGCTGAAACTTTTTACTTTTGAAAAAATAGGGGGAGAATATTTTTATAAGCGTTGAGTTTAATACTTGTGGTTTTGTTATTTCTATAATAATTTGAACAATTTATTTCTACGATGATCTAAACAATTATATATCCTCTATGTTTTATTCTAGTAATTTTATCAACTTTCTAGTAGCATGGATGTATGATGAATACATTCACTATTTTACTCATCTCTTATGTATGCATCTTGACCACTAACGTAACTTCTCTTAAATTCACATGTTATATAATAAATTCAACTATTTTAAAGAATATTTGTCATCGTAAAAGAAAAGGAGATCATTTTAACCTAAAAGTTTTTATCATTATTAATTAAAGTTTCAGCAATTTTTAATATTTTAATGACAAATGTGTATACAAAAGTTTTCTTAAGACAAGTACAAAAGAAAATGTTTTCAAGGATTTTTCTCAAGCGAACGTGAACTTGTCTAATATAAATAAAAAGTACATAACAAGCTCACCTAGCTAACCTTAAATAAAGATATATGACCTACATGACAAAAGGAATAATATGACATTAAATAAAGAGATGGCTTAAGCTTAAAAGAGAAAAAAGTATATTTAAGGTAAAGTAAAATTGCCACAAGACAAAGTCTATGATCAAAAGCAGCATCTTTTACCTAATCTAAGGTTATGCTTTAAATGGAAATGCATAAGATGTTGAAAATCTCTTCTCAGTCTCAATGATTACTTTATCCATTTCTATATAAATCAAGAATCTTATGAAAAAAAGACAATGAACATAACTGAAGCATTATTTGTCTACTGTGTTTATAACTTGTACATTACATTTCTCTCATCTTCTTTGTACAAAATATATAGTTTTAAGAAATATAGTTAGATAGAAATTCTCTAGTTTAATTTGTTGGATTTATTAAGATTAGATAGGTTTGTGTAAAAATACTAGGATTATATTTTTTTATGAAGTTTTGTAAAACTTTTATTGTGAAAATAATTGTTATGTCATAACAAAAACTCGATGTAACCTTTGGTCGATAAGGATGAAGGGGTACACATTCTGGTGTGATTCTCTTCCCATCCTATTCTTAACTCGTCAAAATTTTCACTAGCAAATTTTTTAAAATCCTATATTCACTATAACACATCATTCAACCTTTTTATGTGTTACATATGATTTTACAAAAGCAAAAATTTTAAAAATTTTCAAAGCCCACCAAGAATCAAAAATATTTTTTCTGAAATTATACCTTTCAGAAAAAGGAACAAATAATCACAACTTTATATTCCTAGTATAAGTTTAAAAAAAAGATAAAAAAAATCAATTCTAATATTTTTATCTATAAAGATAACTAATAAAATAATTTAATTATTATTCACTTAATTTTATCTTTTTTAATGAAACTAAAATTGTTATACATTTTTAAACTAAAATATAATTTTATTACTTAAATAAAATTATCAAATATAAATAGAATATATATATATATATATATATATATATATATATATATATATATTATGTTGCATTTTGTTTAAACAAATATATTAAATAAGATCTAAAATTTTAATTTCATTAACAAACTTAGCATTCCTAGTTTAAATTTCAACTTTTCTTTTAAATAATTTATTATAAATTAATAAATTAAAAAATACTCAGGGGTATGAATCAAATGTATTCAAAATTTTTATTTTTGTATAAAAATAATTTTTCATGTAGAGTAGTATAAAAGTAAAACTATTTACTTTTATACTTCATATGATTTGAACTTCTTATACTAATATCTTTTTTTACCAATACTTTACCAATTTGTATTTATTTCAATTAATATAGTCAATCTTTAGTTGATAACAATTTTAAAATAACCTTTTTAGCTCAACAATTTTAAAATGTTATTCGATAATTCATGACGATGTAACATACTCATAATGTTGCCTTTGAGACTTTTATATCTCAAGTAATATATATTCTTCATTCAAACACCAAGAAAAGAAATAAAATTAGATACCCACAAAGGCATTACGTATTAAATATACTTTTTAAAAAAAATTTAAAAAATAGATATTTTTAAAATATACACAAACACTCATTAATATTATAAAACAAAAAAATATAATTTCAATAACATTAGCAATAATAATAATAATATCTATAATATTCACAATTATTAGAATTTTAACTTTAATGTAATATTCAAAATAATTTAATTAAACTTTTAAAATTTTTAATTTAGATTATACTTAATGCTAATCCTTCAAATATTTTTTAAGCTAATTAAATTTAAAAGAATAATATATATGTATATATATATATAGAGAGAGAGAGAGAGAGAGAGATAGGGTATAACATTGGTCCACTCCTTTAACTTGATGTTGATGCATCGGATTTGATGCATTGGATTGAGGTGGCGAAAAGAAAGCATCAACATTCGTAATGGTTTCATCCACTTTAAATTTTTTTACCAGTTTCAAATCCACTTTGATAATTAACAATCTCTACACCTGAAAATTAACAATCCCAAGATCCTACAGAGCAAAATATATTCCTTTTAACATTCGCGGTTATGAATATTTTCCAGGTACTTCAGGGTACAGCACATATAAACCAAAACGAGTTTAATAAAACCAAATTACCTAAACCAGATTCCCACGAACTATATATTATAACAAAAATTGAGATACAATCATGATAAGAAATTCCATAGAAATAACATGCCCTGTCTAAATAAGGAAATCCCACTAGCTCCCAATAGATGATGCGCCTAACATCAGACCATACATAAACTCCCAAATATGTCTTAAGCAAACAAGCGATAAGCTCCTCCCTAGACATGAGAGTGATAATATTTAACACATTGCAAATGTCACGGATGCAAATTTTCCCAAGTGAATGCTTAAAGTCCTAAGCCAACTGTACGGCCATCTCTTCTTCGAAGGCCAGCAGTGTATTGTTTCTCAAGATCCAGCTGGAGTTCCTTCTGCTTCTCAGCACGGAGTATGTCATTACCACTTTGGTTGTTGGAATTCTGGTCGGCTTTGGCATCTCCTTTCATACCCTACAATTTGCCATAGGCATGAGCACAACCTCAGACTCAAACTGTGTTAGTAGGTGAAGAAACTCTAATGGAGTGAGCGAGTCATTGAACAAGTAAAAAATCCCCTGATGTTATTATTGGGTCAAAATAAGCATCAGCTCAATCAAGACATACCATGAGTTTGTTGAATTTCTCTTGCCGCTCACGATCAGAAAACATAGCCGTATCCCAGCGATGACCAGACTACAATATTTTGCAAGAGCATTATAAAGCAACAATTGCATTGTAAGTAGCAAGTTGTAGAACATCCTAACAAAAGTGTATGTACACCATTACCCATGCCATAAAACAGGACCAGCAGTACAATAACAAATCTAGTGACATGCAATGGTCGTTCAGAGGTACATCATCCACTAAGACAAGAATACTCGTCGACTTATAAACATACTACCTCAACTAAATGGTAGATCATTTTTGAGCAATACGTTCAATGCTTAACTTTATATACATTATAGATAGGTGGATAAATTTTCAACTAAATGCAACAGGACAACCAACACTTTTGCACAAATTAATAAGCAATACTTGCACCATTATGGGACACAGTATAGAACATCAAAAGGGACACTGTTCGACAGCATGTCATTGCAGCTCAGGTCAGACTAAAAGCATGGTTAGATCAATACTTCAGTTTATTTGGAAAAGTAATTCCATGCCACAGCACAAATATGCACTGAAACAAGCATTAATATGCTACAGCACAAATGAAAAAAGACTGATTATTTCCTCAAAATTTATCCAAACCATACATGCACTAAACATTCCAACTTTGGGAATCCAATCTGTAGCACAAATATCTGACTCTACCCACACTGGGCCTGAACTCACATAGCTGGGGATGTTTGTTTAGGACAGGATGTAGAAAGATTTGAGAAGGTTGGATGGCTTCATCAAGTGCACAACTGAGGATGACTTGTAAATGTTAACAAGAATGAATATTTGAAACCTCAAAAGATGCTGACAGCTATATCACCATATTGCCAAGCATCTCCAAAATTTACGAGGAACATACTGATAATTGCTAACCAAGAATCCACAAAATACAGGAGAGAAAAAAAGGACAATATACACCCTGCCTCAATAACTCCTTTAGCATCAAAATATTCCACAAACTGATCAGCCTCATAACTTGTGTAACTTATATATGTCTATGCGCACACACATCTGAGTGTGGAATATACATATATGTATATATGTATATGTTTAATTGGTTAGATGACCAGTGTAGTCTGTTTTGGGAAAATAAGGAATTTAATTACTTTGTGACCTCTTTGGTTGTAGGGATCTATTAATAGGAGCTTTGGGCCAAAACTAATCCCTGTATCCCAACTTTTCCCTGGCATATTCTTTGTCCTAATTATAGAAGGCTTGGCCATACCTAGTGCCACAAAAATGATTGAGAACTACAACAGGGTTGAAAAGAATCTGGTTCTTTCAATTCAACAAGAATTGCAGCATGACCCAATGTTTCAAGGACTGCAGCACTGCAAGCAAAGGTCCTTTAACTAGATGACTTTGGGTCCAGTACACTTGAATTAAGGCACAGAAAAACAAGGAAGAGCAAATGGATTAGGAACTATCTTCTGCAAAAAGGAAGAGAAATGCAAGTTGAACGATATGTTGATAACCTCTGCTACTATTAAGGAAGATGGTACTTTTTATAGGGAAAAAGAAAAAATGAGATATAATTAATTGAAAATCACAATATTAAAAAAAATAAACAATTTATTATGCTAAAATAATCTTTACTCTTCACATGCATATGTAAGAAATTAATAAAGGTACTGCCATGTATTCATACACCATAAATTCAAAGAGTATTGTAGAACTAGCCATCATCACCTGTCCAATTTCAACCCATCTGGTCTCAAAACTTCATGTTTATGCTATCTAAATTGTAAAGCACTATTTCCAAAAAAAGCCAAAAACAAAATATAAAATACCTCTTCAGTAGGTGTACTCTTCTTGCCGCCCCACAACAGTTTCTTTTTCTGGTCAGTAGTCAAGCAACCAGCCCCAACTAAGTTCCTATTAACTGTCATGCATCAAAATTTCCAGATGAGTATGACATTCTTATTTGTATCAAAATTTCTAGATGCTTGGCTAGAAAAATTTTTAACTTGAAGACTTTGCAAACACAATTATAAGAGGAAAGAATTATTTTATGGAGAAAACAAAAGGAAATTAATAGAAGGCCTGTATTTAGAAAAAGAAATAATTATGGCCAATGCAAACATCCAAACCAACATCAATTCATCCTCTGCAAAGGGTTAAAATTAAAATTGTGAACTCTATCAGAATCCAATCAATCATAGAATACCAAACATATTGTCCATATCCTAAAAGTAGAGAATTTTCGGGAAGTGCATACCTAATTCAGCAGCTCTCATGGCTGCATTTTTTGCAGCATCTAGATCATTGTCACCATCAAAACCACTAGTCTTGGCAGCCCCAAGATCTGCCTTCTTCTCGGGAGAAAGCTTTGAACTTGAAGTCTTACTTTCATCTGCTTCAGTACATGATAATAAATAACACATTAATCACCTATATGGGTAAAAATCATATCAACCATCAGTACAAAAAATATGTAAATAATACCATCTTTTCCATAATTGTCATCCTTGTCAGAATGGAACAATTTTAGTTTCTTTCCAGATGATTCTTTATCTTCAATACCAAACTGCTCACCAACTTTTCCAGTTTTCCAGTCTCTGTCATTACCAATCTCAGTCTCATTTGACTCCGGTTCACTCTTACAAGCTTCTCTTAGACTAAACTTACCACTGTTTCTTTGTGAACCAGAGTCATCTCTTTGGTTCCTTGACTCTGAATAGGAGACTGCTCGGTCGCTTCTGTAATCCCCTGAACTTCTGCGGGAATCTCTCTTTTCATCTAAACCATCCCAGTCCCTTGAACGCCCCTCCCTTTCCAACTTATCATACAATGCATGCCTCTTGCCAGCAGTTTTGTTATATGAAGAATCCACATCTTTATATTTCTGATGCTCCGAACATGTTTCTCTGTGTTTTTCTTTGCTTCTATGATCAGAAGTGTCATATTTGTCACGCCAATACTTGTCCACATTGCACTGGTAGCTTTTTGACCTACTATCACTCTCTTCTCTCTTATGATCATCCCTTGACTCGTGTCCAGAACGAGATGATAGCCTTTCATAGGATCGATCTTCATTTGCATACCTGTCATGTCGAAAGTGACTGTAGGAGCTCTTGGATGACAGTCTATCAAAATGCCTAAGAGAATCAGTGCTTCTGCCATAGTGATTTCTTCCATACTGTCGGTCTTGTTCCCTGCTATCATACTTCCTTGAATGATGGTGAGAAACTCTTGCAGAATTTTCCCTTCCTGGATTTGGACTTGAGCTGTGTTCATTCCTAGGACTACCTGCATATACAGAAGTGTATAAATTTCTTTATTCAAGTCTGAGTCCATAGGTAGAAAATCTTAGCATTTAATTTAGTAACACTATTATATCTGTTGAAGGAGAAGAAAATGAAAGAAAGAACATGTGAATGAATTTGAGTGGAGCATGTATATAAATACAGGAGTAATTACAAAATAATTCCAGAAAATACAGTATCTCTATTAACAAATAGCACATACCTTGCCCCATTACCATAATTATATTATTTTTATCACTCCCCCTCAAGTTGGAGCATGTAAATGACATGCACCAAGCTCACTACAAATATAATCAGCTGGAAGACCTCTCAACGACTTGGGAAAAACATCAGCCAATTGATCATTTGAATTAACATATCGAGTGGTGGTATCTCAAAATAAAATCTTCTTACATGAAAAAATAGATTTAAGGCAATGTATAAGACTATTTAATTATCGCAAATGAGTGTTATTTTGTATAGTCTCCCCAAATTTAACTGTTTGAGCCAAATAAATTCACAAATAACTGTAAGGCCTCACTACTCCACTTCTGCACTTGATCTTGCAACCAGAGTTTATTTGTTGCTCTTTAAGGAGCCAAATTAGCACCAATGAAGATGGAGTAACCAGAAGTAGACCTCCTATTAGAAATGACTCTGCATGACCTTTATCTTTATGCAAGAAACCTCTTCCTAGAGTTCCTTTAATATATTTCAAAATGAGAATTACTGCAACCCAATGTGCATGATAGGGAGTGTTTAGAAACAGACTTGCTCCATATCTGCAAACAAAATGTTTGGATGACTAACTATAAGATAATTCAATTTACCACTCAATCTTCTATACCCTTTTGGATCTAAAAGTGACTCTGCATGCCTTGACAATGGTTTAGTTTTAGGATCAATTGGAGTACCAACAAGTTAGACACCCATCAATCTTGCTTCCTCTAGAATGTCCATAGCATACTTTCTTTAGGAAATCACACCACTACTCTTAGATTGTGTCACCTCTATTCCCAAGAAATATCTAAGTTTATCAAGATCTTTGGTCTAAAAGGGGTGACAAAGATGTTTTACTCAAGTGATGCCATGATCACTACCAGTAATGACAATATCATCTCCATACACAATCAAATAGATACATCCTTTGGCTGAATGGCTTCATTCCAAGTCATATCAAATTGGACCAGTGTTAAATCCGCCAAACCATGCCCTTGAATATTGTTTTAAGTTCATACAATAACTTTTGAAACTGACATACTAGTCCTAAAGACTTCCCCTAAGCAACAAATCCAAGAGGTTTCTTTGTATACACCTCTTCCATGAGATCACCATGAACAAAAACATTTCTCATGTCAAATTGATAATGTGGCCAATTGCAAATGACAACCATAGACAATAATAGTTGAACAAAGTCATCTTTGTCGTAGGAAAGAAGGTGTCACCATAATCCAAACCAAAGATCTTGGTATACCCTTTAGCCACTAGACAACCCTTAAGATCATCAACTTTACCATTAGGACCATCTTATCCACCAACAACCTACTAAAAAACTTCCTAGGAGAAAGGGGAACCAGGTCCCAAGTACCATCTTTAAAGTGTACTTATCACATCAATCATAACTTGTGTTCAATTGAGATGTAGAAAGCATCATCTACAATCTTAGGAATAGAAATGAAAGAAAAAGAAGACATCGACTAGAAAGGAGGCTTCATGTGCCTCCATGCACAACAAATCTAGAGCTAAAGAGAAAATGTTGTTGTTTGAGGACGTGAGGATGCATCCAAATCCAATCAAGATAGGTCCACCAAGGTTGGCTACACTCAATGCAATAATTCTAACTGAGTGATCAGCCACCAAAAATGTTGCCGACAAAGTCATCGAAACAATAATGTTGACAACAGTGATGACTAAAGAAAACAAAGGCAGTTAAAGAAGAGAAGATTGGAAATCAGAGCTGAAAAATGCTTTTCGACAAAAAATTTCACCAATGAATAATGATCCCACCAAGTATGCACAAATTAGGGTTATCCTTCCATTAAGATACATGTTGAAGAAGAATATAACAAGTGAATGAATTTGTGTATTTGAATTACACAATAGTATTATAAGTCATAAATACAAGAGTAATTACAAAATATATAGTTACTCCATTAACATATATTACTATAATTAACTTATTTCTATAATATCATTATTGCAATGTTGTATATTATGCAAATCACTTCCATAGAGATGCTTTTAGTTAAAAATAGTTAATGATAGATGCAACACTAATGTTGGAGCATACTTGTTACAAGCTTGTATCTAAAGCCCAAACTATCTATAGTCTATATGAGGAGGAGCAAGAGGTGTAATGCACCTAATCAAACCTCAAGGTGAAAGAATGAGTGACATATCCAACTGCTAAGTTGGTAACTTGGGAGAGCAATATTTGGGTAGTTGTTGGCTTGTTGCCATTGACAATGAAGCTAAATGGGGAATGAGGGAAATCAGGCAAGACTAAGACTTGGATGAAACCTTGGAGAGCATAGGCACTCTAGAATTGCCTATAGGATTGCTTCCTTTCGTATATTTCACTTATAAACACTATTATACAGGATTTAGTATTTTGGCCAAGATCCATATGTAAATAATATAGATATTGTTCCTTTAGTTCTTTTGTGAATCTTTGATACTATCATTTTTTAGCTCCTACAATTGTTGGCACATGGGAGTCATCAAGGTGGAGGTCACTCTTGATAGAGACGTACAATATCACATTCTGCAAACACGGCAAGCGATATAGCAAAAAAATTAACTACTTGAAGATGCCCTTATTACACATCATACCTCTTAAATGCACACTCTAACTATTCAAGGCAGTTTCTAATTCTAATACTAAAAACAATAATTCATCAAAGCAATTTCTAATTCTAATACTACATTACTGGTCCTAATTTCTACCTATAACTGTTTACATGACAATTAATATCTAATAATGCATGAATATTAATGATAGTAACTACCAATTTCCATCTCTATCTTTACTTGAAAAAAGGAAGATGACATCATCCAAGCTAGTTTGGAGAAGTATAAGATTGAATAGGGCCAATGGGGCTACACTTTAATACTTGATAATGGTTGGATAGACAAAAATGTAAATAACTTACCAAATTTTTAATTAATAGTGCAAGACAGATTGTTTTGTTGAAATCAATGGACACGAGTGATACGTTAAAAAATGCTAAGCAAATGTTTAATTTATTGGATTCCATGGTAGAAGAGATTAGGCAGGACACTATAGTGCAAGTTGGGATGGATAGTGTCTCCATTCTTGTGCCAATTAGAAAGATGTTAAGAAAAGAACAAAAGAATTGTTTGGATTTCCTTGCACAGCTCACTGCCTTGATTTAATCCTTGAAAACATTGGCATTTTTCTAGTATTTTATAATATCATTACAAATACAAAAGAAAGTCACAATTTTATTTTACAAGTCACAAAAAGCATTCCAAATAAAGAAAATTAGCTATAATAATAGTAACAAGATTTGCAACCACTTATCTCACCCTAGATTGTATAAGTCAACAAAAGAACACTCTTCGATCCCTATTTATTTTAGAGGAATTGACTACTAGTAATTAAGCAAGTAGTTTGGAAATCAATCCAATATTGCTTTAAATGAGTCACTACATTGTGATGGTTTTAAGGATTGTAATTTGCAAATAGCTAAACTTCAAAAGATTAAAATGTCAAGATAACTCATTGAATTTTGCAATTTCATAGACTTTCCATTCTGCAAGATAATTCATTGATTTTGATCACTATAATTGGTGTTTATTCCTATTTTTGTAATAAAGTACTAAAATCCTATCAAGCGGTATCAAAGCTCCAAATTACAAAGTTGTGGTAGTAAATTTAAAGATGAAAATAGTACAAAAACCTTGGGAAGTTAAAAATCTAGTAAATTTTTTAAGGATTGGAGTATGCCAAAGATGAATTAAAATGATGAACATTGAAGATTCTAGAATTTGAAAGAAATGAAGCATATTGACTTTTGTTAAAATTGTCCATTGCTCAAGCAATATGGTTTGTCTTCATGAAGGAAGCACTCAAGCAATTCTAGTTTGAGTATGATCCAAATATAACACAAATTTATGTACTTGATGAAGAATCATAACCTTTAATGCCAAAGTCAAAGTAATTTGATGGTTTGGGGAAGATCATGAAAGACATCATTTTATTCAAGCTTTGATACAAAATAAGAAGATGAGAAAGAATGTCTAGAGGCGATTGATGGAAGAGAGGCAATCATTAAAGATGATGAAATATAAAAGGGGATAGTTACTAGGAAGTAAGGCCATCCTCCAAGTCATGCGAGGGATAAGAGGAGAGAGAAATGGAACTATAGTGGCCATTGAGTTGCATAGTGGTTAGAAAAACTAGTGCATGATGATCATTAAACTCCACATAATTATCCGCCCAATCATCCACCATTGTCAAAACCATAGAATTTAAGGACTATTTAGTTTAAAAAATATTTTTATTTGCATTTTCTATTTTCATTAATTATAAAATACCACATTGTTTCATTTTATTTCTTGTTTTCAAATATTGATACAAGAAATATTCAAAGCAAAAACTTCCACCTTTACAATTCCTTGATGAACCTCTGATAACAAGAAACAATATTTTTGTAAGATGACATTTTTGTAATTATTTATGAAAACAATATTTTCTCAAACCAAATACATCAAACTATTTCATGGGAAAGGATGGAATCTCACACATGCAAAACAACCTTCCCCCATTGAAGTTGTTAAACCCAACTCTTTGGACAGTGGCCATTGGGGAATCCATTAACTTTTGTTGGATCCATGGAAGCATCATTGCCAAAAATTAGATGACACAAGTATTTAATATTTTGCATCCAACTAATATTTCTTGTCATTAACCTGAACTGGTTAGGCAATAAAAAGTTCTAATTCTGTCACCAAATGCTCTAAATGTTTCAACCAAGTACAATTGACCACAAAAATATCATTGAGGAAAAAAAGAACTACTTTTATCAAATAGGATCAAAATATTGGATTCATAGCCACCAGAAAAGTGAATGGAACATTCATGAGGCCAAAAGAAAACACCAAACATTCATAATATCCATAAAATCAGTTTTCTCCACATCCTTCTATCTCATCCTAATCCAATGATTTTGAAGAAAAAACCTGGGAACCAAGTAAGTCATCCGACAATTCATGCACTATCAGAAGTAGAATGCATTATATCAAGTATAGTCACTCTTTTAGGAGCCTGTAATCAACACACATATCCGAAGTAGAGTCTTAATTCTTAACAAGATTCGTTGGACTTGAGTAAGCACTATCCGAAGTAGAGTCTAACTGTATATCGCTGCCTTAGTAAGGAAAAAAACTATATTCCAACATTTTCCAAACTGTAACCAAATTCCATTTATGCTAAACCAAAAGCATGCACCATAATACCAGTCTTCTCAGATATATAGGGAACTACTGTCAAGACACAATGAACCAACCTTGAGCCTAGTATTCCCATAAATTAGATTCTTGGGCAGTGATAGATATAGACGTATGCCATTATTAGATTTTCTAATACCTCCAGGGATTAAAGAGAAAAAAGGCAAAGCAACATCAAGACCTATCTACTTTCCAGCACAAGAAGTAGAATGCATGAACATCGTATATTAAGTAGTTGCAAATATACTTAGCCTCATAACAATACCATTGTAACTATAAAAGAAATAAAGCCAAGAGCTTAAAAGATCCCAACCATCAGGTGAGGGTGATCCCTCTACAGGTGACCGACGCCGATAATTCCTACAAGCTGCATCACCAGAAGGCTTGCGAAATGCATTTTTTGTATCAGAACTGCCATGAGGCGGAGACGGTAAGTTTGAATCCATCATGCTAAGCCTGTAATTGCACTAACACAGTCAGTCGGATTAGAATGCAAATAATGTCAGGGAATGTTAAAATGAAAACCAACGAAAAATTAAAATAAAAAACAAAAACCAGAAATTTAGCATCGCTTCAATTTTTCAAAACAAAAATTAAGATGAAATAATAAATCGCTTCAGTTCTTTCCGTTTCTAAGTAGTCGATAGAACGATGAATGAAAACAAAATAAAATCCAAAAACCAAAGGCATCAACATGTTCTAAATGATGCATGCATCAAATTTCATGGTCTACGATGCGCTATTGAAAATCGTTAAAGAGAAAGAGAAGAGAGGGAACCAGCTAGGGCGAGGTATGGGAAATTTCAAACGGAAGATGATTGATTCATTCGTTACTGTGATTTTGGCGCTTGTAATTGCAGGTAGAAGGAATAGGTGCGACAGAAAAAACGAAACCCTCGATTCTGCGATATGTCGTTTCAGTTCGTTCGAATGCAAGGGCTGCGGGGCATTTAAGAGAAATCAGGAAGCATAGCTGCATATAGATATTTCCTCAAAAAAAAAAAAAAGAAGAAAGATAATTTTTCCTTTTGAACCAGACTGGAGCACAGCTCGACTCAAAAAAAAATAAAAAAACTGACTACAACACACGAGTCCGAGTGCCTAGCTAACTGCCTTTAAGGTAATTGTAACCGGATTCCCAGAATAAAATTACTATAATAGACCCAAGTTAATTTTTTTTATCATACAAGTTACGTTTAAATAAGTTAAAATAATCATTTTAAAAATAAGTTTAGGAATATTTAGAATACATAATTTTTTTACATTTTACATTCTCATTCATATAAATTATGTTTTTAACGAATTATATTTTAAAATTATAATTATTAAAAGTATTTTAATATATTTAATATATGTAAAATATTTATAAAAATATTATAATAAGTATGGTTAAAAGGTTTTTCATCTAAATTTATTTTTTGAATTTTTACTCTTTCTTACGAAAATATTATAATGAAAAATATATTTAAAAATATAAAATTAAAACAAAAAACAATTATTTTTTATTTTTATTATTTTCTATATAAAATTTTAAAATTAAAAAATTAAAAACTAAAGTAACATTTTTAAATAAAAAAATTCAAAACAAACTATTATCTTAAGTTTTTAAAAGATTCATAAAAAATATATTCTTTAGTTAAGAATTTTAGAAAGTTTAAAATAATCTTTTGCCAATCATCCTTTTAAAGTTGTGTTTTATATGGACAAGTTTAAATCATTTGATAATTTTATTTTAGATCTCGTTAATAAATGTTTTAAAAAATGCTGATTAAGAAATTAGATTTAGAAGTAAAAGATTATTAAAAATTTGTTAACATTAGTTAACATTTTTTTATTTATTTATTTTTTAATTTTAAAATTTGTTAATTTTAATAAATTTATTACAACGAGTATTTTAATTTTGATTGATGTTAAATAGGATGATTAAAAAATTAAAGAATTTTAGCAGAAATTATGTAACCTTTTTCCAGTAAAATTTTCGAATTTGTAAATAAGTTATAAGTGTTTTGTGTGTTCGTCTTCCGTTATATTTAAGTTCAAAATAAATTTTGGTTAATTATTTTCAAGTTTTATATATAAAAATAATTTTATAAATTTCTTATAGTTATTTAAAAAATTACTTTAAACTTTAGACTATGATAATAATATATAGCAAATGTCTAATTAGATTTGATTATTTGAAGCTTATGAAATTAAAATAGATTCTTAAATAATTAATAATATATTTTTAAAAATTAGATAAAACCTTAAACATAGAATTGTTTTAAAAATAAAGAAAGAAGTTTTTTAGAATAATTATTTTATATTATTAGATAAAATTTAAATGATTAAATATTTTAAAATTTTTATATCATCAAAATTTAAATGGATTGTAAAATTATAATTAATATGTTAGGGTTAAAGTATGATTTTTAAAAAGTATTTATAAAATATTAGATGAGTTGGATATGTTATTGTGTATATTTGTTTATTTTTATTAATTAAAATTATATTTAATTCTTGTTATTATTATTTTTATTATGTAAGATATTATAATATTTTAGTAAAAGTATAATCCTGATATTTATATATAAGATTTTTTAGCTTTAATATACCTAAAAATAAAAATTAAATATTTTCGATCTAGTTATACTATTTTTATATAACAATGTTTTTACCCAATAAAAAAGAATAAATTTTACAATGCATTTTATGAAAAAAAGTTAAATAAGTAGATAAGTAAAGTTTAATTTAATAATATTTCTTATTTTTTTTCAAAAGTTTCTATCTTTATATAGAGCAGATAAAATAATCATTAAAAAGGTTAGAATTTTCAACATCTTTTGCACATGATAAATTGTCATTTTGTTATTTTATCTATGAAATTATTTTAGACATAAATATTACATAATATGGTTTAATTCATTTATAATTCAACCTAATATCTCTTATTTTCGTAAGAATGGTTAAGAAAATAAAAAATCCGAAAATGGGTCAATTTGGGGCCAAAAAAAGAACAAAAATTATAAAAATAGACAAGGAAGCAAAAAAGGACGGAAACATCCTCGGCAGGATGCACATGCCGTGCGAACCTGAGCACAAGCATGCTTACATGAAGTTGGACGTCCATGCCAAAATGAAATAGTACAACCATGCCAAATTTGAAACAATAGAAGCACATGTCATGTCATCCCTAATGATGCATGAAGTCACCCAATTAGCCTTATAGCAAGATATGCAGAACAGGTACAATAACCACAGGACGGCTAGATTAAGTTTAGTTCACAATCCTGAAAACCCACACACTATCCCATTGGAGAACACCTTTTCATAATAGAGAGCATGCCTCTCTATATTTTGGGCACAATCCTACCTTTCTCTCATCCCTTATTTTTAACCTCTCCATTCTTAGTTCTTCCTCTAGCATCTTCCTGTAGGACCTTGATGGAAGAAGATCCCATGTGGAGCAGGCTTAGAGCAAATTCTATATCATTGGTAACCTGGTCTTGTATTCTTTTTATTACTTATTATGGATAATTTTGGATTATTTTTAACAATTTTTAACTAATACCCAGTTCATGAGACTTTGAAAACTCTTTTGGTATAAATTGCTTAAATCTCTTTTCCCCATGTATTCTATGAATGATTATCTTTTTCTCACAATTATGTTATCTTACTACACGTAATCCATTAATAAGAAGTAGTTAACCTTATTAATGTGTAAGTTGGTTTGAGGGAGGTAATCATACCACTCTTAATTGATATAACTGCTAAGTAACTGAACTTACAGATCTTGGAGGATAGGTCAGAAATCTAAGTTTCTAACCAGTTAATTATCTGACATGTAATTAACATCCTCTTCAATTTTATGTCTCTTTTACTTATCAATCTTGCCAGATCAAGAAAGGTAGTATTTAGAAGGAAGATTACTGCTACTACCAAATCAAAGAGGAGTGGTAGCTTTAGAGTAGGTGGTTAGAAATTGATATTTATAACTCATTCTAAAAAGAAGAGGATTTAGGAGAAAAGGAAGTAAAATAAAAAAGGATCCAAAGTTTCATGTTTATGCATAACCTATATCACATTTTTTTTGTTTGTCATTTTATTAATGTTGATTGATTTTATTCTAAAAGGCATCCACCCAAAATTCTTAATTGATGAGCTCGAAAGTTAGAATTTAATTTCATACACGATTGTTGGCATAGTTTCCCGTGAGATTAATACTAAAGCTCTAAAATATACTCTTTCTACACTGATGGATATTTTGCTCATGGATAAAACTTGGCAAGATTTTTACACTCACGTTTTGCATGCAATAAGGACTATTTCTCAGTAGTCTTTAAATTTGAATTCTAATCGCTTAAGACTTGTATTATAATTTATTTATTTTTCTTCTTTCTTCTTACTATCTATACACAAAAAAAAATTAAAATCATTCTTTAGCTTTATCCTTTTATGATATTTGTGATAGCTTGCTCTTGAACTCCTCACTTGTGTTTTATGTTATGCAAGAAGGAGCAACCAGAAGATTGATGGCAAAACAAGGACATAGGACCCCACTGGATTACATGGTGTAAACATTCAATTATATCTGAGGCCCTATTTTTAAAATTAATTAGTGAATAAACCAATTTAAGTAAATATTAAGATAACACTCAATTATGTCTGAGGTCCCATTTTTAAAATTAATTAGTGAATAAACCATAATTTAAGTAAATATTAAGATTAATAAACAGAAAACAATTAATAGAAAAGCAGACAAATAAACAGATAATAGAATAATAGAAATAAAAGACAAAAATAAAACAAAGTAATAGGAAAGTAAAAACAGAAAAATAAAATAAATAAAATAGAAAAAATAATAATAAACAAAAAAACAGTAAAACAAAATAAATAAATAAAAAGAGAAAAAACTGAAAAATAATAAAGGAATATTAAAGGAGAAAAAAGAAAAAAGAATAACAAAAATATATATAATAAATAAAATATAAAAATAATAATAATAACAGAAAATAAGAAGATAATAAAAAATAAAAACAAAAAAAGTAAAAAAAAAGGAAAATAACTCAAATAAAAACAGAAAACTAAATTCCAGAACAAAAAGTAAAAACAGAATAACAAAATTAACAGAAAAAAGAAGCGAAAAAATAAAAAAGGAAAAAGATAAAAGAAAGAAAAAAGAGGAAGAGGGGGCTCTCGAATTTTCATGTTATGGCGAGATCTTGATTTTTTTGAAGATCAGGAACTTCCCTAAGGAGGCTAAGGGTTTCATTTTGAAACTAACATCTACAAAGGCACCTTAGGAGGAGAGGAGGTAGCTCATAAAAGATCAACTTGGTTCAATACAAAGATCTTTGGATCCCGAGGGAGTTCTCTAGATTCTGAAGGAAGAAACTCCACTCCTTTGGATGCACTCTACGCTCAAACTCACTGCAAGAAGGAGGCCATTACGTTTCTTGAAGGTTCTTGGAAGAGGCTTGGAGATCTTCCTTCAAAAGCTTTGTTCTAGTAGCAGCAGATTTGAGAAGATTGAAGATGGGAAGTTAGTAATTCTTGAGCAAAGAAAGGAGACTTCTGCAAACGACCAAGTAAGTCACTCAACACGTTGATTACTCTCATGCGCGATTGTTTGGATGAAAATGATTCTTGAACGTAGCTTAGATTCTGTTCGCAATACTCGTTCATGCATTCATGCCTTTGATTAGAATTTTCTGTGATAGAACAAAATTAAGTCAAGATCACTGTGCTTGTACTATTCGGTTCCATGCTTTGAATCATATAAATCATGATACGACTTCATCATTAAAGAATTCCTATGAGATATAACTTTTGAAACCTGCAAGTTAGCACCAACAGTTGTGCCTATGAGTTCTGAGACATCAAGCCAACAAATACTCCTCTCAATTCACTTTAACGTGACCAAACCTTGGTACTGTACTCATGCCACGAGAGTGAAGGTTTCATTAGGCCAAAGCAAAGATAAAAGTCAGAGTCAGTTCTGCAGCAAAATCATAAGTTGAATTCAGGCAAGATACTAGAATCAATAGTTCATGAACCCAGACTAGAGGTCATGACTCGAGGAAATTTCAATTACATGCACAAGTTTTAGCATAATCTCCGGTTCAACAGGCTAATACTGCTAGCCATATAGAACCAGAAAACATCTCCTAGGCTAGATAGTCATCTAGGCAAGGCCAGGGGAGGTTAGCTGTCATAACCTTGCGTGCATCGAGTCCTGCATTCTGCTACCTTCAGCACCATAGGGAACGAACCCGAACCACCCCTTGACCTTTATCCTGTGTTTGATGAGAATGTTGCCTTGTAGAGTGAGCAGCTATATTAATTGTTGAGTTTGTGTCCTGTATGCGAGCCCTAAACTCTTCATCGTACCCTCACTCCCAACTAAAAAAAAGCAGAATTGGCCTTTGAATATGCTGAAATCATAGCATAAAGTGCAGAGGAGTTCTGTTTGACAGAACCAAGAACCATATGTGATTTCGTTGCTGATTGATAATCAAATATTTCTTCATATAGCTTGAGAAGTCCGATCATGTCTTCATGTTGTGTGATGCTCATTCAGAATTTGGTGATCAATTGCTGACTGGCTTTGTGAGATAGATGTACCAGGTTTGTTTCTAGCTAAAGGATATGTGGCTACAACTCGGACCTATATTAAATTTGAGAATGTCCTCAAAGCACTTCTATGGCTTTTCTGTGGATGAAATGATAGATATGCATATGCAGAGCTAAGGTTTCATGAATGATCCAAGGGTATATTCGAGCACCAATGAATGATTTAGTCTTGCAGTGATTCCCAAATGAAGGTGGGCATACACTTGGTTGCCAAAGTTAGCAAAGGGGAGCAGTTGACGGTTTGGGCATGGATGTGATTGTTGTGATTCTCCAAGACCTAATGCAATAGATAAAAGCTCAAGATTGGAATCTATGTTCGACTAGAACGGCAGCACCATTAGCTGATTGGATTATCATTTGCTCCATTACTTAGCCCTTCAGGTCACCAATTTGAGTCACAGGGCAGATTGCTACTATACATTGCATGGGCTTTAAACATGTTGCTAGCAAGGGTCCCTGGTCAATGAAGGGTTGCAAAAATTGAGTATCAAGATCCATGCTATGCTTTTACCACAGGCATACAAGTCAAAGGGGGGAATACCCCATGCAATCTACATGTAGAAAAATCTCATGTCCACTTTGCTTACTTTAAATTTGGGGAAAAGTGCTAAAGACTCAACCAAGAGCATGGTCCAGTGGCACTGCTTGTTATCATTAACGTTCAGAAGCTGTGTTCGAACCCCACACCCCATAATTTTAATTTTGAAGTCCTCTCACAGGTCACGTGTTTCTCACATGCCTGCAAGTAGATTTCCCCTTTGCTATTTCTGGCACATGCACCTCATATGATAGTGGCCAAGGCAATCCCAGCAGGTTGGGGTTCTGAGCTATAGGTAACTTACCACGCAGGCCATCTTCTAGTCCAGCCACGAACCCACAATTGGGCCATGCTACATAAGCCATTTTAAATTGGGCCTGCACCAAAACAAGCCCAAACTTTGCTACACACTCATGGCTGTCCACTTAATTGGACTACATGGAATTAAAGGGGATTGGGCCTACCAATAACACTAGGAAAATAAAATCCAAAAATAAAAAAAGAATAATAAATAAAAATAAAAATAATTCTTTTTCTCAAGCTCAAATCAAGTTTAGTTTATTTCATTTCAAGCCAAGTTCATTTTAAATCAAATCCAAAATCGATTTCAAATAAAATCAAGTTTAATTCTTTTCTTCAAATAAAATCATGTTTAATCCTTTTCTTCAAATAAAACCAAGTTTAATTCTTTTCTTCAAATGAAACCAAGTTTAATTCTTTTCTCCAAATAAAATCATGTTTAATTCTTTTCTTCAAATAAAATCAAGTTTAATTCTTTTCCTCAAATAAAATCAAGTTTAATTCAATTTCATATAAAGTCAAGTTTAATTCTTTTCTTCAAATAAAATTAAGTTTAATTCAATTTCTCAAAATTTCAAATCAAGTTCTTTAGTCCAAATCAAATTTAATTCGTTTGCCTCAAATTTCAAATCAAGTTCTTTAGTCCAAATCAAGTTTAATTCTTTTTCCTCCAAATTTCAAGTCAAGTTCAGTTTTAATCAAATCAAATTCATTTTAATTCAAATCAAATTCAATTCTTCAAGTTCAAGTCAAGTTCATTTTTAGTCAAGTCAAGTTCAATTTCTCAAATTCAAATTCAAGTCAAGTTCAATTTCTCAAGTTCAAGTCAAGTTCATTTTTAGTCAAGTCAAGTTCAATTTCTCAAATTCAAATTCAAGTCAAGTTCAATTTCTCAAATTCAAAATCAAATTCAAAATCAAATTCATTTCAAGTCAAGTCCAATTTCCCAAACTCAAAATCAAGTTCATTTTTAATCAAACCTAATTCCTTTTCCTACCAAATCCCACTTTACTTTTTATCTTTGTTATCTTCAAATCAAATTCGTTAATTCTAGATCTCATGCAATGAACCCTAAGCATGAACTGGTAGCTTTTTCTATTGTTCGATGTTCAGGAATTCATATGGGTCCCAGTGCAGCTGTAGTTGTCTTGGACCCTATGCATATGTGGAATAAGAATCCTTTTTAAATAATTTCAAGAGAAACTTCATTTTAGAATCCCTAGTCTCACACGATGAACTCTAAATAAGAACTGACGGTTTCACTACTGTTTGGTATTTAGAGATTCATATGGATCCCAGTGCAGCCCTCGTTTTCCTTGGATCCTGTGCATATGTGGACTAAGGATTTTCTAAAATATTTTTAAAATACTCCATTCCTTTCTTAAGCATCTCCGAAGGTCAAGCCTTCAAACTAGAACTACGTAAGCCTTGAATTTTCCATTGCACCAGGGAATACGTAGGAGTAGGATCAAGTCTTGTCAGGCTATCTTCCACCAACCTATTTATTTTCATTCTAAACTAAAGGAACCAAGCAGTTTTCAAAAACATCAAAAATCACACACTCAGTTTAAGGGTATCGTTCTTTGGAATGGGTGAGTGGGGTGCCTAACACCTTCCCTACTCGTAACCGACTCCCAAACCTAGATTCTTCCTCAAGTTAGGGTTTTTCCACATGTTTTTCCTTAAATAAAAATTTGGTGGTGACTCCACATAATTACTAAAATTCCTTTTTTTAAACTTTTAGCGAGTCTGTCATCTTGTCGGAATTACGGTTGCGACACATGGTCCCTATTAGCAAGGGTTTAGGCAATAACATTGCAAGCTCGACACCAAAAAGCGTTGCAAATTTTGAAATGAAACTCATATTTATAAGTATGATCCAAAAGTGACTTCAATCCAGAGGAGCAACCCGAAAGGACCCTCACCTCCACATCTAGAGATTCTTAAAGTTGACAAATACCATATGGATAAACAGTGTCTTCCAAGACACCATCAAATTACAATTGTTTCCCTTCTTAATCACTAAGCAGGTAGACAAGTGGTTGAACTCGCTCCCAAAAGCATTCATCACATCTTAGGATCAACTATAGTGTCTGTTCCTGACACAATACTTTCCATAATCAATTCAATCTAGAATCATAGGGGAAATCCCAAGCTTCGACCATGGAGGAGGATGCGATTCATCTTCCCTGCAGAATTTATAGTCCTAGACATGGAGGAGTATGCTAAGGTCCCGCAAATTTGAGGAGACCATTCCTAGCCACAGGGAAGACTCTAATTGACATATAATAAGGGAAGCTCACATTGAGATTAGATGATGAGGAATTCGTGTTTAGAATCTTTGACACTCTAAAACACCCAAGGACCTTGGACTCGTGAAATTTTATAAGTCATCTAAAATCCCCACCATTCTTAAGCTCTCTTTCTATATAAGAAGTACTAACCGGAGACACCTTGGAGAAGATTCTAGTACTTGGGGAGGTCCTCACGACCCTAAAGGCAGGCATGCCAACAAAGTCTAAAATTTATGATGACAAATTTGACCCAATGGAGGGCAGAACAGTCTCTAGGCCCAAACTGTGAATTAAAGAGCCTTTTGTGCTTATACTTAGACCCCTCCCCACCAATCTCAAGCATGTATTTCTATCCATGCGTTCTTTTCTTCTTACTATCATCTCTACTAACCTTATAGGAACAATGGAAGAAAAGTTGCTAAGGGTCTTGAGGGAGAACAAAGAGGCCTTCGAATGGTCAATTCATGACATCAAAGGCATAAACCCCATAATCTGCACCCACAAAATCCATATGGAGGAGGAATTCAAACCCAGGGTACAACCTTAGAGGGGGCTCAATGCAAACCTGAAGGAAGAGGTAAAAAAAAGACTATCAAGCTACTAGATGCTGGGATAATCTATCCCATCTTTGATAGCCCATGAGGAAGTCTGGTACAAGTAGTCCCCACAAAGGATGACATCATAGTCATGGAGAATGACCAGAGAGAGCTCATGATGGTAAGGAAGGTAACCAGGTAACGGGTATTGTATTGATTACAGAAAATTAAACAAGGCCACCCATAAGGATCACTTTCCTTTTCCTTTCATTGATCAAATGTTGGAAAAACTATCTAAGCATGGGTATTATTGTTACTTAGATGGATATTCTAGCTATATGCAAATACCAGTAGCACTTAGGATAAAGAAAAAAACAACTTTTAAATTCCCTTTTGGTACGTTTGCATATAGGCAGATGCCCTTCGAGCTATGTAATGCTTCTGCCACTTTCCAGAAATGTATGATGTCTATTTTTTCTTATCTCTTAGATGACTATTTAGAAGTTTTCATGGATGACTTTTTAATCTATGGTTCTTCTTCTAATAAATGTCTATAAAATTTGGAGTGGGTGCTCAAGAGATGTAAAAAAACCAATTTGGTCCTTTACCGAGAGAAATATCAGCTCATGGTAAGTGAATGTATTGTTTTGGGACATAAAATCTCTAGGAGAGGAATTAAAGTTGATCCAGCTAAGGCTGAAGTAATTTCTAAACTACCTCCCTCTAACAATGTTAAAGATGTTAAGAGTTTCCTTGGACATGTTGGTTTTTATAGGAGGTTAATAAAAGACATTTCAAAAATTATTAAACTTCTCCAATTTATTGATAAAAGATGTTTCCTTTTATTTTAATGAAAAATTCCTCAAACCATTTGAAACTCTCAAAGAAAAACTGATTGATTCCCTTAATTGGTCCTTTCCTTTTGCATTAATATATGATGCTAGTCGTATAGCTACAAGTGTAATACTAGGTCAGAAAAAAGGCAAAGGCGTTCGAGTTATCTACTATGCTAGTAAGGCCACAAAAAAGAAGCTGCTAGCAATAATGTTTGGCTTCAAAAATTTTCCACCATACTTGATTATGTCAAAGGTGACTGTCTACACCGTTCACTCGGCCATCAAGTACCTTATCTCAAGGAAAGATATGAATCCTAAGTAGACCCTATGGATACTCCTCCTTCAAGAATTCAACCTAGAAATCAAGGATAAAAAAAGAGTTGAAAATATGGTCGTAGATCACTTGTCTAGGGTAGACCCCTCTGAACAATTGCTTGCGTAATCAAGTACCTTTCGTAATCTTGTTTCCTTTCGGTTTCTTCTTGCGAGCTTTTCAATCTCAGGTTCAAAGATCAATTCCTGTTCTTCTTCACCTCGCATAAACAAAATTACACAAGATTAAACTGAAAGGAAAATCAGTATGCAAACAGGGTCAGAAAATCAAACAGAATTGCTCAATCTAGTGGCATTCATAGTACTCTTCAATATTGAAAAATAAATCCCTGGCAACGGCGCCGAAAACTTGTTGGTGTAAAACTGTATGAAGGCAAGTACACCTTATCGTTTTACAGAGTAAAGAGTGAGTAAGAGTATCGCCTCCACAGGGATTTGGTTCAAGTATTGAATTCCTACTAGTCCACTAATTGAACTCAGTTGTGGGAGTACGTAGGCAACGCAAATAGAGGAGCGTAAGCAACGCAAGCAGAAAATAACAAGATTCATAGATTTATGTCATTGATCTGGAACGCTATTCCAGTATGCTTAAACACTTCTAAATAAACTCAAAACTGTGTAATACTGAATAATCAATACGAATGTATAAGAAATCAATGTATGAAAGGTGTTAGGGTTGGATTTTACCAAAACTTCCCCTATGTAACAGTGAATCATTACATATATTCAAGATAAAATGTAGTTGAAGATCGAATTCACAATTATTGATTGAAGGTCAATCCCTTGACTCAGCAATTCTTCACTTCAAATTGGGAATTCTAATCCCTTAGCAATTCCTAATTTGATGTGAGCCTTAAGTTCAAGAATTCAAATGATCTCATAAGCGCAAACCTTTATCCCTAGAGCCTTCACAACTATGTTATTCAATCCCAATTCCAATTTAAAAACCAATTTCACAATTGCAAAGAAGAATTTCGGTTCAATCTATAAGTGGCCAAGTCATAGAAGCATTAAGTAAAGAGATGAATAATCAAAGTTTAAAGGAAAACAATGTTGAATACATGCAAAGCATCTGAATTACATAGGATCAGTCAAGGATTCATCCTTCCCTAACAGGGATTTAGTTACACATAATAATACAAAACGAAAACAGGGGAGAGGGAGAAATGTATGAGGATGAAGACACGCTGCAGATGCACTTTGTCCTTAACCCTAGGGTTCCTTCCTTCACCCAGAATAGAACCAGCATCTGGGAAAACGGCGGTTCTATCCTCTAAGTCTATGTTCTGGAGATAAATCAGTGGATAGAGTGATTGATGCCCTGTTTTCGTTCTGTTTTGGGCTTTTTATAGATTCTGTTCAGTGGCGTTGCGTGTCCAACGCTGCACGGCTGCGTTGCCAACGCGACGCGAATAACAGAATGCTTCTTTTCCTTCAAATTTTCATGTGCTCCACATAAGTCCGGTTGCGTTACCAACGCGGAACCCTGTAACAGTTTGTAGAAATTAAAACACATCAGATTTATGAGAATTTATCACCTAAAAGGCTCTAATCTTGTGTATTTTCAGTTGTGCATGGTTTATTCAGTTTTATGTCATTTTCTCATGTTTTAATGGTGTTTTATGCTTTAATTACTTGAATTTACATTGAATTATGTTCCAAATAAGTGTCATATTGGACACTTATCACAACCCTAAACTTGAACTCTTGCTTGTCCTCAAGCAAGCATTAGCTACAGGAACATAATTAATTCTGGATGACTCACAGCACACATATCATTTCTTTCAATTGTATTTCACTCCCCTCCTTCATTCCGACTTGCATCAATAAAAAAATTTTAGATTTATTTCAAAGATACTCCATCAAGCATTGGGAATAGATGAAAAATACTTGCAGATTCAGAATATAGCATGAAATTGTGAGTAAAACAATGTTTATATAATGGTTACAACAATTTTCTATTAAGGAAACATGGCCTAGACTTGCTAACTCTCATAAAGTTAAGTGTTTCACTCTTTCTCTCAAGTGTTTAGGTTAGGTGTTTCTCTCTATGTGACCAAATCAAAATTTCATTACCATAGGCTTGCCCCTATTCTCTATCTCTACCAATGAGTCACATACTTACATAAATCAAAAGGTCTTATTATGGGTTGTAACGTGGCTTAGGTGAAAGGTGGATGGAATTTGGGAAGTGGGTTTATTTAAGCCAAAGAAACTATGAGAGGGTTGGAGAATTCACTTTCCATTAGTTTGGAGATGCAAGATCACCTCCATAGAAGTGTGTTCCTGTTTTCAATGTTTCTTTGCCTTATTTGGGTATCCAAATTCCTTTTTTTTTGTTTTTTTATTATTTATTTGACAAACTCACTGCCAATTACATTGCTACTAATACCCTTAACCCCAAACTTAGAAATGTTGCTTGTCCTCAAGCAACCCTAAACTTAGAATTGTTGTTTGTCCTTAAGAAACTCCAAACTTAATGTAAAACTCAACCTCAGATACAAGCAACCTTCTCCTAGTTCCTTTGGCTAGGCATATTCATGGTTTTTCACAGTCTTGACTAGAGATGAGCTAAACAAATACAAAGAATTGGGTATAAGGCTCAAGGGGCTAAACAATGGACAAGAATGCAAGGTGGTTCATTTGGTTAAGTAGGTGCATATAAAAGAAATGCCTTAATCCTGTTTATGCAAGCATGTGATACTGGATTTCAACTAAGAAACAAGGCAAGTTCTAAAATGAAACTCAATTTGTGACCATGCACACACAAAAGAAACAAGTGTTGAGGTCCAACCGCTCACAGGCAATTTGTGTAAGCATAGAACATGCATTATAAATTAATTGTTGCTAACCATAGCAGAACAACAAAGTAATTCTCATTCAATCATGCTACATTCTGCATCATGCAAATGAACATTTAGGGACTGTGCAATCTCTCCATGCTATGGAGAATGAGGTTCTATTAAAATTGATGCTCATTGGAGAGGGAAGAGGAATGATGTTAAAGGTTGATTTAAGTGCTGGGGTTAAGAGAACCCCTGCACTGTGCTTATTCAGTGGGTGAAACTGTGCATGAGTGTGCTCTGGTGATCAGATCAGTGAAAGTAGCACTCGCTGTGAAATAGAAATTTGGTGCTCCACTCAGCCCAGACGCGTTGAGCACACGAAGTTAGTTGTGTTGGCAACGTAACTAGACAGAATTAGAGATAGGTGATTTCAGTTCAGATTCTGCATAATTTATGTGTCAGCATTCAAAACAGCAGTATAATTATCAGAGTCAGGGTTCACTCATGGCTCTCATTCATATTGTTTGAATCCCTTTTTAGAAAGATCTTACGAAGTGGTTAGCCGAGGTCCTCTATGTAGAACATGTGTGTTAAGCTGTGAACTTCTGGGCATGTAACATATCATTTCTGTTGCTCCTGCTGGTCTAACTTCACTTTTCAGTGTAAGGTTAAGAAAACTTCCTGTGTTCTGCATGTTTTGTTAGTTTCAATGGACACTCCTGTGTTATGTTATAGCCCAGCGTGCGTTAGCAATGTAGCTTTGAGATTAACGAATCATGTGAACAGGAAAAATGCTAGCCCCCACAAAGGAGAGTGCGTTCAAAAATGTATGTTGAAAGGAAACACTGGGTGAGACCCAGACATGCATACATCGATTCCTCTCGAAATCAATCTACTGAAACAGAAGACCAGGTTATAATTTAACCGATAAGGGGTTACGCAAACACTGATTTTGGGGCTTCCCTTTCAACCCTACAATAATCTCTGCATGCCTATTGAAAATATACTGAAATTGTTGCAACCTAGTGTATCTACTAATTGAAATCTTTGCAGAATGGCATCATCTTCAAGAAACATGTGTATCAAGACAACCCCAGCGGTAGCCCTCCGTGGGAAGTCAAGAGCTGAGGATACCCATCGTTTCAAATTTGCTGTAAATAAAGAGCGGTTCGACAAACTCAAGGAAAACTCGATGGTGGGGGATAGAAAGATCATCCTAAATGCAAGAGAATTCCCCAAATTGCCAGAAGAGATTGAGAATAGAAAATGGAAAAAATTGTGTAGTTTGGCTGGGGAAGGTTACGAAGAGATAACCAAGGAATTTTACGCCAATCTGGTACTGACTAGGGCGGAACCGAGGTTTACCTCCTATGTGAGGGGCAAAACCATCTCCTTCAAGCCCCAGGTGATTAATGAACTACTGGAAGTTAATGTTTCCAGAAGAAATTGTCATTACAGAAAGCTGAAGGATGTCCCAGTGGACAAAGAAGGCTTGCTGCAAGTGTTGTGCATCCCAGGAGCAAGGTGGGACGAGAAGAAGGAATAATCGGGGAACGAGAAATCGCTGTGGAAGGCAGATTTGGTACCCACAGCCAAGATTTGGTGCACCTTCGTGCAGTCCAACATCTTACCCGTACTTCATTCAAATGACCTAGCCAAGAAGAGAGCTGTTTTAGTCTGGGTGATTATGAAGTCTGGACCCTTGGACCTGGGCACCATCATTGCCCAGGAAATGGAGGAAATTGCTGCCAAACCAAAGGCCTCCCTCAAGTATCCGAGCTTGATAACTGCTCTATGTCAAAGCCAAGGAGTCAGTGTCGAGGGATGCACCAAAGTCCCTTCGCAAGCAACGCTCAACAAAACATATATCGAGCGGCACATACTTACGGAGCAGGAACCACCGCCACGCAGGGAGCCTAGGCCACCTCTGCCATCCAAAATATACGAGATGCTGACCAAGTAGAGGGAGCTACTACTAGCACAACAAGCCTTCAACCGCCATATCGGAGGCCAGGTAGAGATGCTGCAAAGGAACCTATGGAAGGTCCATATAGGCATGAGGAGGAACCAACAGTTTCTCAAGAAAATTGGGAAACATGTGGGGCTGACTGATGAAGACCGCTCTGATATCCCGGAAGAACAGATCCTACAGTGGATCAATCTAGAGGATAGTGAAAGCGAGGGAGGGCCTGTAGGAAGGAATGACATGGACGAAGATTGAACAGTTACCTTGGAAAATTTTCTCCATTAGACAAAATAATTCTCTTTTTTTATTTTCTTAGGACTTAGTTTTCTTTCAAGTATTTTTTATTATCTGATAGTTAGGAAGTCTTATCCCTACTCTGTAAATACTAAATTATGAATTGAATACTAAACTATTGCAAATCCTGCCTAAAAAAGATGACTCTAACATAGTGCGTTGCCCATGTGAATTATTTAGGTACTGCACACAGAGTACCAATTAAACCACGTATGCACACCACTAACCCACATTAAGATCATGCATAAGGTGGGAAGAATTGGAATAAAATAGAACTATTGCACACAGTCACAGTAAGACACATGGCACACCATGTTGCCAATGCAAGTGAACTGGGCACAGGGTTACACCAATTCTGTGCAGTTGACTCGCTTTTCATCTGCTAAGCCTAGTGGTTAACTTTGCCGTTAAGGTCTATGTATACAGTTTGTTGTTTTAGTTCTGTATTGTGAAATTGGTCATTATTAGGTGGAATACCTATGCTAGATCACATAGGTAACAAGTCAAGTCAGTGTTGAAGTCAAAAACAGTTAGGTGGGCAATGCATAAGTCATGATCAGAAATAGATATATATTTTGCTATGCTCTTACAGATAAAAATTTTAACTTTCCCGAGTTGCAAAACTATATTATGTATGGGGGATGGGTGAACATGCAGGTACATTAGCAGAATTAATACAAATAAAACAGAAGCTAAGTCCTAATTGGGTTGCTCAGTCTTCCTCCATCTCTGTTACGGCTGCTGGTCCGATTTCGCTCTCGATGTCTTCCAGATTAGTCCACTGTAGTATCTGCTCCTGCTCAGCATCAGAGAGCTGATGCTCGGTCATGCCTATCCTCCTCCCGATATTCATTAGGACCCTTTTCTTGACTTTCATCCCAATATGTACCTTCTTCATATTCCTGCGTGTGACCTCAACTTGCTTGCCCAGGCGGCGCAAGGAGGTGCAACTCACTCAGACGTTCTCCTTGTTCATTAAGGATTTCGTAAATCCTTGGTGAAAGTATGGGTTCTGGTTCCCTGCGAGGTTCACTTAGGTCATTGAGGATATGGCGCTCAATGTAGGCCTTATCCAGTGTAGCTTGGGGAGCTATTCAGGTGTAGCCTTCAATTTTAACCCCCTGGGCTTCGCACAGAGCCGTAATAAGGCTCGGCTATCCCAGGGAGACATTGCCCTTTCGAGCAATGTTCTCCATTTCTTGAGCGATTACATGGCTAATGTCCAGTTCGCTAGATCCCATTATCACCCATATCAAAATAGACCGCTTCTTGGTTACTTCATTTGAGTGAAGTAATGGCAGCAGGTTTGATTGCACAAAGACGTTCCATATTTTTGCCACTGGCAGTAGGTCGGTCTTGTGTAGGGACTTTACATCGTTGGAACCATCTCTTTTCAGTTCTCATCTGGCCCTTGGTACACAAAGTACCTTTAAAGATACCGCCTTATCCATTGGGGAGTCCTTCCGGCGATGGTACATGCAGCTGAGTACTGTAGGTCTGGTCCCCAACAAGTTCTCTATGGCTTGCGGTTTGAAAGAGATGGTCCTCTCGCGAACGTAGGACGTATATTTATGCTACGCCCTAGCTAATGCCACATTGGCGTAGAACTCACGGGTGATTTCCTCATATCCCTGACCGGCCAGTCTGCATAATTTTTCCCACTTCCGGTGCTCGACCTCCAAGCTGATTGGTGGAAACTCCCCAGCATGTAGGTCTAACTTCCGGTCCCTTACTATGGGGTTTTCCTTGAGCCTTTCGAACCGCTCTTCATTCTCTTGATATTTGAACCTATAAGTATCTGTTGCCCTAGGCTTGGTCTGCAGGGCATCAACGGGTGTAGTCTTGTGTCGCATTCCCTGTGGTTTAGAGGAGGAAGCCATTCTGGGGATGCTTACAGTTATGGAACATGGGAGTAGTTTATGCAAAGGGAGAGTGAAGAGTTGCAGTGAGGAAGTTCAAATGGATTTGGTGGGAGTTATGGTTATGTGAATGCCTTTTTGTATTCAAATGTGTGGGATACGAAGAGTTAGGCATATGGGCAACATATCTGGGCAGTTAATACTGATTTAACTGCTTATGGGCCATCTTGGCCACTTGTGTTGAGTACCCTTTTTGGCATTTTCTGTTGCCATTGTGTTGGACATGCAGTTGCGATTGTGTTGGCAACGCAAGTTAGAATAGACTACATAAATGCAGTTTGTAACCTTACTACCCTGGTTTCTGTTAGCTCTGCACTTGAGTTTACCTCCCTCACACACTGTAGAATAAATTTCAGAACCTTATGATTCTGTTGCATGTCCTTGAGCTCCTCAACCAGGGTACAATTTGAATTTACATCTGAGGTCTGCGTTGACAACTTAGCAAACGACTCTCGGCTTTCTAAGCTAGGCTTCTGGATGAACTTGAACTTTGATCAGAAGGATCTAACCTTCTCTCTCTCTGACTTGAACTTGCCCCTGTGTTGCTTAACCCTTGCGTTGTCCACGCAAGCCGCCTCTGTTGGCCACGCAGATCAGAACAGCAAGCCTATTCTACCAGAACAACATTGTTTTAGCAGCAGACTTTTTCTGCATAGAACTTAGCTGTGCTTCAACCTGTAACCTGCATAAATATCCAAATGTTCTGCTTTTGATTTCTCTATTTAGTATACATTCTTCTCAAAACTATCCTAAAAACAAAAGAAAATCAAAATTAGTTCCAAGGGTTGCCTCCCTTGTAGCGCTTGTTTAATGTCTTTAGCTTGACATTTTGAGTTTTCAGTTTATGGGTTGGAGGGTGCAGGTGGTCTATTCCCTGCTGATTTCACCTCCATGACAGTGCTTGACACGCTGATCATTGACTTTGAAGCTTCTTTGGGACTGAATATCTTCAAGGGTGATGGCACCATAGTCTGAAACTTCTTCGATCATAAAAGGACCTGACCACTTAGACTTCAACTTTCCTGGAAACAGTTTGAACCTGGAATTGAACAATAAAACCAGCTGTCCTGGTTCAAACGCTTTGTGTTTGATAAACTTGTCATGCCAATGTTTGGTCTTAGCTTGGTAAATCTTTGCATTTTCATAGGCGTTGAGGCGGAACTCCTCTAATTCATGCAGCTGTAACAATCTATTCTCTCTGGCTGCGTTGGCATTGAAATTGAGGAACCTGGTTGCCCAGTATGCTTTATGTTCAAGTTCCACAGGTAAGTGGTAGGCTTTCCCAAAAACCAGCTGGTATGGAGACATACCAATCGGTGTTTTGAAAGCTGTTCTGTAGGCGCAGAGTGCGTCATCCAACCTGTTAGCCCAGTCTGTTCTGGAGCTGTTCATAGTTTTCTCCAGGATCCTCTTTATTTCTCTGTTGGAAACCTCAGCTTGGCCGTTACTCTGTGGGTGATACGTTGTGGTGATTCTGTGCCTAACGCCATATTTGCTCAGAACTGCTTCTAGCTGCCCGTTAGTGAGGGACATTTCGTCTCTCTTTGAGATATTACCACTACGTTGGCAAGCATCACACGCAACGGTAAAATCCTTAGCATTTTTAAATAATGTAGGCTAGAAAAATCCACTCTGCAACACTTTCTCTTCTGTCCTTCTTCCATTAAAGCGGTCTCTATAAGCGGAGCTGTGACAGTGCCACATGATGTCTCTTTGCTCTTCACGTGGGACACACCTTCAGATCAATCCATCCACACCTCATTTGTACAGGAAGGGTTCATCCCACAGGTAAAATTTGCTGTCATGGTACAGCTTCTTCCGCTGCTACCAGGACCATTCTACTAGAATAATCTGTGCAGCTTTAAAATTTGCCATATCTGCATACCATGGCGCAACCGCAATGACTAACAGCTTTTCATCTGGAAATTCCTCGTTGATAAAGACTTTCTCATCTTCTATGATCTGCGTAGGTAACCTGGACAGGTGGTCAGCTGCAACATTGTCCTTGCCTTTTCGGTCTTGGATTTCAAAATCGAACTCTTGGAGGAGTAGAATCCACCTGATCAGCCTCGATTTTTCCTCCTGTTTTGATAGCAAATGTCTCAAAGCGGCATGGTCAGTATACACAATCACCTTAGCACCAATTAAATATGACCTGAACTTGTCAAAAGCATAGACAACGGCCAACAGCTCCTTTTCAATTGTTATGTAGTTCAACTGTGCACTGTTCAACACCTTGCTGGCATAGTATATAACATGTAGTTTCTTGTCCTTCCGCTGTCCTAACACAGCACCTACAACAAAGTCACTTGCATCGCACATGAGTTCAAATGGAAGATTCCAATCTGGGGCTGCAAGTATGGGTGCTGTGATAAGCCGTTCCTTGAGTGTATGGAACACCTTCAAGCATGCATCATCAAATCGGAATTCAGCATCCTTCATCAAGAGGTCACATAACGGTTTAGAGATTTTGGAGAAGTCCTTGATGAATCTTCTATAAAATCCAGCGTGCCCAAGGAAGCTTCTCACTCCCTTCTCGTTTATTGGAGGAGGGAGCCTTTCAATCACTTCAACCTTGGCCTTATCGACTTCTACACCTCTTGATGAGACCTTGTGTCCTAATACGATGCCTTCTTGTACCATAAAGTGACATTTCTCCCAATTCAGCACCAAGTTGGTCTCCTCACACCTTTTCAGCACACAAGACAGGTTGCTCAAGCAATTGTCATAATCAGAGCCAAACATTGATAAGTCATCCATGAAGACTTCTATAAAGTTCTCTACCATGTCGAAGAAAATGGCCAGCATGCACCTTTGAAATGTGGCTGGTGCGTTACACAGACCAAAGGACATCCGGCGATATGCAAATATTTCATAAGGGCAAGTGAAGGCAATTTTTTCTTGGTTCTTGGGATCCATCACAATTTGGTTGTAACCAGAATATCCGTCCAGAAAACAGTAATAGGCATGCCCATCCAGTCTTTCCAGCATCTGGTCCATAAATGGAAGAGGGAAGTGGTCCTTCCTGGTGGACTCATTGAGTCTTCTGTAGTCGATGCACATACGCCATCCAGTCACCGTCCTTATAGGAATAAGCTCATTCTTCTCATTGGGGATTACTGTTATCCCTCCTTTCTTAGGCACAACCTGAACTGGGCTGACCCAAGAGCTATCAGAAATCGGGTATATGATACCTGCATCCAATAGCTTGAGCACCTCCTTCTTCACAACCTCTTTCATGGTTGGATTAAGTCTTCGTTGGGGCTGCACCACAGGTTTAAAATCTTCCTCCATTAGGATCTTGTGCATGTAGAAAGAAGGACTTATTCCTTTCAAATCTGAAATAGTCCATCCAATGACAGACTTGTGAACTCTTAGAATCCTCAACAATTTCTCCTCTTCTTGTTCATTGAGGGAGTTGCTCACTATCACTGGGAATGTGTTCTTTTCCCCCAAGAATGCATAACGGAGGTGAGATGGAAGCTGTTTAAGTTCGATTTGTGGGCTGTCCATTTTTTCTTCTTCCTTTGACAAACTTTCAGAGGATTGTGAGTTTGTTTTCATGAGCAGATTCGCTTCAAGGGCAGCAATGCACTCTTCCACATCCTGGCTTTCTTCTTCTCCCTCTTGGTCGAGGCCTTTAGACTGCCAGAGCACTCCTTCAAGAATGGACTCACTATCTTATTTTTCAAGAGGAACTGACAGTGGCAAAGCCAACGCGGTTACTGGCAACGTTGCCAACGCATCCATCCTCATGCAATGTGGCTATTCAGCAGGATGTTTCATGGATTCAAACACATTGAATGTTACCTTTTCATCCTGCACTCTCAGCATCAGTTGCCCTTGCTGTACATCAATAAGTGTTTTTCCTGTAGCAAGGAATGGTCTTCCTAGGATCAATGGAATTTCAACATCTTCCTTCATGTCTAGCACGACAAAATCTGCTGGGAATATGAATCTGTCCACCTTGACCAGGAGGTCTTCCACCACTCCATATGGGTATTTAATTGATCGATCAGCCAGTTGGAGGCACATCATGGTAGGCTTCACCTCCTCTATTTCCAGTTTCTTCATTATTGAAAAAGGCATCAAGTTGATGCTAGCCCCTAAGTCGCATAATGCCTTGCCAATCTGCAAATTTCCAATGGTACAGGGATTTGCAAAAGAACCTGGATCCTTCAGCTTCTGAGAGAGTTTCCTTTGTATAATGGCGCTGCACTCTTCAGTGAGGGCTATAGTTTCATCCTCCTTGAGCTTTCTCTTCTTGGATAACAACTCCTTCATGAACTTTGTGTAAGATGGAATTTCTTCCAATGCTTCAGCTAAAGGGATGTTAATATGCAATTTCTTGAATATGTCCAGGAATTTAGAGAATTTCCTCTCCTCTTGCTGTTTCTTCAATCTTTGAGGAAATGGAACGTTTGGCGTTGCCAACATAGCTTTTTCCCCGTTGGCTACGACTTCCTCAAATAATTGCCTTTTACTTTTTCTCATTGGCCTGTCATGGAATTCCTTCTTCTGTTCTTCCTTCACTGCTGATTCTGGATTGGCTGTTGGGTCTCCTCCAGGTTGTATTTTTGTTCCATCCTTGGATGATTGGTCTACTGGATCAGCAGTACCATTTGCTTGTATGACTACGTTTTCTGTTATTTTGGGTAGTTTGGGTAGCCTTGGCTCTATCATCTTTCCACTCCTTGTTGTGATGGCATTGCACTACTCCTTGGGATTCACTGTCGTGTCACTGGGAAAACTCCCAGCGTTCCTTTCTGTAAGCTGTTTGGATAGTTGCCCCACTTGATTCTCTAGATTCTTGATGGAAGCTTGTGTGGACTGCTTGAACTGACTCAGTATGTTCCCCAAGTCTGCAGAGTTGTCCTGCGGTTGGTTTGCCTGCTGTTGAGTGGGCTGTTGCTGCGCATACTGCCCGTTCCTCCTAGGGTTGTTCTGGTTCCTGAAATTAGAATTATAAGAGTTAGAATAAGGAGGATACTTAGGCCTTTGTGGTTGGACCATATAGTGCACTTGCTCCTGGCTAGATGCTCCGGTTACGTCTGTGTCACAGCATATGTTTTCATGTTCTCCCCCACAGAAATCACATTTCAGGGTTTGTGTTTGCTGAGGGGTTCCCATGTTAAATACCTGCAACTGTTTTGTCCACACCTCCAGCTGCTGTGAGATCAGCTTGTTCTGAGTAAGTATTGCAGTTTGTGTGTCCAACTCCAGCACACCTCTCTTGGGAACACTTCTGTCAGTTGGTGATTGGTACTCATTGGAAGCCATTATCTCAATCAGCTCCATAACTTCTTCTGTAGTTTTAGTATTCAGATATCCTCCAGTTGAGGCATCTGTGATGAGTCTTGTGGCTGGCTTGACTCCATTGTAGAAAATGTGAACTTGATGGACATCAGAGAAGTCATGGTGTGGGCACTTTCGCAGAAGTTCCTTGAACCGCTCCCAAGCTTCATATAGTGACTCTCCTACCTTCTGGCTGAAACATGAAATCTCTCCTCTCAACTTGTTGTATTTAGAGGGTGGGAAATACTTCATGAGGAATTTGGATACCAATTCCTCCCAGGTGGTGATACTCCCTCTTGGTTGGGTTTGCAATCAATACTTGGCACGGTCTCTTAAAGAGAACGGGAATAGCCTCAATCTGATTGCTTCTTCAGAAACGTCATTCATCTTGATTGTGTCACATATTTGGAGAAAGCTTGAAAGGTGGAGGTTCAGATCCTCCACTTCACTGCCTCCAAACTGGTCCTGTTGCACTAGATGGAGTAGGGCCGGTTTGATTTCGAAATTGTTGGCAATGATCGGTAGTCTCACGATACTAGCGCTACAACCTGCAGAATTTGGGACAGCGTACTCTCCCAACGTGATTCTCCAGTTAAACTGGTGTTCCTCCATGGTAGAGTGGTGTACAGGGTTATGTTCGTTGGTCCCTTGCAGTCTCTGTTGCTCTTGCTGTGCCTTTTGTAATCTTGTTTCCTTTCGGTTTCTTTTTGCGAGCTTTTCAATCTCAGGTTCAAAGATCAATTCCTGTTCTTCTTCACCTTGCATAAACAAAATTACACAAGATTAAACTAAAAGGAAAATCAGTATGCAAACAGGGTCAGAAAATCAAATAGAATTGCTCAATCTAGTGGCATTCATAGTACTCTTCAATATTGAAAAACAAATCCCCGACAACGGCGCCAAAAACTTGTTGGTGTAAAACTGTATGAAGGCAAGTGCACCTTATCGTTTTACAGAGTAAAGAGTGAGTAAGAGTATCGTCTCCACAGGGATTTGGTTCAAGTATTGAATTCCTACTAGTTCACTAATTGAACTCAGTTATGGGAGTGCGTAGGCAACGTAAATTGAGGCGCGTAAGCAATGCAAACAGAAAATAACAAGATTCACAGATTTATGTCACTGATCTGGAACGATATTCTAGTATGCTTAAACACTTCTAAATAAATTCAAAACTGTGTAATACTGAATAATCAATACGAATGTATAAGAAATCAATGTATGAAAGGTGTTAGGGTTGGATTTTACCAAAACTTCTCCTATGTAACAATGAATCATTACATATATTCAAGATAAAATATAGTTGAAGATCGAATTCACAATTATTTAATTGAAGGTCAATCCGTTGACTCAGTAATTCTTCACTTCAAATTGGGAATTCTAATCCCTTAGCAATTCTTAATTTGATATGAGCCTTAAGTTCAAGAATTCAAATGATCTCATAAGAAAATAATAGAAACAAAGAGAAAACGAAAACACCATTTGAAACGCCTAAAAATGTTCAAAACACTATTAGAAAGCCTCGTCTTCTACAAGGGATAAAATGTTCCCAGAAAAATGGCAAATGGCATAATAATGATTTGATAATAAACCAATAAATGTTAGAAACATCTGAGAAGAACAATTTGGAAACTTTCATTCTTAGAAAATTACCAAAATAGCGCAAAAAGGCTGGGAAGGTAAGAAAGTGCAAAGTAGAATTTGGGAATTGAACCTTATCCATTGAGCACAAAAATTTCATATAGAAAATAAGGTGATGAATCACTCCATGAGTCATCACACCATTTATGACATGTAATACAAAATTATTAATGAGAGATAAAATTAACCATGGTTAGAGTAAATTAACGTTGTTTAATTAAAATTAACCATACTTAGAATAAGTTAACATTTATCAGTGTTAAGATTAGATTGATTAGTGTTAAACTAATCCTAAAGGATAACTCCTTACATTTACATTTAATTTAAAAAATGAAAATTACATGTAAATGGATCAAAATGCCCTTAAATGAAAATTTAATTCCCACATGCCCTAAAGTGGCCCAATTTGATCTAAGGGATAAGGAGGTTCATTTGCTTCATTATCAACCTTCTAAACACTGATGAAAATTCTCTTAACTCATCAAAACTCAAATTTCTCTTAAAACACAAAAATCTACACTAAACCTGAACTTCCATATTTGAAGTTTAAGTTATAATGAGACAAATCAACCAAGCCCCACCACCTTCACTAGGAGCTTTTGTGTGGAACATCAAGGAGGAGGAAACCAACTTCAAGGACCCACCAAACCTTCATAAAAGTTTTCAACAAGTAAGGTCTTTACCATACACTTTTTCTAACCTTTTAATTATATCTTAATGGTTTGTTTTCCTTTTCTTTTTGATGGATCTCTCTCTCTCTAAGTTCTATGGATCCCACTTGCTTGAGCATGATGGAGCTCAAAACTGTCCCTGATGGTTAAAAATGAACATCAACAATTTTTTAGTGATTTTTGGAAGTTAAAAGAGAATTTTGATGGATTAAAGTGCTTCTTACAACCTTTGGAGCAATTTAATCGGTTAAAATTTATTAAAAATGATTTCTTCGAAGTTTGGGAAGATTTGAAAGTTTTTATGAAAATTTTTAAGATGCTCAAAGTAAAGGATGGGTAGATCATGGAGTAGATCTTGTAGATCTAGACTTAGTTATTTTGAAAAATGCTTTCTTTATGGTCTTTATGTTCAAAGTTGTAAGTTTACTTATATCTTATCTTAAAATCTTTCATATGGAACCTAGAATTTGATAAAAATTTATATCTAGACCTATATGATAAATATTCTAAAAGAATAAAAAGGTTAAGTCACAAAAGTTACAAACTTAACTTAAAACTTGGACCTTAAAACTAGTAAGAGCTAAGGTGGACTTATGGACCCAAAGTTGAACAAGACACTAAGACCTTTCAGGACCATGACCAAAGCTATAGAGTAAGGAAAAACCTTGATGTACCCAAAGACATGTGATGTACCAAGTGTTAAAATTCATGACACAAAGGTCAAGCGAGAAGAAATTGAGAAAAGGACCCTTGTTTGGACATATAGTGGTTTCGGCCACTTCCCACTTAATTAAGGAAACTTAAGTTTAAAATTTGGACTAAGGTGTAATGAGGAGCCTAATCATGTATAAGAAAAGAATTATAAATTTGAAAGAGAGTTGGTAATGGTTTGGGTAAGCATTCGACCATGCTTGGATAAATTGAAAGTAAGTTAAAATCTTGTTAAAACTTAAGAATGAATCCAAATGTGCATAAAGTGGTGAGTAGGAATTAATTATGGAGTTGAGGGAGGAAGATGGACCATTTGACCATGCCTACTAAACAAGAAGCAAAAGTCCTAAAAATCTCTAAGTTGGTGTGGATTAATATCCTAAGTCCTAACTAGTGTGTGGATTAATAGCCTAAATCCTAACTAGTGTAAATCACCTTCTAATGTAACAAAAAGATAAACCATAACACTTTAGGATCTTAGGGAGTGGATTCAGCCATCTATAGAGGTAAAGTAGGTTAATTTGAATGATTAAAGACATTTAAATAAGACATGAGTAAGAAGCTTTGAATTCATAGGTAAGGAGGTAAACAAGTAGGTTAATTAATGGTTCAAACTTAATTAGCAAAGTTATTAGTCAAGAAAGCATAAAACTTCTAATACTCAAATTAGGAATAAGTAATTTATGCATAAAACATCTAAAATGATGAACATAAATAAGATATAACTAAAGGAGGCCATTCGGCCAAGCATTCTTGGACTCCAACATTTCATGAACTTACATTAAAAATATTAAGAGAAACTTATTCTTTGAGAAAAGGAAAGGTTTAGTGTTAACTTATAAGGATGGGTGGACTAAGTTCCCATGAGATATTTTTCATAAAACTTAAAGAATAAGTAGGATTGACAATTCTTGGAGGAACGTTGAATGTAGTCCAAGAAATCTACAATAACCATAATTAAGAGATTCTTGATTAGTGGATTAGTTTCCAATTATAACAATTATGCCAACTTGTAGTGTTTCATTGTGAGTATACAAATATGAATGTAAAGTGTATGGAATATATTCTTGAATTGTTTAGAAAGTAAAGTTTTATTTGATGTTCATGTATGGATGGTAAAGGTGAAGTTAGTTTGGATTAAGGACTGCATGTGCATGGAATATTGGTTGGATTGTTCGAGCATACATGTATTTGGAAGATTTAAAAAGGAATGTAATTAACTAAGAGATCACTAAATAATGAATTTATATGAAAAGTTAATATCACTCTTAATGTGTCTTGTGCACATTCAGAAGGAAAAAAGGTCCTTCTATGGTGGAGATAAAAAGGTTCTCCAAAAACTCTTCTATTAGGAAACGTGATGTCTTCAATGATTATGATGGTGAAAACCATCAAGAAATGAGCTCATATCATAAGAATAGAAGGTAAAGTAATAGAGCCAATAAGAAGATATTGTTTGACTAAATTATAATATGTGCCTATGATTTAGATTATCACTAAGAGAGTGATAGAGAAATGAGAAGAATTATGTTAAGGCATAAATGGAATGATAGTCAAATGATATATGTGATATAAGGTGATGTGATCCCAAAAGTATATAAGACTCATGAAATCCAGAATAAGTAATTTGTATGCTTATGATTGAAACTAGTTCTTATTTCTACAAAAAGAAATCCACTTTAGCTAAGGTTTTCTAAAATTAAAAATGAACCTTTATGCATGACATGTTTCTTAATAAATTGAAATAGTTGTTTTGAAAGTGTTGTTGCTAACTCTAGGATAGAATCCAACTAAGAAATTTAGTTTCTCACCCCCTTTCCATTATTTTCTTCCTAGAAGCTACATATGTTGTTTGCGACTGCGGGGTAGTGTTCATTGAGCTTAACAACATTAATTGGTCAATGAATGCTCATGGGGTAGTTATTACTGTCTAAGCTAATGTGAGGGTTTACTTTTCTTCGCGTCATCTCTTTATACCTGTTGTAATGAGCTCAAAATTTTCCACAATGGACGTTGTCATTCCTTTGGTGGCCTTTCATCCCAATATGGTGTTTCTCCACCACTCAGCTATCAGGTGCCTCCAGATGTACCAGTGGTACACTCTTTTCATTTGAAGGGAAGAGTGACCCTCAAACACCCTCTCACTACCATAGTTCTTCTCACGTTTGGTCATTGCAGGGTAGTTTTCTATATCCTAGACCGCATCCATTTCAAGTCTTCAAGGAGATGGAAGATGGAACCTTTTATGCCTTGGATGAGAGCTTGTGGCTAAAATGTTGTGGCCCCCGTTATTTAAGGATTTGTGTGGACTTTGAAGCAGATAAGTTTGAGTCATACTTATAATGTACATTTTGTAAGATAGCCATGAATAACTGTAATATAAATAAGTAGCATGTAGATTTGTATGATATTGTATATGATGTAAATATGGTAATAGTAGTAGTAGTAGTTATATGTATAATTAAGTATATAAAGACATAGATGCCTTAAATATTTTTAAATCCTATGGACTATATGACTATTATGTTTGTATAATTCATGACATGTAAGTGTTTATGCTAACTTGTGATTCTAAGTGATTGAAATAAGTAGTAAGCGTGTATAATTAACATAGATGAGCATTAGCTAGACGCAAATGAGGACGTCCAATTATTTATTTTACAATACGACAACGACTACAACGGGGCTTGCATTTTAATTCTAGGTTTTAACAAAGATTTTAAAAAAAAAATCGACTGTATTTTTACTAATAGTAATTTCTAAAAGGATTCTACATCATAAAGTAATTCCAAAAGCACATTTATCCCAAGTTTGATTCAATCCTTCCCTTTCTTTATTCTCTTAGGGGTCATTTCTAATTTTTGAAATAAAATATAATAATTTCAGGACATGGTGATGACATTGTGAAGATCTCATAACTATATTTTTGAACGAAGGAAGGCAATAGAATATTTAAATTGAAGTAGAGGTATTGAAAATTTAGAGTTTGCATCAACCTTTGATTCCATGTAAGGGAGTCGACTTAAGAAGAGTGTAGGACTAATTCTAGAGTATCCTTATCTTTAGAATGAAATTTTATTTACTAATTAAAAATTTAAAATCATACTTAATTGTTGAATTTAATTGATTTGGTTTCTAGCTGATAATTTAGTTGTTTGGAGTATAAGTAAGATAGTGAGATTAGATTAAAGAATTATTTAAATTGGTGTAAAATAGTATACTGATATTCTAAATTTAAATTATGTGGTTCATACCCATATGTGAGAATTTGGATGTAAAATTTTACGTTCTTGACAAAATATATTTATGGACTATGTTCACCAATTTTCATAAACAATAAACATTTGTATATTTTATATCAATTTTTAAAGTTATGCCCTTAAATTTAGAGATATTAGAAAATGTTTTTAAAAGTGCATACCATTTTTAATTATTTTTAAATTATACAAATATATTTCCATAGAGTAAGAAAATAAGAAAGTATTTTAGTTAAAAAATTTGGTAAAAAAAAGAATTATTTACTATTTTATAAAAATATTTGAAATTTATTACCTTATAATAGTTATTCTTTTTTCCTTCCAACCTTTTCGTAATGTTAAAAAATATATATGGCATTTAATTGCTCTATTTTATATATAGAAGATGTTATATTTGAACCATGGTGTATGTGATAAAATATTAAAAAAAGTAGAAATTATTTTATAATAATATTTATTTTATATAATTTTTATAAGTTAATTTATCAAGTTGTTTTATAATTGGATAACGAATGACAATTCAATGTTATTCCTTTTAAATTATTTTCTAAAAATTTAGAAAAATAGTAATTCAACTCTAAATTCTTAGAAATAATAATTTCTACAAAATCTTGCTTTAGAATTGAAGAAGTGTACTATCTAAATGATCAAAAAATAAAATATTGATTGGGGGTTAGGAACTTCATATGATGTATTAGAAAGTATTTAATGAAATTCTAAAAAGATATTGAGTTGAATAATGGGATAATTGGAAGAGGACTTAGAGGTCCTAAGCTTTGAGAAGAAAACGAAGCCTTCAAGTGAAATAAAAATGAGAACTAGAATGATTAATTAGCCTGCATCATGTGCATAGAAATTTTGTTTTGTAAATAGTTAGTGGAGGGATAATTTGCGAGCCCTTTTTTGAAAATAAGTTAGGAAATCTAAGGGTTGGGTCACAAGGAAGTAGACCAAAGTTGATGATAATGGGAACTTCTAAGCCTAGAAGGGACGTAAACGTCATCAGAAACAACTGAAAATACCCAAAACATCCTTAGAAAGCTCTGTATTCCACAATAGCTAAACTGTTCCCGAAAAAATAAAAAATGGCATAAGAATGATTCGAGAACAAATCAATAAGTGTTAGAAACATCGAAGGAACAATTTGGGAACCTTCTAAAAAATTCTTAGAAAAATTACTAAAATACCTCTAGAAGACTGGTAGGACAAGAAAATGCAAAGTAGAAGTTGAGAATGAGCCTTACCCCTTAAGCACTAATATGAACATGTGGAAAATAAGGTGGTGACTCATCCTATCAGTCATCACTTCATTAAGATCATATAGGACAAAAATATTAAATAGGAGAGATAAAATTAATCATGGTTAAAGTAAATTAATCTTGATTAATTAAAACCATGCTTAGAATAAGCTAATCTTGATTAGTGACAAATTCAGAATAATTAGTGGTAAAATAATCCTAAAGGATAGCTCCTTACATTTATATTTATTTTAGAAAAAGAAAATTACATGCAAATGGCATATTAAGCCATGTAGGGCTTATTTTCTTCTTAATACACCTTCTAAACACTTAGAAAAATTATGTAAACTCTCACAAAACCCAAACTACTCTCAAAACACCAAAATTCACACTAAACTTAAAGTTCCATCTTTGAAGTTTAAGTTAAACAAAATCAAACCCATCAAACCCCACCACCATCACTAAGAGATCTTATGTGGACCACCAAGGAAGAGGTATATCAACCTTAAATACCCACCAAACCTTCATAAAAGTCTTCAACAAGTAGGATCTTTACACTATATTTTTCTAAGATTATAATCATGTATTTATGGTTTGATTTTCTTTTCATTTTGATGGATCTCTCTCTAAGTTCTATGGATCCCTTTTACTTAAGTTTGTTGGAGCTTAAAAAAATACCCTTGATGGTTAAAAATGAACATCACCAAGGTTTAGTGAGTTTTGAAACTTAAAGGAAAGTTATGTCATAAAAACTATAAACTTAACTTGAACCTTGACTTAAAAACTAGTAAAAGTAAAGGTGGAATTTTGGACAAGTCACTTAAGACCTTCCATGACCATGACCAAAGCTATGGAGTAAGGACAAATCATAAATAGATCTAAGAACATATGATATACCAAGTGCTAAACTTGATGATACAAAGGTAAAGGGTCAAGAATTTGAGAACATGACCCTTGTTTTGGTCATTTAAAACATTCAGCCATCTTGTACATAAATAAGGAAACTTGGGTTTCAAATTTTAATTAAGGTGTAGAGAAGAGCATAACCAAGTATGAGAAAGGAATGATGAATTTGGAAAATGCTTCGATAACCATTCAACCATGCTGATTAAAAGTGGTGAAATAAGTTAAAACCTTGTTAGCACCTAAGAATGAACCTAAATATGATTAAGGTAGTGATTAGAAATTAATTATGAAATATAGAGAGGATGATGGAAATTTGGCCATGCTCATTAGACAAGGAGGAAAGGAAAAGTTAAAAAAAAATTCTAAGGTTGGTGTGAATTAATAGCCTAAGTCCTAACTAGTGTAAATCACCTTTTAAGGAAAGAAAAATTGAACCATAATACCTTAAGACTAAGGAATGTAGATTCGATCACCTAGGAAATAAATAGGAAAAGTAGGCTAGTTTGGATGTTTAAAGATAATTGAATGTGACATGAGTAAGAAACTTTAAATTTCTAAGCAAGGAGGTAAGTAAGTAGGTTCATTAGTAAATCAAACTTATTTAGTAAAAAGGTATACAACTTCTAACATTTAAACTTGAATTAAGTAAGTTGTGCATAAAATATTCAAATTATTGAACATGAAGAGTAAGTAACCAAATAGGTCATTCGACCATCTAGATTAGAAATTCAACAAATCATAACCTTACACTAAAATTTTTTTAAGAAGAACTTAATCTTTAAGAAAAGGAAATGTTGAGAGATAACTTAGAAGGATGAGTGGATTAGGATCCTATGTGAGATTTATCATAAATCTTATGAAAAATGCAAGATGGACAAGATCTTGGAGGAAGTTTACATGCTATCCAAGAAAGTAACATCAAACTTAATAAAGAAATTCTTGATTAGAAGATTAGTTTCCATTTAGAAATATTATGCTAAGTTGTTGTATTATCTTATGAGTACACAAACATGAATGTAAAGTGTATGGATAATACTCTTGATTGTTTAGAGAGTGGTGTATTACATGATGTTCATATATGAATGATGATATAAAAGTAGTTTGAAATAGAGACTATATGTGCATGAGATATTGGTTCAATTGTATGAGCATGCATGTTACCTAGAAGCTTTTAAAAGGAACCTCATTAACTAAGAGATCACTGTGAACACCAAATTATGTCCGAGGATTTAAAATCCAAAATAAATTATTTTATTTTTAGCCATAAGCTGATTTAGTCTAAAATAGTTCAAAAAATCAAAATAAAAGTAATGGAAAAAATAAAACAAATGAAATAAATAAATAAAAACATAAAAATAATAAAAAAGAAAAGAAGAGGAAAAAATAAGAAAAGAGGAAAAGGAATCCCACACTAAATAAAATAAGAATTCCAAAAAAGGAAAGAAAAAAGGAAAAATTCTCCTATGTGGGAAAGAAGTCCCACATTGGACAAGGAGGACTTCTTTAATCCCTCCTCCTCCTATATAAGGAGAGGTCCTCCACCAAAATGAGGGGGAAGAGGAGGACTTGGAGTCTTAGGAGGGGATTTTCAGAATTTTTGAAGGGAGGACCTAGGACTCTCTACCTCTTCCTTCAATTCAGCCCTTGGCCTCCATGAACCAGTTATTCATCACCTTCCAATGGAGGTTAGATCCGACTTCATCTTTCTCTCTAGTTTCTGGAATGATATCATTTGTCTAATTTGGATGTGAAATGAAATTTCTATCGCCTGATTACCGAAGCATGTGCGTCTTGGTGTGCAAATGAACCTAGCTCGTTTGATTTGTGCATAACTTGCTCATTTTTTGTTAGATTTTTGTCAAACTTGTTTTGTTTGATTCCTATGATCCATATATTTCAATTGGTTGGTTTTAATTTTTCAGATCTACCAAAAAATATTTTCTAAAAATTCTGAGATTTCAATTCAAATTTTGGCGCAAAACTCTTGTGTTCTTGAGGTTCATCTTTGTTTCTATTTTTCATTTTCGTTTTTAATTGATCAAATAATCTCTGATTTCTGTGATTTTTATTGTGTTCTCCTTTTCTTTCTCTCTAGTTTCTAGAATGATATTATTTGTCTATTTTGTCTTAAATGAAATTTCTATGGCTTGATTATTGATGCATGTTCGCAATTCTTTTCCTTAATTTCAAATCAAGTCAAGTTTATTTCAAATCAAGTCCAATTCAAGCCCAAAATTCAAATCAGGTTTATTTTATTTTAAATCAAGTCCAATTACTTTCATCAAATTCAAATCAAGTTCATTTTGTTTTCAAGTCCGTTTTGCAATTCTTAATCTCACGCGACGAGCTTTAAGCACAAACTGGTAGCTTTTTCTGCTGTTCGATGTTTAGAGATTCGTATGGGTCCAAGTTCAGCCGTAGTTGTCTTGGATCTTATGCATATGTGGATTAGGAATTCCCCTTTATAGAAATAAAAAACTCACTTTGCATCTCTTAGTCTCACACGACGAGCTCTAAGCACGAACGGGTAGCTTTTTCTGCTGTTCGATGTTTAGAGATTCGTATGGGTCCAGGTGCAGCCGTAGTAGTATTGGGCCTTTTGGACATATGTTGATTAGGAATTCCCTTTTTAACAAATAAAAAACTCATTTGGCATTTCTTAGTCTCACGCGACGAGCTCTAAGCACGAACTGGTAGCTTTTTCTACTGTTTGATGTTTAGAGATTCGTATGGGTCCAAGTGCAACCGTAGTAGTCTTGGGCCTTGTGCATATGTTGATTAGGAATGCCCCTTTTAACAAATAAAAAACTCATTTTTCATTTCTTAGTCTCACGCGACGAGCTCTAACCACGAACTGGTAGCTTTTTCTATTGTTCGATGTTTAGAGATTTGTATGGGTCCAAGTGCAACCGTAGTTGTCTTGGGCCTTGTGCATATATGGATTAGGAATGCCCCCTTTTAAAAAATAAAAATCTCATTTTGCATCTCTTAGTCTCACGTGACGAGCTCTAACCACGAACTGGTAGCTTTTTCTACTGTTAGATGTTTAGAGATTCGTATGGGTCCAAGTGCAGCCGTAGTTGTCTCGGGCCTTGTGCATATGTGGACTGAGAATTCCTTCAAAATAACTTCAAGAAAAAATTCATTTTGGAACCCCTAGTCTCACGCGATGAACCCTAGGCACGGGTAGCTTTTTCTGCTGTTCGATGCTTAGGAGGAATTCATATGGATCCTAGTGCAGCCGTAGTTGTCTTGGATCCTGTGCATATGTGGACCAAGGATTCTCTTTAAAATATTTTCAAAAAAACATGTTCACCTTTAAATTCAAGAACCTTCGAAGGTCAGGCCTTCAAATCAAACCAGAATTACGTAAGCCTTGAGTTTCCCATTACACCAGGGAATACGTAGGAGCAGGATCAAGTCCTGTCAGGCTAACCTCCATCAAGTTATTTATTTCCATGCCTATTAAAGGGATCAAACAATTTTAAAAAACGCACACTCAGTTTAAGGGTACCGTTCTTCGGAACGGGCGAGTGGTGTGCCGAACACCTTCCCCACTTATAACTGACTCCCGAACCTAAATCTCATCCTCGAGTCAGGGTTTTTTCCAAATCTTTTTCCCTTAAATAAAAATTTGGTGGTGACTCCACACATATCAAAATTAATTTCTATTTTAAAATTGTAGCGAGTTCGTCGTCTCGTCGGAATTACGATTGCGACAGATGGAGACTCCACTGGGGACCTTAGAGAGTCAAGCTCGTTCAATTGAGTGTGCATTGATATGATCCCTTTCCCATTTATTTGCAAGATCTATTTGTTTGTTCATCTATCTGTTTGTTTGTCTGTTTATTCCTTGTATAACCCTAGGATAGACAAACAATAAATTGCTATATATCCGTGCGATTTCCCCAATTGCAGGTATCCCAAAATTGTATGCCCTCATACATTACGCATATGCATTTATCATGAGTGGGGCCCTATACCTGGGTCTGAGCGAAGCCTAGGACTAGAGGGATCTAGTAGTGTCACTTTGGGGCTTATGTCCTGTTTGACTATCACGAAAATCCCAGCTAGAGTGCGTCCTATTTGTAATGCCCTACAACTGGTAGCTTTTTCTAAAAAAAATATACAAAAAAAAAGAAATTGAAATTTCGAAAACCTAAAAACCGTTTTTAGAAAATTTGTTTGTAGAACTAAAAACCTTTTCAAACAAAACCAAAAGTTCTCTAGCAAAATAAAAAATACCAAAATTCATAAAAACATAAAATTGTTAAGAAAAATCAAATGAAGCAACTTTTTTTAGTCAAACTTCAAAAGTCTCTAAAATTATTTGTGTATAGCATGCATTCATTCATTAACAAATTCATCATCGAAGAAAAAGATTTCAAGAAAAATCATTCGATTTTTTTTCATTTCATACTCATTTAACATTAGCATCTGTATCATTCATGATTTTGCATCCAAATTGTTTCTCAAAGAAATTAATTCTAACTTTAACAGAAAAATTAGAGAAAGACAGCCTCCTCGACATCCTTATAGAACCCAAGCATAATCAAGAATCATGGATGAGCTGGAAAGGAAAAATGAGGAGTTAAGAAATGAGGTCAAGACACTCAAGGATCAAGTGGCCAAACTGATGGAGACCATCCAATAATCCAAACAAAAGGATGTTCCAGAAGAATCCGTGGTCCCACCATATCCTCCTGGCTTCACCCCACCAAACCCTTCACCGTTAACCATGCCTCCACCAACCGAAGGAGTTGATTATGGGTATCCTCATGGGAATGCACCCTCATTAACCCAAACACATAACCTACCTCCAAACACCGCCTCACAAGCTTACCAAACAGCCATGGGGGGAACGCATCCTATGTTCACCCAAGGGCCTCACCCTATATACATACCATCTTCTCAACCTCACCACACGCCCGAGGAACACCCAAACCATCCTTCGAATGAGGATATTAAAAAGTGGAAGGTTCTAGAGGAAAGAATCAAGGCAATTGAGGGAAATGCTTACGAAGCCAAAGACGCATCAGATTTGAGCCTAGTTCCAGATGTGGTAATCCCTCCTAAATTCAATGTTCCTAAATTCGAAAAGTATCAAGGAAATAACTGTCTGAGGAACCACCTAGCCATGTACTGCAGGAGGATGTCCCGATGTATGCACAATGGTAAGCTTCTCATCCATTTCTTTCAAGACAGCTTAACTGGGGCAGCTGCCAACTGGTATACTCAGCTAGAGCGGACACACATCCGTTCATGGAGGGATCTAGCTAAGGCCTTTCTAAAACGGTACCAGTATAATGTGGAGATGGCTCCAGACCGAACCCAACTCCAGAACATGGCCAAAAAAGGGCGAGGCCTTCAAGCAGTATGCTCAAAGATGGCGAGTTAGCGCTCGGTCTGACCTCACAATAGAAGAATTGGTCGGCTCACGTTCGTAGACCTTTGCAAGATCCTTTCTATGACAAGATAATTGGCAGTGTAACTACTAGCTTCTCCGATGTCGTCATCATTGGAGAAAGGATCGAGGGTGGCATGCGCCGTGGAAGGATCGCACACAAGTTCGCAGGGACAATTGATGCCTTGTTGAAAAGGGGATGACAGGGGATACTTATAATGTGGCTTCAAGTCAAGGACGGTACATGGCTCAGATGGCACCTTATGGACCAACTGGCTTCCAACCTTCACCATACACACCTTACATGATGTGAACGTGGGCACCACGATAAGCAAAAGAGATCATCTCGAAGATTATCTACAAGGAATGGAAGATGTTTTTATGGCGCGAAATAGGACGAACGTATGGAACAAGCACTTGAAGGTCTTATCGAGGAAGTTCAAGGAAAAGAATTACGTGGATCCAAGCCCAGATTCAACATGGGTTAATTTATGTAGTCATATCATTGAAGATCTTAAGTGATAAAGTTTATGATTTACTATAGATTACATTAGGATTTGATATTTATCTAGAAGTTATTCGTTTTAAATTGGTTGCAATTCAAATTGCAATCTAATTAGGATTTCTAATTTGTTATCTTTTTTACTAGATTAGGTTCACTATAAATAGCAGTTAGGGATTAGGTGAAAAATGATTTTGGTATTAATCATATTTTCTGTAAAGTTTTTCATCTACTGTAGAATTGATTCCTTGGTTCTTGGGCAAAGAACTACCCTTGATAACGTTGGTTCTTCCGGTCGTCGCGTATAGGGTCACGTTCCTCTTGATAACTTCGGTGCTCTCCGGCAGTCGCGGTTGTGTCGGGTTCCTTTACCTTATCTCACCTTATCTTACCTTACCCATCTTATCACACCTTATCTATCTTATCTCATCTCATTTTATCTTATCTTATCTAATCTTACCTTATCTTATCTTATCTTATCCCGATTCTCAAAGACGTTCCATTATCGTTTCCGCGTTCCGATTCATTAGCGTAGGGTGAATCATATCATTGCCACCATATCCTTACGCCACCGCAGCCGCAAACATACTGCCATCAGTACACAAGCCCATCGATGCCCGATCCATTTGCTCACGCCTTCACTGCGATCCGAACACAAGCCATGAGCTCAAATCCTAGCCAAAACCAAAAGAAGGAGAAGGATCCTGTCCAATTTGATCCCATTCCAATGACCTACACGGAGCTACTACCTCAGCTAATCCAGAATTCCCTAGTGGTTCCATATCACTTGAAACCTCGAAACTCCGCGTATCTAAATAGTGCGATGCAAATGCACCATATGTGACTACGTCTGAGGTACATTGATCATTCTGAGAAGCGCGGTTAGAAGCGTAAGTGCAAAGCACGATTGGCTAAACAACTAGATTTGGAAGATTGCTCTAATGTAGAAATAATCGGTCGCGAGAATCGCGAGCTCGCTCTAGCGGCTAGGATCAGTATGATAGTTCCCTTGTACAAATCGAGCTATCAGCGAAAATCATCCAGGATTTGTCATATTTTTCAAAAATAATCCAGGAAAAAGTAGGGTCAAAGTTCTAAGATAAAGTTGACCAAAATTAAGCGGAAACGAAGAATCTTCTTTGGATCCAAAAATAATTGGTAATCGGGATCAAGCAGGCCATTAGGCAAAATTCTAAAGGTGACCACAGGCAAAGTTAAGGCATCAAACGAAGGCCAGCTAGGTGGGCAATCCTCAAAAACGACCTAGGCAAAAGTTAGGGCATACTCAAACAGAAGGCCAGCTAGGTCGACAACCCTAAAAAACGGCCTAGGAAAAAGTTAGGGCACAATCAAATAGAAGGCCCGCTAGGTCGACAACCCTAAAAAACGGCCTAGGAAAAAGTTAGGGCACAATCAAACAGAAGGCCCGCTAGGTCAAAAACCCTCAAAGGACGGCCTAGGCAAAAGTTAGGGCACAAAAACAAAAGCCCGCTAGGCCAAAAATTCTCACGCGACGAGCTTTAAGCACGAACTGGTAGTTTTTTCTGTTGTTCGATGTTTAGAGATTCGTATGGGTCCAAGTGCAGCTGTAGTAGTCTTGGGCCTTGTGCATATGTTGATTAGGAATGCCCCTTTTAACAAATAAAAAACTCATTTTGCGTTTCTTAGTCACGCGACGAGCTCTAAGCCCGAACTGGTAGCTTTTTCTGCTGTTCGATGTTTAGAGATTTGTATGGGTCCAAGAGCAACCGTAGTAGTCTTGGGCCTTGTGCATATGTTGATTAGGAATGCCCCTTTTAACAAATAAAAAACTCATTTTGCATTTCTTAGTCTCACGCGACGAGCTCTAAGCACGAACTGGTAGCTTTTCTACTATTCGATGTTTAGAGATTCGTATGGGTCCAAGTGCACCCGTAGTTGTCTTGGGCCTTGTGCATATGTGGATTGGGAATGCCCCTTTTAACAAATAAAAATCTTGTTTTGCATCTCTTAGTCTCACTGACGAGCTCTAAGCACGAATTGGTAGCTTTTTCTACTGTTCGACGTTTAGAGATTCGTATGGGTCCAAGTGCAGCTGTAGTTGTCTCGGGCCTTGTGCATATATGGACTAAGAATTCCTTCGAAATGACTTCAAGAAAAAGTTCATTTTGGAACCCCTAGTCTCACGCGATGAACCCAAGGCATGAACCGATAGCTTTTTCTGTTGTTCAATGCTTAGGGATTCATATGGATCCCAGTGCAGTCGTAGTTGTCTTGGATCCTGTGCATATGTGGACTAAGGATTCTCTTTAAAATATTTTCAAAAAAACAACATGTTCACATTTTATTCAAGCACCTTCGAAGGTTAAGCCTTCAAATCAAACCAGAACTACATAAGCCTTGAGTTTCCCATTGCACCGGGGAATACGTAGGAGCAGGATCAAGTCCTATCAGGCTAACCTCCATCAAGTTATTTATTTCCATGCTTATTAAAGGGATCAAACAATTTTAAAAATCGCACACTCAGTTTAAGGGTACCGTTCTTTGGAACGGGCGAGTGGGGTGCCTAACACCTTCCCACTTGTAACCGACTCCTGAACCTAAATCTCATCCTCAAGTTAGGGTTTTTTCCAAATCTTTTCCCTTAAATAAAAATTTGGTGGCGACTCCACACATATCAAAATTAAATTCTATTTTAAAATTGTAGCGAGTTCGTTGTCTCGTCGGAATTATGGTTGCGACAATCACTAAAGAAAGAATTTATGTAAAAATTTCATACTACTCTTAATGTGTCTTGTACATATTCAGAAGGTGAAATATTCTTCTAAGGTAGAGACAAAAGGATTGTTCTCCAAAAATCCTTCTATTATGAGATGCTAGGTCTTCAATGTTTATGATGGTGACGACCATCAAGGAATGAGCTCATGTCCTAAGAATAAAAAGGTAGAGTAGTAGAGCTAGTGAAATATATTTTTTGACTAAGTAGTATTATATGCATATGTCTTAGATTATCACTAAGAGAGTGATAGAGAATTAGAATAATTATGTCAAGGCATAAATAAAATGATAATTAAATTATATCTTAGATGTGATCCCAAAGGTATATGAGACTTATATAATTTAGACTATGTAACTTGTGTGCTTAATTAGAAACTAGTTCTTTTTTATGTAAAAGAAATCCACTTCAGCTAATATTTTCTAAAGATTAAAAAATGAACTTGGATGCATGCCATGCTTTCTAATAAATTGAAGTGGATAGGTTGAAAGTATGGTCACTAACCCTAGGGTAGAATCCTACTGAGAAACATAGTTTCTCAACCTCTCTCCCACCACTTTCTTCCCAGACGCTCCAAATGTTGTTCGTAACCATGGTGGTCTTTATGGAACTTAGTAACATCAACTAATCTGCAAACGTCCATAGGTTGATCATTATCACTTAGGCCAATGTGCAGGTCTATTTCTCTCCAAGCCACCTATTGGTTTCTTCCATCATGAGCCCAAACTTCTCAACCATGGAGTTCGTCGTTCCTCTAGAGGCTTTCCACCCTAATGTGATGTTTCCACCACCACCTGGCTATTAGACGCCACCAGTTGCACCTGCAAAATATCCTCCTTATTTGAAAGGGAGAGCAAACCCTAGACACCATCTCATTACTATAATACTTCTCATGTCTGGTCGTCACAGCACAGTTCTCCATTTCCTAGATCATATCCATTTTAGGCCTTCCAAGAGATGGCAGATGGAACTTCCATTACCTTAGATGAAATTTTATGGCCAAAGCGTCATGACCCCCAAACTGAAGCATTTGCATGGTTTTTTTTAAGGAGATGACTAAAGGCATACCCATAATGTATACTTTGTAATATAACTGGATGATTGTACTCTAATTATTTAGTATGTAGTTTTGTATCGTGGTATATATGATGTATATACATGGTAGTAATAGTTGTACATGTAACTAGTTGTGTAAAGGCATAGATGCCTTTACTTAACTTAGCTTAATTAAGTATGTATAAATATGGACTGTATAACTATAAAGTTTGTATAATTTCTAACATGTCTGTAACACTAATAACTTGTAATTCTTCTCAATAGATAAAATTAGAAAAACTGATAAAAGCAACATTGATAATTTATTAATTAAACGTGAACGAGGACGTCTGTTTATTTATTTTCCAATACAACAATTCCAACAAGGCTTGTATTTTTAATCAAGATATTTTTTAAAAAAAATTATCGTATTTTCACTAATAGTAATTTTCTAAAGATTCTGCATCATGAAATAATTGTCTAATAATGAAACAATGTGTACTACTTAAGCATAAAAATGGACTTCATTTTTAGGTTACTACATGTAGTATCCTAGATTACGTATATTGAAAAAATGTAAATTGATGTACCTGTAATATATATATATATATATATATATATATATATATATATATATATATTCTACAAGAGTTTATTTTATTTGGATATATTTATATTTGAGAAATCAGGTACATCACGTATGTACAATTATGAATAATTATTATGTATATGTAAAAAATATTATGCGAGTAAGGTTAAAAAAATATAGATAATTTGGGCATTTATCCTAGAACAAAATAATTATCCCTAATGTCTTTCATGTCAAAAGAAACTAATAACATATTTTGTGTCTTAATGAGAAAATTACAATTATTGGTAGCAAGTAAGATATCATTTATATATAACTAATATAATAAATTTACCCCTACAAACCTTGAAATATATCACTAATCCATCTTATGTTTCATAAATCTCATGGATGTAACAATCTCAGCAAATTTAAGGTACCACATCCAATAAGGCTACTTCAAACGATAAATTAATTTCTTTAATTTACACATTAGATGATCTTTGTCATTCTATGAAATTCTCTAGTTACCACATATAAACCTCATCATCATAGATCTCTATTAAAAAAAAGTTATATTTATGATGAAACTCATGATCATAACATATCACTAGCATTGTAATAATATAAAGAAATTATTTAAGGAAATTAGAGAAAAAGTTTTTTTATAGTCAATATTTTGTTTGAAGAAATTCTTTGGCTTCTAATCCTACTTTAAAATTATCTACATTTTCTTTAAAGTCTTACTTCATTGATAGGGTAAAAAAAACCAACAAAACCTTCCACTAACTTATATCTATTTAACATATAAGGTGTCAAAAATTTCCTTCATATAGTTTTCTATATCTAGCATATAATTAATGTTAAAATCTAACTCTGAAAAAAGGTATAATAATTATCACCATTCAATGGACTCCTTTTTATCACCTAAAAGGAAGCCTAAATTTATCCTTATGAAGGTGGCATATCTCTTAAAACTTCTTATTATGGTTCTTTAGTCACCCAATCAACTAGTTAATACACAATTTATTTTTGCAACATAGGAATAGAACAATAAAATCTCTCCCAGTAAAACTTTTTTTTTTTTATCATCAATAGAGATATTTGAATCTTCCATATAAGTTTTTTAAATCTTGGCCATAATAACCTCAACTATCCTTATTATACAACTGAAATAATAGAATCTATAACTGTGAATACCCAATTATGTTCGAGGCCCCATTATTAAACCATAATTTAAATAATAAGTAAATATTAAAATTAATAAACAAAAAGCAGAAAAACAGATAAACAGAAGAACAGACATATAAACAGATAACAGAATAAATAAAATAACAAACAAATAATAAATAATAAAATAGAAGACAAAAACAAAAATAAAAATAAAAGAAATAAAGATAAATTAAAGAAAAATAATAAAAATAAAATATGAAATAAAGAAATAAAGAAATAAAGAAAAAGAAATAAATCCAAAAATAATACAAAATTGAAAAAAAAAACAGACCAAAAAGTTAAAAATAAATAAATGAAAAAATAAATACTGAAAATGGATTAAATAATATAAATGAATAGGAGAACTGAAAAAAACAGAAATTAAAGAGAAAAAAAAGAAAAAGGAAAAAAGGAAAAAACGTAAAAACAAAAAAACTAAAAATGAGAAAGCAAAAAAGGAAAAAAAGGAGAAAAGGTGGAAGAGTTTTTTTTTTTTAAAGCCTATAAATAAAAGATAAGAGCTTTTGGCGGAGGAGGGAAGATTCGTTTTTTTGAAACTCGAAAGAAGGAGTTCTCTCTTTCTCTCCCGATCCAGAAAAGGCTACTCTGTGCTGTGTTCATCCCTAAACAATAGCGGGTGCTCTCGTTTGAGGAGGATTAGAGTGAATAGCTTCGCATCACGCTAGTAGAGGAGAGATATTTCGTTAGTCATCGTCTTCATACAGGTTAGTTGTTTTGCCTCTTGATCTTAGAACTAAGAACATCGACTTATTTGGATATTAGCTAAATCTCTATGATCAATAGTTCTTGATTGAAAGAATCATTATTGGACAACATAGTGTGAGTGATGTTAGAATTAATATTGGAAATAATCATAATAGACGGAAAGAATTCGTTGATTCTGCAACATAGTTGCTCTGTATTCGGCTACGTTTTCCCCTGTGAAAAAATAAAATGAATTTGATTGGCTTAACCAATCATGGTAATCTATCCAACTGTTATGTATTGCACATTCTTTGGTGAGTATAGAAGAATAGAAAACTGATAAATCATGGTGAACGGAGAGATACTGAGTTAGGTCACTAAAAGCAAGAGTCCGCATCATGATTTCTGCGAACCTGAGCTTAAGTGTCTTTGGTATACCATTAATGCTGTTTTAGATCCAGAACTGAATGAAAAAAAGGATGGACATGAACTAGCATAGGTGGCACATGTTGTTCTCATTGTCACCCGAAGTGTATACCTCCAATTTTATGCTTCTGCATGCAAATAAGAATTCTTGGAGTTGTGGTGATGCCTCTGAAGGTCTCATGTCCTGCCTGAGGATCTCAAAGATGATGCGCAATCTGGTCTTTCTGTAATCACCTTCATACAGCTGGCAAGGCAAAGGTAGCAGAGTTCGCTTCCGCGATCTAGAACCACTTTCGATCAGTATAGAGACTCGCAAAGCAAAGCATTGGTTCCAATATTAAAGCAATCGATTTAGATATCGTAGAACAAGCAATATTGGCATTAATTTATGTACTTTAATGCATGCATGGACTTTTCTCATCTTTCGGATGGTACCTTGATCAAGTCTTGAGGCCTTTCTGGCATTCGTCATATTTAGGAGATGAAGTACAGCATGAATCTGTGGTCAATCTGGGGTTTTCTGTGGAAAAGTTTAATTCAACGAACGCCCACGTCGTTGGGACTAGGGTCTGCACAAGTTTGGCAATTGCAAAAGCTATCAATTCGATGGCTTATTACACTTGAAAACGAATCAATATTTGAGCCATATCTATGTTGCCATCACAGCAGCCAACGTTCCAGTTGGTTATCCTATAGCCCAACTCCATGGCTAAAGTTACCGATGTTTCAGCTGCAGCAAATACTGAACCAAGCATGTTCAAATCTGCTGGGGGCACGATTGTTAAAGGCTTCACTCTTTATGAGACTGCATTACTGGTACCAACATCATCGCTGCTAGCCAAAATGGCCACAGCACCCAACAGCCCTTGGTCCTTGTTGCATTGAATAATACATGGTGGAAGATACAAAGGCCGCCATATTCACTTTTGGTTCTTATCAGCTTGGCGTTCATGGTCCTGAGGCTGACCTAGACACTTTATCCATTGGGCCTCACCTCATGTAAATTTCCATTGGGTGATCAAGATAGGTTCCTTCCCATCACACCTAAACTGTCCTCTGGAAACCGCGCGTTCTCACATCGCCAATGCCGCAAACTCAATTGCACAACCCATTCATTCGTTCTCGGCTCTCACGGTGTGTGAGGTACAAAAGGATGTGCATCACATCGTCAACAGTGGATATATCTCTTCTTGCATGCTGGTTGCGGTTGATACGCATGACGGTATTCGATTAGAATTTCAGGTAGAGCCAAATCATGAGCTTTGCAACACAGTAACCAACTTGAGCTTTGCAAAAATTGGGTTCCTTGAATGTTACATTTGTTAAAGCTTGAGGCACCAAGCCCTCTTTTGTTTGGCCTTAAGAGTGTAATAGGCCTTTGGTAAGTCATGTTCATCAATACTATTGTCAAGGTTGAAATGGGAGAGTATAACTATGATAAGATACCTGTACAGAACATTTTGCTACTAGGGATGTGAGCCCCTGAGGAACCAGGATACCGAGGATCCAGAATCAGCCTACTCGATCCCATTCTATAGGTTCTCACGTGATGCCCCAAGCTGCTTTGGCAAGTGGGCGGTCCCTGCACATAGCCATGGAAAATCCTCAAATCAGGACATGGTGAGAAAGCTCAAGCCCTATTCTCTAGTTGAAGCAACAAGCATTAAAAATCAAGAGAAGGCCCATGGTGAGCACTTTGCACATACATGTAAATTTGCAATCACCCCATGCAAAGGTGGGTGAAATCCGGACGAGCGTGGGGCCCACCAGCAAATCCTATTCAAATTGAAAATTGGCCCAATCCCAAGCAAGTGCTTTAATATTAATTTATGGAGCATAGGCTATAAATCTGAATAGCTCAAGTGTTGATTCAACTAAAAATCATGTGAGGCATTCCAGGTTCGATCCCTGCGCGCAACATTTTTAACTTCTAATTTTCTCATAGAAACTAAATGGGCCAGGCACGGATGCGCTACGCCATTCCCTTTTATTAGCCCAATTCAATGCTTCTAAAATGGGTCCATTTGTTCAATCTCTAAATTTAAATTCATTTTAAGTAGGATCAAGTTTAATTTTTCTTTCTAAATTTTGAAATTCAATTCAGTTCTTTCCTTAAATTTTAAATTCATACTTTTATGCTCAAAATCAAGTCTTAATGTGGGTCTATCTCATTACTTTTTTTCCTCTAAGTTTCAAGTCTCAATTCATTTGTTTAGATCAAATTTAATTTTTCTCCCCAAGTCTCAATTCATTTTGTTTAAATCAAATTTAATTTTTCTCCTCATGTCTTAGTTCATTTTGTTGAAATCAAATTTTTTTTTCTCTCAAGTTTCAATTCAAATTAGTTCAAATCAAATTTTTAATCAAGTTTAATTCTCTTACTCAAATCCAAATTAAGTTTAACCTTTTTTTTCTTCAATTTTCAATACAAGTTCAATTCCTTTTCTCAAATTCAAATTAAGTTTAATTCTTTTTCCTCAAAATTCAAAACAAGTTCGATTCCTCTTCTCAAATCCAAATCAAGTTTAAGTCAATTTCTCAAGTTTTAAATCAAGTTCATTTCAAATCAAGTCCATTTTAAATCAAGTTCATTTCAAATCAAGTCCATTTTAAACCAAGTTCATTTCGAGTTCATTTTAAATCAAGTTCATTTCAAATAAAGTCCATTTTAAACCAAGTTCATTACGAGTTCATTTTAAATAAAGTTCATTTTAAATCAAGTTCATTTCAAAGTCAAGTTCATTTCAAATCAAGTTCATTTTATTTTAAATCAAGCCCAATTCTTTTTCTATCTAAGCCCAATCCTTTTTTTATCCTTATTATTTTCAAATGAAATTCATTAATTCTAGGTCTCACGCGATGAACCCTAAGCACAAACTGGTAGCTTTTTCTGCTATTCGATGTTTAGGGATTCATATGGGTCCTAGTGCAGTTGTAGTTGTCTTGGATCCTATGCATATGTGGACTAAGAATCCTTTTTAAATAATCTCAAGAGAAACTTCATTGCACCAGGGAATACGTAGGAGCAAGATCAATTCCTGCCAGGCTATCTTCCACCAACCTATTTATTTACATTCTAAACTAAAGGGATCAAACAATTTTCGAAAACAGCAAAAATCGCACACTCAATTTAAGGGTACCGTTCTTCGGAATGGGCGAGTAGGGTGCCTAACACCTTCCCTCCTCGTAACCGACTCCCGAACCTAGATTCTTCCTCAAGTTAGGGTTTTTTCCAAATCTTTTTCCTTAAATAAAAATTTGGTAGAGGCTCCACATTATCAAATAAATTTCTTTTTAAATATTTAGCGAGTTTGTTGTCTCGTTATAATTACGGTTGCCATAATAACCTTTGACATTTATGTGATAACCAACAAAATAACATCCTATAATTTTAGGACTTAATTTTGATGTATTAGAATCATAAATATTTAATTTAATAGCATAACTTCACTCATTGGTTAAGACTAAATTTTCATCTCTTAAAGAGCTAAAAAAATGTTTTATAGATGGATTTAAAACTTATCCTATTTAGAATATATATAATTATTTTATAGGCTTATCCTCAAAATGTTTCGACTAAACTAGATTGACTCGTCATAGACCTTACCATGTCCATCATAAAACTCATCATCCCTTATAACTATTACCATTCAAAAGCTCAAGATTGTTTACAATATTATTCATGAAAAATTTAACGAATATGAAAATAATAGTAAAACAATCAACAACATGGAATATAAACAAAATAATAATTTCCAAAATTTAGAATTTAACACATATAACATAAACTATCTTGTGGGTAAGGATTATATTATATAGAACAACTGTGGCAAATATTCAACACCTATAGGTAGAAAAACTTTACTGTCAAGACCATCCCCAAATTAGCATATCACAACAAATCAATCAATGAATTAACCTCTTGTGGATGAGTTAAAACAACAATCATTTTAAGTAACATAACATCCTAATAATTAACTTTAGCAAAAATTCTATCAATTTGGTAAATGACTTATTGTGGTGGTATACACTCAATCGAAAGAGTTTCAATAGAGATAAACAAATGTCCAAAATTTTAATCATTCAACTCCAATTTTCCAAACACAAATAGAAACATAAAAATTAATTTTATATATTACTATACAAAGAATGATAGACTATCTTTTATACATATAAATTCCTAATACATATACAACAAAACTAATAAAGAAAACATCACGCATAACCTTTTTTGAAGTTTAATCACAAAATAAATTCCAAATCTATTTTATTTAGGATAAAAATTATTAATCCTAAATTCCTAAATCTTAACCAAATTAGAAAAATTTATAAATTAAAATCTTAGGATTTTAAGTCTAGCATAACCTTACTTTAATACCACATATAAGTAATTTTAATAAGATCTATCCTAGAATTTAGAACATTCAAAATAGGAATTAATAGAAACTATGTACCTTTTGAAGATACCTTGAAAATGTGACCTTTCTTCGTATCCAAACATACACGTCATGAACAAAGTTTTTCACCAATGCTCTCCTTTATCACATCTTTCACTTTAATAGAACCCTAAATGAGAATCCTATTCTCTTATAAAAAAAAATACATGTAACTTAATTTCTCTCCATCACAGATATTAGGTCCATCGAATCCTATATAAAAATTCTTATCACACTTGTCAATTAAGTTTAAACCTAATAATGGTGTTTCCTATATCCCATAATATATCAATGAACTTAAAAAAATGTTAGATTATCTATTTAATCTGTTTTTATAAAATTAAAATTACCAATAAATAAGTCCAAATTCAAATAAAAATTCTAACAAATAATATTTTTGCTATATCAGTTGAGAGATGAGATTAAGTGCTGAAGGAAAATAATCACCAACAATGAAAATATATTGAGGTTATTATTTCTATTTCATACCATTTTAATTTTAATTAGTTTATTTTCTCTTTTCATTAAATATTGATCTATGAATATCATAACAATTTTAAGAAAAATTTTAAGTTTGATTAACTTGTTAATATTAAATAGACAATGAATTTTTTAGAAAAAAGTTGGAAGGTCCACAAATATAACTTAAAAAGTTGACACCGCTACCCTAATAAAAGTAAGAAAAAAATACTTGCTAATCCTCTTTTACTTATGGGTAGTGGACTCTCTTAGTGCATCGATAAAATAAAGGATGATAAAATAAAGGTATACTTTATACGTATGAAATTAATTTACTTAATCCAAATTTTTTAACATGATTATATTTTAAAATTTATAAAAACAAAGTTAACAAAACCTAATTATAAAAAGAGTACTTAAAGCAATGCAAGGAGAGGTTTCCAAATGATAAATTATTTTACACAAGTGACATATTATTGTCAATTAGGTGTGTTTTCCTATGAAATATTTTTATAATTTAAATGTTATTAATGAATTTACATTACGCCATATTATACTTTTTGCAACATTTAAAAAAATGTTACCTTTTAATTTTTAGTAACATTTTAAGAAGTGTTACATCTGATTCATGTCGAAAAATATTATTAGTAACATTTAAAAAATGTTATAAAAATATAAAAAAATATTACCTATTAATTTTACTAACATTTTTAAGAAGTGTATTTGATATGTGTCGCAAAAAGTATAATATGTAGTAGTGTTAGGAGTTATAATCAGAGAGGCCGATATATCAAAGTGAGATTATTTTATCAACTTTGCTGAAAAAAGATGGAAACTATGTAAATGATGAGGGAAGGATTATGGCTATAAGTAGTTAATTTATACATCCCTGGTGCATCTCTAACTTTTTAGTTTCTAACTGATAAATATCTGACAAATATATAGATCCTAAATCATGTTGTTTTGAGTTCATGAAAGTTGTCCACTTATAAATATTTTTGTTGTTTTGATAATGATATATAAAAGATAAAGGTGTGAAATGTTTGTTTTATATACGTTAAAAAAAATTAAGAATAAGCATTTGGTTGTCATTTAAAGTTCCTGGTCCAAGGAGTGAAATCTCTTTCTATGCATAATTAGATCCATATAGTATAGAAAGAGTCTAAAGGTTATATTAAAAAAAAATATAGTTGTGTTTGATAAGTTTCTAAATTCATTGTTTTATCTTACAAGGATCAACCACTTTGTAAGATTGCATAATTAGATCATATAATATAGAAATAGTCTAAAGGTTATATTAAAAGAAACATAGTTGTCTTTGATAAGTTGCTAAATTCATTATTTTATCTTACAAGGATCAAACACTTTGTAAGATTGCATAATGATTTTTCTTAGTGAAAGTCGTGTGATTACTTGAACTTGAGAACATAATTATGGTTACATAATGATTGCTTCAATCAAGTTCTTTAATATTTGGGTAGAAGAAATATTCTAGAAAATCCATAAAGAATACAATCCATTCTTCCGAAGAATGGTGATACAAATTTAGCCTACTTGCACTCACAAATAATAATAAGAAAGTAAAGATAACCATGCATACTTTACCTCATCCCTTGCATACTTCACCCCCTTGACTATGCGATCAATTACAAATCCTGTACATAATCTTTCCACAACCTAATAACAGGAAAGAGAGCTAAAAAATAACTAACATATAATTGTGCCAAACTGCAAGGATTTCTTGAATTCTCGTTATGAAATTTAAACAACTCGTATCTTGGCTAGATTTTGATTCCCATTTCAATCTCAAATATACAAAACATATAAAAGACACCATTAAATTGAGCTTATTTTTGGAATGTTTACAGTCTTATTCAAATATTTAGAGTAAATTTTTTTTAGATGTTTGTCACGTGAAAAAAATTATATTTTTTGTCACATTCTTTTGTATTATTCTTTTTTGTTTTTGAAGCTTTTTTTTTTAGGTTTATTTCGCATTTATAGACTGTTAGGATACTATTCATTCAAGTCTCAAAAAAAATAACTTGATGAAGAAAAAGGTAAAAAATTCTTTTATATATATATATATATAAAGATTTGATATGAATTTTATCACTACAACTACAATAATGTAGTCTTTTGATCTACTTGAGACTTAAGTAGTTGTATGTTAAAAATTGTAAAAGAAGATTTGTAATTTTGTGTACAAAAATTGCAAGAGTAATGAATACTTTTGATGTGTGTTGGAAATTAAAGAAGATGTGGAAGGACCACCGTCTTGAAAGAAAAAACTCCCGTATCTTTGGTTTAACCTAATTTTGGTTTTACATTCTAAGGTTAACACAATAACATGTAAGGATCCATACACTCAAAACCTATCCGTGCTAAAGTCTCAAAAATCAATGTATAGAAGGAAATATTTAGAGGATGAGAGTTTTTTGTTGTATCTTAAATGCAAGAATCAGATGATATTTATAGAAAATTCTGATCCATTCAAAGGTAAAAAATTAATACTACAAGAATTAAAAATTAAATTTACAATGGTTAAAACTTAAATTGTAACAGTTATAAATAATAACGGAATAATGCTTTTGTAAATTTTCAAAGTCATGTGAATAAAACCACAATAAATCTCCAATGGCTGTAAAAAAAATGTAATAATATTATTCTTTCCTAATGTTACAAAAAACAATTATGAGCATGTATAAATTACACTTTCACAACATTTATCTAACAATCTTCCATTAATGACTTAGTAAGTAACCAATTTTTGGACATAAAAAGTTAATTTTATACTCAAGTGTCAATATCCAGTTGAATTAACACAAACTTTTGTCCAAAAAGTGAATTATTCTTGAGTTATGTTGAAACATCTACTATATACTATAACTTTAAAATGTAAAGACTCTACGATAAAATTATTTTAAAACTATTCTCATATTACCTTGACACTTATATGAGTGTTTTAGAAAGATAGAGACTTTGTATCTCTTTTAAATATTTTATAAATACATCAAATTCATCTAAAAAATATTACCAGTAAAAATTAAATATCTTTTTCTTACTTTTATTCTTAAATCTCATCAACTTCTCCTAAATCTTTTATTTTAAATTAATAAAAATATTTATTATATTTATTAATCTTCATTTTAAATGTAGCTAAATTAATTATTTTTATAACTGTGGTTAAGATTTTATCATTTTAAATGCAGCTAAATGTTATCTCTAAACATAATTATTTTATTATTTTATGATAATTTAAATAGTGATTAGACATTGTTTATTTTTTTATAATGACACATCTTTTACCAATTTTTAAAATGTAATAAAAATGTAATTGAAATATATAATAATTTTTTTTACATTATTATCAAATAATAAATTATCATATCATTTAAAAGCCAACAAATTTTTTTAATATATTTTAAAAATGATACTTACCATAATTTCTAATTGATTAACAAAATAATTTTTTTTACATTCACCATAATTTTTTTACACTAACCATATATTAAAATTAAAATCATAAGTTTAACCATTAATTTCTTATAATGATATTTTTAACTACAACACAAGTAAAATTATTTAACTTAAAATTAGTTTTTAAAAGAAATTTATTAACAATTAAGTTTTTAATGGGTAAAAAATAGGAAGTTACGAAAATTAGTTACAACTTTGAGATACTCATATTTTTTAAAAGTAATTTATTAGAATTTAAAATATTGAATGGGAAAAAGAGGAAGTTACGAAAAATAGTTACAATTGTGAGATATCCATACTTTATTTATTGTAGAAGTTACAAGTTTTTCTTGATAGTAAATCCAAGAGAATTCTGAACACGCCAAATATAATGATAAATTGAGCAATCTTTTTCTTAATGCTTTGAATTATTCGTCAAGCAAAAATAGTTGAAAATATACGTATAAATGAAATTGATTTATATTTTGAAGTAATTATAAAAGTAAATTAAACTTAATTTTTTATAAATCTTTTCTATACCTTTATTAAAAATCTAGTTCAAATCTCATTTTTTTTATACATAAAAAAATAATATAATTTTCTCATGAAACAAAAAGCTAGCTCATATTTATATAGTGTTTATATGGTATTGTTTTCAAACTTAACATATTAACTAACTCATTTAACAGTTCCTTGCATGCTTTACTTTGTGAGTTGTGATACCCTGTTGACAATTTGAACCATACATCATTAGCACAATGCACAAAATAATCTAGAGCTATTATCTTATATTTTTCAACACACAAACAACTAAACCATATCCAATTTTAACAACTATATATCATAAATGTCTCCATTAGTTTTACCTCTCAAATCTCATCTTATATAATAATCGCTTCATGAATTCATAATATATTAGTAGACATGTTTATAACCAAATATTAACTTTTCACCACAATAATCCAAATAGCCGGACTTGTCATACAGAAAAATATGTCACCGGTTAACACACTATCATTACCATCCAGTGCAGAAAGACTATATGTCTCAGTAACTATCCGCAATACTCAACAAAGAGGAATATGTTCCAAGGAGTCCACAAATGATTCCCAATGTAGCAATCGTGACGCTGAGTACAACCTGACGTCAGAAAAAGGAGTTGTGTAAAATAGAAGGAATAGGAAAACAAGTTGGGGGATAATATTGCATTTTTGTTCAATAACTATTGTTTACTTATATATGGCATTTGGTACAAAATATGCAGCTAGCAGTTTATGGCGGAAAGAGAAAACAAGGCTTGGAAATTAAATAGAAAAAAGAAATACACATAGGTTAGGGTGGTCTCCTCCTGCAATAGATGTGATGAATATGACAGAAAAACATAAGGAAGCAGATGAGCATATCTCTTGGGCTATGCAGTAGTTACACTTTACAGCAAGCATGAAATATTAACTAATCACCTTTTATAAAATGTAATTCATCTGCTGAATATAGAAATTACTGTTCATATTAGCATCTAGTCCGAAATTATACTCTGGTGTATGTAAATATATTTGACCAGAAATTTTATATCATTTACTGCTTATTTTTTGTAGGAAAAAGAAATAAAAGATTAGCAGTACCATTACCTGTGTCTTTGTAGCATTTCCCCCCATAATTTTCAGAAAACATAAACTTGGCATTATCGCTGACTGAAAAATAGCATTCCTCAAATTAGCAGTTTTATTGGAATTTAAACAAGAAACTGAAACAATAACAATAGCACAAAGGAATCCAGACAAATCTAGTTCAAGTCATGTTGATGCGACCAAACATTATCAATGGATAAATGCAAGTTATATACTACAAAAAGAAATCAAGTGAATCCAATGCTTCACTTATCCTTGCCCAAGTTTTGAGAAGATGATGTTCTATTACAATGTTAGGAGCAATTGAATATATATCGTAACAAACTTATTAGAATATATGAAAATATTTAAAAATATCGTAACAAACTTATTAGCATATATGAAAATATTTATAAATATCTTTATATTTTATATTATCTTTTAGGATTAGTTTCACTATTTTCATCATCTTTTAGGATTAATTATCATATTTATTATCTTATGATTTATTTCCTTAATTAGGGTATCGGAGTACATTACACATTAGAACATTTTATTACATTATAAAATATCCCAATCAATAATAATTGTTTTTTCCCTGTTTTATCTTTCGTTTTATACCTAAAATACCATAATATTAATATGATATCGGAGTTATATTATCCTCTATGACTTGTCCTACAACTGTTCCTGCTGAATTTCCTAAAATATGGAGCATTTCTTGGTTCAAAAGTTGTCATTATTTCATGCATAATGCAACATCTCTATCATTCATCATTACCTTACTAATGATAACCTACCCGGCAACCTCCGTCATTTTTCTAGCATTCTGACCTCTTTTTTAGCCCCTATTGCCACTACTTATCATCACCAGAAAATTTTCCAATAATGTTTCCAGCCAAAACCACAACCATTTGACTCATCAAGAGCCGATCTAAGCAGTCGTACATGTCCCAGGCCTATTCAATCCTAGATGCGCGCTCAGACGCGCATTCTTTCACGTGTGGTACTACTCATCACTGGAGCAGTTTTCAGACAGATCCCAATATATTGTTGGCCACTCTTGGCGGTGCTGACCTCGTCTTCTCAATTCTATTCTAGATCTATCTTTGGTTCATATATTTTCAGGATCCTTTCCCCCTTTTCCGCCTATTTGGCACTATTTGGTATTTTTCTCCTTCCTCCATCTTCCAGTGTTGTACTCACCCGCTACATTTGGCCCACGATGTGATTAAGTCCTCTTGTTTCGTATCCTTTATTCCAGCCATCTTATTGGTTTGTCTTACCTTTGTTTCTTTTTGGGTTTTCATTTCCTCCTCTTGCATTTTTTTAACATATTTCAGATAGTCTCCAACCATTGTTGGTCTAACGTTCGTGTTTCTCTCCTGTTTATCTAACGTGTTTCATAAGATTAGGACTTCAACCTGACCCTACTACTCTTCCAGAGATTAGAGCTCCAAGAAAATTAGTGTGGCCTCTCAACTTTACCGGAAGTATGGATATGCCCTGTAACTCTTCCAGACACATTAGTTTAGTCCCATGGCTTTCTTTGAAATGAGTCTGACCTTGTACCTTTTCCAGAAAAATTAACTTGGCCCCGCTGCGTTATCAAAAGTATCGACTGATTCTGTGACTTTCTTATGGACATCATACTGACCCTGCGACGTTTCCAAGAAAATTAGCATTGCTGACATTACCAGCAGTATCAATGAGCCTTGTGGCTTTTTGAAAGACAATAGCTTGGCCGCATAGATTTCTTAAGAGATATGAGGGTTACCCTCTGTCTTTCCAAGAAAAATTAGCTCGACCTCGCAACATTACTGAAAATATCAACTACCCCTATGATAGTCCGATATAATCATCTCAATATCTCCATTTCCCAATTTCAAATTATGTTATTAATTTTTATATAAAGAATTTATTTGTAACAAGATTAAAGATTAGTATGTTTTATTTTGAGGAAAGTGTTAGAATATATGAAAACATATAAAAATATCTTATCATATCTTAGGTTGTCATTTAGGACTAGTTTTAGTTTTTTCATTATCTCTTGTGATTAGTTACTATATTTTCTCAAGATGATTTGTATTCTTAATTAAAGAGAATTATAATTAGTATAAATAACAATAGTATTCTAGGTTTGAGAACATATCAAAGAGCGCATTAGACATTAGAACATCCTATCATAATATGAAAGACTTCCTATTTTAAATAAAAGAAGAAATTAGGAAGTAGTGCCGGACTAACCGTTAAAAAAACAAAGAATAAACATTGTTAGTAATAGAATAGTACTTAGTTAGAGTGGAGGCTAGTTGTTATAGTATAAATAGATGAGATGGGGAAGCCTGCGGAGAGAACATGTGAGAGTTGTTTTGAATTGAATATTGTTGGAGAATTTTGCGTCTCTTGAATATCCAAATTAATATCTTTTCTGTTGCTGCCTGAACCAATTCCCTATCAACTAGTATCAGAGCTCCTGATCTAAGGAGCTTTGTGCATGTCACGATCAAGAATGGAGCCAAGATTAGAGATGTTAGAGAAGAATTTGGCGGAGGTTGGGAGCAAGAACAACGTTGGGCAGAGAACGATATAGTGTTGAAAAATATTCATGCAATGCTGGAAAGTTTAACGTCTGTGGACTTCTTGAATTGGGAATGGGTTGAAAAGAACTGGGAAATTTAGGAGCAAGAAGAGATTGCAGTGTCCATGAAGAAGAATGCTGGTCAAAATCAAGAAATGCAGCAACCAGAGATGATCGATGGAGAAGAATAAAATTACCCATTTTTGAAGGGAAAGATGCTTTTGGATGGCTAAATAGAGTAGAAAGATTCTTCAAGATTAAAAGAGTCTCTGAGGAGGAAAGGATTGATGGTGTAATGGTGGCTATGGAGGGTCAAGCACTTAACTGATTCCAATAATGGAAATATAAAACACAAGACAGAACACGAGAATCTTTCGAGAAAGTCATTCTTGAAAGGTTTCAACCTTTTGTGGTAAGAAACCCATTTGGACTGTTGTTAACCTTGAAACAAATAAGTTCTGTTAAGGAATATATCGAGAAATTTGAAGCATACATGGTTCCATTGAAGAATACTGATGAAACATATTTGAAAGGATTGTTCTTGAACGAGCTTAATGAAGAGGTCAGTGTGGATCTACAGGATTGGATGTGGAGACTTTAGATGAGATGAAAGAAAGAGCTCTCAAGGTAGAAGTAAAAGTAGAAGTATGGGCAAGGAAAGGAGGAATTTCTGAGGGGATTGAGAGATCGTTGTCATTGTCCAAGTTTGGTTTGAATGATACTGTGCAGAGGGGGAATTTGTAGTCAACTTATTTAGTGGAAAGTAGGATGTTTTCATTTAATAGACAAAATAGTTAGCAAAATCAGAATGTTCTTAAGGTGACAGATGCATGGCAGAAGAAAGAGCCAAAGGATTATGGTTTTAGTGTGATAAAAAGTATGGGCCAGAACATGTTTGAAGATTTAAACATTTAAAAGTGATGATAATGTGTGGAGGAAGTGAAGTAGACGGGGAAGAAGAGTTGCAAGAAGTTTTTCATAAGGAGGGGATATTGATAAATCTCCTATTTTAAATAAGAAGGAATTACAAAGTATTGCAGGCATGACTACAAAAAAACAAAAAATAAACATTGTTAGCAACAAAAATGGTAGTTCGTCAAGGTGGGGGTTAGCTGTTATAATATAAACAGATGGAAAGGGGAAGCCTCTGGAAAGAATATGTAAGAATTGTTCTGAATTGAATATTGTTGGAGAGTTTTGGACTTCTCGATTATTCCAAATTACTTTTTCTTTAGCTACCTGAGCCATTTCCCTATAATGTGATAATGCATCTCAATCAATATCAATTCTATTTTTATTCAATTTTTTATCTCTCTCCCTCTACCTAAAGCACTAAAATTTCAACAGAACTCTTACCTTGTGATGATACAGGAAATTTTTCATGCAAGAACATTCATAGTAGACATATAATTAAACAAGTCTATATTTAAGAAGAAAAGAAGTGGGCTAAAGGATAACCAAGACCAGTTGTAAATACTGAAGTTGGTTAGGAATGCTATTATGGTTGTTACTATAAGCCATGCCTCCCTACCAACACGTCCATTTAGGTCCCTCACTAATGAAAATCTTCTCTACCGATGGAATGTCTTGAACCAATCCCTCCAAATCCTCCCAAAAATTTTCTTTTAGAAGAGCTTCCAATCCTGCTAGAAGGGCATAAGCACCAATGATATTAATTAGCTCTTGCACAACCAATAATTTTAAAGATGAGATCCTATTTTCAATCCTTTTAACATCCATCACTTTTTTTTTCTAGTTCTTATTCATAATAATACCCACAACATTCTTCTTCTAACTTTCCTATGTACCAAAGCTTATATCTTACAGTGTCCAATTCATTTAGTTTTCTAGATGTACATAATGTTAATTTTTCTTTGAATCATAGTGTCTATCACCTCGAGAGACGTACTTGTCAAAGTACCAATTTTCTAAGAACCAAGCCTAATCAACCATGTTGGGACAAGCTTCTTTATTTACATTCGTCCAAAAAAAATGTTAGAACTCTTGCTCATTTAACATTACGTCCAAGCACCAATGCAGTGACTCTAACTCATTTATTATTGTACTTGAGCTATACAATTCCGTACTTTGGGGGTAACGACCTAGTATTAACACAATTCCATGGAGAGTGATCCATGCAAAGGTTATCAACCAGTTTTATGTTGGTTGTTGAGGGCCTAGCACAACCCTCCTCTTTTACAAGCTTAGAACCAACAGTAAGTCCATAAGTAGAGTTTTCCTTACATACAAGCTATATGCAATTAAAAAGGGTAGGTTGTACTATAAGGACAGGCTTGTTTTGTCCAAGAATTCATCATGAATCCCTCAAATGTTAGTAGAATTTCATAACTCTTCTTGAGATATCACAAAGATATGATGCTAATTTAATTTTGTAGGAAACATACCACATTTAATGTAATTTAGATTATAACCAGCTTTAGGAGATTAAAACCAGACTTAGGTTTAACTCTTTCCTTCTTTTCAACTTTCATACTTATAAATTCATGTACCTTTTGTATAGTGAAATCATCATAAAAAGTACATTTTTCAACAAGTCTCTCAAGTTGGTATCAAAACTCACGCTCAGTGGCATGATAACTTCGCATAGAATTGTAGCTGTCACCTAGTTGTCCCTCTGTCCCCAACCATCAAGGTTGGGACATTGGCCTCAAAACAGTCAGTTCGACCTTTCACCGAACTGCCATCGAAAGTTTCTTGCTCATACGCTAGCTTGCACAATCCTTATCTGTGGAGCTCACCAACATGTGTAAGCTATGCACCATTTTTCGACCACTATTTCAAGAGATTCCAATGTCATTACCCTCATCGAAGACCCCTTCCTTGTTTTGAGGATCAATTTGCCCCAATTGTTTGTCTCTAAGATTGTTTTCTCCTCTCCTCATCCCGGTCTTCCATGGCTACCTTGGCAGGTTGGTCCCAATCTAATGCCAACAACTTTGGAACCTCAATCAACGGTGTAGAATCTTTTGTTTTCTCTTGGAATCCCACCATCACCTAAAGAAACGCAATGGAAAGAATTATTTGACTTGGATTGTTGTAGTGAAAATTTTGTTTTATGGTCAGAGGCTCTATGATCAGCTTATCATGAAATCCAAGGAGATTGGTGAAGATAAATATGAAGATTAGGATTAAGTAAATTGTCAACTTGTGTCACTCTTATGGGAGTCCATTGACCCAAAAATGACGAGCCACTATCATTGCGACACCACAAGTTATGACATATGGAAGAAAGCTCAAAACATACTTGAATAACATCAAGCAACTCTATGTTGTCTACAACCTGACCACCCCCAAATGGTAGATGATGATATCTCATCCTTTGTTAATAAGGTCCAGTCTACAATTGATGAGTATTAGTCTCTCATGACTAGCGATCAAGCATATAAGATGGTAGATAAACTTAATAATGTTTGCTTGATCTATGTCCTACATTAAAAACTATGAATGTTAGAAACCAAGTCCAGACTTTCTCTCCTTTTCCTTTAGCAAAGGATCTTCTTAATCGTTTGATTTGAGTCCCTACTCTTGGGGAGTCCTTGACTTTTATTCCTAGTTTTGCAAGTCGTGGTAATGGAGGTTGTGTTAACGATCGTAATGGGAGAGGAGGTTCTGATGGTGGACATCCTCGGTACATTTATTTTAAGCATTTCAGTCATATCCAAAAAACGTGTTATTATTTAAATGGCTTTCCAAACAAATCTATCAATATGATTCAGTCCTATACTGATACCAATTAGCTTGAACCTAAGAACACAAGAAAAAATATGCTATCTAATGAAGAGTATAAGAAGTTCATACAGTGTAAGGCATCATAGGCTTCATCATCTATCACTATTCCTTATATTGCTAACTCGACAATTTATCTCTCTCAGTCCTTGTTTGTTGGTACCTGAATCTTGGACTCTAATGGTTCCAATCATGCAGAGCATGTAATCCCCTTCTTTTCTCAAACTTTATAATGTGAAGCATGTTAGCTTGGAAAACATGTTAGATTTTCATTTCACAATAGTAATCAGCTACAAGGAATTGGAAAAGTCATGTTAGATGCAAGAACTAGAAAAGTCGTGTCCTCATCCTGATGTGTGAGAACCAAGTTGTGCCACTTTTGTTTTAGGACATAAGTACTTTGTTGCATTTATTGATGAGTTCTCTGAATGTTTGTGGATCTTCTTACTTAAGGAATAGTCAAAATTATTTGTATGTTTCAAAGTTTCTTTAAAGAGGTACAAAATTAGTTTGCTTGTTCTATTAATATTTTACATAATGATAATGCAAGAGTATTTTTTTAGTTTTTTCAATTCCTTTATGTCTACTAATGAAGTAATACACTAGTTTTCATATCCCCATACTCCTCAACAAACTGGCATTGTTGAACACAAACACCATATCACACAAACTGCACACACTTTATTCATCAATGTTAATACATCCTTAAAATTTTGGGGAGACATTGCCCTAACCGTAAGAAATTTGATAAATAGAATGCCATTCTCTAGAATTTAGAACAGGGTTCCTCACTCCGTTTTGTTTTCCAATGACCAATTTTTTTGGATTTCTCCTCAACTTTTTAGCTCCACTTTCTTTGTTCATGATCTCACTCTAGGTATCGACAAGCTATTTGCTCGTGCTATGAAGTTTGTGCTCCTTGGATATTCATGGATTTAAAAGTGGTATCAATGTTATTGCTTTTCCAAGCACCAATTCTACACGTTAATTGAAGTCATGTTCTTTGAAGATACACCTTACTTTACCTCACCAAAGGAGACAGGGTCTATCTCTCACATATTACCTTTTCCTTAATTCACACCTGTTTCTCTAGGTAGCTTTATTCCAAACTTCATCAAAGCCTAGCAATCCTCGATCTCTAGTAACTTATCAGGGTCGTTTGCACCATGTCCCAAACAATTCATTCTTTAAAGAAATCTCACATCACGCATCTCTTGCAAGAAGCTTAAATGACTCATCACCTATACCAGTCTCTTCTCCTACTTTGAATCCCCTTCAGCCTTCAGATGACCTTCTTATTGTTCTTTGTAAAGGTATATGTTCTTCTCATAATCCTCACCATATATATAATTCTCTAAGTTATCACCATTTATCTCCTTCCCACTCTACATTTGTGTCTTTCCTTTCTTCTCTCACTATTCCTAAGTTTCCACAGGAATGAGAATTCATCCAATAACTCTTCTATAATCGGAATGGGAAACTTATCATGAATTGTAATTTTATTGAAGTCCATATAGTGCACACAAAAACACCATCTTCCTTCCTTTTTAACCAAAATTATGGGATTTCAATATGGGTTGATGCTTGCCAAATGATTCCAGCTTGCAGCATTGCATCTACTAAGTTGTTCACTTCATATATTTTATAACGGGGATACTAATATGGCTAGAGGTTAGGAATACTTACTTACCTTATCCTTGAGTTTGATTGCATGACCATACCTTTTAAGAGGTGGTAAGCCTTATAGGTCCCTAAAATCTCCTCAAACTTTTTCAATACTTCTGTTGTAGTTGTTGAAGCTAACATTGTTATGTGGGAAATCTTCCATTTGTTTATACTGCACTAGGAACCCCTATCCCTTATCTTGAAGGACCTTGGTTATGGATTTGAAGTATGCGACAACTTTGGAAAATGTTGGTTCCCCTTCAAAACCTTCATTGTTCCACCAATTTTCAACTTCAATACCAATTCTTGAAAATCTACGCTAATCTCCCCAAACTTACTAACCAATTAAGGCCAAGTACTAAGTCTGCATTACTTAAGGTAAACAAGAAAAAACCTATTCAACTTGTATGCTCTATATTTGTAGAACTAGTCCTTTTATAACCCCTTTTCATTGGATTCTATGCTTATCACATATCTTCTTACAATAAGGTGTCTTGTTTATTGGCAACCCTATGTCTTGCACCAACTCTATAAACATGAAATTGTGTAAAGCTTGACAATCCACCAATACAAGTGTAAGAACAATACAAATGATGACAAGCTTGATAACAAGTGAAAAAGCATCAATATAATTAAACCAATTTTTTTATGGAATCCTTTATCAACTAGGTAAGATTTGTAAGTATTAAGTGTAACATCAGGATTTTCTAGAACTAGGAAGACCTATTTGCATCCAATAGCAATTCGATGAAATGGGAAAGAATTAAGAGACGAAGTGTTGTTAGCAATAAGATATGAGTACTTTTTTTTACACGATTGCAAGCCATAAGGGATTTGAAAGTTCTTGTTGAATAGAGAGGTTTCATTTGAGGTAGAAGTGGCATTGGGTGAAGTTTGCGTTGGACAATGCCAAATTTGGACCTAGTTTGCATGGGATGAGTGGAAACTAGTCTAAGTGGAAAAGATGAGGGAGGATTATCAGTAGTGAGGATTTTGAGGACTTTCTATACTAGAAGCAAAATTGTCAGCAATAGATGAGGTAGGACTATTAGCAATTGCAGTGGAGACTTTTAAAGAAGAAGTAAAGGAGAAAAGTGTCAAAATGAGTGATGATGGCTACATGCTTGAAGAAGATGCGAGAGATGTTTTTGAAGGAAGTAAAGTGTGATAGGGAAAACTTGGTTCATTGAATAAACATATTTGGAGATATAAATTTGTCCAAATTTGAGAGATTCAAATGTATCTCTTCTGATTAGATGCACACCCAAGAAAGATGAACTCAAGAGAGTGAAAGCTAAGCTTGTGAGGATTATAAGAATGTAAGAAATGATAACATGCACATCCAAAGATGCCAAGAAAATTATAATCAGGTTTGGTCTTGAACAATTTAGTGTAGGGCACTTTTCCATGACATTGCACATACCCTTGCTTTTTTATGAATGCAGTAAACCTCTCAAACCAAACTCTAGGAAATTGTTTCAATCCATACAGTGACCTCTTAAGTTTGCAAACTTTTTGTTTAAAGTATGATTCAAAACCTGGTGGTGCATCCATATATACTTCTTCTTCCAAGTCTCCATTTAGGAAAGAATTCATCACATCTAATTGTTGTAATGGCCAGCCAAGATTGGCTACCAAGGACAAGAGAACTCTGATAGTATTTAACTTTACAACGAGTGCAAAGGTCTCCATATAATCCATCCCACATGTTTGGGTAAATCTTTTGGCCACTAACCAGGCTTTGTATCATTCAATCAACCCATTTGCTTTATACTTGATTGTGAAAATCCATTTTCAACCCACGGTTGTTTTTTCCTTAGGCAAATCCACCATTTTCCAGGTTTGGTTATTCTCTAGAGCTCTTGTCTCTTCCAAGATAGCATTATTCCACTCTGGAACCTTTAGAGCAAAATGTATATCTTTTGACATCTCCAAAAGCTCTAAAAGAAGGCGATAAATTGTCATTTAACACAAAATGAGAGATAGGATACTATAAGAACTGGATCAGATTAAAGAAGACAAAAGAAAAAATAGAGAAAAGTAAATCTGTATTCTCCTCCTTGAAAGGGGACAGAATTAAGGGGGTAATGAACAATAGATCTACAAGACTGTTTACAAGGGAATTCGAGAGTCCCTGGTCTCTCCTCTACCAACTTCTTTCCAATCAACAACTAACTGTCCTATCTCAACTGAAACTCCCTTTTTTATATCTCCTAACTACCTTAACTAACTAATTAACTATTAGTTATTACTTATTATTTCTTTTTCAGTCTGCCATCTTACCTTCCTAACATATACTTTAGTAATTGAGGGTCTAATAGATACTTTGTACAGGACCTAGCCCCTTTTTGGATAGTTATAGGAAGATTAGATTGATCTAACTATAAGTTAATAGACTTATGAGCAGGCTGGACAGTTTCAGAAAAATGTTACCTTATGGGTTTTCAAACTCTTGGCAGTGTTGAGGTTGTATAGTATCACTTGGCCTCAATGTTTAAGCCTTTTTCTTCCTTAAATAGACAAAATCAAAGGGTTTTATGCCCTCATTCATTGTAGTTGTTTCATTTCCGCCTATTTCAACTCTCAAAACCAGAAACATCTTGATGTTCACTGTGTTCGGCCAGTATTTCAAAAAAAAAATCAAAACTTAAAAATTCTAGTTCCAAGAGTTCTTCAAAAGTGTGAAAATTATGTTCTATATGTTCTATATCTTCAACTCTTCTCACCTCTTGAAGATGTGTCCTCATAGAAAGTGACATCCGTAGTAACAAAATTTTTTTCTAAATCAGATCAAAACACTTGTAACCCTTTTGGTTGGGAGCATAACCAATAAACACACACTTTGTTGCTCTTGGATCAAGTTTACTTTGACCAGACCCATGTTTTATATCCACGATTGGTCTTACCTCTAGGCAATGTAGGACTTTCTAATACACCCCTTTTCATGTCCAGGATTGGACATTTGGAGCATGAATTTTGCAGGGCAGGACATTTACAGGTGGCCCATTAATGGATGTACGGTAGGCTCTGATAACATAGAGGAAAAGGGAAAAGAATATTGTTCTTCTTTTTCTTATTCATTATTCAAGAATCACAAAGATTAAATAGGCAAAGAGAGAATCAATTAGAGAGATTCTCTTACCTAAACAAATTACAAGATAATTTAAATAAGAAAAACAGAAAATATCAAGTCAGATTAAAGGACGATTCTAACCTGAGTTTCTTCTATCCTAACTTTCCAAAAATAAAATATTTACACAATCTTAATAGGAAGCATTGGTGCGATTACCAGAAAGTGCATAAAAAATAGAACTTTAATGATTCTTTTCAAGTCGAGCTTCATGATCAAGAAGTAATGATTCAAGTTCATTCACATTGTAGGATTCAAGTCTAATGTTGATTGAGGTCACAAAAACATCATACTCACATGGTAGACCATCAAGGATAGCATCAGCATGATCATATAGGAGCATTAGTTTGACATGGAGATTAAGGAATCTCGATAGTCTTGATTCAAAGATACTCTAAAATTGGCGAGCCTTTGCACAAGTATGTGAATCGAAGAATGCATGGATTTCATCCCAAAGCGACCACAAATTGGTACACCCAACAACACAAGTGGAGATTGATTCTAAGAGGGATGAAAGCAACCAAGACAAGAGAAGCTGGTCGTATTTCTCCTAGCGAAGATGATGAGCTTTGATAACAACCTTGACCTATTGTTTCCAAAGAAGATAATTCTTCTCTTTGAGACAGAGATAGTGTGGGAAAAGGCAATCACAACGGTGGTCAAAACCATCAGTTGTGAGGATGAAGTTTCAAGAGACATTGCCATTTGTTAGAATCGAGCACAAGCTCTGGATGAATACCATGTAATAAAATGTGAATTGATATATTCAATCTCCCAAAGAATTAGAATTACAAGGGTATGAATTTATATGAGTACTGCTAATAACATTGGTTGTAACTAATTAACATAAAACAAATTTTGAATGTTCTAAACAAAACTATAAGCTATGACCGTCTAATTAGCTATATATTCTAACAATTTCCTTCCAAATGTTCCTCCCCACATTCATTTTCTATTGTGATATACTCCTCTTGTCTCTAATAGCATAACATGAAAATGGTTATTTTTGCAAATATGGTCAGACCCTTATTTTTCGTCACATTTGAAAAACAAGCCCTTTTTCACCTTCTCTTGTGATTCAGCTTCTGACAACCTTTTGAACCTGCCAACCTCACTCTAAAACGGTCCACTACAGCCCACTATTTTTGTTAGTTGTAGGTCCGGTGACTGAAACATTAGATTGTGAAACTCCTTGAACTCACTTAGATCCTGTTTCAATTGATACTATTTTAGAATATGGAAAACTTTTATAAGAATTTCCACTTCTGATTATCCACCAAACAATCAATATTATTAATAACTCCATCTGGCTCTAATACTCTGTTGCCACAATTCTTCATTGTGTTGTAAACCTTTTTAATAGGTGATTTACTAAGACTGGCACAAAATTGAAATATATAATTGTGTATCATCTGCAGATAGAAGGACAAATGAGGTTGTTAATAGGTGTTTCAGTCACACTTAGGTACTTTTTCAAAGGTTAATCCTAAGAAACGGCCAAATTGGCTGAGTTAGGCTAAGTATTTGTTTAATATCAATTACAACTCTACTAAGATGACACTATTTGAAGCCTCGTACCATAAATCCCCTTCTTTTCTATGGGGACACTTTCCCTTTTGAAGTTGATGAAGTCAATCAACTTACTCAGGAGAGGGACATCATGCTAGACAAGTTAAACAAACTTGACTTTAACAAAGAATGAAGATGCAAGCTGACAAGCAAAGGAGAGAGGTAGAATTTGAAGATATGGGAGTCCAGAGTCTCTAATTTCTCTTATATTATATTTGTTGTCTTTCTTCTTCTTAGTATGGGCTCACGTTAAGTACAAACCTTATCCCTACTTTTTTTTCCTTTTGAAATAATAGTGTAATAAATGTTAAGACAAAATTTAAGTCAAAGAAAGCACAACAGAACAATATTTTATCTCCATCTTGACTTTTTTACCTACAATTCTAAAAGCAGTATTACTAAGTTGAAGTACATAAAAAGAAGAATGGCAAACAATCAAATAATATTTAAGTTGAAGATCATAAAATAATGATTTTACTAATGAAACTCCATATATTGTAGAACAGAAAAGGCATTTTGGCATTTTGTTTAAGGCATGTGCATGCATAGTTCGAAGTAATAATCAAGAATTAGGTCCCTCCAAACACTCTTAGCATATCATGAATTCCTAATTTCTTCTAATAAGTCATTAAGCTTTTGTAATATAAGCATCAACATCATAATTGTTGATGAAGATATACACACATAAAGAGAGAGAGAATGAGAAAGGAGGAAGTGTATCTCTTACCACAAGTATACTAAAGAGTGAACCAATTAATGCCATCACAAGCCCTGAAATTATAAAATGGTATTAGAGTCACTTATAGTTCATCACATGTATAGTCTTAAAATTAAATATAGAACTTTTGATAAAAAATTATGACATATTCTTTATTGGAAGAAATAATAAAAATAATAATAATTAATTAACAGATAAATTTATAGCCTGTTTGGAGGTCAACCGAAACTCCATTAGCATGATTTACAAGCTATTGTGACATGGTTTTGACAAAGTGCAAAATATTTAATACTGCCCAATCTCTTGCAAAAGAAGAAATAAATAGGCCGTTAATAAAGAACAATAAAAGCTCGGTGGCTATGCTTCGTATCAACCACCATGAAGTAGTGTTCTGCTTCACTTGTAATATATATTTTATGGATGTATAGAGATTAGTGAATTAATCTAGATTACAAGAAAACATAAATTGGTAACTAAAAATGAACCATGATTTAGGAGGAGGAGGAAATGTCATTTTGGCCATGATCCTTAGTAGTGAAAAGGTCTAAAAATCCACTAAACTTGGTCAAACTTGAAGTCTAAACTTTAACTACAAGAATTGGTCAACCTAGATCAAATAAGGTTAAAAAATAGAAACCCTAAAGGCTTGGAGGTGGCATTCAGCCACTATGTATTTAATTAACCAAGAAGAAATTTTAATTCCTAACTTGACTAAATTTAGGATTCTTAGCAAGTAAACATAATGGATTAAAAGTGTAAGAATGCCTTAAGAAAGCAAAGGATCCATTCGGCCACTTAAGATATATGGATTTAGAAGAAGATTTAATTCCTAACTACCATGAACTAAACATCCTTGGATTATAACTAGAAGGGATTACAAATGGGGAGTAAGTCTTACAATGCTTAAAGAATCAATTGGACATAATCATTAAAGTAGTAAAAAGGAAGTTAAGAAGTCATCATAATTCAAGTCTAAACTTAAGCATGTAAAACATAGGTGTCTAGGAATAGAATATGAAGTTGGAAGCTAGGTTAAGCCATTCAACCATGACCTTTAAGAATGGAGAAGAAGTTTTAAAAATTCCTAAGTTAGATATCAATTAATGAATTAGTCTTCAATTGATAAAAATCAACTCATAAGACAAGAGAAAATAAACTAGAATGCCTTAGAGACCTAGGGTTCACATTCGGCAACTCTAGGTTAAATAAGAAGAAAGGAGTTTGAAATCTTGGTTTAAGTAACTTAAGAAGCCTTCTAATGTTAAATGAAGAATGAAAAGTTTAAAAGAAGCTTGGCAAAATCATAGACAACCATTCAGCCATGTTTAAGTAAAATGTCTTAAACAAGTTAAAAACTTGTTAACACTTAAACATTTCAACTTAGTATAAGTAAGACATGCATAAGACTTGAACAATTGAAGAGCACAAAGAATAAAAACTTAAAAGGCGTCATTCGGTCACCTAGAGGAAAACTTCTAAGTTGTAAAAATCTCATGAAATTAATGTAACTTTGAGAAAAGGAAAGGTTGAGGAGCAATTTTAGAAGGTTGAGAGAATTAAGTCCCTTGAGTGATTCAACATAAAAAGTTAAAGAGATAAAGAAGTTGGACATGTATTCAAAATATGCAATAATGATACTCTACATGTGATTTACCAGTCAACTTGTAATGTTCTCATGAATGCACACTATTTATGTAAGTTGAAATGTTGAATTCTCATATGTATGGAAAGGATGATGTTATGTATGAAAAGTATTTATGATTGATGATGTGATACAAGTTGAGATCTATGTGTGCATATCATATTGGCAAGAAATTGTTTGAGCATGCATAATTATCTCAAAGCCATAAAAAATGAACCTAAAGAATTTAAGGGATCACCAAAGCAAACTTTTGTGAAAAGTTAACCTACTCTTAATATGTCTTGTGCATATCATATTCCAGAGGGCACCTAGAGCGCTACTGAAGAGGAGGCAAAAGGGTTCTCCTAGGAGACAAAAGGGTTCTCCAAAAATACTTCTACGATGAAGACAAAAGGGTTCTTCACACATTATGAGATGGTGACGACCATCTAAGAATGAACCCATATCCTTAATAGTAGAAGATAGAGTAGCAGACTCAGTGAGAAGATATCGTTTGTCTATAATTAATGTATGTCTATGTCTAGAAGTTTTCCCGAAGTTGTGAAACTTAATCTATAATTCCCCAAAGTTGTGGAATAGAATAAAGATAGAGATAAAGTTTAAGATATAGAATAACCTGTAAATCATAATATCTTTATTGTGATTCTAGATTTACGAAGTTCAGACAGATATATGCATAAACAATAAGTTGTTTTTGTATAAAATAATTCACTTCAGTAAGATGTTTTTAAAAGATTAAAAGTAATCTTGCATGCATGTCATGATTTTTCTAATAAACTATAGTGGCTGGGATAAAAGTGATGACACTAAAATAGAGTAGAAACCTAGTTTCTCACGCCTTCTCTTTCTACCTTCTTCCCAGCCAATGACGATGTTCTTCGAAACGGCAATGATGTATGTCGACATTAGCAATGTCGACTGGTCAGCAAATCCACATGGTCTCTTAATAACGGCACAAGCCAATGTCCAAATCTATTTCTCGTTAAGTCATTTGTTCATCACTAAAGTTCTAAGCCCGAATTTCTCAACCACCGTATTCGTTATTCCCTTAGAGGCATTCCACCCCAATGGAGTGTTTCCACCCCCACCTGGCTACCACAAATAGCAAACAGCCACTGCTTCGAATTCCTCTTCTTCTGAAGGGGAGACTGATCCACAAACCCCAACTCATTACCATAAGCTCATCTCACATATGGTCCTCCCAGGAAAGCTTGTCGTATCCAATGCCCTATTCTTTTCAAGCCAACCAAGAGATGCCATACAGAACGTTTATGTTATTGGATCCAAGCATGTGGATGAAGTGATTCCACCTCTAGGCTTATAGAGGTTCGCAGATCTCCCCGTTTGTATCAGGGAACTTGAAGTTGAGAAGTTATGCTAATAATGTACATTTTGTGAATATATGGATGCAAGTATCCTAGATATTAGTAAGTAGAAATATGCTATGTATATATATATAATATATGTATGATAGAATGTAGTAAATATGTAAGTAAATGAGGAATGTAAATTATGACTTATAATAAATTGTATGATAAGGTCTTAGTGCCTAAGACGTTTTGGATATATAGATGGACTGTATAATTATGTGATGTTATGTGTTGTATGATCAAGTTATGTTTAATTGTTTGCTGCGAATTAAGAAACAAATGGAATAACATAAGCACTACGTATTCTTAACATTCTGTATGCGCACAAGAACGTCTAGTGGTTTATTTACTGTCATGCGCGTTAAGTCAATGAGGCTTACAATTTATAACAATTTCAAAAAAAAAATTTACCATATTTTCCATACAAGTATTTTCTAAAAAATTATGCTGCATGAGATAACAAACTAATAATGGAACCAAATGAACGACTTAAGTGTAAAATTGATATTTATTTTTAGGGTGTTATAACTTTGGATGTTCTTATAACATTATCCAAGAGATAAGTACCTCAATGCATTCCTTTTGCAAATATGAGTTTATGAAGGTTACAAAGAGAATATCTAGGTTTATATGCCAATTAAGCACAAGTAAAATAAAGTATATAGAATGCAAGTTTTGCAAGACTCCAAGAGATTGCACCATACCACAAGTTAAACAGTTTAGGTATTATGGATCTATCACACAAAGTAATGGAGATGTGAATCATAAGATTCAATCTGGGTGGATGACATAAATGAATGTTTGGCATTACTAGTGATAGATAGATACCTCTTCTTAAAAATATGATATTACCACGCAACCATTAGACCGGCAACATTTTACAAATGTTGGGTGATTAAGTTTTCACAATATGATAGAAACTAGTCTGAAAAAGATTAGATGAAGAATATTATTGCAAGAAAACCAATCTCGGTCAGGTACCAAGGTGGTCACAGAACCTAGATCAGCAAGAACGTGATACAAGGCACTAAGTATTTGAGAGACTCAGTTCTCTCCCTAACCCAACACAATTCATATTAGGGATGGAAGTAGGTCGAGCCGAGTTAGGCTTTGAGTGTTCAAGTCTGACTTGTTTAAAAATGTTGAGGCCTGAACTTGTTACCTGTTAAAGGCTTTTATTTATTTTTTTTCTATATCAAGATTTGGCATGATTTAAAGCCTACAAGGCCTACAAGCCTATTTAAAAGCCTACATAACAAAAAAAAATCAATAAATAAACTTAAAACCTATATAAATAATTGATTAAAAAGACTTGCAAACTTAAAGCTTACAAGATAAAAAAGCTATTAAATAGGCCTAAAACATATATATATATATATATATATATATATATATTAATATTATATAAATAAAATATAAAATAAATATTATATAAATATAATATATTAAAATAAATATAAATATATAATATATAAATATAAATAGGCCCCTGAATAGGTTAAATAAGCTTTTTTATAAGCCTAAACCTGGCTTGTTTATCTAAAAAGACTTTTTAACAAGCCTGAGCCTATCTATTTATCAAACGAGCCAAGCCAAATTAGGGTTTAAACGAGCTGAGCCGTAGGCCCCTATCGGACGGCCTTGTTCACTTCCATCCTTAATTTGGATACCTCTTCTAGTAGTTTCCCTATCTATTTATGCAATTAGAGAATAAACTCCCACCCTTAACTAACTAATTGATCAACCCTTAACTAACTAATTGATCAACCATTGTACTATTGACTATATCCCCTGCTACTCATCTATGTCATGTAGACTCTCATAATTGGGGTTATGTTCCTATCGCAATAAAAGCCTAGTTGGAACAAGTAACAAGGTGGATGTCAGCTAAAATATTATAAGCAGAAGAAATCCAAGAAATTGTCTAACAGAGACCATTAATAACAATTCCGATCTAAATGGTAACTATGAAATTATTTTTGACAATAAAATGGTCTTTGTTTGATCTATGGACAACATCACATAGTCGGAAAAGCTTTTGATTGTTTCCATTAAACTAAATCAAATCAAACAAACAAGTTTCAGGCCAGTTTAACAGAATTGCTGTTTTGGTTTCAAATTTATGAAAAACAAACTTCATCACTGTTTGGCTTTTGATTTTGATTGAAAAACAGAAATGACAGAACAAAAGGATATAAATGAAAAACAAAATACGAATTACAAGTATATGGACACAAGTAAATGAAAAGGAAAATACAAATTATAAGGACAGAAAGTGTCTAAAGTTATATCATTTTCTTAAGTGCTCTCAACTAATTGGGAGGTGAAATTAAAATTTATGCACTATAAAGACAGTCTAATACTTACCGAAAAAGGGAACCAGAAATGCAACACAAACTGTAGATGCAACAAGTGCTGTCCTAAGAAGAAGGAAACACCAATATGTACTTGAAATTCTATCAGGCAGCAACTCCTCTAGACTCCTTGCCAGTGGGTTCATCAACAAAGCATATTTGTATAGTATTAAGGAAAAGTCAAACTAAAAGCATTCCACTAGATCCAAAAAAAACTATAAGCACTCCTGAATTTGATCAAATCATGAACATATGATAGACATTCTTTTGGCAAAAAGGATATTTAGTGAATGGGTTAATAACCTGGAAGAAGATCACACAACATGAAATTAGAAAAAAAAAAAGTTATTGTTGATTAGAATGAAACTATAAAAATAGTGATATGAGACCCAAAAAAATCTCAAAACTCACCGTTGTCCACAAAGCAACTTTGGAAGAAAATGCACCCGGTGGCATATTCAATGTTATCTGAGACAAAGTGCCATCACCAAACATGAGATATCCCATGATTGCAACGCCTCCATATAGCAAAACACACAAAACAAAACTGTATGCAAAGAAATGAGTTGAGGAATCAGAAAAAAGAAATCAAATATCTTCTGTTTATCCAGCAGCAGAGAAGTTATTAGGTACCATACCATATTATTAGTGCTTTGGTAAATTGTGTTTTGTCAGCCATAGACTGATAAATATTTGGGAAAACTGAATGGCCTGCAAAGCAGAATCCATAGACACCAATAGCAAATGGAATACCATTCCATTTTACTAATTGACCCGTGTGATGGAATCCAACACCATCTATTGTCCCAACACAAAACACACAGATAACAATCAAAATTGTTGCAACAACCCCTCCAGCTGCAGATTGCAATAAAAGCTCCAATGAGGACATGCTAAGTTGTAAATTTTGAAAATAGAAGGGATCTCTTTTAGACTTTGGGAGCACCTGATAGGTAAGAGATTATACGAAGATCCTTCAACCAAACAGTAGGAAGAATAATAAGTGCGGTCAAGACTCCAAACAAGCGCACAGAGTCTAACTGGAAGCTGCCCAGATCCAAGGATGTTCCAGGAAACAGACCAGTGAGGTTATCTCCTTCCAAGGTTATAAATTCCACACAATATGACTGCATTTATGAAAAGACGGCTTATACATGTGATGTGGAGCGTCAAAACACAGGTGTTTTCAAAGGAAACAAGAAATGGTTGGAGCACTTACATATAATTCAGTGTACAAAATGATCTGCAACAAATATCATCAGTAAACACAAATTAGAGAAAATGCAAGTTTGTTCATCAATGAAAAACATTATATCTCAGCCTTCTTTCTCACCACCATGATATGGATTTAGAGTGAAAGTGAACAACAAAAAAAGAGAAATCTGCTAGACCTCCAATAAAATTAGTGTTCTCTCGAAGAAATAAAAATAAAAGAGGCTAAGTTGTTAGGCCTAACATAAAGTAGAGCTGTCAGTTAGTTAGTTAAAGAGGATATGATAAATAGGAGTTAGGAGGCTATGAAAGACAATTGCGGAATTGAGAAGTTTGGTAGAAGAGATAACAGGGACTCTAGAATTCCTTTGTAACAGTCTTGTATATTTCTTGTTTGTTACCCACTTGACTCTGTTTTCTTTGGGACAGACTCAAGGAGTAGAATACAAATATATTTTTCCTCTGATTTTCTTTCATTCATTTTCTTTCTTAATCTGATCCAGTTTTGTAAAATCATCCTATGGTAAATTTTGTCAGGACCTTATGACAAAAAATCAAAGGTAAAAATGAAACAATATCATCTAAGACCATGGTAAAAAGAATAGAATCAGAATGATCATCTGGTAAGAGCCCAATTAATATTACTATCCACCATGTAAAAAGCACTGCACAACAATTTTCAATTAACTATATAAAGATATAAACTCACCGATACAACAATACGGCCATATCTTCCAAATGCAGCTTCTCCTATATCTGGGTAGGTAATAATGCCTTCTCTGCTTTCAAAGCAGTATCTCAGAAGGGTGGCTGTATAACAACAAATTACTGCAAAAATAAGCATTACTACCATGCCCATCCACCCAGCTTGATTCACTGTATACGGTGTAGATAGAAGGCCTACTCCAGCCATCACATTAATCCCTGCCAGGGTACAATATCATCTCAAAAAATTGCCCGGTAGAAATGGAAATTTGAGAAGTAAGGTTAGATATTTGTAAACATGGAAAAAAAAAAACTTTCAACAAGGAGAGGGGATCGATCAGATAGAATACAACTCCAAAACATGTTAGTAAAATTTTCAAATAAAGGAATCAAGCTGTCATAGCATATTTGGCTTTGATTCTTTTGTTTAAAATAATAGCTTCTTTTATTTTCTTTTATTTTCTTTTCATTTTACTTTTCTGAAAAAACTCTAACTTTTAGATAATGAGATATTCTGAATATAAAATAAGCTACTCCTAACACACACACAATCCCTAATATTATTGAGCAATAAGAAAGAATGCATTGAAAAGTACATAAAATAGTACTCCCTGTTTTTTACAGCAGTGACCTGTATCAATATACGTTGCACATGCCGTAGCAATGGCTTGCAACATGCTTTGATCTTGAAACAAGGAAATCTACCCTGCCCTGGAATTTCTTCTAGCCCCCCCCCCCCCCTCCCAAGAAGAAAGTAAAAGTTATACATTGCACAATTGGAGAATGTTTTTGCCAGCAACTGAATTTACAATGTTTATTCGGAACAAGCACATCAAATTAAATTGTTCATGGAGACGCTAAGAGATTGCAATGAAATAGCGAAGTACCATTAAAAATTGTTTGAGTGAAGCTGCATCCATAACCAATGGGCAGTTCTCCAGTAACATGTCTTTTCACTGAGGCTTTCTCCCACCAAGTGGATTGACTAAGGCCTTCATGAGTAGATAGAAAAGGGGTCCTTCCATCTGTGTCTAAGTTACTCTTTGAACGGCCAAAACTAGAATATATAAAACTCGGTCCTCGTATAATTGATTCCAAATTTGGAGCTGCAGCTATTGTGTAAGAATCTGTAGTCTCTCTGTTATAAGAAAACCAATAAGAGAGGAATATCTGAGCTCATTCAGGTTAATACGAAGAATGAAGCACAGAATAAATCTTATAACACAATAACAGGAAATGAAAGCAATTTAAACAAAGAGAAACAATCTCAAACCCAGTCACAAAACGATTCACATGCACAGGACAGGAACATCAGATAAGGTACCTCACTCACTACAAGAACTTCAATATCCCTCACTCCTTTTAGCCAGTCAGAGGAAAATGTAATAAAAATAACTAATACTTATAAATTTGATGTAAGGGTTTGGCATATAGATACAATCAAGCCAAAAACACAAGGTATGACAAAAGCATGTATCAGAAACAGGATTAAAGCATTCAAATTCAAATTGTGAAAGATAAACAATCGCTAAAGAAGACGATACTTGTAACTTTGAGGCCATTGCTGAGAACTGAAAGAGTGAGGCTGCGTCCTATCATTTCCCTCATCATCACTGTAACTTTCACTGCTACTATCACTCTCATACTTAACATTTTCAAGATCCTGTTCTTCGCCTTGGTTGATATCGTCATCGTTCTGATCAAACATAAACTCAGGGTCTCTCTCCTTCTCTTTGCTGCTGTTGTTACTAACCATCGTCGCAACTGTACCAACCTGAAACAGAAGTGTTGCTCAGGGACCCCTTTTCACAGAAGCGGAAAGAATATTGAGCCAAGTTATAGTATGTATTTGTTTATGTTGATATGTTATTATTATTTACGACATACCGAAAAAAGGAAAAAGCAGGTGTATGGTGTGGATTGGCTGTGCTGTAACGTTTCCCAAATGTGAATGGGACAACAAACTGTCAGAGAAACATCCAGAAGGGAGTGAAGGTGGAGGAAGAGTTAAAAAGCGTAGCGTCTGCATTCAGAAGCTGAACGTGGCGGGGCAAGTGTCATCCTTTGTTTGGATACCGGATTACAATTGCAAACCACGAGGAGACCCGTAAATAATGCCCGTTGTGTCGTGGGGTTATACGTTGTTAAAATGTGGATTTCTACTACTTTTATAGGATTTTACATTTTTTTATAATATAAAAAATGATGAAGTTATAAAACTTTTCAAAATTACTCTAATTTAAAGTTTGGGTAAGTTAAGCTTAATAAGATGATTTAAATATATATTTTTTTAATCCATTTATCTCGTAAATTAAGTAAGTCCACAACATCAATTATTAAGATAAAATTTTTTATTTTTATTTAGAAAACAGCACACAAAAAAATACATGACATTTAAGTTTTATCCTTCTTCTTACTGGTAGCTGTCATAGTTTATAGTCCTGATATGATTTTAAAGTAATTATTGATAAATCATGCAAGCTAATATCATTTGTGCAACTCTAAGTGAAGATATTTATGCATAGAAAAACTAGCTAGTTCGTACTAAAGCTGACTTAATTTTAAAATAAAAGTTATCATCACTTTATATATATATTTAGTTAACTTTATATTTAGATAATGTGAGAACTCTTTAATAATATAAAAATAAATTTTCGTAATTAGATTTTACTATAAATATATATATATAAAGTAAAGGATTAGAATTAACTGATATTAAATATTAAATTTAATATAATAATATTTTTAATGATATATTAAATAAAATAACTTTTTATATAAAAATAAATGTATGTTCTTAGATCTTATGGTCAAGATTAAAACATTAATATCATGTGGATTTTTTAAAAAAAAATACATAAATTTTTAAATAATTACATAAATTAAAATATTTTTAATCTTAATTACTATGATTGTATAATCCAAATAATAAACCAAAGTACTTACATTCTCATTTAATATATTCCTTTTATATATAGAGAGAAAGGCATCTTTAGATAATAAGGGGAACTATTTGAGATTCTAACTTATCATCCTACCTAGATTGAGGTAATAAATTATTAGATACAAACTCACTTTCTAATAGTTAAATATTGTTATAAAATATATTATTAACGTTTAAATAAAGTTTGACAGATGTTACAAAGAATTTTTGAGGATTTTTCCTCAATCACCATAGTTAAAAATCACAAAAAGCATAGACAAAAACCACCATAATTTTTTTATTTTTTAAATTATTTTATCAACATAAATAAAATATCATAATAATTAATTAAATTTTAATATTTATTATATTTATAATTAAAATTAAATTATGAAATATTAATATTTTTATTTTAATATTTATTATATTAATATTAGTTGAAACATATTCTATTTTAACAAAATATTAATTTTAACATCTATTTTAAATAGTAAATAAAGAATAGAATGAAAGTATAAATCCAATCCATAACTAAAAGTAGAAATTTATAATCAGATTAGTCAAATTTAATTTATGATTTAATATTTATATTAAAAAATTATAATTAAATTTCTAACATGAATTTTTATTTAATAAAAAATATTAACCTCAATTTTAAGATTAAGTTTTTAACATCCAATAATAATAATTTTTTTATTAAGAATATTTATTATATTAAAAATAAATAAATATAATCAATACTTAATTTTTCAATAGAATCTACCACTTTAATATATTTAAAATTAACTTTAAAAATTAAATTTAACAAAAATAAAAATTATTAAATAAACTCTCAATTGAAATATTTTATAATATGATATGAATCATTAAATTTAAAATTTTATGAATGAGCATCAAATAAAATTTTGGAACCAACACTTGAAATTGATCAATATAAATATGATCAACATTAAATTTGTGTATATCCAAAAAATATGAAAAAAATGAAAGAAAATAATAAATAGAATAGATAAAAGAATTAAGTTATAAAATAAATCAGAATTTTCATGTTATTACATCAAGCAACAAAAATATTAAGTTTAGCATACCATGAGTATATTCTTGCATTATGTTTAGCATACCATGAGTATACCCTTACATTATATTTAGCATGCCATAAGTATACCCTTGTATCAATGTTTAGAATATTTTAAGTTATAATTTTATCTATTCTCTTCATTAACTTTATCTTAACATGTTCAATAATTACTTCACATTACATCTTTGTTGTAATCTTATCAAATTATACTTTATATATCAAATTATACATTTAAGTGCTATAAAAATAACTATAGTTAACCAAAAAAAAATTACACTACAAAAAAAAAACTTAGTGCATGAAATTCAAATTGAAAAAAAAAAAAAACTTTCAATTTCAAGGTTAGTAGTATAAAATTAAAACAAAACATAGTTTTGTATCCTCATGTCTTGGTAAAAATCAAAGAGCACGTAAGCGAAGGAAAAAAAAAGAAGAGAAATAACCTTTAAAATATATAGTTCCAGATAAAACTTATCTCGTACATGGTTTAGGGTTGAGGGATAATAATATGAACCAATAAATAGAAATAAAGTTAAATAAACATACGTGTGTGGGATGTGTCATACTTAAACATGTTAATTAAAAATCTGTTTAATATATATATATATATATATATATATATATTCTTATCAATGATATTATATAATAATTAATTAATGTAAAAAAATATTTTAAATTAGTTAAAATTTTAATTGATGTAGAAAATATATTTGAAATTAATTAAAAATTTAACTAATGTAGAATATGTTAATTTTATCTACAACCAAATTCTCTCATTATTAAACGTGTGGCTTCCACTTATTTGCTATTATTAGTTTAATTTTTTTTAATTTTGTTTCGTTTATTTTATTTTATTTTTTTAAAAAGTAAGAAAAGAAAAAAGTAATTTTAACCTAAGCTTCAATATACTACTCTTTTATTATCTATCAAATAAATTCTTTATGTGATATAGAAATCTGATTGTGTTGGTCATTTAGATGTCATTTGTAGAGTTATGTGACAGTGGATAATCCAAGAGTTTCATTTTCTACGGTTTCTAGTCCAATAGTAACTAATGGCAAGTGGGTCGAAAATTGGCTTCTTAGGAGACTTTCTTATTGTTGTGATTTGGTGTAAAAATTATGCTACCTGTTTATGGGTGTTGAATCAAAGTTTGTTATTGGTGTCATTGTGGATAGAGGGGAGAGAGTCCAAAAATAGTTTATGTGTAGCTGGAAAGGAACTAAGATTAGGAAAGAGCTACTGGAAATAACAGGTTGCACACTTCTCATATTGTCCATAAATAGAAATCTCTTATATGAATACCTTGTTCTGGCCGTCACACCATCAAAGCCTATATAAAAAAATAATTAAAAATAGCTAGAATGAACGATTTTTTATATTAGAAAAAATGAAAACTTACTCTTGGTTGACTTAAAAAAAATGTAGGAGATTATTATGTAATGATTTTGCTTACAAGAATCCTTGATTATTTGGTGATTTAGAAAAGTTGGATGTGAAGCTACGGAGCCTTTCATCTCCTCATTGACGCAGTATTTACCAGGAAGTGATAGCTGGTAAAGCCTTTTAGTGTCACCATCTTCATTTGTGTGAGTGGACAAGTAAGAAGAGAATGACTCACACAAACACAACATGCGATCAAGCTTCTTAGAAAATTCAAGGTGTTGGGTTGGGAGCTAAGAAGCTACTTCACAAGCTGACACGCTGACACACCAAGTAGACTTGCCTTAGCTTTTGTCTCAAACAAGTTGAGTTAAAGTGCAGCCACAACAACATTTTTTTTTATTTTAGGTAACAATTTTTCTATCAACAGTTAAAAAACAATTTCTTAAAATTAGAAGAGATAAAAAATTTTAAACTGTTAAAATAATGCATAGCAACAGGAAGTATAAGGATACAGAGATAAAATATATGCTTATCTATTAGAAAAAATAGGTATATATATACATTAGTGATGAGCTCAGCAAAAACATGACAACAGTTAGCATAATAGACATAACAGACTCTAACATAATTTAACAAAAAGCTGGTAAACTCTCTAACATCCTCCCTTAAACTTAGGATTAGATATATCTATGACACTAAGTTTATTACAAAAATTAGAAAACTTGGAACTTGATATGGAGTTGGTGAGACCATCAACTATATGATAAACAACGGAAATGTGATGAACATAGATGCACTTTGACAAAAGCTTCTTTCAAACAAAATGAAGATCAAGAGTAAAGTGTTTGGTTCGTTGATGAGAGATTGGATTTGTAGAAAATTGCATAGCACTGAGATTATCACAATATAGCATGGGAATGGTAGAATAGGGAATTTGAAGTTCTCCAAGTAAAGATGTAATCCACAAAATATCAGTAATAGTGGAGGCTATACACCTATATTTCATTTTTGTGCTTGAATGAATCACCACCTACTGCTTCTTGGAAGACTAGTTGATAAGGTTAGTTCCAAGATAAACACAGAAGCCAGATGTTGAGCGATGATCATTAGGATCAATGCCCTAGTCTGAATCATAGTAAGCATAAAGATGAAAATTGGAGGAGACAGAAAGATGAAGTTCACGTGAAGGGATTCCTTTAAGATACCAAAGAATACGTTTTACTGCCTTCCAGTAGGAATCAAGTGGAGTATGCATAAATTGACACACTTTATTGACAGAATAAGAGATTTCAGAACATGTAATAGTTACATATTACAGAGCACCAACTATAGATTGATAGAGAGACGGATCATGGAAAAGGTTGCCATCATGAAGAGATAATTTAAGACCCAAGATCATAGGTGTAGACATGGACTTGTATGTAGACATATGCTCAAGTAAGAAGATCAACAAGATACTTTTTTATGAGAGGTGCAGAGAACCATTGGATCCACGCTGAACCTGAACACCAAGAAAATAATGAAGAGGACTAAGATCCTTAAGGGCAAATGCAGAATCAAAAGCTTGGATAAGATCACTAATGAGCAGGGAGGATGTTCCAGTAATAATGATATCATCAACATAAACAAGTACATACGTGGTAGCGGTGGAGGAGATATGAATAAAAAGAGAGGAAAAACTTTTGGAATGAGAAAATCCTAGTTATAATAGATGAGCACTAAGTTTGGAAAACCAAGCCCACAGGGCTTACTTAAGGCCATATAAAGCCTTGGTTAATTTGCAGATGAGGGAAGAACCACCAACAGTGAATCTCAGTGGCTGAGTCATATAATCTCTTTATAGAGATCACCATTAAGAAAGGCATTATGCATGTTAAGTTGATGAATAGGCCAACCCCAAGACAGAGCAATACTGAGGATGATATGAATGGTAGAGGGTTTAATCATAGGACTGAATGTTTCTATGAAATCAAAGCCTTCACACTAATGAAAACCTTTGGCAACGAGTCTTGCTTTGTATTTATCAATGGAGCTGTCCGATTTAAACTTAGTACGAAAGACCCTTTTACATCTAATGGGTTGTCTGTCAAGGGGAAAAGGTTCTAGCATCCAAGTGCGATTATGAATTAAGGCGTGGTACTACTCCTTCATGGCATGAAACCAATGAGGTTGTTGGAGAGCTTCAGCAACATTGTGAAGGTCAAGAGAAGCAACATAAGCCTTTGGTTTGAAGATACCCACTTTTTATCGAGTAACCATTGAATAAGTATTGGTAGGAGGTCAAGGAGACTCAGTAGGAATCTGTTTCTACAATGAATCATTAAAAAAAATAGAAGCATGGTTAGTGGTATTAGCATGATGAGGAGAAGAGGGGTGTAGGAGAGAATCAAGTAATGATTGAGCATAATAAGAAGGAAAGGGACCACATGGGATAGAAAGGAGAAGAGAATCAGGGATAGAAGGGGGTATGGAAGGGGTAAGATGTTTGAAAGGGAAAATTGATTCATCAAAAGTAACAGAGGGAGAAATATAAACTTTGTCCGATGACAAAAGACATCGAAAGCCTAGATGATTATAACATAAGCCTAAAAAGGTACAATGAGAAAACTTGAAGTCAAATTTATGACAATTGTAGGGAGAAAGGACGGGATAACATGCACAACCAAAAACCTTGAAAGAAGAATAATTAGGCGGTTCATGATAGAGAGTTTCAAAAGGAGAAATATAAGAAAGAACAGGAATAGGAAGAGAATTAATAATAGAAGTAGCATAAAGGAAGGCATATTCCCAATACGTAAGAGGAGTCCCAAAGTCAATAAGAAGAGCAAGACTAGTATTAATAAGAAGGTATTGGAAGGATCATTGCCCTATGAAAAACAGAAAGGATTAGGATAATGTTGGTTGAAATAGTGGTAATAGTGCCATGTTGTATGACCAGGTTTACCACACAATTGACATCTAGAACGCGAAGAAAATTGGGAAGATCGACCCCCAACAGTGACCATGACCACCTCGATAAAAGGCTCGAAAGACACTACGTCCGCCTAAAGATCCTCGACCTTGAGAGGAAGATTCCCAAGAAGAACCAGAGGATTGAGCTTGAGCAAGATGAGCTTGAATGGGTTGTAGACGATGACACTTATCTCGCTCATCCTAGACCATGAGTAGGGACTCAATTTCATCCACAATATAAGGGTCAGTGTAGGAGATAATGGTGGTAACAAAGGAACCATACTCTTCACCCCAAGCCATCAAGAATGGCTTCAATGTGATCTTCGATAGAAATTGAATGATCGGCAACATCCAATGCATCAATAATCTTTTAGATAGAAAGAAGATAAGTACTTGAAGACAAGGAGTTTTTTCAAGTGGATTTAAGTTGAGTCTCGAGTTGTTTGATGTGAGCCTAGTTTTAGAGGTAAAGAAGGTGTCAAGTTTTCACCATAATTGAAAAGATGTGGTGCAGCTAAGCAGGGTGAAATAATGTAGGTGTCATGAAGTCCTCACTTAATCAACCTCATACACAATCAGGTAGCGATGCCCAACGGTGATATCTCATGCATCTTGGTTGAGCGTAGAACAGGGGATCCTATGATGGTGAAGACGGTAGTGATGTAAGAGTCAATACCTATACAGCCATTCAACCTTATCTGTTATTGATGCCTAATCCCTTAGCAAGACATAAGGAAAAATTATCTGGGTCGACCCTACGACCTCACACTACAACTCATAGTATGAATAAATATGTATAAAAAAATTCCTATGTTGTTATTTCTAGCAAATATGTCAAACATTAGCCATCAGTGTAACATCTCGAGGAAAAGGGTTATATTGATATGACCTCATGATCTTGCACTAGCAATGTTGACTTTTCCAAGGGATATTTTTGTACTTCTGCTACTTCTTCATCTTTTTATCCATTCTTTTAGTCCAAAATTTGCTAGTTTATGATTCTTTACTTGTGTGACTATACAAAAATAAGAAAATTAGGTGGGATTATGATCAAATAATTATTTATTGTATAGTAACTAAATTTTTAAAAATAAATTCACAAAATAGTGATTTATCATATGTTTATGCCAAAATATTAAGCATGCATACCTGTAAGCTACTTTTTTTGGTTCTATTCAAACTTGCTTTTAGGATTATATTTTACTTTTATATAACCAAATATGATTGTTGTAGTTTGAAGAGGATGTTTGGTGAGTTCCATGACTCCATCTCTACCTCAAACTCACTAGAGTTATTAATTTGTTTCTTTGGAAGACGTCAAAACACGTTAGTGTTCATTTGGATTAGCTACAGATGTTGATGTAGATATATAAGATTAGTTAAAGGTCATGATTCGAGAAATAGGACATGAGCCTTTTCAAAGAGAAAATATGTATGAAACTTATGCAGTGATGCAGATAAGCCATTGTATCCAAGTTGTACTAATTTTATAAGACTTTCAATAATGTTAATGTTGTTCATTTGAAGGTAAGAAATGGGTGGAGTGATAAAAGTTTCATCGAATTGCTTAAGTTATTGAAAGATATGTTATTATAAGAAAATAAATTACCAAAGAGTTTTCTATGGGTATGAAGTATAAGAAAATACCTGCATATTCAAATGATTGCATATTATATAGAAAAGAGAGAGGCCTTCGATGAAAGTGTTGTGGTATCTTCCAATAATTCCAAGGTTCAAATGGTTGTTTGTTTATGAAAATAATGCAAAAAGGCTTAAATGACATGCAAATGGAAGACAAAGCAATGAGAATTTACATTATCCTGTTGATTGTTTGTAATGAAAGACAATTAATCAATTATTTCCAGAGTTTGCAAATGATCCAAAAAACCTAAGGCTTGGAGTTGTTACAGATGGAATGAATCTTTATGGTAATTTGAGTAGCAAGCATAGTTCTCAGCTTGGCCTAATCTGTTGGTGATTTACAACCTTCCTTCTGAATTATGCATGAAGCGCAAATATATTATGTTGTCTATGATGATTTTAGGCCCACAACAACCAGGAAATGAAATAAATGTTTATCTGACTCCCTTAATTAAAAACTTACAAAATCTATGGGAAAAAGGTATGGATGTTTTTTTATGGGTATGGTAATGAACATTTCAAGATGTGTATGATGATGTTTTTTACTATTAATGATTTTCTAGCATATGAAAATTTGTGTTGATATAATGTTAAGGGGCATAAAGCACGTTTTATTTGTGAAGAAGACATAAGTTACTATCAATTGCATCACAGAAAGAAAATAGTTTACCTTGGCCATCGAAGATTTCTTAGACATAATCAACCATAACGTAGACTAAGAAAAGTTTTTAATGGAATTCCAAAAAATGGAGTCACTCTAAAGGTCTTAACTAGAGAGGAAGTTTATGATCGAGTTAGGGACATCTAAATATGTTCAGGAAGTGTCTAAAGAGTCCTAGCAAGAGAAATATATGGAAGAAGAAATCAATCTTCTTTGATCTTCCGTATTGGTTCAAGCTAGATGTAAGACATTGCATTGATGTTATCCATATAGAAAAAGAATCTGTGTGAAAGTGTTATAGGAATGCTCTTAAACATACAAGGCAAGACAAAGGATGGTCTTAATGCTTGTCGTGATGAAATATCTCAAGTTGGTTGGTTTAAAATCCCATGATTGTCATATGTTGATGTAACAACTACTACTAGTGATTATTCGTTATATTTTACCTAAAAGTTAGACACACCATAAGTAGGTTGTATTTCTTCTTCAATGTTGCTATATGTAGCAAAGTTTTAGGCTCTAAAAAATTGGAGGAGTTAAAAAATGAAGCTATGATTATCTTATGCCAATTGGAGATGTATTTTTCTCCATCTTTTTTTGATATCATGGTTCACCTAATTGTTCATATTGTGAGAAAGATTAGGTTATGCGGGCTTGTTTATTTATGTATCCAATTGAACAGTACATGAAAATACTATAAGGATATGTTAAGAATCTAGAGCATCCTAAAGCATCTATTGTTGAAAGGTACATAGAAGAAGAGACTATTGAATTATATACATAGTATTATTAGAAGTAGAACCTATAGGGGTTTCTAAGTCTCGTCATGATGAAAGATGTGGAGGTACACGAGGCATAATTGTGAAAAATATGGGTAAGAAGGATGTCCTTCAAGAACATTGGTATATTTTTGAATTACTGATGAGATTCGGCCTTATTTAAGTGCTCACCAAACCATCATCAGGGGAAAACACCTTCAAATGAATGAAAAGTGGTTGTTAAATGAGCATCACAAAACCTTTTTACCCTGATCTAATGACACCTTCAAGAATGATGATGTTATTTTTAAGACTTTAAAATGACTAGCACATGGTCTTAACATTGATATCATATGTTGGAGCGGATGTGATATTAATAAAAAAAAATTTATACAAGGTTGAGATAACAAAAAATACTATGCAAAACAGTAGGATAATGGTGGTGGTTAAGTTAATGTACTTTTCTAATTCGAAAGATCAAAATCATTGAGGGATTCCATATCTTTGGAGTTACTGAAGAGATTTGGAAGATTGACTATTCAAAGTTTGGAGTTCTTGTTTTAAAATGCAAGTGGATTGACAGTAATAATGACTTACAAGTTGATGAATTTGGGTTTACATTGGTGGACCTTGATAAAGTAGATTACAAGAATGATCTTTTTATCATGACTTACCAAGTAAAACAAGTGTTTTATATTTAAGATCATTCTAACAAAAGGTGATCAGTTTTTCTCTAAGAAAATACTACGATTAGAAGTAATGACATCATTGATATGACAAATGTTGATAGTTCACTTGGCCCTTCTTCATCAAATAATCATATTGTGAATGAAGAAGATGAAATTCATGATATACACGCTATTTGGGATGACCATCATTAAGGGATATGGAAAATATTGCTACATGTTAGTAATTTATTTTATTCTAGTTTATTGCTAATTGCTAATATTTTATTCATGAAGTTCTTAACTTATAATTTTACATGTTTAAATAGAGACATGGTTCTAGGAACCCTTCTTCATAAAGCGTATCTGATAGCCAATCATGGACATACGCAATTCTAGTATTCATATCTTAGTAAGATTATTTATATGTTTCTCTTTAATTAATATAATGATATTAATTTTTAAATTGAATTATGCAAAGATTCAATAACTCAACTTGCCGCAACTGTAATTACAACGAGACGACGAACTCGTTAAAAATTTTAAAAAAAGAATTTGATTGAATTGTGGAGCCGCCACCAAATTTTTATTTAAGGAAAATGATTTGGAAAAATCCTAACTTGAGGAAGAGATTCAAAGTTTGGGAGTCAGTTACGAATAGGAAAGGTATTAGGCACTCTACTCGCCTATTCCGAAGAACGGTACCCTTAAATTGAGTGTGTGATTTTGATATTTTTGAAAATTGTTTGATCTTTTAAATTTAGAATGAAAATAAATATATTGGTGGAAGATAGTCTGACAAGACTTGATCCTACTCCTACGTATTTCCTGGTGCAATGAGAAACCCAAGGCTTATGTAGTTTTGGTTTGAAGGCTTGACCTTCGTAGGTAAAGAATTTAAGGGATGATTTTTTAAAGTATTTTCAGTGTCTCGAAGGAATCTTTAGTCTACATATACATAGAGTCCAAGACAATTAAGGCTGCACTGGGATCCATATGAATCTCTAAATATCGAATATCAGTGAAACCGTCAGTTCCTATTTAGAGCTCATTGCGTGAGACTTGAGATTCCTAAAAAGATATCTTTTTTGAAATATTTTATTATTTACGAGGGATTCCTATTTCACATATGCACAGAGTTCAAGACAACTAAGGCTGGACTAGGACCCATATGAATCTCTAAATATCAAACAGCAGTGAAATCGCCAGTTCCTATTCAGAGCTCATCGCGTGAGACTTGATTCACAAAATGATGTTCTTTCTGAAATATTTTATTACTTACCAGGGATTCTTAGTCCACGTATGCATACGGTCCAAGACAACTAAGGCTGCACTAGGAATCATATGAATCTCTAAATATCGAACAGCACTGAAACCGCCAGTTCCTATTTAGAGCTCATCGCGTGAGACTTAGAATTATAAACGGACTTGATTTAAATTAAAATAAACTTGATTCGAACTTGAGGAAAAGAATTGGACTTGATTTAAAATAAAATAAACTTGATTTGAATTTGATGAAAAGAATTAGACTTGATTTAAAATAAAATAAACTTGATTTGAAACTGACCAATTGAAAGATATGGATCATAAGCATCAAAGAAAACAAGTTTGACAAAAATCAAACCATAAATGAGCAAGTTATGCACAAATCAAACAAGTTAGGTTCATTTGCGCACCAAGACGAACATGCTTCACTAATTAGGCGATATAAATTTCATTTCAAATCCAAATTACACAAATAATATCATTCCAGAAACTAGAGAGAAAGAATAAGAGAACACAATAAAAATCACTAAAATCAGAGATCAATTGACTAATCAAAAATGAAAATGAAAAATAGAGACGAAAATGAACCTAAAAAACATAAGAGATTTTGGCGCCAAAATTTGAATTCAAATCTCAGAATTTTTTGAAAATATTTTTGGTAGATCTGAAAAATTAAAACCAATAAATTGAAATATATAGATCATAGGAATAAAAAAAAACAAGTTTCACAAAAATCAAAATAGAAATGAGCAAGTTATGCACAAATCAAACAAGTTAGGTTCACTTGTGCACCAAGATGAACATGCTTCGGTAATCAGGCGATAGAAATTTTATTTCAGATCAAAATTAGGAAAATAATATGATTCCAGAAACTAGAGAGAAAGACAAAGATAACGCATTAAAAATCACTAAAATCAGAGATCATTTGACTGATGAAAAATGAAAACGAAAAACAGAGATGAAGATGAATCTCAAGAACACAATAGAATTTGGCGCCAAAATTTGAATTCAAATCTTAGAATTTTTAGAAAATATTTTTTGGTAGATATGAAAAATTAAAACCTAAAAATTGAAATATGTGGATCATAGGAATAAAAAAACAAATTTGAGAAAAATCAAACCAGAAATGAGCAAGTTATGCACAAATCAAACAAGCTAGGTTCATTTGCGCACCAGGACGAACATGCTTCAGTAATCAGGCAATAGAAATTTCATTTCAGATCCAAATTAGAAAAATAATATCATTCCAAAAACTAGAGGGAAATACAAAATGAATGCAACAAAAATCATTGAAATCAGAGATCATTTGACTGATAAAAAATGAAAATGAAAAGTAGAGACGAAAATAAACTCGAAAATCCGAGAAGAAGCAAGAAAATTAAGCGGAATAAAAGTTGGATCTAATCTCCATTGCAAGGTGATGAAGAACTGGTTCAATGGAGGCCAATGGTTGAATTGGATGCAGAAGTAAAGAGTCTCTTAGGTCCTCCCTTCGAAAATTCTGAATTCCTCCCCCTTTCAAAGTGTCATTCTCCCCTTATATATACCTCTTTTTTTTTTTTTAATTTTGGTGGGTTCTCTCTTTTTTTCCTTTTCTATTCTTCTAATTTTTCTTATTCTTTTCTTTTTTTTCTCTTCTTTTTTCTTTTTTTTTTTTGTATTTATTTGTTTATTTTATTTTATTTTTTCCATTACTTTTATTTTGACTTTTGAGCTATTTTAGACTAAATCACCTTTTGGCTAAAAACAAAATAATTTATTTTCGATTTTGAATCCTTGGACATAATTCGGTGTTCACACAAATCATCCATCTAAAGAGAGGATTGATGATATTTAAAGACAATGTGCTAAATATTTGATGGAGATAGCAAATATGTAACCTAAATGTGTACAAAAGTATATTTAATCAAACATTATATTTTTTTTATCTTTTTGAACTATAATTCTTAAATTTAGATATTATATATATATAATACAAGTTTTGATTACTGGAATTTACCAAATTCAAAACTTATATTAATTTTTTTTTTTACTTTCTACATCGGTTGTGACATTAATCGATGTAGAAACTTAAACATTTTATATCAGTTGTAGCTTCAACCAATTTAAAAAGTAGATTTTCTATATCGATTATGGTTACAACCGATATAAAAAGTGTGATTTTTTACATCAACTTTAGATATAACCGATGCAAAAATTACTTTTTACATCAATTATATATCTAACCAGTACAAGAAATTAGGTAATTTTCGACGGCTATTTTTCGGCGGTTTACAAAAATATGCCACAAAAAGTAATATGCGACGGTTAAAGTGGCGTTTATTTTTTCCGTCGTAAAGACATAGAAAACGCGGTGGTTGTTAAGGTATTTAAGGACGTTTTTTGGAAACCGCCGCATTTTAAGATAAAAAAATCCCGCCCATTATTTAACATTTCATTCCTACAAGCCACCATTAGAACCATCCTTCTTTTCTCTCTAACTGTCGACCACTCTTTTCTGTCTGGAAATCAGGGCACCATTTTTGCCCCTTGAAAACCTCTGAGATTAAAGTCACCAGCACAACCTCTAAGATTGTAAAAATGTTATTGTTGATTAGCCCCAAATTTACCCTAAATCTTCTTCTTCTATGATTAATTGAGGTATTTAATTCAATCTTTCTAATTTAATTAAGTCTTGTTGCACTTCCTAATTGAAGCCTTGAATATTGATGGTGCAATTTTCAGGAGCATCCCAATTGTGAAACACATTGTGCCTGTACAGTAAGTTGAAGTCTGTTGTGCCTTTGAAACTACTGTTTAAGGTTTGCCTTCAAAACTACTTCTTTTTTCGGTATTCCTTGCACTCTTATGTTAAAGATATATATATATATATATATATATATATATATATATATATATATATATATATATATATATATATATTAAAAAACGGCTTGTTATAGTGAATCCGAAAGTAGGCATATTCGTTATTGCATAGTTATATTCCTCTAATCGCTAATCACTGCTTTTTGGTTGTGTGCCATCTTAAGACTTAATCCCCTTTATACACCAAATGCTCTAGGCACTTATCGTATTAGGGGCTATGGTTTATACATATGTTAGCTGCACTACCTAATTAAGGGAGGTTGTGAACTTCCTTGACATAGTTATGAGAATTGCGGTATGAGTTCTTCAATGATATGCTTATGCATATGGTTATGAATTAGATAGTCATGGGTTTTTAAATTTGTAAACAAAACCAGAGTATTTTTATTTTATGATTAAGGTAAATTCGTTTTAGTGACTTATGAATTTTTAGCCATCATCATCCTTTTCTGATATGCTGATTCTAATTTCGTCTAATTGTATTTCATATACTATTTTATTATGATTTATTTTGAGTTAATCATAGTTAAGAATTAGTTAGTCTAGCTGTCATTCGGTTAAATCTATTTTTCTATTACACCTTGCTTAATGATGGTTCAAAGTCAAAAGATCTACATCTTTGCCCAATGAGATCTTCAAAGAATGGGTGTTAGTCATGATATCCAGCCAGATGAAAATGGAAAGTATCCATTGGCTATTTATGCATTGACCAATCAAGGGAAGAAGACTTTCTTAAAAACTTTAAGGAATGTCATTGTACCAGATGGCTACTCAAGCAATATTTCTAGATGCATTGATGCAGAAAATCTTCATTTAAATGGGATGTTAAAAAGTCATGATTGTCATATATTAATGAAGCAGCTCCTACCATTAGCCATGAGGGCAACATTACCTAATCAGGTGACATCAATTTTGAATGAATTTTGCTCATTCTTTAGGAAATTATGTGGTAAAGTTTTGAGTGTAGCAGCTTTAGAACAATTGTAGAATGACATTGTGATCACTCTATGTCACATGGAAATGTTATTTCCTCCTTCATTCTTCATTGTCATGGTTCATTTAATTTCTCACCTTGCTAAAGAAGCTAAGATTGGAGGTTTTGTTCCTTATCGATGGATGTATCCTATAGAAAGGTAAATGAATATTATTTTTTTAATTATGTTTTATATGACTATTATTTATCATCATTTAATAGATACTTAGGATCGTTAAAGTCCTATGTACGCAATAAGGCACGACTAGAAGGCTCTATAGCTGAAGGTTACTTGATGGAGGAGATCCTAATTTTTTGTTGAAGGTATTTGGATAACATTGAGATAAGATGGAATCGATCTTATCGTGTTGATGATGATGCAAATGATACGCAATACAACAAATGAATAGTTGAATTATTTCCACATATAGGAAAAACAATTGGTGGTTTTTCATATTTCAAGCTTACATCTGTTGAAAGGTTACAAGCACATAGACATATGTTAACCAATTGCTCTCTTGTTTATCAATATCTTTAGAAAGTTAATCTATGTAAGTGACTTAGTAAAATTATCCTTAGTTTTATTTATTAACTTAATGTTGTACAGGCAGTATAGAGAAATTGTGCGAAGGCAACTAAGAAGACGTACCAGGAATGCAAATGATATTGATAAGAAAATTCATAGAGAATTTGCTGGTTGGTTTCTACTCATGTAAGTAAGACTTTAATTAAGGTGTCAACTATAAGAAATTAATATTGGTAATATTAATATCACTAACTTTACATTTTATTACTCAAATTTTTGAAAATGCGAATAATCTTAATGAGGCAGATAAAGTTGTTCTGCTCTATTTTGCTAAAGGTCTTGAAATGCAAGCTACAAGGTTCACTGCATATAACATAAATGGATACAAATTTCAAACTTTGGCACGAGATAAGGGATTGAAAACTAAAAATAGTGGAATTTTTGGTACTTTTGGACTTAGAAGTTACTCGAGCAACAATGATACTCAAATGAGATTTGGAGGGGTGCCTTATTATGGAAGACTGGTAGACATAATTGAGATTAACTACAATGGGTTATTTAAGGTTTCTTTATTTAAATGTGAATGAGCAAATACCACTAATCCTATAGGCATGAAAATAGATAATTTCGATTATACCTCAATTAATTTTGCAAAACTAATACACACTAGAGAAAATGAAGATGATGAGCCATATATAAAAGCATGTGAAGCTCAAATGGTTTATTATGTTGATGATGAGAAGGATAAAGGTTGGAGTATACCTATTCATTTAAAGCCAAGAGACTTGTATGACATGGGTGAAGATGATGAAGACATGATGGTATCTAATGGATCTTTTCCATCACATAACTTGGATCAAATTTTTGCTGATAATAGTAAATGTATAGAATTGGCAAGACTTATTATAGATGATGATCCTGCAACTTCTATCATAAATGAAAATGTTGCTGAAGACGATGATAATATGATTATACAATAACAGTAGGTAAAAGTTATTTGTTATTGTTATTTGATAACTTGAGTGTTTTTTATTATTGTTATTTGTTATATTAATGATAACTTGAGTGTTTTTCTTTACTAATTGTTGTTTTATTAAATAATACTAACATTTTGATTTTATAGGAATGCCTAAGACAAAGAGATTTAGTAAGAAGGCTCATTCTACACCGTTTGTTGGTTCATCTACGAGTCAGTCTGCATCTCACATATCAGCACAGAGTGAGCCTATAGTTGTAGGTCCCTTACAAAATTTTAGCATTAAAGTTCAAAATATGGAACCTTCAGAAGATCAACCTCCAAATCAAAGTCCTCATACTAGTATTAGGAGAAAGTCACATAAATATTGGATAGTTGATGTGATTGGTAAGTTGGTTAAAACATCTTGTGTATGCTTGAATTTATCATTATTCTAGTATTCTTTATTCTAATCAAAATCTTCTTTTATTCTTAAAAAATAGATACGGACGGTGTAACTAGAGAAAATTGCTTACGAGCTACAGATTTAAGTTTGAAACTTTCTCCTGGGCAAAAAGTAGTATTGGAATGGAATGAGTATGTTCAAACAATTGGAGATAGTAGTGGTCTTCTAGAAGTATATTTAAGAGAGTTAGCTGCTAATCCAAATAAGTTTCCTTTCATTATGAGTCTTGGCATAAAGTTCCCTCAACATATAAGGAACATATTTGGAATAGTGTTGTTAAGGTATCAATTCTAATTAAATAAATATGTTTTCTTATGAACCGTGTATTCTATATTTTAATTTTTGAAATTTTCTTTTGTAGGAAAAATTTCAAGTCAATGATGGAGACAAAAAAGATTACATTATGTCTAAAATTAGCAAATGTTGGAGAGACAATCGGTGCAGATTATATAAGGAGTTTGTTGTAGAAGGTGCTACTTTGGAACAAAATGTTAAGCCTCGTCCAGATGGCATCCCAATAGACCAATGGGTCTCTTTTCTACAATATCGGCAAAGTAAAAAAATAATGGTAATAAATCATTTGTTGAGAAATTTCTTAATGTATGTATGATTAACTAATTTTTCTATATAGGAAACATTTACAAAAAACACTGCAAATCGACAGAAGCAAACCATACCTCACACACTTGGGTCCAAGTCAATTGCTAAAAAGAAGCATGAACTGGTATAGTTTTATAAATAAGCATTTTTATCATATTTAAAACCTTAAATCTAATTTTATCTCCTTATGATTTCACTAATATAATGCTAAATACAGGAAATCGAAACTGGAAGAATATATAGTAGAGGAGAAATGTATTCAATTGCACATAAGAGAAAGGATGATACATTTATCAATGACAAAGCTAGACAAAAGAGTGTGAATAATATAAAAAATTTATACATTTCTAATTATGTTTCATAATTATTCTAATTGGAGTTTTAGATATTATTTTGACTATAATGAAGTGCAAATATGTTAAGCTTTCATTCATTGAATATTCTTAATATATCTAATTATTTTTCTTAATTGGACTATGGTTGTTTGCATTAATTGTTGATTGATTACAAATGATTAAATTATTTTTATAGGAACTACTAGATATGCAAAGTAATGACTCCACTCCTAATGAGGATGTTTACACTAATGTATTTGGGAAGGAAGATCCAAGACGTGTGCGAGGTATGGGATTCGGTGGTTGTCCCTCCCAAATATTTGGAACAACTCGTAGTCAAGGAAGCTCTAGTGTATCTTCTCATGTTGGAAATGAGTTCAAAAATGAATTGAAACATAATAAAGAAAGAATTGCAACTTTGGAGGAAACAATTGCAAACTATAAAGATCTAGAGCAAAAAGTTGTAACACATGAAGATTTAGAACAAAATGTTGCAAAGTATGAAGCTTTGGAGGAACAAGTAGCATTTCTTATGCAACAACTTGGTAATCACCTACCACCTCAATTTAATCAAGTAAGAAATAATTGATCTACTAATTTCTAATACTAGTTACTTTTTATCTTACTATGTAAATATTATTGGAAAAAATAATTTCAAAACAATTTCAATTTTTCCTTACTTTTTACTAATTGTAGACAACATATTTAGGATCACCAGCAGAAAGAAGACTATCTTCATCAACAAGTCATGAGCCTGAACCGCATTAACATCCAAAATCTTTTTAGTTATTAGAATATATTGAATGTTATGATGTATCTTCATTTAAATGTTTACTTTAACTTCTGTTTAGGTTAAAAAAAATATGACCTAATTTATTTTATTTTTAAAATAAGGAATGGATTTAATTTTCTATAATTTTGTTATTTAGTTTTATTAATTTACTTTATATACCAATTAATAACATTTTATTAGGAAGATTTTTGTGCTTTTGTCCTAGTTATAAACTATTTTACGGCACTTACACATTATTCCGCTGTGGTTATAAGTTATTTTGCAACGATACTAATATAAAAACAAAAATCAATTCACGACGGTTAAGACAGCATTTAAAATCTCCACCAAATAATCCCAATTTTGCAGCACTTCAATCAGCTGTTGATAATCGCCTCCAAGTAACCACGTCAGTTATGTTGGTGGTTTAAATCAAACGACAGTTATGGCGACAGTTTTAATTCGCTGCAATAATTTTGTAACACTTTGAGCGACGCTTTTGTGTAACGCCGTAAATTAACAGCAGCAATTTTTTAGCCGCTTACAAGATTATCTACGGCGGTTTTAACCGCCACTAAACAACTAAATAACCGCCACAAATTGTCCATTATTTTGTCGTGGACGAAGAAATTTTTTTTATTGTGTTTATTTTTAAATCATCTAAACAACCAATGTATAAAGTAAATTTAGTTGATATAAATTTTTTTTCACCTATATCTTAATTATTAAATATCATATTTATTTTAATTAATCTTTTATCTTTTAACTATTTAAAAATAAAAATAAAAACTTTAATTAATAAATATGTTATGTTTGCTTGAATTCTTCATGTTCATGCAATCATATTGATTTTTGTGTAGTCTTTTATTAGTTTTTTTAATGTTTAAAAATACACAATAATAATTTAAAAATAATAATTTAAAAAAACATAATTTAAAATAATTTTAATTTTTAATAAAATTATATTATTCATTAAACTTTTATTATATATTATTGTGAACATATTTAAAAAAAAACACGTTCTTTTTTATCATGCGTCACAAAGACGCTAACATTAACATGTATAAATAATTGCCATGAAATGTCATTAGATTTTCATCAATATTTTTCCCGAGCTTACAACTACAAAGCCTTGATTGTAACCAAAATCCAAAGTAATAAATGACCAACTAGTAGGATTAGTGAACATTTACTGATTATTTTCTGGCTAAACACCTCTATACGTCCATATTTCCAGTAGAAAATTTGAACCATACAAAATCAAGTGCTCCGTAAGAAAGAAAGGTTTTACTAACACCACAAAAATTCAAATGGCTGTATTTGTTACGAGGAAGCATTTGTAACTTAGTGAACATGTTCTCCACCGTAACCATCCATGCAAAAAGACGAGATCTCAGTAACTCTTGGCAATATTCAGCACAGAGGAATATGTTCCTAAAATTCCACAAACAACTCCAAATGCAGCAATTACGACACTCTGTGCAACCTACAGTACCATAGAAAAGAAAACTACAGTAAATAAAATGTATAGATAAATAAGGTGGAGATAAATTTGCATTATTATAATATAGGAATATCTAACATTCTCAAATACATTTTTTAACCACATTTTATATTACTGATTAAAATTCATGTCTATTTCATCCACTATTTAATAATTTTCATTTATTATTTTGGAAGACTTGACGAATTTCTTTTAATAATGGAAATTGATACAATCTTATTGAGATAATTTTTATAGAATAAATTTAAAAGATTAAATAAATATTATTTTACATCTGTATGATTTATTAAAATTTTTAAATAATATTATTTTTATTTTTTAATTGTTAATTTAAACGATGAAAGATAAAATTAATAGATAAAATATATAACTAATCTAGTTGATAAAAGATAAAACTAACAAATAAAAATAGATCATTAATTTAAATAATAAAATATAAAACTAATAAATAAAAAATGCATAACTATGTAAATGATAAAAAAAAATTATTCTACAGCTATAAGCTCACTTATACGTTGCATTTGGTACAGCATATGCAGTTAGAACTATAATGTTATCTAACAAATATAAAACCAGACTCTGAAATTAAATTTTAAAATAAAAGTAGTAATGTGTCAGGGATGTTTCCTCTTGCAATAGATGCCAAGAATCTGACATGAAATATAATAAGCATTCATGCATTTGTCTTGGGCTATGCAATAGTTACGAGTTACACGACAAGCATGAAATATTAATTATTCATGTTTTGTAGTATATAATTCAGTTATTGAGTATAGATATTATTGTTCAGTAATAACATTAAGTCTGAAATTATATTTTGGTTAATGTAATTTTTTTACCCGGAAAATTTCATGCAATCCTTAGGTATTATCTAGAAATTAAAAATTAAATACAAGATTGGCAGCATCATACCTGTGCATTTGTTGCTTTTTTCCCCACAATTTTCATAAAACATAAACTTGGCATTATCACTGACTGAAATATTTTGCATTCCTCAAATTAGATTGCAATTTCATTGGAATTCCTTACATGAAATTGAAACAATAACAATAAAGGAAAGCACAACGGATTATAGCCAACACAAGTTGATGTCAACTTGATGCCAACGAAATAAACTAAAGAGCAATGTTAGATGACAATATAAAGTCTTTCTAAATGTAATATTACAAAGTTGATGTATGTAAGTAAAGTTTGACAGATGATTAACAGATGAGTGTGTGCCTGTGTGAGAGTACTGATGTCTTTGCTTACCACAAGTGTGCTAAAGAGAGAACCAATTAATGCCATCACAAACCCTGAAATTTATAATAAAATTACAATCATTAAGGATCATGATGTATTACCATGCTTTATATCTAACACAGAATTTTGTTATAAAATTTCGATAAACTTTTTACTGGAAATAAATAAAGATAAAACGAGTAGTTAGCACTTTAAATTAGGCTAGAAGCAGAAATAGTACAACTGACACAAATTTATACATTTCAGGATTACTTGCAATATGTATTTTGGGAAGGTCCAAAAGCAATTGTGAATTAATGAATGTAGCTGTATTTTAAGAACCCACACCGATCTGGTTTTCCATGTCTCCACTACCGACCTCTATCTCAAAAGAAAATACACAATTGCAAGAACATACACAAAGAACAAGCTATAAAGAAAATAAAATACTAGTTCAATTGATTAATTGAACCCAAACAAGCCATGTAGGAAATTATAGGGGATATACACTAATGAGCTAAATAAAGGGATTAAGCTCATGACCCACACTATGAAACTATGGGACTAAGCTCAAAGGACCAATATGGTTTTATGCCTAGGATGTCGATATTGGAAGCATCATACCTTCAAAAAGGATCTACACTTAAATTTCATAGGCCTACAAAAGGTCTATGTAGGGTGCCGAGAGAAGTCTTGTGGAGGGTTCTCGGAAGATTTTTGTTGTTTATATTTAAGCCGTCAAATATACATATGATGGGGTTAGAACCAGTGTGTGAACCGGTGGTGGGCCAAAGAGGATTATAAGTTCACACTAAGGGTCATCTAAAGAATGGATTTTTGAAGAAAATATTGTTGACTTGGTTGATTCATGTTGCTGACTCTACCTAGTGGGAAAAGGCTGTGGTTGTTGCTGTTGTTGATCCAAATCCAGCCAAACTAAGAAGTTTTCGGGTAGTTTAATAGAGTTCTGAATGTTTTGATAATTAATATAAAAAAGGAAAACTTCATCAGTTTGGTTTTAGGTTTTGATTCAAAGAAATGACACAAGAACAAAAAAGGACAACTGAAGAACACAACAAATATGAATATGAATATATACTATCATAATATACCAACCTCATTTGCACAATTAAACAAAAAATAAAAATATGAATATATCTATATGGATTATAATGCTTGACTGATTCAGACGTCAAATTAAAACTAATATTACAAAGACAGAATCTAAGACTTACCAAAAAAAGGAATCAGAAAAGCAGCACAAACTGTAGACACAACAAGTGCGGTTCTAAGAAGAATGAAGCACCAATAAGTACTTGAGATTCTCTTTGGTAGCAACTCCTCTAGACTCCTTGCCAATGGGTTCATCAACAAAGCATATTTGTTTATTATTAAGGAAAAATCAAACCAAAATGATTCCTTAATTTATCTAGGGATCTCCATATTTTTGTTTTTGAATCACTTTCATAAGCAATTCAAAAAGGATATTTGGTGAATGGGTTAATTACCTGAAAGAAGAGGAAGGAGCACAAAATTAAAATAAGATTATTATTAGATAAAACTATTATATTAGTACTAAGAGACCCGAAATCTCGAACTCACTGTTGTCCACAATGCAACTTTGGAAGCAACTAGACCTGGTGGCATATTTAATGTTATCTGAGACAAAGTGCCGTCACCAAACATGAGAAATCCCATGATTGCAACACCTCCATATATCAAAACAGACAATACAAAACTGTATAAAAAGAAATTTGTTGATGAATCAGCTTCACAAAGAAGAAATCTTGGGAGGCTACAAAGAAAAGTTAGTACAGTACCATGTTATTAGTGCTTTAGTAAATTGTCTTTTGTCAGCCATAGATTGGTAAATATTTGGAAAAACTGAATGTCCTGCAAAGCAAAATCCATGGATACCAATAGCAAAAGGAATGCCACTCCATTTTACCAATTGACCGGTGTGATGGAATCCAACACCATCTGTTGTCCCAACACAAAACACACATATAACAATCAACAGTGTTGCAAAAACCCCACCAGCTGCACATTCCAATAAAATTTACAATAAGAACATGTCAAGTTGTAAAAACTGAAAACAGAATGAATCATTTTTACATTTTGGCGAACCTGATAGATAAGAGATTATACGAAGATCCTTCAACCAAACAGTAGGGATAATAATAAGTGCAGCCAAAACTCCAAACAAGTGCATGGAGTCTAAGTGGAAACCACCCAAATCTATGGATGTCCCTGGAAACAACCCAGTGAGGTTATCTCCTTCCAATGTGATGAATTCCACACAACATGACTGCACGCACAAAAAGATATTTTATACATACAGTGCAGAGTAACAGAATTCAGGCGTTATCAAAAGAAACAAAAGAAAGGATTGCTGCACTTACATACAATTCAGTGTACAAAATGATCTGCAATAATATCATAAGTGCACATTGATTAGTAAAACCACTAATTTGTGCATCTCCAAAAATCATTATATCTAAGCATTCCTTCTCACTATTACGACAGAATTTCAATTATATAGAAAATATAGATAAATCACTTTTGGTATATTTTATTGGGGTCTTAAAGAAAAAGTTTAAAAGATCAAAGATAAGAAAAGAACCAAACAAAATAAGACCATGGTAAAAAAAAAGAATCCAAACCATCATCTGAAGTAAAGCTCAGTAGACATTTATCTGTGAAGTAACAAGTTTAAATAAAGTTATGGATAAACTCACTGATACAATAATACGACCATATTTTCCAAATGCTGCTTCTCCTATATCTGGATAGCTGTGGATTCCTTCTCGACTTTCAAAGCAGTATCTCATAAGGGTAGCAGTAGAACAACACACGATTGCGAAAAGAAGCATCAGCACCATGCTTACCCACCCAGCTTCTTTCAATGTATAAGGTGTAGACAGAATGCCAACTCCAGCCATCACATTAACCGCTGCCAAGGTAGAAAAGCATCATTTAATAAAATGGCCATGTAGACTAAGCCAAGTATGGTTAGGAATTTGAGAGAATATAATATTACTCCCATAAGAAGATAAGGTGAATTGGATAGAATAAAACTCCATAACCTTCTTGAAAGCCCTCTCAATAAGCTTTTGACTATAAGTTATTATGAATTGAAATAAGTGGTACAAAGACATTCCTTTGCTCTATTATCCAACAAGAATACACAGAGAAGTATATATATATATATAATAATACTTGTTTATCACTCGAGTGACTTAATAATATAATGTTTCCATGATCTTAATTGGTACGTTTTTATGAGACCTGCATTGCACATCTCATTTGGAGTGTATTGGATGGGATAAAAGGGGAAAAAACGAAAAGGAAAAGAAATAGAGAGATAAAATATGATACGGATTGTGATAACAAGAGAGATAAAAAAATGGAGTGTATTGGGATGGAAATACCGGGCATCCGAATGTATACTTGTCATTACTGAATTCAAAATATAAAACAAAGACAATATGTATTGAATTTGCAATGATGAACATGTACATGTCAAATAAAATGTTCAAAGATACAGCAACACACTTTGTTTGCAAAGAAATAACATACCATTGAAAACTGTTTGAATGAAGCTGCATCCATGACCATTGGGAGATTCTCCGGTAACATTATTTTGCACTGAACCTTCCTTCCATGATTTTGATTGGGTAACGCCTTCTTGACCAGAGAGAAAAGGAGTCTTTCCATCTATGTCTAAGCTATTCTTCGAACGATTGCCAAAACTGGAATATATAAAACTTGATCCTCCTCGTAGAAATGATTCTAAATTTGGAGTTGCAGCAAGTGTGTAAGAATCTGTAGTCTCTCTGATATCACAAACCGGAAAAGAGAGTAAAAAAGAATTGTGAATGTCGTTAATGGGAAAAAAGAAGCACAGTAATTAATAAGCTAGATAACACAAATTAAAAAAGCTTAAAATCATAACAAAAATACTTAAACTACAATTTGATATCTGGTACACTTTAAAAATGAAAAATGATCATCATATTTATCTTTGTAAAAGAAAAACTGGTTTCTTTAGTAGTTTATTTAATTTCTGTAAAAAATTAAAAAAATTATTTTATCTTACATAGATAAAAATAATCATTTTTATTTTTAAAAACTAATTTAACTAACCCTAAATCTTACAGAACAAAATAATTGTTTAATCAAAATACTTGTACTCAGAATTTGCTTTAAAATGGTTGGAACCATTTAAAATTAGAAAGACATAACATAATCAAGATTTTAAATTGCAATTGCGGGCTACTGCGGCCTCAATTATGGCCCCTATAATTTGATAACAAAATTTTTCAAAAACTAATATGATAACGACTTAAATTTTTGAAAAACTAACGTGTAGCTCAAATGCTTTAAGAACTTGTTTAATAACACTTTCATCTTTAAAAAATGAAATAAAGTTTTTATAATTTAAATTGCGAAGGATTTAAACAAAGGGTGAAGAAGACAGTACTTGTAACTTTGAGGCCATTGCTGAGAAGTGAAAGAGCGATGAATATCATTTCCCTCATCATCATCATCACTGCTACTTTCACTCTCTAACTTGACAGCTACAGAATCCTGTTTTTCACCTTCGATCACATCTTCCTCGAGAAAAAGCTCAAAGTCTCTCTCTTTTTCCTTGTTGATGTTGTTTGGGTTACTAACCATTGTTACTACTATATCCACCAGAATCAAAACACGCAAAACCCCTTTCCCCAAAAGAAAATACAATGCAAAATTGTGTATAAAGTGTGGAAGTGCTTAGCCGTAACGTAAGAAGTGAGATAGTAGACTCATACAGAGAGCACTTTTCTGTATTACAAGAAGTTCAGAACTGTTTCTTTGGATTCTTTCATCAATGGCAGTTTGGTTAAGGATTTAAAAAAAAAAATAATTAAGAAAATTGACGCTCATGTCATGCCACATGTGTTCATAGTGTAATTTCCTGAAATTAAATCATATCAATCCGCAGTTTTGTCCGCAGTTGTTTGTCGTAATTGATTTGGCTGCTTATATATTTTATGAAACTATATTATATTTCTTGTGGTCCTGTTCAAAAATATTTTATAATTTTCTTAACAAATTAATATTTTTTATTTTTTATACTTCTTTTTACAAATATTATTTTTTATTTTTATACTTATTTTCACAAATATTAATATTTAAAATTTTATTATAAGTAGAGTTTAATTTTAAATAAAAATAATAATGTTATAATCATTTTTAAAATTAATATATTAATTATTTTTAGCATTTTTTTATCTGTTTGATTTTATTGGAATAACCTTATAAACAGTTGACAGGATAGGCATTCATGTCGACATGTCGACATGTGTTACATAACTTACATTGGAATATATGTTGGCAAAAGGAGACCAGATTCATACATATAAAAAGTATGTTTCGAAAATAAAGATCTCTTATTTAAGGGTGACAGTTTTTAAAATAAAAAATAAAAACACATTTAGATATAAGTAAAAAGCATGTAATGATTGGACGATGAAATTTTTTTTCTAAAAAATCATGCTAGCAATCTTTCAGTTCTATACTCAATAATCAGTATTAAAAAAATAAAAATTAAAAGAGAAAAATGATAAAAAAAATTGATTATTTTAAAAAAATATATATTAAAAATAAAATATATTAATACTAATTAATTAAAATTAAAAATTATAATTATAATAAAATTTAAAAATTATAATTATAATAAAATTTAAAAATAATTATATATATACTAAAATTGTATTATTTATATTTTTATTCTTTCAAAGGAATCCTCGTAACGCACGAAACCACTAAATAACACTTTGCGCTGCCAACTTGTTTGAAATTAGAGTGAGACGTGACATTATATCATGTGCCAAGGGATGATGAAGGGGAAGAACAATGACAGTGCGTGTACAGCGGATCTGGATCTAGACGTGTAAATTGATCACATTTGGGTGCATCTACGGAAGTTTTTAAAATTAAATAATTTTAATTATAATACAGCTGTAATGGTTAACTCATTATCTTTTAACTATTTCAAACTTTTTCTTATTTTAAAAAATTATTTAGTAAAAATATTAAAAAATTAACGATAAATATAAAAAATAATTAATATTTATTATTTAAAATATTCTAAAAGAAGAAAATTTTTTAGATAATTTTTTCAATAAGTATATTTTAAAAGTTTTCTATGTAATATAAAAATTTAAATGTTTAATGAACTAAAATTTTAAAACAATATATAATGATACGTTTCCTGTATTTTTTTAATGGAGTAATATACCTTAATTATTATACGTGTGACATGTATTTAATGATATGCATTATAATTTAAATTCAAGATGTTTTTATAAATTATTTTAATTTTTAACTTTTTATTATTAAATAATTATATTAGCTTAATTTATAATATATAATTTTTTAATAAGAATCTAAAAATTATATTTATGCATAGATTTTTTATAAATTAATATTATTTTAAAAATGTTTATTTATGATAAAATTTGTTTTTATTTTAAAAAATTTAAATTACATATAAAATTAATGAACAATGTACAAGTAATATATATTTTATTTTATTTTACCGAATTAATGTTCATTTAATTTATTCTATAAATTATTATGATAAGTATAATAATATTAATTGTTAATCATTAATAATGGTAAAATAATTTTTTATTCAATTTAAATTTAGTATAAAAGTAGAAATATTATAGTTTACATTATAACTTTAATGAATTAACTGGTCCTAAATTGATTACTCAATTTGAATATTTAAAATATATTTAATAAAATTAAACATTATTTATTAAAAGTTGAAAAAAATTAATTTTTAAAAAATTTATTTAAATATAAAATTAATATTAAAACTTATTTAAAATTATTTAAAATACTATATCTATATATATATATAGAAAGAATGGATTAAGTTATTTTATAATAATATTTAATAAAATATTAAATTTTATAAATTTTTTAAAAATAATTTATATAATATAATTTATTAATTTAATGGTTAAATTAATAAAATTTAATTATTTATAAAATTTATTAAATAGAATAATTCTAAACAAAATTATTTTTTAAATAATTTAATTCTTTTTATATATATATATATATATATATTCTATTAATACCTTAATTTTTAATTATTTTACTGGTTAGTCATTGAATATGATAATAAATATTAAAAATTTATTATTTATTTTTAAAATTGAAATATTTATTTTTTATTAATAAATAACAGTGGACTTAATGTTTAATATTAATATGTGATTTATTATTTTTAAATTAATTCTTTAGTTTTAATTAAAATTATTATTTTTGTTTAATTCACCGAAACATATAACAAAATACCCTAAACCCTAAACATTATATTCCCAGAAACAATATACCATAATTTTAAATTATTATGTAAATATCATATTTTACGAAACCATAAAATAAAAATCCTCAAAAATAAAATCTAATAAAAATCCTAATTAAAAATTATTATTCCAATATGGTATATTAGTAAATGACCCAAATGCATATAAGACTAAACTGTTATAATATTATCTTACATTATGATCCAATAAACATTGAATGCTAAAAATTGCGATCTAATAAATTTTATATCCTACATGAAAATCATTAATCATATATAGTATGCTAGTAAATAACCCAAAGCATAATCGTAAACTGTCATGCTAATATCTTATATTATGATGTAAAAAAAATCAGATTCATAATATTAAAAATTATGTTTTAAAAAATTGTATATCATAATTTAAAATTTATTAATATTTTAATTTTTAATGCATTCACTGCTAAGGTATCGAAAAGGAATTATTTCTATTAAAAATTAAAAATATTCTAAATTCAAAAATTACCATATATAAAAATATATATCATAATTTAAAATTTATATTAATATATTAATATCAAATTTTTTGTTTCATTATATTTTGTAAAATGCATTTAAATTCATATTAGTATATAATAAAATTTTAATAATATATATTAAATTTATTCTTATCCTAATATAATAACAACATTAAAAAAATTGTATTAAAATTTTATGTAATATTATAAATATATAATATTTGTTTATAATTAAAAAATTAAATTTATTTATAATGATAAACATAAAAAATAGATTTGTTAATAAATATTAAAGTAATGGTTAATTTTTATATTTTAATAAATTAAATGTAATAATATGATTTGTATAACTAAGGAGTTCTAGTTTCTATTCGTTATTGTAACTGCAGCATTAACGACTTTAGGCCACAATAACCTCATCCACAGTTAAAACATGTGCACAAATAATGAGTAGGAAACACTTTTACATTTGTTGTGTGCATTATTATTTTTTTAAAGCTAATGTTTCACTAACTAAGATTGCACAACTCACTGAAGTTATTTTTTCTTTCATAAAAAACACTGCAAATATTTATTATTATAACTATAAATAAAAATTTAGTAGTGATCATATGAAATGAAACTGATACATATCATTCTGAAAATAATTAGAGCTTTGTATTTTTTTTAATTTAAAAAATATCATAAAAATTATCTATATAAATTAAAAAAAAATTTAATGTATAAAACATTATTATTTTAAAATGGAAGAAATGTTATTTATAAATTGAATTAAAATTTTGTATTCTATCTTAAATTTTATGAATCTTTTATTAATTTTTAGAATGATAATATTTGCAAACTTCTACAAGGTATATTTTAAAAAAAATTCATATTTTTACGATATTTCTTTTAATGATATTTTAATATGTAATTAAAAATTTACTGTATTTTATATGCTCAAAATAAGAAAAATTATTTAATATTTTATCTATTTAATCTTTTAGATTTATTTATTAACTTTAATTTTAAATTGATCACATTTATTTATAAAAGAGTTTTTATTTTTTTATAGATAAAATTTATTTAAATTTATTTATTTTAAGTACTTATATTCTTTATATGAGTCAACCTTATACAAACTAAAAACATTCACATCATAGTATAATTAATTCTCTATTATATGAATAAGATTCACAACTTAAAGAATAGAATGATTAAAAAACTTTATTATTACATTTGACATTTTGTGTATCTTATTTTTTTTTAATGAAGTATGATTTTTATTTTTAAAATGTCTAAACAAACTCATGTAATAAAGAATGGTGCATGTAAAATGTTTTCTTCCATTAACAAGCACAAAAGTTTTATATATATATATATATATATAAAAAGAAGAAAATAAGAATGAATGGACATGTTATGTAATTGTAGTTGATATCGTTTGTTTCGTTGAGTTTAATATCCTTTTTCACAAGTTTTAAGATGAAAGATATTTTTCATTCCAAGCTTGGAGATGAATGTATAAAGATATAGGTTGAATGTTTTGGTTAAAACATCAAAGACATGTGCAAGAGTAGATATAGGTAGTAGGTGAAATGTGTTATTGGTCATCTTCTTTCAAACTACATAGTAATCGATGTAAAGATGTTTTGTACATTTATGAAGATGGGATTGTCAGCGAACTGAAGAACATTTTGGTTGTCATAGTAAAGAAATAGAGTGTGTTTAGGAAGTGAGTGTAGATCATATAAAATAAAGAGTAGTCATTCAAGTTCATAGGAAAGGATAGCAAGAGTATGATATTTAGCTTTAGTAGATCATAATATCATATTTTGTTTCTTTAATCGCTAAGTGATGGAAGATTGACCAAGGAAAAAATAGAAATATATTGATTGTCTTGTGTCAACATAACCACCCAAGTTCGTATTAGAAAATTATGAAAGGTGCACGTGTGAGTGCCTTAGAAAGAATAACCCTTACATTTAGTATATTAAGACTTCTTATATGTTCAATTAAGTGGTCTTTATCATATTTCATGAGTTTGAGTTCATATTGAATTGAATTGAATTTCTCAGCTTAATCAAATTCTCAAGATAAAACTTATTCTATTATGATATTTTGAGCATAATAGAAGTTCTAAGCATCCAAAAATCATGAAATTTACCTTGCAGGAAAGCTTAAAGATATATCAACATCTCCAAAGAAAGATAAAAGGTGAAATGGGATGTATAGAACTTAGAAATCATTTCAAAAGTAAGAATAATGTTATTGTCATTAAACCTAAATAGTTTGCAAAAATTTGACCATATCTTAAGAAGTCATATTGATTTGAAACTAGTTCTATTAGAAAGCTAATATCCGAGGCTTCAACTTTTGTTTAGACATTAAGCTCTAATTCAAACATGTGAATGTTTAAAAACACATTGCAATCAACATCAAAATCAGTGTGCTAGGTGGTGACAAAAGTCAAAAATATTTTGCAGTTTTAATAAAATGCATGTGAATGCAATAAAAGAATAGAAAAAGTAAAAAATGGTGAGAGATCTTCTAAATATACTACATTAAAAAAATATCCTATAAATAGGAGGGATTACAAAAGAAAAGACACCTTGAATGTTAACTTTTATACCATTTTTCCATCTTTCTTTCTTTGTTATTAGTTTTTTCTCCTTCATAGAATATTTTTCTTTTATTAGTTTTCATTTTCTTCATTATTAGTTCTTCCTTCTACATGGAAGGCTAAGTTTATAAGATCAATTCAAGAATTCAAGCTCATTTTCATTTTAACTTTGAGGTTTTGATCTTTATTTGCATGCTTATTGGATTATTTCTACTCTGTTTTACTATTTTCTTCAATTTCATTCTTATAATCAAAGTTTGTTCGGTTGATATATTTTGATTATTAAATATGTAATTGATTTTTATTTGGTCTTTGATTGATTATTCATTTTCCATAAGTTTAAGAACAAAGATTAAGTAATTGACTTGAAAGTTTTCATTTTATTACTTACTTCAATTGAATTCTGATTATGAAATTGGTTTAAATATGATAAAAGACTAAATGGTTATTTGATTTTGTTACTCTTAATCAATTGAATCTTGATAGTTTTCTTAGTAGAGAATTCAGGGATCATTTTAGGGGTTCCAAATGATCTTAAGTTGATAGATATAATTTTATGCATGATTTTAGTATCAATGATTAGTTAAGAAAATAACTTCTAAATTCCTTGAGTTGATCGTCATTAAGTTAAATTAATTTCATTCTATATTTTGTATTTAAAACATAATCTCAAACCTTTACAAAATCCCCTACTCTAACTCTCTCTTAACTTGCTTGAGAAACTTAATTGGTTATTGAAAGATGACCTAGGTTATACCTTATACTATATCTTAATTTATGAAAATCTAGAATTTATTTTGGACGTTTGCAATAAGTGTGTCAAAATTTGGCATCGTTGGAGGTTTAATCCTTTGGGCTTTACTATATGAATCTATCTTATTATGTATGACCAGATCTAATGCTAGAGATTTATATGTGTATGATCCTGAAATTGATAGGATATTCCATCATTTGAAAAGAACACATAGGGAACTTTCATTCAGTAATAACTAGGAAATTAGTAGTAGTTATTTTGCATCTTTGAATTTTAATAGTTTTGAACATTTTGTTAATAACAGGGTTGATAGAACCTTAAAAGAATTAGTTGCACCTAATGTTACTTATTAACCTTTGTGTATTCAACATCCTGATGTTGATGCACCATTTGAACTAAAATCTGGGTTAATACATTTGTTGCATAAGTTTCATGCCCTTGCAGATGAGAACCCTCACAAACATCTCAAATAATTTCACATCGTATGTTCCACGATAAGACCATAAGGAATTCCTAAAGATCATATCAAGCTAAAGAAACTTCCTTTCTCCCTAAATGATGGAGTTAAGGATTGGTTGTACTATCTACATCCAACATCTATTACAAGCTGGAATGATATGAAGAGATTATTTTTGGAGAAGTTTTTCCATGCATCCAAATCAACAACTATCAAAAAGGAGATTTGTAGCATCAGATAGAACTCCCAAGAAACTCTCTACGAGTATTGGGAGAGATTCAAGAAATTGTGTGCCACTTGTCCATACCATCATATCAATGATTAATTACTGATCTAGTATTTTTATAATGGACTCAAGCTAATGGGCAAAAGCATGGTCAATGCAACTAGTGATGAAGTACTTATGGACAAAACTCCTATAGCAGCTCGAGATTTGATTGCCAATATGACAAAATGCTTAGCAATTTAATTCTTGAATTAATTCATTGTCCAAAGAAATCTATGAAGTGTCCACCAATATAGACCAAACATGATTAGATAACAGAATTAAATAACTAATTTTCGTCGTAAGACAATTGTCCATTGAACAATAACAACAACAACTTAATATTGTTGATAAAGCCAAAACATATGACATTTGCACCTCTACAGACCATCTTATGGATGCATGCCCAACATTGCTAGAAAGTGAGACATTTGTTGTTACAGTGAATGGTAATTTTTCCAGAAGACAACAATACAAGCCTCCACAACATTATTAGCAATAGAAGTTTGAAATATCTTCTGACACATGCAATCCTAGTTGGAGAAACCATCTTAACTTGAGGTATGGTCCTCCACAACAACAAAGGATTCAAACCTCTAACTCTTAAAACAAATATCAACCACCACTGTTCAAACAACAACAACAACAACACATGTAGCAATCTGTACCTTCTAATTCTTTTGAACCTTCTCTAGATGAATTGGTGAAACAATTAGCCATCAATAATCTTTAGTTTCAACAGAATGTAAACTCCACCAATCAAGATTTGGAAACTTATATTGAACAATTGGCTACCACTTTCAACCAATGGAAATCGTAAGGTTTTGATCAATTACCTTCTCAACCCATCATAAATCCTAAAATTGTGAGTGCCATTTCCCTGAGAAGTGTTAAGAAAGTGCATATAGATCGTACAATCTTAAATAACAAAGCTTTGATCCTATTGATTCAAACCAAAGAGAAGCACCTATCTCTGTACCTGAACATACCTATGACAATCCATCTAAATTAGAGGAAAAGTTTAATAGAAAAAATACACCCACTTTTGATAAGACATTGAATGTTTAACAAAAAAAAAGTTTGTCAAAGATGACCTGCACTTGAAGCATCTAATGAAACAAAAGCCCGAGATTATGTTAATCAGAAGATATCTTTCTTTCCCAAATAGAATGGTCCACTCTAAGCTTAATGTTCACACAGGATTGGATAAGGAGCTTTTAGATACTTTCAGGAAAGTGAAGGTAAACATCTCACTTCTAGATGCTATCAAGTAAATTCCTAAATATGCCTAGTTTCTAAAGGATTTATACACTCATAAGAGAAGACTCAAAGAAAATCAGAAGATTAGTGTGGGATGTAATGTTTTTTCCTTAATTCAACCCAACCTTCCTTAAAAACGAAAAGATCCACCAACATTCACCATTCCATGCACAATGGGAAATTCTACTTTTGGTGATGCATTGTTGGATCTAAGTGCTTCCATGCCCACATCTTGGAGAATTGAAGAATTGAAGCCAATTGTAGTGATGGAAGTAGGCTGAGCGGAGTTAGGCTTTGAGTGTTCAAGCCTGACTTGTTTAAAAATTTTGAGGTCTAAGCCTAGGCTTTTTGCCTATTAAAGGTTTTTTTTCTATTAAGATTTAGCCTGATTTAAAGCCTACAAAGCCTATGAGCTGAGTCGTAGGCCCTTTGGGACGACCTTATTCACTTACATCCCTAGCCAACTGGTGTGGTGATTTAATTAGCTAATAGAAGCACAACACACCTAGTTGCAGTACTTGAAGATGTGCTAGTTCAAGTGAACAAGTTGATTTTTCCAGTTGATTTCAGCATTTTAGATATGGAAGATGAGTCATCCATCAATAGAGAAACCTTGATCTTAGGGAGACCCTTCCTCAAAATTGAAAAAACAAAGATAGATATTTTAGAGATGATATCATTCAATTCAACATATTTGAAGCCATGAGGCATCCTATAGAGAATCATTCACTTTTTCAATTTGATGTCATGGACCTTTTTGGGGATGATTATTCTATTAATGATATACTTTTTTGAATTTCTTGATGTTAATTTAAATTACTTAGATAATTTTAATTGCACATATGATGAATTTAATCCATGTACTATGTGTTCCAATATTAATGCCGCTTTGCAAGATGATCCAAACCAAACTTCTTGAAAAGAAGATACTTTAGATACAACCAATGCAAATGTTGTAGACATTTCAATCTCAGATATACCCCTATCTTCCATAATACAACCAATTAAATTTTCTTTCTTGTTGATTTTCATCTATGAAATATGTTTTACTTTAGAACTTGCTTTGATTCTTTTGAAGTTATATTTTCACATGAATTATACAAATATGATTGGGGCATTACTTTTCTTGAGCAAACTACTTAGCCAAATAGCCAACCCATGTAATTTTACCCTTTTATTAGTCGTTTGACCCAATTGACCATTTTTATTTTGTTTTAGCTTATTACAAGCCTAAACGTAAAATCATACCTTTCTATAACCCTAGAAGGTGAACAATACTGGATGTGTCATACCGTAAGTACTTGAGAAAAGTGTGAGGGAAAACTACAATTATGTTGCTAATCCTAAATTTCATGATTGAAAATAATCCAAAAGAAAAAGAAAAAGAAAAGAAAAACCAAAAAAAAAATTATTACATTAAAAAATTGATCTTTATTTCTCACACTTGCACTTGAATTCAGCAGCTCTCAATTCTCTCCCTTTTTCTTTGATCCAACATTTTATCTCCTTTATATGTCCTTTCATATCTTTAAATCCCATCAAAACCATAATAAATACCTCTTGATTTGTGTGGTAGTAGAGAGGTAGAAGATATGCAAGCCTATGATGGTTCATTTTCCATGGATTGAATTTGAGAGAAACACATACCAAACTAAACACTTGAGAGATTTAGAGTATATCAATTGAGGTTTTATCTTTCTTGATCTATTCTCTTCAACTAAATTTGCCAAGCTAATTAGTTTAAAAAATGTGATGAAATAATTTTTCATAAATTTTGTGATTTCTTGAGAAATCAATTAAAAGGTTTAACATTCTTGAATTTTAAAAAAAAAGTTTTGGAGTCACCCAACAATAACTTAAGATTGCATAGGTCATGAAAAGATATATGTGGGGGAATTTGATAAGCATAAATTTCCTAAATAACTATTCCTAATATTTAGCCTATTATGACTTCTTATATATTTAATTAAGTAGTCTTCGTCATATTTTATGAGTTTGAGTTTGACACACTCATCATAAACATCCAAAACACATTTAAAATTTTCCCCATTTAAGATATAGTATTAGGTACAACCTAGATCATCCCCTAAAAACCAATTAAGTTTCTCAAGCAAGTTAGGAAAGAGTTAGAACAGGGGGTTTTGTAAAGGTTTTAGATTTTGTTTTAAATACAAAATTCATAATGAAATTAATTTAACTTAAGGATGCTTAACTCAAGAAATTCAAAAGCTATTTTCTTAATCATTGATCACTAAAATCATGCATAGAATTATATCTTTCAACCTAGAATCATTTGGATCCCCTAAAATGACCTTGAATTCTCTATTGAGAAAACTATTAAGATTCAATTGATTAAGATTAACAAGATCAAATAACTGCTTAATATTTTATCATATCTAAACCAATTTCATAAACAAAATTCAATTAAAGTAAGTAATAAAATAAAAACCTTGAATTCAATTACTTAATCTTTGTTCTTCAACTTTTGGAAAATTAATAACCAATCAAAGACCAAATAAAAATCAATTACAAACTTAATAATCAAAATATGATAACTGAACAAACTTTGATTAAAAGAATGAAATTGAAGAAAATAGTAACAAAGTAGAAATAATCTAATAAGCATGCAAATAAAGATCAAGACCTTATAGTTAAAATGAAAATAAGCTTGAATCTTTGAATTGATCTTACAAACTTAGCCTTCTATGGAGGAGGAAGAACTAATAATGAAGAAAATAAAAAATAATAACAAAGAAAAGCAAAACCTTTCATGAAGGAGTAAAACTAGTAACAAAGAAAGAAAGATGAAAAAAATGGTATCGGAGTTGACATTCAAGGTGTCTATTCTCTTGTAATCCCTCTTATTTATATGATATTTTTTGATGCATTATCTTCAAAAGATCTCCCACCATTTTTTACTTTTTCCATCATTTTATTTCATTCACATGCACTTTATTGAAAATGAAAAACATTTTTTACTTTTGTCACCTCCAAGCACACCAATTTTGACGTTGATTGAGGCGTGTTTTCAAACATTCAAGGGTCTGAATTAGAGCTTAATGTTTGCCCAAATTTGAAGCCCCAGATGCTAGCCTTCCAATGGATCTAGTTTTTAATCAATATGAATTTTTTAGCTCAAGATATGTTCAAATGTTTACACATTGTTTAGGTTGAGCGACAAAAACACTATTCTTACTTTTGAGATGATTTTGAAGTTCTATACATCCCATTCCACCTTTTATATTTCTTAGGATTCTTATAAATCCTGTTCTGCTCAAAATACCATAATAGTGTAATTTTTATCCTGAGAATTCAATTAAGATGAGAAATTCAATTAAGCTTAATATGAACCCAAACTTTTAAAATATAACAAAGACCATTTAATTGAAAAATATAAGAAGTATTAATAAGCTAAATATAAGAAATAATTATTTAGAAAATTTGTGCTTATCAACTTAAGAGCTCATTTGAGATATCCAATTATTCATAGGGCAGCTCGATGGTGCATGTTTATGGGAGAAGTCATGAATTAGCTCAATTGTTATATTGTATGGTTGATTTCAAGATGGGTTGATATGTACCTTGGAAGGTGAGGAAGAACTTGTTCAATGGAGGCCAAAGAGATGCTGATTTGGATGCAAAAATAGAGAGTATCTTAGGCGTCACTCCTAGGGAGATAAGCCATGGTTGCTCCGCCACCTTGGAGTCCTATGGATAAAGAGGTTCTCACCTCAAGATAAGGCTAAGGGAGAGAGAATTTAAGAGAAAGTCTCACTCAGAAAAATCTGATTTTAATTAATGACCCAAAGTGCTCAAAATGAATACATTGGGGTCTATATATAGACCAAAGGAGGGGCATCAATTTGGGCCTTGGATTAGCCTTCTTCCTTCCCTAAGGTGGGCTTGGATTGACCCAAAATACAAGCCATGATCTAGCCACTATGCAACCCCTAATTGGGCTTGGGTAAGCCTATGATATGGATCTAAGAATTACACGTAAAAGGTGCCCTAAGCCTATACAAGTAGGGCCCTCTACACTTATTACAACAAACCTAATCCTAAAGTATACATTCTGATGGGCCCATAGGCCCAATGGTCCTTTGTAGTTGGGACCTCTCCATCATCTCCTCCCCCTTCGAAAACATCCGTCCTCAAATGTGTAAGCTCAACACTATCTATAAAAACAAGGACATGAGTGAGTAGAGTAGATGTTAATAATGAATTGAAACAACAAGAATTCCAAGGTCAAATACTAACCTTTGAAACTGTCCAAATAATTGTAATACTAGACCAACAAAGTTGATTACTACTCAAAAGTTGAAAATTATTATCAAACATGAATCAAGTATGCTTATGGGTTGTACTCAATTTTCCTACTCCTAAAAAAAGGTTAATTTTATTATGTAAGATGTGCCTTGAAATGAATTATAAATGATTCACTCCTTGATGTAACAGTGGCATCTCATTATAAAGTGAATAATGATATAAAAGTGAAAGATTATCATGCAACAAGCATTTAGACACTTGAATCATGCCAATATTTGATGGAGAGTAAGATATGCACATAGGAACCATATTTGACCAAGTGCACTTAATATGAATCTCGTTGAATGTTCCATGCAATATTGATATGTAAGGTGCACCAGTGTCATATACAGTTGAGATCATAAACAAATCAAGTATCCTAGATGTATTATCATAAAACAAAAGTTGGGGCATGTTAGGAATCGTTATATGTGAAAATATACAACCACAATGGGGCACATGAAAATAAGGGGAGAATTATGTGATGTGATGTGATGTAATCTAGGCATATAACCCTCAACAAGAAATGCAACAAAGGTATCCTAATTATACAGGATTGTGGTAGAAGATTGGAATCTCAACAATTCTTGACTACCTCTCAAAAATGAACTTTCAACTCCTATATTAGCTAAAATGGATTGAGGCATACTAAAGAATATTCTAAGAATGAAGTTCAAGTCAATTTGAGTTTGATGAAGAGGTTGCCTAATTAAGAGTAGTTCGCTCATCTCATTCTTACTTGCAAGAGAGTTGGGTACTTCACTTGCCTTTTCTCTTTCCTTCCTCTTTTTCTTTTTATTATTTTCAATTGATTCTATTTTTTCAATGCATTGCTCTCTGCATCCCTTTTCTTTCTCATTTGGATTTGATCCTTGCAGACCTCACCAGGGCTTAAGGAAACTAAAGTGATCTTTTGGGAATTGAACATGAAAGAGTACCTTATGGAAAGTCCATTATGATGGACATTCTTATCAAATTTCCATGGCCTTCCCAGTAGCACAGAACTGGCCTCCTTAGGGACAACATCACATTGGACATTATCCTCATACCTACCTATCCTAAATGAAAGGAAAACTTGCTTATCAACCAACAAGTCTCCATTGTCACTAAGCCATTGAAGTTTATATGGCTTAGGGTGGGGAGTCGTTTCTAACCCTAACTTAGTCACTAACCTAGTGCTAGCTATGTTAGTGCAACTACCACTATAAATAATTAGGGAACATGTGTGTCTTAGAATGGAACACCTTGTATGAAAGATGTTCTCTCTTTGGTTTTCTTCCTCCCCATTAGTGACACTTCCTAGCAACCTCCTAACCACTAGTAGATCTCCCTCTAATGCATATTCTAAAGCTTCACTACTAGAGGATGAGGAGTTGGAGCTAGAACTCGAAGATTCCAAGGATAAACAATCTCCATTGTCCCTAAGGATGATACTCTTCTTATTGGGACATTGAGAGGCTATGTTTCCTCTTCCTAGACACTTAAAACATTTAATGGAGGATTCTCTTCCTAAGGGTAAGTTAGGAGCTTTTCCGTTGGACTCTTTGGAGTCCTTGATGTCCCTAATTTTCCTAGGTTTGAAATTTCATTCTTTCTCTTTATCCTTTCATTGTTCTTATGTGGAGGACCTATAAGGAGTGTACTTACCCTTACCCTTCCTAATCAATTGAGACTCTACCTAAAGGGCTTGGTGATATAAATCATTGAGGCTTAGATAATGGTGAAGTTCAACTATGTCCTTAATCTCATGCCTAAGGCTGTCTAGGAACGTAGCCATTGTAACTTCCTCACTTTCATTCAAGTTAGCCCTAATGACAGCTATTTCCATCTCCTTATAGTATTCATCTACACTCTTGGTGCCTTGGGTCATTCTTTGAAGCCTATTATGCACTTCCCTAAGATAGTAAGGAGGTACATACCTATTCCTCATCACATGTTTCATCTCATCCCAATTACTCAAGGGTTGGTATCTTTCTTTATTTAGCTTATCCCACCAAATATGTGCATAATCACTAAATTCTAGGGTAGTTAACTTAACCTTTTGCTCTTCTCTAATTGAATAACTAGAGAAAAATTGCTCAACCTTAAGCTCCCAATCCAAGTATACTTCAGGATCATTTCTCCCTTGGATAAATGCCTACCCGGTTCATTCTTAATCTACCACAGATTACTCCTTGGATGCCAATCAATATCTCATTGCGAGAACTAATCAAAGGTCAAGTTTAGATGCTTAACTGAAACAATTCTTGACTAATCATGACTTGCATCAAGAATCGAATTCTTACACCATACTATTATCACACCAAATTCATCAACCTCTAAACTAACACACGATCATATTCTAAATGAATCAATATACAGTTCTTGCTTCAGAAGCTCTATGTGTAAAGACAATGACTAACCTTATGGAATCAGGGTGGAGCTCGTGTTGGCACACTGAAATCAGTTGAACTAGTGTTAGAGCCTTTGAAAGAAAATTTTCCAAGTCCCTTCCAAGAACTTTCAAAAAAAATGTAACAGCCTCTTTCTTGTAGTGGGTCTGAGCATGGACTCCAACCACACGAGTGGAGCTTCTACCCTTCAAAATCCAGGGAAAACCCCTGAGAAGACCTTTTTCCATTTTCCAACCAAAGGCCCCTTTTTTCTCCACTTTCACCTCTCTTTTCTTTTCTCCTCTTCTCTTTTTATTTTTATTATTTATTTGTTTTTATCTATTATTTTTATGATTACTTTTATTACTTATTTATTCTTATTCGCTAAATTTGATTAATTAAATGATAAATTAATCTTGGACATAATTTAGTGTTCACAGAGGTATACCTAGCTTGCTTCAAGCTCACAAAATAATCTTAGAAACACAAGTTAGTGCTAGCAATTCTAGAAATTCAATAAACACTTGGCACCCCTTTATGCCTCCAAGCATGCACAAACCAACAAACTTACAGTTCTTGGTGAGTATCCTACACCAAGATTGTAAAGTCCAAGTCCTTTACACCCAAGATTAAAAACAAAATAGAATTTACAATAACACAATGTCAACCTGCTACAAGTTAACTTCTACAAGATTACAAGCTAAAAATCGAATTCACAAAAATACTAAGCTATTACAATTTTGAGTCACTCTTCAAGCCTTGTGTTGTTCTTTCTCCTTTTTGCTCCAAATGCCACCTAAATGAGATAAGAAAGTATGGAAATCTTGCTGCCCACACACAAAAAGAGGTTAGTGCAAAGAGTTAAATAATTATCTCCTCACCAAATGTTTCACTCCTCCACACTCTTTGTATTACGCTCACTAAATTTCAAACTCCTCTCACACCTTTCATGCAAAGAACATCTTAGATCCAGCCTTGAGAAGAGAACACTCAACTTCAATCCTTGAGACTTGATGTTTCCAAAGTGAGGTGCAAAGCTTACCAAAAGTTTAAAGGAGTTAAAAATTTAAGACATAACCAAAGGAATTTTTAAATGACTAGCAACAAAAATCCTTATCACAAGAATTAGGTAAACTCAAATGGAATTTGAATATGAAAAACTAAGAATTGAAGAAGAAAAAATAGAATTAAAGGCAAGCAAAGGAGATAGGCACAAAAAGGAAATACCTTAAAACTTTAAAGAGTGGCATGCACATGTTCATGCAATTAGAAGATGCTATTTGGCCAAGCAATTAAGGCATGCATAAACTAAGTAATTAAACCTAATTTGATGTAAAACCTATGGCCTAAGTGAAGCATGGACAACTAACACACCACACTCAACGAAAGCAAAGCAAATGACTTTTGTGCAAGCCTTTTTCAATATATTATTTTTTTTTCTTCTTTTTCCTTCTTCTTTTATTTTTCAGTTGTTTTTTCTTCCTTCTTTGTTTTCAGTTTTCTCAACTTATTTATATCATAATCTTGGTCCAAATTCCAAAGAATTCAAGTCCTCAATTGTCCTTGCAGAGGCTCTTGTTAAGGTTCTAAGTTCACAAATACATCCTAGTGCATTTTTCACTTCATCCTTTGCATATGTATGGTATTCTAAGTAATACGTTATTGTTCAATTGTCTCCAATCCAGCTCAGGTCATAAGGTCCAAAGATAAGAATTAAGTAATTTTTTTAATTTGATTCAAGCGTACACTTAACTCTTTAGGTTCAATGACTTAATCATTCATAACTTAAGCTAGACTTAGCATATAGGATGAATGCACATGATCATGCACTCTTAAGAATTTTTTTTTTCAAAGGAGGACATACAAACACAAACAACTCAAAAAAGAATACATATACAAGGATCAAAACGTGAAAAATAATTCCTAAACAAGGTTAAAAGAACCTAGTCTACATAAGAACTTCAGGAACACAAGAGATTTTGGCGCCAAAATTTGAATTCAAATCTCAGAATTTTTTTGAAATATGTTTTGGCAGATCCGAAAAATTCATACCAATCAATTGAAATATATGGATCATAGGAATCGAACAAAACCAGTTTGACAAAGATCAGATCATAAATGAGCAAGTTATGCACAAATCAAACAAGCTAGGTTCATTTGCGTGCCAGGAAAAACACACTTCAGTAAACAAGCGATAGAAACTTCATTTCAGATCTAAATGACACAAACAATATCGTTCCAGAAACTAGAAAGATAGAAAAAGAGAACGCAATAAAAATCACCAAAATTGGAGATCATTTAAGCGATTAAAAATGAAAACGAAAAAAAATACAAAGATAAACTCGAAAATTTGAGAAAAAAGTAAGAAAATTAAGCTGAATAAAAGCTGGATTCTAACTTTCATGGTGTTATTTGAATACCACTTGATATGGACTTTGGAAGGTGAAGAAGAACTGGTTCAATGGAGGCCAAGGAGATGCTGCTTTAGATGCGAAAATGGAGAGTATCTTAGGCGCTACTCCTAGGGAGATAAGCCATGGTTGCTCTGCCACCTTGGAGTTCCAAGGATAAGGAGGTTCTCACCTCAAGACAATGCTAAGGAAGAGAGAATTTGAGAGAAAGTCTCACTCAGAAAAATCTGACTTCAATTAATGACCCAAAGTGCTCAAAATGAATACATTGTGGTCTATATATAGCCCAAAGGAGGGGCATCAATTTAGGCCTTGGATCAGCCTCCTTCCTTCCCTAAAGTGGGCTTGGATTGACTCAAAATACAAGCCATGTATCCAGCCACTATGCAGCCCTTAATTGGGCTTGGGTAAGCCTATGTTATGGATCTAAGAATTACACATAAAAGGTATCCTAAGCCTATACAAGTAGGGCCCTCTATACTTATTACAACAAACCTAATCCTAAAATATACATTCTGATGGGCCCATAGGCCGAATGATCCTTTGTAGCTGGGACCTCTCCATCATGGGTAGTTGTAAGGTTCAATAAGTGGAGACTTAGTCATCAATAAGTTGCAACATTATCTAGAGGAACACTAAAGTTGTGATGAAGGTGAATTGTTGGATCGGGGGAAATGGAAACAGACATGCAGTGGGTGAGGTTAGAGTTAGCGATACGTTCAAGGAAATATTTATGCTGAAAGAGGAAGATACCTACTAAGAAATGTGAAACTAATAACTTCCTTAAGAGTTATTATTTTTTATTAATTTTCAATTATATTTAGGTATAATTAGATTGTGTTTTTGTATTTTTGCATTCAATTATTTATTTTTAACTTAGTAGTTTGAATTATTAGGATTTAATGAATTTTTCTGATTTTTCCTTCAATTCTTGCTTAATGCAAGACATAGTAGTATCAAACTCAAAGCCGCATTACAACATGGACTCTAGAGAACACTAGGAAACATTAGTTTCCATGCCACATCGTGGATTAGGATGCTATAGTGTAGGCTCAAGTTCTAAGCTAGATTACGCCTACAAATATAAGTGCAAAACTTGAAAGTTGAGGCTCAGTTCTTCCTATAAATATTTCCTCAAACCAAATAGGGGAGCATAATTATTGTCAAGCCCAAAGAGGCTAGGAGACTCAAAGATAGGATCAAGTTGTTGCAAGCATGGAAGATATTCCATCGAGGCTTATTCTACTCTATTTCTTCTTGTTATTGGAACCATTTTCTTGACAAGATGTACTCTTTTATTTATTTTATTTTTGAACTCAATGCTACTCTTGCAACCATGTTCTAATTTTCTTTTACTTGGATGTAATGGATCCTAATTGCATGATGTTTTCATATTATGTATAAATGTTGATTGATTTTCATTTTCATGATCGTATGTTATATTTAATTTCATGCTTTCTAATTTGTCTAATCAACAGTCTAGGACATTTGGAGATTTTTAGGTGTTTGAGAAAATAAATGTAATCCACCCAAGTAATATAACATTGTGAGTTGAATGAAAACTAAAAATAGACAAATGCAACTCATGTGACTTGATGACTTCTTGATCATAATCCTAAATTGAAATTGTTTGTACTAAGATATTAGGTAAATAAATTAATTTTAAGAGTATTATCTGACCTTGAGAAATACTTGTATTAACATTAGAGAAGTTTTCATCGACTAATATGAATGAAGATTAATTAATTTTACATGCATGATAGGAACATCTCAAAATTAAGTGAAGTTTAACATCCTAACTTTCATCTTGATTTATCGAATCATCTTCTATTCTTATCTTTATATACATTTATACTATCACAATTTCCATGTCTCGTTTTATCCAACTTATCTCATAACTAGGTAACACATCTTTTATTAAAAAAAACATAAAATGGTCTACGAAAATGAAATAGGTTTAGGAGTTGATTTATGTGGACAGAAAGGTGGAAACTTAATCCAACAACGTCCCTAACATATTCTTCCTAAATTGGTTACCTTTAATTAAATTATGCAAATTAATAATAATTTTAAAATATGTTTTATCACTTTTTAATGCATAAGAAGAAATTAAATCAAAGTAATATATTTTTAAATAAATAATTAAATAAAGAGAATAAATTGTATGAAAATTAATTTTAACTTTACAGTTTAATTCTCGCTTCTACATATTATTTGATGCTATGAGAAACTCAAAATTAGGTAGTTTTCTAGAAAATAATTGTGCGTTAATTGATTTAATAAAGATAATTTGTGAAAAAAAATTGTTTATAAGAAAGTTAAGGTAGCATAAAGTTGTTCAATCATCCTTGTTAAATATTACATTAATTTAAAATATTTTATTTATTTTTTGAAAGCGAATTAAAAATTAAATAAACTTACAATATTTTCATTTAAAATTGAAATTAAGTTAATGTAAATATATTCAATAAGTCCACATGATTAAAATGATAATGAAAGTAACCTAGACTACTCAATCCTAATCATTAATTATTGTGCAAGATAAAATATATTTTATTTATTCAAATTTTGAAAGTAAAAAAGAAATTAAGGATTACAAAAAATTAAAAATTTAATTAGATATAAAATAATTTTTTAAAATAAAATTATATTTTATTGGATCTAATTTAACATAAAATTACTTAATAAATTCATATGATTAAAACAAGAGTAAAGGTAGCATAGATCATTCAATTTGTACCATTAATTATCATATAAGTTAAAATATATTTTACTTACAAATTTTGAAAATAAAAAAGATTTAATAATTATAAAGAATTAAAAATTAAGTAAATATAATATATTTTTAAAGAGTCACATTGTATTAGACTTATGTTAGAATAAATTTATTCAATAAATCTATTTTATTAAAATGATAACATAGACTACTCAATTTCCATGATTGCTTATTATGTTAATTAAATGGATATTAATTTTAATTAAATTCATTTTAAGGTTAATAAAAATTTAATGAAATAAGGAAACTGCATTTGATTAAATTATAATATATATTAAAAATAATAATTTATAATATATATTAAAAAAATAATAATTTACATTATCCAAGACTTAAGTTAATGTAAAATTAAACAATAACTTCTTGTGATTAAAATAATAACAAAGGTAGTATTTAACTTTTTCTGTGTCATAAATTTTGTATAGATTAAAACATATATTTGAAAAATAAATTACAAGAACTATATACCAAAAAAAATTAGAAAAGTTAAATATAATAATAATAAATAATAAAATAATCAAGTAACAAATATCAATAGAAAATGCTACAATAATAAATTTAAAAAAAATACAAATAATCATATTAATAAATTCTAAATGCAAAACACCAAAGATAAAAATTATATTAAGAAAAAATAAACAAACATTAATTATTAAGTATAAAAATAATAAAAAATAAGAAATAAGATAAATACAAATAAAAACTAATTTAACATCAATTTTTAAATTTAACTTTACAACAAAACAAATAATAATATCAAATTTACTCGAATCATAAATTATCATAACACATCAATTTAATTATTATTAATACAAAATATCTAAAGAATAAAAAATAATACTAAGAAAAATTAAGGTCTAATGTATATATGTTAGCAATTTTTGTCATATTATATATATATATATATTACAAAATGAATTCAAAAAATATTGTGTTGATGTGCAAGTTCATATGACTCACATGATTTTTTCTATCTTTCTAATTCTTTAAAAAGAAACTGGTGTTTAAAGCCTAAAGATTAACATGTTAGCCCAACACTTTATTTAAGCCAATTTATGATCCGAAAAGGTTATTAGCACCATTGATTAATTTGGAAAAAAATGGAAAAGGAAAAAAATATAACTTATAGGAGATGAGATTGATTAAGTATTATATATATATATATATATATATATATATATATATATATATATATATATATATATATATATATATATATAGGAAAAAAATAATGAACTCATTAGAGAAGCCTGTGAATGAATTTAAGGTGCAATTCATATCATTGTTTCCTCTGTTAAAATTATCAAAACATAATAAGTAAAATAAAAAGGAAGGGGTTAATCTACTAACTTCAATTGAAAACAAAGCAAATAGGGAACAAGATGGTGCAAAAGCAACAGGGGAAGTAAACGGAACAGTGCAACAACAAATAGAATAAGAGAGAAATATAGAGATGGTCTAGAAGAGCAAGGCTAGTGTACATGGTGCTGAATTCCCAACGATTGTGTTTCGAAGGGAGTTCAATGGTGGGTGACTCGGACAATTTTCAAGATACACAGAAGAACAAAGCAGGAACAGTAGATGAAGGTGACACTCTTATAGTGCTTTGGGAGAGGAAGGGAGTGAAAATAATTGGAGAATAGGAAGAGAAAGAAAGGAAGAACTAACAGAGGAGAGAGAGATGGAGATTGAGAAAGGAAAGGAGGGAGAAGACGGCATGGGTTTGGTGAGAGGAGCATTATTAACACTCCTATCATTGTATCCATAGATGGGGCGAAGCATGGAGGATGGTGATGTTCGATAATAACATGGTCGTTCCACAACAATGCTCTACAATTCATAGCGGAACAGAGCATGAGCGTGAATGGCGGTGAATGGACATTTATGGTTCTAACAGCAAATTTTTTCCCTTTTTTTATGCCTTAATATATGTATATTTTTTAGGATTGTTGGGACTGTTCTTGGCTTGCCTATTGCTATCTAAAGGTTCATGGGTGCTTTGAACTGTGATGAAATTTTGTGACAATGATCAGAACAAAAGGGATGAAAAACTTACTTTCTTTTGGAAGAAAAATCTGCAATTGAATTTGATGCATTTGATGCTTGTATGTTCTGATATTTCTTAGCAATCTTCTATCAACCTTCTTCAATTTTTTTCCAAGTGTTCTTATGGTTCATTTTTAAGAGTTTTGAATTAAGGAAGAAAGTGTCCCCACCCTTCTGATGCTGCTGTATTTTATCAATTGTAAATGAACCCAATTTCTCTATATTTGCCGGAAAAAGGCTTTCTTGCGGCAAGAGTCCCGTCCTAGTCGTGCTGTGTAGCTATTTTTCCAATGCTAACTCCTACTATTTTATTTCCTTTCTTATTTTTAAAATTATTTTCTTTTTTCCTTTTAATTTAAGTAAATCAAACCAATTCTATTTTTGTCTATTTCTTTTAATTTTAAAGCGATTCAAAATTTCTAAATATTAAAATAAACAGCAAATAATGAAATGTTGGAAGAAAACCAATATTAACACCAATTGTGTACGATATTGCGCATTCTATTTTTGTTTTGTGAATATTTTATTTATTTCTTTAATTGTTAATACTTTTGATTACTAATGTTTCTTTTCTTTTTGTTTTCGTTTCAATTCATTTCTTCTATTTCGTAGTGAATGCACAGAAGACTTTCTCTGAAGAAGTTTTCTTTGATCCATTGATTGAAAGATGACTCCACAAGAGATTCAAGGAAAACAAAAAACAAAGAGAAGAATGTACTAATCGCATTCCAAAATATTATAGCTGAGAATGAAAGAGCTCGTGAGATGAGAGAATACATCGCTCTTTGGAGAAGTGTTTTTTTTTTTGGAGAGGTGTTCTTCAAGCTTTGTTAATCTGATCATTCAGGCTAATAATTTTTAATTGAAGACATCATTAATTTTTTTGGTGTAACGAAATTTTCAATTTGGAGAATTACCAAGCAAGGATTGCAACAATCATCTGAGAAATTTCTTAAAGGTTTATGGTGTAACAAAAATACAAATTAGATAGAGGTTTTTCCATTTTCTCTCGGGATAAGGGAAAATCACGGTTGAAGTTATTTCCCCGAAAGATCCTAACCACTTGAGAGACTGCTTGGAGGTTCCTAGAAAAGTATTTTTTTTTCCTGCAAAATAAAAAAAGAAAGGAATTACATCATATTATTCTTTTAAAAGTACTGTATTCTTTTGTGGAGGCAAGTGTAGACATTTTACAATAGGCTAGAATGTTAAATTTCATCTAATTTTTAGATGTTCCTATTATACATCTTTGTTTTGATTTTCACAAGAATTGATAATGACAACTTTATTGATTTTACTATAACTCTTTCTAAAATTCAAGTACTGCTAATTTCAGTTTATTTACTAAATCTCAGGTACAAACAAAATTCAATTAGGGTTCTCAATTCAAAAAATTATAGGATCATATAGATTGTGTTTTCCTATTTCAGTGTTGTGCTACGTGGCTAGATTACATTTGTTTTCTCAATCTTCCTCCAAATTCCTAAATATCCCAAATTGTGTATAAGAAAAATAGCAATTATGTAATTCAATATAACATATGATCACAAAATACAAAATTAATTAACATTCATATAAACATGAAAGCATTCTTCGATTAAGATCTATTTACATCCTAGTAAAAAGAAAATTAGGAAATGACGGTAAAGAAAATTATCTTAAGTTTACAAATGGAGAAGACAAGAGAACACATCCATTCTAATAAATGATAGCAACAATATATAAGAAAATGAAGAAGAAGCTAACGCATAATCTCTTTGCAGCGACAACCACTTGGCTTCAATCCTCAAGTATCCTAGTATCCTAAGGTTTTCTGACAACTTCTCTCTTATCTATCCTTCGAGAAATATCCTGAAATAGACCTTCACCTCTAGCCAAAAGTGGAACTAAAAGGCAAACCTCTGCTTCCACAAAGGCAAACCTCTGCTTCCACATTTGAGCCTTCTATTTATAAGGGTAAATTAGATGACACATTAAGCCCACATTGTATCTTGTTGACCCAAGTTGTGGCATGGCCTTCATTTCTTCATGATGGTCTCTAGAGCTTACATTTGGTGTGGTATATCCATGATAATGAAGCTGCTAGTGTAATATCCATAATTTTTTCATAATGGACTTTTTAGGTTAAAAATATCCTTTAGTATGAAATAAAAGTAAATGTCACAAAAATTAGAAAATTTTTAGTAAATGATGAAAATTCCCCTACACTAGAATAATACAAATAATATGTAGGAAAACCTAAAATAAATATTAAAAGACATTGTAAGAAATTATAATACATCAAGGATTATTAGAAAGTCATAAGAAAGGAATAGGAACAAAGAAATGATGAAAAAGCTATCGAAAAGCTCTACAAAATATCTAAAACGTCCTTAGAAAATTTTGTCTTTCACAATGGTTAAACTTTTCTTGGAAAAATGGTGAATGAAATAATAATAATTAGGGAACAAACCAATAAGTGTTAGAAACATCAGAGGAATAATTTGGGAACCTTCCGAAAAATGATGTGAAAAATTACCAAAATATCCTTACAAGGTCGGTAGGGAAAGAAATGCGACAAAAAGCTAGAAAGTGAATCCCATCCCATGCGCACGAAAATAGCATATGGAAAATAAGGTGGTGACTCACTATATGGGTCATCACTTCATTAACATCATATAAGATAAAAACATTAAATAGGAAAGATAAAATTAAATATGGTTAAAGTAAATTAACCTTGTTTAATTAAAATTAACCATGCTTAGAATAAGTTAATCTTGATTAGTGAAAAATTCAGAATAACTAGCATTAATATAATCCTAAACGGATAATTCCTTACATTTACATTTAATTTGAAAAATGGAAATTACATGAAAATGGACAAAAATGTCCTTAAGTGGAAATTTAATTCCCACATGCCCTAAACACTTATAAGGGCTAAGGAGGATCATTTGCTTCATAACCAACCTACTAAACACTTATAAAAAATGTCTAAACTCATTCAAACTTCAACTTCTCTCAAAATATCAAAACCTACACTAAGCTTAAACTTTTGTCCTTGAAGTTTAAGTTAAATTAAGACAAATCCAACCAAGTCTACCACCAACACTAAGAGATCTTTTATGGACCACCAAGGAGGAGGATGAGTAGCCATAAAGATCAACCAAAACCATCACAAAATTCTTCAACAAGTAGGATTTTACCATGTATTTCTCTTAGCTTTTAATCTTGTATTTATGGTTTGATTTTCTTCTTTTCGGTGGATCTCTCTCTAAGATCTATGGATCCCTTTTTGTTTCAATTTGTTGTATCTCAAGGCTACCCTTGATGGTTAAATATGAGCATTACAAGTTTTTTTTTTTATGATTTTTGGAAGTTAAAGAGGAGTTTTGATGGATTAAAGTGCTTCTGGTAACCTTTGGAGCAATTGAATTGGTTAAAATTTCTTAAAAATGGTTTGAGAGTTTTTGAAAAAAGTTTTAAAGTGTTTAAAATAAGGGATGGATAGATCTTATAGTGGATCTAGTAGATCTACACTTGTTTGCTATGAAAAAAAAATGCTTTCTTTAAGATCTGTGTTCAAAGTTGGAAAGTTGTTTATATCTTTTCTTAAAAACTTTAATCATGAATTTGTATTCGATAAGAGTCTAGATCTAGATTCACATGTTAAAAGTCTTAAAATACTAAGAAAATTTATTGTAAAAAATCTATAAAATTAACTTGGACTTGGACTTAAAAACTATTAAGAGTAAAGATGGAATTTTGGACCAAAAGTTGAATAAATCACTTAAGGTTTTCCATGACCATAACCAAAGCTTTGGAGTGAGGATAAATCATGGTGGAACTAAGGACAGGTGATGTACCAAGAAACAAAATCCATAACACCAAGACCAAGAAAGGACAAATTGAGAAAATCTTATTTTGACCAACTAGAGCATTCAATCATTTTTCATATAATTAAAAAAATTTGAGCTAAAAATTTTGATTAAGTATAAAGAGGAGCATAATCAAGTATAAGAAATAAATTATATATTTGGAAGGGACTTGGACATGGAGTGATCATTGTTGCAAAAGATGAATATTTAAAAAGACTTTAAAATTTGAAATGAATTATTATTTAAAATGTAATTATGAGTTATTGATTAAACAATTAAAATTTTAATTATAGGTTTTATAACCATTCTTTTCTTACTAGTTTTAATACTTATTCCTTTTAAATCTATCTACATACATTGAATCTGATTAATTATTGATTTTAAACTTTTATTTAATTTTATTTGAATTTCAAATTTTAAATTCAAAATTTAAATTAATTTAATTGAAAGTTTAAAATAGTATTTAATTATATTTATTAACAATTTAAATTTTGGAAAGTCTCACCCCTATATAAAGGAGATTACTTTTTCCATTTCTAGATACTCAATATACTTGAAAATCACTAGTTGTTGGGTTTCCTAAATTATCATTCTTGCTAGTTTTATTTCATGTTTTATTCCGGTATGGGTTATTGAACTATGGGGATCATGCACAAGCATTTTTTATACAACGTTGTCATGCCTCAACCCAAGAGATGATATCCAAATTTTCTAACAATCTCGATAATTTATGTATATCATGTCAATAAAGGTGTACATGATTTGTTTCTCAAAATACTATTTATTTATTATTTTTTACTAATATCATATTTTCTATATATATATATATATATTAATAATTTTATGATGCTCTTGAGTGATGTAATTTAATTACATGTATATGTATGATTCTATATGCTATATTTCACGTTTCATATATGTGTTGAGAATTGAATCATTATATCGTTGCTATTTTTCTTGTAAAAAAAGGAAGGTGCTATTAAATTGATATAAATTTAATGTCAATTTAATTAAACAGGAGGTTATTATTTTAAAAAAAATTAATTACCTCCATACAAGTAAATCTAAATTTTTTTATTTATCATGCATATAGTATTTTGTTTAATAACATTAAAAAAATAGGAAGAAAATATATCTAATTTGTTATATTAAAACTTTTGGAAAATCTTCTTATTATGCATATATGCAAGTATAGTTATTTTTGTTTTTTTTATGAAAGCATAATATTGAGAGAGTATTGAAATTAAATATTGGATTATGCAAAAAAATAAAATATAAAAGGATCTTATAGGATTAGGTGAGAAAAAGAAAAGATCTTTCCATATGATGAGATGTTTGAATATTTTTTTGCATACTTTATTTAAGATGTGAAAAAAATTATATATTTTAGACCATCTAAATTCTCACCTTACTAATTGTTATATAATATTTTAAAAAAATATCTTGCATGCTACGATATTTGTGAAAGAAGTTGGATGAAACATGCATATATGTCTTTTCCATTACCATATTTTAAGTCGACTAATATTAACTAATGTGTAATCTTTTTTATATATTGGCATCTTTGTTATTCTTTGAGTATGTGACACAACTTCATAAGGTCTTCCAAGTTTGGTATTTTTCCACTCTTATTATGCTTCAAAGCGTAAAATATAGTAATCCTCTGTAGGATATTGATAAGTGTCCAATAAGACACTTATTTGGAACAAAATTCAATGTAATTGCAAGTAATTCAAGCATAAAACACCATTAAAACATGAGAAAGTGACATAAAACTGAATAACCCATGCACAATCTGGAAAATACAGTTTTAGAGCCTTTTGGATGATAAATTATCATAAATCTGATATGTTTTAATTTCTGCAATCTGTTACAGGGTTCAACGTTGGCAACGCAGTTGGGCCGCGTTGGACACGCGACCCTACAGACTAGTAGCTATAAAAAGCCCAGAACAGAACGAAAACAGGACATCATTCACGCTATCCACTAATCTATCTCCAGAGCGAAAACCCAGAGGATAGAGCCGCCGTTTCCTCCATACGCTGGTTCTAGTTTGGGTGAAGGAGGAACCCTGGGGCGGAAGACGAAGTGCATCTACAGCGTGTTGCCATGATCATGACTTTCTCTTCTTCCCCTGTTTTCTTCTTCTTCATTATGTGTAACTGAGTCCCTGTTGGGGGAGGATGAATCCTTAACTAACCTTATGTAATCCAGATCATGCATTTATTTAAGATTGTTTTCCTTTAACGTTGATTATTCATCTCTTTGCTTAATGCTTTTATGACTTGGCCACTTATAAATTGAATCTAAATTCTTCTTCGCAATTGAGAAATTGGTTTAAGAATGGGCCGCATTGAATAACACAATTGTGAAGGCTCTAGGGATAGAGGTTTGCAATTGTGAGATCGTTTGAATTCTTGAACTTAAGGCTCACGTCAAATTAGGAATTGCTAAGGGATTAGGATTCCTAATTTGAGTGAAGAATTGATGAGTCAAGGGATTGACCTTCAATCAAAAATTGTGAATTCGATCTTCAACCACATTTTATCTTGAATATACGTAATGATCAAAGGTTACATAAGAGAAGTTTTGGTGAAATCCAACCCTAACATCTTCCATAATTTGAATTCTTACACATTTATATCAGTTGTTGAGTGTTTGACAGTTTAGATATCAGTTTGAAGTATACTCTGTTTTAGAACAGAATTCTAGATTGTGACAGGTTCTGTGAATTTCTGTTTATTCCCATTTGCGTTGCCTACGCAAACAAACTTGCGTTGCCTACGCGACCCCATAACTAAGTTCAACTAGTGGACTAGTAGGAATTCAGTATTTGAACCAAATCCCTGTGGAGACGATACTCTTACTCATTCTTTACTTCATAAAACGATAAGGTGCACTTGCCTTCATACGGTTTTACACCAACAAGTTTTTGGCGCCGTTTTCGGGGATTTGTTTTTCAATATTGAAAAGTACTACGAATACACTAGATTGAGCAATTCTATTTTATATTTCTGACTCCGTTGCATACTGATTCTTTCTTCGGTTTAATCTTGTTTAACTTGTTTATGCGAGGTAAACAAGAACAGGAATTGATCTTTGAACCTGAGATTGAAAAGCTCGCAAGAAGAAACCGAAGGGAAAGAAGACTACGAAAGGTGCAACAAGAGCAACAGAGACGAAAAGGACAGAAGAAAACCACCAGGCATCACTCTATAATGGAGGAACACCAACAACGGGGAGAATTACGTTGGGGAGAATATGCGATCCCAAATTCTACAGGTTGCAGCACCGGTATTGTGAGACCACTGTCCCTTATGACTTTGAAATTCGCTTGCATTGCTCCATCTAATACAAACGGGACCGGTTGGAGGAAGTGAAGTGGAGGACCCGAACCTCCACCTTTCAAGCTTTCTCCAAATATGTGACACAATCAAGATGAATGGAGTTGCAAACCCAAGCAAGAGGAAGTATCACCTCATGGGAGGAATTGGTATCCAAATTCCTCATGAAGTACTTTCCACCTCAAATACAACAACCCGAGAGGAGAGATCTCTTTGTTTAGCTCGAAGGAAGGAAAATCACTCTATGAGGCTTGGGAGACGGTTCAAGAGCTGCCCGAAAATGTCCACACCATGGCTTCTCCGATGTCCATCAAGTCCACATTTTCTACAATGGAGTTAAGCCATTACAGGACTCATCATAGATGCCCACCAGAGAATCTCTTAATACTAAAATCACAGAGGAGGCCATGGAACCGATTGAAATAATGGCTTCCAACGAGTACCAATCACCAATTGAAGTGCCCCCAAGAGGGGTGTCCGGAGTTGGACACGGCCTGCAATACTTGCTCGAAACAAGCTGATATCCGGCCAGCTGGAGGCTTTGACAAAACACTACAGTCTTTAACGTAGGAACCCTCAACCAGAAGTCTGAAATGTGACTTTTGTGGGGGTGAACATGAAAACGGATCTTTGTGACACGGACGTAACAGGAACCTCTGACCGGGAGCAAGTGCACTTATGGGCCAGCCCACAAAGGCATAAGTATCCTCCTTATTCTAACTCTTATAATTCTAATTTCGGAACCAGAACAACTCTGGAGAACGGATAGTATGCTACGACAACAGCCCATTAGACGAGACAAACCAACTACAGGACAACTCCGTAGACTTGGGGAATATACTTAGCCAATTCATGCAATCCACTCAAGCATCCATCAAGAACTTGGAAAATCAAGTGGGATGACTTGTCTAAACAACTTACGAAAGAAATACTGGGTTTTCCGGTGACACTGCTTGATGAATCCCAAGGAAGCGATTACAATGCCATCACAACAAGGAGTGGAAAGATGATAGAACCAAGGCTACCCAAAATACCAAAGACAACGAAACGTAATCATACAAACCAATGATCTTTCGATCCAACAGACCAACCATCGAAGCGGAAACAAAAATGCAATCGGAGGAGAACCGGCGATCAATCCACATCAAGCGAAAGGAAGAACAGAAGAAGGACTTCCATGACAGGCCAGTGAGAAAAAGCAAAAAGCAATTGTTTGAGGAAGCTGTGGCCAATGGGGAAAAGGCTACGTCGGCAACGCCAAATGTCCCATTTCCTCAAAGGCTGAAGAAACAACAGGAAGAGAGGAAGTTCTCTAGATTCCTGGATATATTCAGGAAACTGCAAATCAACATACCACTAGCTGAAGCACTGGAAGAAATGCCCTCGTACGCAAAATTCATGAAGGAGTTGTTGTCCAAGAAGAGGAAGCTTAAGGAGGACGAAACCATAGCTCTTACTGAAGAACGCAGTGCCATCATTCAAAGGAAGCTACCTCAGAAGTTGAAAGATCCAGGATCTTTTGCAATTCCCTGCACCATTGGGAATTTGCAGATTGGAAAGGCATTATGTGACTTAGGAGCCAGCATCAACTTGATGCCCCTTTCCATAATGAAGAAATTGGAAATAGAGGAGGTGAAGCCTACCATGATGTGCCTCCAACTGGCTGATCGATCAATTAAATATCCATATGGCGTTGTGGAAGACCTTTTGGTCAAGGTAGACAAATTCATATTCCCAGTTGACTTTGTGGTGTTGGACATGGAGGAAGATGCTGAAATTCCATTGATCCTAGGAAGACCATTCCTTGCTACAGGACGAGCGCTTATTGATGTCGAAAGGCAATCGATCAAGAGTGCAAGATGAAAAGGTAACGTTCAATGTGTTTGAAGCTATGAAACATCCTGCTGAACAGCCACATTGCATGAGGATGGACGCGTTGGCAATGTTGCCAGTAACCGCGTTGGCAACGCCACTGTCAATCCCTCTTGAAAAACAGGACAGTGAGTCCATTCTTGAAGGAGTACTCTGGAAATCCAAAGGCCTGAGCCAGGAGAGAGAGAAAGAGAGCCAAGATGTGGAGGAATGCATAGCCACACTTGAAGTTAATCCTCCTATGAAGTCAAGTTCACAACCTTCTGAAGGATTGCCAAAGGAAGAAGGAAAAGTGGACAGCCCACAGATAGAACTGAAACAGCTTCCATCTCACCTCCGTTATGCATTCTTGGGGGAAAAAAACACGTTTCCAGTAATTGTGAGCAACTCCATCAATGAGCAAGAAGAGGAGAAAGTGTTGAGGATCTTAAGAGCTCATAAGTCTGCCATTGGATGGACTATTTCAAATCTAAAAGGAATAAGTCCTTCCTTCTGCATACACAAGATCCTAATGGAGGAAGATTTTAAACCTGTAGTGCAGCCCCAAAGAAGACTTAATCCAACCATGAAAGAGGTTGTGAAGAAAGAGGTCCTTAAGTTATTGGATGCATGTATTATCTACCCAATCTCCGATAGCTCTTGGGTCAGCCCAGTTCAGGTTGTGCCTAAGAAAGGAGGGATAACAGTGATCCCTACTGAGAAGAATGAACTTATTCCTACAAGGACAGTGATTGGTTGGCGTATGTGCATAGATTACAGGAGACTTGATGAGTCCACCAGAAAAGATCACTTCCTTCTTCCATTCATGGACCAGATCCTGGAGAAGGCTGTGAACAGTTCTAGGACAGACTGGGCAAACAGGTTAGATGACGCACTCTGGGCCTACAAAACAGCTTTCAAAACACCGATTGGTATGTCTCCATACCAGCTGGTTTTTGGGAAAGCCTGCCACTTACCTGTGGAACTTGAGCATAAGGCGTACTAAGCAACCATATTTCTCAATTTCAATGCCAACGCAGCCAGAAAGAATAGACTGTTACAATTGCATGAACTAGAGGAATTTCGCCTCAATGCCTACGAAAATGCAAAGATCTACAAGGCAAAGACCAAGCAATGGCATGACAACTTGATCAAACATAGAGTCTTTGAACCTGGACAACTGGTTTTGCAGTTCAATTCCAGGTTTAAACTGTTTCCAGGAAAGTTGAAGTCCAGGTGGTCAGGCCCTTTTGTGATTAAAGAAGTTTCAGACTATGGTGCCATCACCCTCGAAGATATGCAGTCCCAAAGAAGCTTCAAAGTCAATGGTCAACGTGTCAAGCACTATCATGGAGGTGAAATCGGTAGGGAGAACACTACACCCTTCGGGTCATTGATGAATCTCAAACTATCAAGCTAAGGGACATTAAACAAGCATTTTCTGGGAGGCAACCCTTGAAAAACTAGTTTTTCCCTTTCATTTTAATTTAAATTGAGAAAAGTATATGTAAATAGTAAGTAGAATAAATAAAAGCCATGCAGTTGACTATTCATGCAGTGCCTGGACAATGAGCAAAATGACAGAGTTACATGCCCGCAATTTCCACCACTTGACACACATGTTCCACACCAAGGACCTTAGCTAACCTAACCACTTGGTGAGATCTTTCCAAATGGTTTTAAATAGTTAATTGTGCATTAGATCAATGAGTGAAATCTAACTTAAACTATTACAAATCTTGTTTGAATGCTTGATACATTAATTATGCAGAATTTGTAAAATGAATTCATGAATCGACATTCTGCTTGATTCGTTAACGTGACTAACCACCTAACGTGCCCAACGCGTCGGGGCCGAGTGAAGCACCACATTGCTACTTTCACTCATGCTTATCACCAAAGCACACTCATGCATAGTTCACCTACGAGAATAAGCACCGGTGTAGGGGTTTTCAACCCCACACTCAAATCAACCTTTAACATCATTTCTCTTCCCTCTCCAATGAGCATCAATTGTAATAGAACTTCATTCTCCACAAAGATGGAGAGATTGCACATCCCTCAATGTTCAATTGCATGATCTGAAATCGTAGCATGATTGAATGAGAATTACTTTTGTTGTTATGGTTTGCAACAATTAAATTGTAATGCATGTTTTGGGCTTGCACAAATTGCCTGTGAGTGGTTGGACCTCAACACTTAATTATTTTGTGTGTGTATGGTCACAAATTGAGTTTCATTCTAGAACTTGCCCTGTTTCTTAGTTGAAATCCAGTATCTCATGCTTGCATAAACAGGATTAAGGCACTTCTTTAATATGCACCTACTTGACCAAATGACCTACCTTGCATTCTTGTCCATTGTTTAGCCCCTTGAGCCTTATACCCAATTCTTTGTGTTTGATTAGCTCATTTCCAGCCAAGACTGTGAAAAACCAAGAATATGCCTAGCCAAAGGAACTAGGAGAAGGTTGCTTGTATCAGAGGTTAAGTTTTACACAAAGTTTGTGGTTGCTTGAGGACAAGCAACATTTCTAAGTTTGGGGTTGCTTGAGGACAAGCAATATTTCTAAGTTTGGGGTTAAGGGTATCAGTAGCAATATAAGTGGCAATGGGTTTCCAAAAAAAAAAAAAAAAAAAGAAAAAAAAAACACAAAAAAACAAAAAAAAAAAAGAAGAAAAAAAAAGGGGAATTTGAATACCTAAATAGGGCAAAGAAAAATTGAAAACAGGAACACACTTCTATGGGATGATCTTGCATCTCCAAACTAATGGAAAGTTAATTCTCCAACCCTCTCATAGTTTCTTTGGCTTAAATAAACCCACTTCCCAAATTCCACCCACCTTTCACCTAAGCCACGTTACAACCCATTACAAGACCTTTTGATTTATGTAAGTATGTGACTCATTGGTAGAGATAGAGAATAGGGGCAAGCCTATGGTAATGGAATTTTGATTTGGAGACATAGAGAGAAACACCTAACCCAAACACTTGGGAGAAAGAGTGAAACACTTAACCTTATGAGAGTTCGCAAGTCTAGGTCATGTTTCCTTAATAGCAACCGTTGTAACCATAATATAAACAACTGACTTTTTACTCACATTTAATGCTATATTCTGAATGCAATTATTTTTCATGTATTCCCAATGCTTGATGGAGTGTCTTTGAAATAAATCTGAAAATTTTGATTGATGCAAGTTAGAGTGAAGAAGGAGTGAAATACACTTCGAGGGAAATGATATGTATCTTTACGTGAGTTATCGAGAATTAATTATGTTCTGTAGTTTAATGCTTCCTTGAGGACAAGCAAGAGTTCAAGTTTGGGGTTGTGATAAGTGTTCAATAAGACACTTATTTGGAACATAATTCAATGTAATTGCAAGTAATTGAAGCATAAAACACCATTAAAACATGAGAAAGTGACATAAAACTGAATAACCCATGCTGTAACTGAAAATACAGTTTTAGAGCCTTTTTGATGATAAATTATCATAAATCGATATGTTTTAATTTTACCGCATCTGTTCTGATTCAGGTTCCGTTGGCAATACAGTTGGGCCGCGTTGGACACGCAACGCTACAGACCAGTAGCTATAAAAAGCCCAGAGCAGGCAAACAGGACATCATTCCACGCTATCCACTAATCTATCTCCAGAGCGAAAACCCAGAGGATAGAGCCGCCGTTTCCCCCATACGCTGGTTCTAGTTTGGGCGAAGGAGGAACCCTAGGACGGAAGACGAAGTGCATCTCCAGCGTGCTGCCATGATCATGACTTTCTCTTCTTCCCCTGTTTTCTTCTTCTTCATTATGTGTAAGCGAGTCCTGTTAGGAGGATGAATCCTTAACGACCTTATGTAATCCAGATCATGCATTTATTTAAGATTGTTTTCCTTTAACGTTGATTATTCATCTCTTTGCTTAATGCTTTACATTAGCCCTTATAAATTGAATCTAAATTCTTCTTCGCAATTGGGAAATTGGTTTAAGAATTGGAACTGGGATTGAATAACACAATTGTGAAGGCTCTAGGGATAAAGGTTTGCAATTGTGAGATCGTTTGAATTCTTGAACTTAAGGCTCACGTCAAATTAGGAATTGCTAAGGGATTAGGATTCCTAATTTGAGTGAAGAATTGATGAGTCAAGGGATTGACCTTCAATCAATAATTGTGAATTCGATCTTCAACCACATTTTATCTTGAATATACGTAATGATCAAAGGTTACATAGGGGAAGTTTTGGTGAAATCCAACCCTAACATCTTCCATAATTTGAATTCTTACACATTTATATCAGTTGTTGAGTGTTTGACAGTTTAGATATCAGTTTGAAGTATACTCTGTTTTAGAACAGAATTCAGTTATTATGACAGTTAAGGAATTTCTTTATTAAAATCTGCGTTGCCTACACGAACAAACTTGCGTTGCCTACGAGACCCCATAACTAAGTTCAACTAGTGGACTAGTAGGAATTCAGTATTTGACCAAATCCCTTGTGGAGACGATACTCTTACTCATTCTTTACTTCATAAAACGATAAGGTGCACTTGCCTTCATACGGTTTTACACCAACAGATATGCATGACATGAGAAATTGACACAAAATATGCTTACTGTATCTTTTAATTGATTATGACAACTGTTCAATTGGAAATTACTCTATTATATACACTAGTTAGACCTGTTCTTTTGTTACAACAAATAAAAGAGATATACAAGTAAATTTTGAATCTTAAAGTCATAAGAAAGTGATATAATAATATTATATAAAATTATAATATTGTGAAAATTTTTTGACAAATTTAAATATTTTAGAATTATATTATTAGAAATTTCTTATGATGTTAACATGTAATAAAAGAAAATATATAAATGATCTTGTTGTATAATATAAGCATATCAAAATATTTGAGAAGATCATTGATAGTAATATTACAAGTTTATGGAAAAAAATATCTTTGTTATGCTTATGACATTGATGAAATATTCGAGAGACACCATAAATTATGATATTAATGAGTTTTTCATTATATTAAAATAATATAGTTATTAATTATACAAGAATAAATTATAAGTAGATTTATTTTAATCTAAAAAATATTCATGATTTCAATTATTTAAATAGATAGTAAAATATATTACAAAGACCAAGTCATTATGTTTAATTTGGAAGAATTTGAAAATATGTACTAAGAAAATTTCTTAGTAAATACTTTGTACAAAAAATTACTAAATAATTATGGATCCTAATTAATGCGAAGTCAAAAATTAATTTGACCTTATTTCTCACAAAGCAAAAGCTAAGTGAATGACATCGAACGGAATAGAGTTTTAGCCAAAATAAAATCAACAATAATAGAAACTCGACCTTTGTGAATAGGGATCCCAAGAAAAAGGTTCATAAAGATAATAAAAAATTATTGTTGGTCTTTCTACCACTGTTTATTTTTCATTCTTATCGCGTGAGAAGTGTTAGGTTGCATTGAACGAGATGTTAAACTTAGCTTTTTTAATGACTATCATATCCCATATGGATGATGTATAAAATACAGGATACACTTGATGAAATCAACTATACGAGTGTCAAGTCCGCTTATATGACATTAAGGCACAATCTTTAGAACACTCATGATTACCAGGCATGCACATGGTCTATTTTGTGCAAAACAAACAAAAACGGCAACAATTGTGGGGTTGTAATGTGATAGGTAGGCCTCTAACTTACGTCAATGTGTTTTTTATTCATAGAAGCTTTGCTTCACCAAAAACACTGTAAGTTAAATTTATTTGTTTAGGGTTTGGTTTATAGTACAAAAGACACCAGTTTTGACGCATTACATTTATGATGTGAATCTAGCACAACTTATTTCATATATTCTACTTTATTAAAAATTTTCTTAAAAGCCTTTCGAAATATACAGGGAATTGTTGTAAAAAATAAACATTACTAAAGACTCTAAAATTTGAAATAAATTATTATTTTAAAAGTAATTATGAGTTTCTAATTATCCATTTAAATTATGACAATTAAACTTTTAATTATAGGTTTTATGACCATTCTTTTTTTACCAGTTTTAATACGTATTCCTTTGAAATTTGAGTACAGACATTGAGCTGATTAATTATCAATTTTAAATATTTATTTCATTTTTTTTAATTTTAAATTTTAAATTCAAAATTTAAATCAATTTAATTAAAAGTTTTAAATAGTATTTAATTATATTTATCAACAAATTAAAGTTTGAAAATTCTTACCCCTGTATAAAGAAGACTACTCTTTCCATTTCTAGATACTCGATATACTCAAAACTTACTAATATTGTTGGGTTTCATAAATTATCATTTTTGCTAGTTTTATTTCTTGTTTTATTGCAGAATGGACTATTGAATACTGGGGGATTATGCAATAAGCAGACAAATCCTTGAGGATTGTGTTGTAACCTGCCTTAGCCTAAGAGATGGTATCAAAATTTTCCAACAATCATTATGTCATATTGGTTGAAATAGGTGAAAAAATGTTAAAATCTTGGTAGAATTTAAGGATGAATCTAACTATGCTTACGGAGATGATTAATTAATCATGAAGTGTAGGAAGTGTAAACACCTATTTATGTCCGAGGCCCCTATTTTTCCTTTTTAATAAGAGAAAAAGTAGAAAACGAAAAAGAGAGAAAATAGAAAGAGAAAGTTAAAGAGAAGGGCAACAAAATTAATGAATAAACGGCAAATGGGGTTAGAAAAAGAATTAAAACAAAGAAAATGAATAAATAAATAATGAGTAAAATAACAAGAATAAAACTTCTGAAAAATAGAAAAACCATTAAAACCAAAAATTAAAAGAAAACAATAAAAGAAAATTTAATAAACAAGAATTAAAAACTGAAAATTGGAAAAAATCAGAAATAAACCAATAACAAAAATAAAATAAAATATGCACAATAAAACAGAAAGAGAAAATAAAAAAAGAAAAAGAAAAATAAGAAAAACAAAATATAATAAAAATTAGTAAACAAAAATAAGAAAATAAATAAAAAACCAAAAATCTGAACAACAAAACATTAGAATAGAAAACGAGAAATAAATAAATAAGAGTAAAATGCAAAATCTAAAAGAAAATAATAAAAAATAATGAGAAAAAGAGAAAAACCTAAAATATGAAAATATATTATTATTAGATGCTGATGAAAAGAAAAAGAAAAAACATAACAAAGTAGATTTTAAAAACTGAAAACGGTTGATATAAAAACTAAAAAAACTAACTAAACAAGAAAAAGGAGAAGAACACGAAGAAAAAGGGAAAAAGGGGATGCATGCAAGAAGGGAGGGTTCTCTCTGGGGTTTTTGGGGAACGTTCTTTCTCTTCCTTTTCTAAGGGGGAGGCGGATTCTTGGGGTTGCTCCTGCTGGCAAAGGTTTTTTGGAGGAGGGAAAGGGCGGATTCTGGCTTCAGGAGCGAGATCTTTCATTCGGGTCCAAGATGAAATAAAGGCTCTCTTGATTTGTTCGCCAATTTTTGGAACAAACAGCAAAGAAAAACTCATCAAACATACCATGCTTGGTTGCCGTCGCGGAGGAAAGAAGGATCCAGAAACATTCCAGAACCAAGCGTCTTCCCAAACTTGACATTCTCAAGAGCAGGTGGTAGATTTTCATTAGGCACAACATTCGTCTGCAAATTTCTCAAGTAAACTCTCTATATGGATCCACTTCTTATAGTCGATTATGTTTCCTTGACGCTTAGATACAGAATGGTAATGGCTAGATAGATAATCTAGGGAAGTCATATGTTGATTTCAATCTTATTTTGCACTGCTAGCCCTGGCATATTGGTTTCTAGTTAGAATCTTGAATTTGTTGCATCAAGGTAAATTCGAGAGCAATTGTGTCCTCTTGTAATGACGTCTCAACCGATATGTACTCTTCGTGCCTTTCGATTTTCAATCACCGTTAAAAAAAAAAAAACTTGTTGAGAGGTGGCCATGAAAAGCCCTTTGCAATAGTTGAATTACATAGGATAAAGACCCACATAGGTGGCTATGGTAGATGTATGTCTGTTTACGTCCAGAATATGGTTAACATCGATCAATGTTGATCATATATTACAAAGCTTGATCCTTTCTTAATTGATTGGTGCACATGGAATCATGCATGAGGAGCCAGGCTCGAGTCCCCCATGCGGCTCTTTTAGCCATCACGGTACCTATATTTTAGACGATCCCAACCTAATTGATATAGGTGTACATACTTCCTCCTTATGTTTGTTGTTCTCCCTTGGCATTAGCTAAGACTTTAGAGTTATGAAAGGTTGCTTATTTGGCAGCCAAACACGAACTACCCCAGCCGCATCGAAGAATTACCACTGAACCCGTATGCAATTGGTACAGTGAAAATAGTATTAAGGATGCTTCAGGTGCTTGAATTTTGTTCGTCTCAATTTGTAAATGCTTATAGCATGCAAGACCTGATAGTAGCATTGAATTTAGCTTGAATCAAGTCACAGTGTCACGGCCAAAACGTTAAATTCATGAGTGCTGATTCCCTCCCAATATGCATAGTAACCTGATTTGGATGTATACGTGCATGGCATAAGCTACGCTTACCCCTCGTCCGTGCGATTTTGCCAAGCTTTATTACATTTTCAAGCCTTATACACCACTTGCTAGCCTAGTTCAATTGGTTGAATGGCCACTCTACATCCACTCAGACCTGGGTTCGAATCACTGGAGGTAGGTTTTCGTTTTTAACAATCACATTTCGTTTTTAATACCCAAATTACCCCTGGTCTTCCCCATTAATGCCTATTCTACCCCTAAATAAAATTCCAGAAATTTCATAAAAATTCAAAATTTCTAGAAATTAATAAAAAATTCAAAATTTCCAGAAATTGAAAAAAAATTCCAAAATTCCTAAATAATTCATAAAAATTCTATAATTCCTAAATAAATTCAAGATTATCAAGTATTTTCATAAAATTCCTTAATTGATAAATTCCCTCCTAAATTTCTAATAATTACTTGTGTCTTGTCTTTTTCATTCATCGTTATTCAAAAATAAAAATCTTGTTTTGCGATTCTTAATCTCACGCGACGAGCTTTAAGCACGAACTGGTAGCTTTTTCTGCTATTCATTGTTTAGAGATTCGTATGGGTCCAAGTGCAGCCGTAGTTGTCTTGGGCCTTGTGCATACGTGGATTAGGGTTGCCTTTCCTTTTTACAAAATAAAAACCTTGCTCATTTTTATTCCTCGATTTTCAAAATAAAAAAAATATTGTTTTGCGATTCTTAATCTCACGCGACGAGCTCTAAGCCTGAGCGGTAGTTTTTCTCTTGTTCGTTGTTTAGAAGATTCGTATGGGTCCAAATGCAGCGTAGTTGTCTTGGGCCCTGTGCATATGTGGATGAGGATCGCCCTCCCTAAAAATAGTTTTCCAAAAATAGTCCAAGCTATTTTTACTCCAAGTAGCTCCGAAGGTCGAGCCTTCGAGCACATTTCGAAAGTCAAGCTTTCAAAACATAACCAGAACTACGTAAGCCTTGAGTTTCCCATTGCACCGGGGAATACGTAGGAGCAGGATCAAGTCCTGTCAGGCTAACCTCGATCAAGTATTTATTTTCACTCTAATCAAAGGGATCAAACCATTTTCAAATAATCACACACTCAGTTTAAGGGTACCGTTCTTCGGAACGGGCGAATGGGGTGCCTAACACCTTTCCCATTCGTAACCGACTCCCAAATCTAAATCTCTTCTCCGAGTCAGGTTTTTCCAAATCTTTTTCCCTTAAAGAAAAATTTGGTGGCGGCTCCACATAATTCAAAATAAATTCTATTTCAAAATTTTAGCGAGTTCGTTGTCTCGTCGGAATTACAGTTGCGACAGGGAGGATGATGGGAAATTCAACCATACTCTTAGACAAGGAAGAAAGGTTACAAAAATTTCTAAGGATAGCTGAATCAATAGCCTGATTCTTAACTAGTGTAAATCACCTTTTAAGGGAATAAAAGTTAAGCCATAACACCTTATGAGTAAGGGATGTAGGTTTGGCCACTTAGGTAATAAATGGGAAAAGTAGGTTGTTTTGGACGTTTAATGAGATTTAAGAGAAGTATGAGTAAGTGGACATAGTTTAGGGAGATGATGTGAGCACCACCATTAAGGGACCAACCACTAGGTCAAGGGTCAAGAGAATTCAACAAGAGGTGGAAGCATTACTTCTCAAAAGGAAGGAATATCATGAAGAAATGTCATCCATGGAATTATCCTTCAAGAAAATTTTGGAATTCAAAATTTTAGCCTTTTGAAAATAAATCTGAAATTAGTAATTTCCATTTGATTGTACTTTTCTTAACTTGTAAAAGTAGGGATAGTTTATTCCAAGATGGAATAAGATTAGACTATTTAGAATAGGAATAGACTTAGCTTAAGGGCTTGGTTGGCTAGGAGCAGCCCATACCTACAACCAAGCAGCCCCCTTCTTTTTTTTTCTATAAATTAGGGTCTAATGTAAGCAAATGACACCTTTGGTCATTTTATATTATTGGAATCCGAGAATTCCCTTGAGAGAGCAGCTTTCTCTTCTTTTTCTTCTCCTCTTGCTTGTTCTTGAGATCAAGATCCCTTTCCTTATAATTGGAGCCTCCAATGTGGTGGAACTTGGCTTATCTTCCTAGCTTCCTCTAGCTAGTGAAGTGGCGCCTAGCTTAGGAATTATTTTTCTGCAATTTACATTCTGCCATTTACCTTCTTGCAATTTACAATTCTGGTTCTTAGTTTGTGCTTTAATTTTTAGCTCATTTCCCCTTTAGTTTTGATAATTTTCGTTTTGCCTTTTCTTCCATTTCTGCACTTTATTTCCAGCCTTTAATTCTTGCAATCACCTTCCCCAATTTCCTCTTTACATTCTGCAAATTTATGTTTCCTCTTCTTTTCATTTCTATGCACAATTTTGTGCTACATTGAACACAATTTGAGGAGCTCCCAAAACTGCTCAAAATTTTGAGCTTCAATCCTACCTCCAACTAGGTCCATCCTCCTCCTCTCAAGTGGGTTGTATTTTGTGGTATCAGAGCTTGTTGTTTGGAGGTAACTTCTCTCACTTTTCTCCTTCATTTTCATCATCTTCTTCTCCCATTTTCGCCTCTGTTTTTGTTCCAGTTTTTCTGCATATTTTCAGCCCCTTCTTGCTTGAATTCACATGTAATTTGTGTTGTTTTGAGTCATATGTTGTTGGATCCTTGTTTAAACATCAATTTAATCGGTGAATTTGCTCAAAATTGCATCAAAGTGTCAAGAAATTGAAGAACCCCTTTTCTGGTTTTTTTTTTTGGGTATTTCCAGCAAGAACAAATCTATTGTTCTCTCAAATCCTTTGGAATTTGTGGGTTTCGTTGTTGAAATTGTAACTTGATCATTGTTGCCTCAAAAACCCCTCAATTATTTTTGAAAAATTATGAAAATTGTTCGTCATGTTCATCAGTGTTCTTCATGTGTTCTTGAGGAAGTTTGTGTTTGATCTTTGAAAAAATTGTTGTTGGGTGTTTAAGTGTTAATCTTGTGCTTGTTTTGGAGTGATATAAGTGTACATTACACTTCCCTAAAAGATACAAGGCAAAAATCAAGAATCAACAAAGAACAAAAACAAAAAAACAAAAAACAAAAAAAAAACTTGAAAAAAAAAATGCGGCGAAATTTTTAAAAAAAAAGTAAAAAATTGGCCGGGAGTTGAATGATCTTGAGAGTTTCATTTGTGTATTTCAATTGTAATATTTGGGTTGAGTTTGGGATCAATTGAAGTGTGTTGAACAACTTGAGTTGAATTTATCCTCTTGAATGAACTATGATGCATATGAATGATTTTTCTTTCAAAGAAAGGTTAAGTTTAGTTTTAAGAACAATTCCACTGGTTTGTCCTCCATTAATCCTTGAATTCCTTTTGATTGTCTTTTTTTCACCACTTAATTGTTGCTTGTCTTCTTTGGATTCTAGTTTGCTCTGATTTTAATCCCTTTGAGTTTAGCTAATTTTGTGATAAGAGTTTCTTGTTTGTCCCCAAAATTCTTATGTTTTGTCTATTCTTGAATTCTGGATTAGTTGAGTTTTTACCACATTGGAAAAATCAAGACCTCTAATTTTAAGTTGAATATATGTCTTTTTCTTCAAGGGTAAGCAAGACCAAATTGAGTGAAAAAGTGTGTGCCACTAGGTTTAATTATTTTAATTATGCTAACAATTTCTTGGTTTGTAAAGAATTCTTGGTTTTTTTGTATGCAGCCTTAGGAAAGAAATTTTGTTGACTTGGAGCTAAACTTGGAGAGGACTTGGACTTGAAGCTTGACTTGAAGAATTTACCCATTTGTAATAGATTAGGATTTCTCTTACTAGGACTTCCTTTTGGTGTAATTTTAGAATTTGGTTGTAGTAGGGTTATAATATTGTAATCCTTTTGATTTAGTTTGTACTTAGGAATTTTTCCTTGTAATTTTGTTAGTAATTGTGTGTAAGTTCCAAGGCCTTTGTGGTTTTAAGGAGCCATAAGGGGAGTCTATGTGTGCTTGTTGAAAGAGTAATAAGGGGGTTCCATAATTGCTAGGTTTACAACTTAGCCTATATGACTACTTGCTACTTATCTTTCCCTATCTTGGACCTTGGTTTATGTAAGGAACCAATTAACTTTCTGCATTTTAATTTCTTAGTTGTTCAAGTGTTTTATGTGGTAGGAATTTGTACTTATAATATTTGTGATTTTCTTAATTGATTTGTTTCATATCTTGTGTCTTGAGTGGAGAGCATCATGAGTGAAAATGATTATCCACCTAGCTTGATAGGTTACAACTAGAAGCTGCAAGAACCTTTGAAAAAATGTTAAGAAAACAAAGTGAATAATTTGAAGATCGCGTGTATGAACTAGAAAACAGGAATGAGACTTTGTTTAAAAGAATCAAAATGAAGGGTCTAGTAGTTCTAAGAAAAACAAAAATAAAATTGATTCACCTAGGGAGGAACTTTCACCAAAAAAATTTTATGAATCCCCGAAGAAGAAACCAAAGAAATAATCCAAGGGGTGGGAATCAAGGTGAGCATGAGAGTGATAGGGGAATCATTTGAGGTGGCCCACTTTAGGGTTAGAAATTCATCTAGGAGTAGGATCCATAGAAGTAGAGATAGACATTCTCTAATACCATCATAATCATAGAGCTTCTTCTAGGATTAGGAATAGATAGGAGAGCAAATAGAAACCAGAAAGAATAGATGGAACCAAGTTTAGAATTCCAAATTTGAAAGGTTGAATGACCTTGAAATCTACCTATCATGGGAGTTGAAGGTAGAGCAAATTTTTTCCATATGCTATGATGTGAGGAGGGAACATAGGAGTGAAACTAGCTAGTCTTGAATTTTCAGACTATGCTTTGATTTGGTGGGATAAACTAGTGAAGAGAGCAAGGTTTTCATCCTATTAAAACTTGGGAAAAATGAAAGCCATCCTTAGGAATAGGTGTGTACCACCTCATTGCACCAGGCTTCGTAATAGGCTCCAAAGATTAACCCAAGGTAATAGGGCTGATGATGAGTGCTACAAAGATATAGGTAGCCATCATTAGAGCCAACATAGAAGAATGTCAGGAGGCTAGAATGGCAAGATTCCTGAAGGCTTAAGGATGAGATTAGGATGTTTGTGGAACTCCTGACTATATGAAGTTTGAATGAACTCTACCACCAAAGCCCAAGGTAGAGCAACTCTATAGAAAAGGTAAGGTAGATACTCAGCCTCAAAGCCTTCTTGGAAGGAAAATAAGAGGAAGGAAGGCCACAAGGATGTTCCTTTTAAGCCTAAAGATCTAAGGGAAGTTAAAGATCGAAAGAAAAGGCCAACACTCAGCCAACTCTAATAAAAGAAATCCATTAAGTGTTTCAAGTGTTTGGGGCCGAGGCATTGCCTCTCAATGCCCTAACAAAGAAGAGCATGATCCTTAGAGATAATGGACAATTCTCATCTTTGGAATCCTCAGAGTGAAAACTCTAGCTCTAGTGCCACTAGCTCTTCTAGTGAAAGAAGGATTAGAGTATGCCCCGAAGGTGATCTTCTCGTTGTTAGGAGATTACTAGGAAGCATGGTCAGGGGAAGATGAGAGCCAAAAGAAAATATTTTTCACATAAGGTGTGTGATTGGGGGAAGACATGTTCTTTGATTATAGATGGGGGAAGTTGCACCAACGTGGCTAGTGCTAGGCTAGTACAAAGCTAGGATTACCCACTTTACCCCCGTCCTAGGCCTTACAAGTTACGATGGTTGAGTGACAATGGGGACCTCTTAGTGGATAGAGCAGTAAGTCTTAGTTGCTTTTCCATAGGTAGGTATCTTGACCAAGTAACTTGTGATGTTGTGCCCATGGAAGCAAGTCATGTGCTCTTGGGAAGGCCATGGCAATTTGATAGGAAAGTTCACCCGTGATGGGCATAAATAGGTATTCCTTTGTTTTCAATTCCCAAGGAGTCACCTTAGTTCCCTTGGCCCTAGTGAGTTTGCAAAGATCAAGTACAAATGAAAAAAGAAAAGAGAAGAAGAAAAGAAAGAAAGGAATTAAATGAAAGAATATAAAAAAAGATAAGAGTTTGAGACATGAGAAAAATGATAAAAACCTCTTCATCAATCAAGGAGAAATTAGGCAAACTCTTCTGGCTAGACAACCCATTGTACATGCTCTTTCGTGCAAAGAGTATTGCTTGAATACTCAGCAAACCTTGAGTCTAGTGAACTTCAAGAACTTCTAGAAGAGTTCAAGATGTTTCCCAAAAGAGTTACCTTTAGGTTGCCACTGTTAGGGGTATTGAGCATCAAATATAGACTTGGTGCCTAGTGATTCCATACCAAATAGGCCAGCTTTATAGAAGTAATCAGAAGATACTAAAAGAAATCCAAAAACAAGTGGAGAGCTTCTAGAAAAAGGGTGGATAAGAGAGCTTGAGTCCATGTGCTGAGTCCAGTTCTACTTTTCCTAAGAAAGATGGGTCTTGGAGAATGTGTGTTTGATTGTAGGGCCATAAACCAAATAACCATTAGGTATGGGTATCCCATTACCTAAGTTAGATGACTTGTTGGAAGATTTACATGGTTCCACAATTTTCTCTAAGATAGACCTCAAGTGGATATCACAAATTAGGATGAAGAGGGGGATGAATGGAAGACTGCCTTTAAGACCAAGTTTGGTCTCTTTGAGTGGTTGGTAATGCCACTTTGGGTTATCAAATGCTCTAGCACTTTTATGAGGTTGATTCACCATGTTTTGAGGGATTTGATAGGAAAGTGTGTGGTAGTATACTTTGATGACATCCTGGTACACTCAAATCCTTGAGGAGCATTTAGGACACCTTAGAGAAGTGTTATTTGTGTTAAGAGAAGCCTAACTCTTTGCCAACCTAGAAAGTGCTCTTTTTGCTTGGATAGAGTTGTATTCTTAAGATTTGTGGTAAGCAAGAAGGTGTCAAGTAGATGAAGAGAAAGTTAAGACCATCAAGGATTGGCCTACCCCAAAAAATATAGGGGAGAGGTTAGGGAGTTTTCATGGACACAGCCTTCTATAGGAGGTTTGTGAAATATTTTAGTACCATAACATCACCTCTAAATGACTTAGTCAAGAAAAATGTCAAATTTGAATGGGGGGAAAAACAAGTCAAGAAAGGCCTTTCAAGCCTTGAAGAAACACCCAAGCACCATCCTGCTCTTCCAAACTTTAGCAAAATTTTGAGTTAGAATGTGATGCTTCTAATGTTGGTATAGGGGCAGTTTTTATTGCAAAGAGGGGACATCCCATAGCTTACTTTAGTGAAAAACTAAATGGAGGCGTCCCTTAATTATCCTACCTATGACAAAGAGAGCTCTATGCACTCATTAGGGCCCCTTCCAAACTTGGCAACATTACTTGTTGACCAAGGAGTTCATCATCAATAGTGATCATGAGTCACCTAAAATACCTTAAGATTCGACAGAAGTTGAATAGGAGACATCTAAATAGGTTGAGTTTTTGGAGCAATTCCTATGTCATTAAACATAAGCAAGGAAAGATCAATAAGGTGGCTGATGCCCTATCTAGAAGACAAACTATGTTAAATTCTTTAGGAACCACCTTGATTGGTTTTGAAAACTTTGGGGAGCTATACCCAAATGACTTAGGTTTGGAGATCTCCCTACAAGTCATGTACCCAAAAAAGCTGTGATGGATACTTTAGGCATGAGGGAGTCTTATTAAGAACAATAGGATTTGTGTGCCTAAAGAAAACATTAGGGATCTCATCTTAAGAGAATCCCACCAAGGGGGGTTAATGGGTCACTTTGGAATCAAAAGACTTTGGATATCCTTAAAGAACATTTCTTTTGTACACATGAAAAGATGTTCAAAGACTTTAGTGCCCAATGCATTGTATGCAAAAAAGCCAAATCTAGGTCAATGCCCATGACCTTTACCTCCCCTTCCCTATCCCCAATGTCCCACATTGGGTTGTGATAGCATGGATTTTGTGTTAGGATTGCCCAGAACCCAAGGGCATGGACTCGATCTTTGTGGTAGTAGATAGATTTTCTAAGATGGCTCACTTTATTCCTTGCACAAGGTTGATGATGCTAGTCACATAGCAAAGCTATTCTTTAGAGAAGTGGTGAGATTACATGGAGGGTGCAAAAGTATAGTTTCGATAAGGGAACACCAAGTTCCTTAGTCATTTTTGGAGACACTATGGTCTAGGTTAGGAACTAAACTTTTGTTTTACCTACACTTCCATCCACAAACCAATGGCCAAGAGTGGTAAATAGGACTCTTTCCACCTTGTTAGGTTTTTGTTGAGAAAAATATTAGGTCTTGGAAAGAATGTTTGCCTCAATAGAGTTTGCTTACAATAGGGCTACCATATACCCACTACCTTGCATAGTCCTTTTGAAGTAGTCTATCCCACTTACCCCCACTGATCTAATTTCCTTTACCTAATGTAGTTGAATATCATAATAAAGATGGAGCCCAAGGCTGAATATGTTAAGCAACTTCACGCTGGTAAACCAACAAATGAAAAGAAAATTGAACATTATGCTAGAATGGCTAATAAAAAAGGAAAAGAACTTGTACTTGAACACGGTGATTGGGTTTGGTTACACTTAAGAAAATAGCACTTCCACAGTCTTAAAAAATCAAAACTCTATCCTCGAGGGGATGGCCCATTTCGGGTAATTGAAAGATTTAATCCTAATGCATATAAACGATTTGCATAGGTGATTATAGGGTGCATGCTACTTTTAATATATCTGACTTAACTCCTTGCCTTGTAGATGATGACTTCCATTCGAGGTCGAATGCTCTTAAGAAGGGAGGGGATGATGTGAGCACCACCATTAAGGGACCAACCACTAGGTCAAGGGCCAAGAGAATTCAACAAGAGGTGGAAGCATTACTTCTCAAAGGGAGGAATATCATGAAGAAATGTCATCCATGGAATTATCATTCAAGGAAATTGTGGATTTCAAAATTTTAGTTTAGGAAGAATAAATACGAAATTAGTAATTTCAATTTGATTGTATTTTTCTTAACTTGTAAAAGTAGGGATAGTTTATTCTAACATGGGATAAGATTAGACTATTTAGAATAGGAATAGGCTTAGCTTAAGGGCTTGGTTGGCTAGGAGCAGCCCATACCCACAACCAAGCGACCCCCTTCCTTTTATTTCTATAAATTAGGGTCTAATGTAAGCAAATGACATCTTTGGTCATTTTATACTATTG